>JALXJV020000025.1:8330470-9530470 GCA_024633595.2 Lepomis macrochirus
CATGGTGATGAGCTGAAATTACATGCCTTGTAGGCTGCAGCTGACTCAACGGGGTCACTTGCACAATAAAAGAGATCAATAAAAAGCTGATTATGTTTTCTAATTAATTCCAAGCTACATGCTGAAGATAGGGACGGCACCAAATTGTTGTTAAAAGCTGGCCTAAGAGAACCCCATCTGTGATTTACTTATTGTAAAATGTGCCAGACTGTATGAAGTTAGGAAGGAAACTATGAAAGTTTTAAACTAGTTTTTGCAGGCACAGACCCTCAACTGTTTCTTATCCAGGTTCATGATGATGCTACATCTGTAATTCATTTATTGCATCTTTAAAGTATTTTTCTCATTGTTACAGTACCTATATCCTACTCACCGCTGGTACACTGACCCACTCTCTCCCCACAGGCATCATTTAAGTTTCATCTAATCGGATTGATGGCCCCAACATTACTTTTCCACTTATATATTTTTTTCTTTATTTGATTAGAGGACTGGCAGTCACAGAGGCCTTCTAGTGTGTACTTCCTGAGTGATGTGATCCATATCGAGGCGGCGGTCCTCCAGGGTCACCATGTCCCACTGAGGGTCTACGTGGACAGCTGTGTGGCCACTGTGAACCCCGATCCGAGTTCTCAACCCAGATACCCTTTCATCAACAACCATGGGTGAAAAGCTGTGAAATGGCTGTGCAGTATATGTGCCAGAAAGTGACTCTAAATATAAACATTCAAGTGGTAGTATTTGTCTAAAAGAGTCAGCTAGTCATAACAGTCAAGATTTAGGTTTGAAGGATACAGTTGCATATCATACTGTACCTCTTAGGAGCATTTGTTGTCCTGTGGAGAATTGGCACGATCAGCCATTTGTGTTTATGAATGTGAATCCTGTGCCTGTATTTTTCCATATAAGGTGTTTAACTGACGCTAAGCTGACAGGAGCCAAGTCTTACTTCATGCAGAGGGGCCAGGAGGATAAACTTCATTTCCAGCTGAAAGCCTTCAGGTTCTACCAAGATCACAGGAATTCAGTAAGTACAGCTAGTATGAGATGTATTTATACAGTTTAGAACTACTGATCACATATCATACTGTCAGACATTTGACTTTCCACGAGTTTTTTCTTCCTTACGTTTTCTTCTATTTTTCTATTCAAGCAATCTGATCACTACAGAGATGTGTGCTTTGATGTGACAAACTAACTTGCGCCAGCCAAGGTGTCACCTAACATTTTTTCCCCAGCTGTTCTGTTAGTGTCTTGCGTGCTATGTTGGCACATAATGTATAACTTAATAGTAAGTGTTGTTTGAAGGCCACAATACCTCCAGTTGCAATTTGTGCTTAGGTCAAATACTTTCCAGCTGAGGAAATGAATGTCCCAACATTTAACTGAGTAACTATATTATAGGTGGAAGACGCCCAGGATGGAGCTAGGCCACAAATGTAAGCCAGTGTCAACTTGGAAAACCTTTTTTTTTCTTTTACTTTTCATTTTTTGGATGGATCGTAACATTGAATGAACTTCAAGTAAAAGAGCAGGATTTGATCTGAGAAGTTTAAACACTCAAGATTTCAGATTTCAGGATACTGTTTTAATGCAGTACTGTACTTGCATCTGAGCAATTCCCCAAAAAATGTGTGGTAATGAAGCTACAGTATCATTAGCACATCATTGGGTCTACCAATGAGAACATCTTGGAAAGATGTTTGTGCAACATTTTGAATAGCATATTTAATACTGTACATATGTCTTTTAATGTCCCTTTTCCTTCCTCATAGCTCTACATCACATGTCACTTGAAGGCAACAAAAGTCTCCGTTCCCATCAACACACAACACAAAGCATGTTCCTTCTTGACAGAAGCCAACAGGTTTGTTCCCACAGAACTAATTCAGAAAAACTTAACAAATGGATGTGTGACTGTTCGGCTGATTTTCTGGTATGTTAATAATATATGCAGGCACCCCCCCACCCGCCCCCCTAATCCTGCAACAAGCAAAAGTTTTTTTTCCCCCTCATTACTGGAACTCTAATGCTATAAAGAGATTTAGTCAGCCTCTGTAACAGAAGACATTTTTGGCTCTGGACAGATGGGTTGCATCAGGTGGAGACAATAAGGTGTGCGACTGCTGTGAGACCAGCTGCAGCGAGCAGAGACACAGAAGAAGTCTTACAGCAGATGCTGGTACAGTTTACAGAAGCAACACTACATTACACTGGGGGATGAATCCTGAACATTTGATACTGACCCAGGGGAGCAATGTTGATACCTTCTCCAGTGCTGTCATAACAAAGAATTTGCATGCATACATAGACAGACAACAAAGACCCAATATGTTTAGGTCCAAAAAGATATCAGCAAAGTTTCTTTTATTTTTATGTCTGTTTGCCATTTTAAGAATTTGCAGGACGCCATGTCTAAATTGTCTAAGACTATCTGGATGGTTATGAAGCATATTACAAATAAACAAAACGAGGATTGCTAGCAACAAGGAGTGAAATATAATCAGCCACAGACAAGCAGAGGTTGCACCCATATTTAGACAAGCTAACTTGCTTCCACTTGGCACACATAATGTTTATGCATCTTTTGAGGATTCATTTTGAGCTGATCCCTTTTTAATTGTCCAACCAATCAGTCGTATCGTCGATGGTTGAATCAGCTGGCTAAATGCGCAAAGTAGATTTCTTTTTCTCCATCCTCCCCAATGTTGGACCCGCAGGGCTTCCTCCAGATCTGCAGTGGGAGGGGACGGCTGTTCTGGGCCCTATCCTGCTGGAGGAGAACATCTTGCAAGAGGAGCTGACTGAGCTCCTTCCAGAGCCAGCTTCTCTACTCCAAACACATGAAGTGACTGGAGCGGGTAAGAAGGCACCTGTGGTTTTCACACGCACAACAACATGACTAGAAAATGCATTCAGATTCCACTTTATGCTCTCGTCTCTTAATTAGCAATGCTAAATGCTGTGACTAATGGAGTCGATAATGTTTGTCTTCTTTCTCTTCATCCTCAGCTTTGCATTCATCAATAGCCCTGCTGTGTGGTGTGGGTGCAGCCCTGGCTGTGGTGTTGCTTGTTTTAATGGGTGCCATCATTTGCTGCAGACTACACAAACCCACTGGGCACTATGTTTGTACCTGATTTTAAGACAATAAAACCAATAACCAAGCCTTGGTTTTTCTTTTGCCCATAGGTTTGTTTTTGTCCCCAGCCATAAGACTAAAATCAATCATCCTAAAGTCTGACGAGCACAAATTCTGAAATGCAGACTTTGACTGTGTGAATTGTTTAATAAGATGTACAGTATCTCTCTGTGAAATGGTTCATTTTGATGCGTCTGCATGGTATGTTGCTCAGGTGCCGCAGCTCTGTATTCCAGGTCAAGTGTTGTAGGCCTGCCAGGGTTAAAAGGGGTTAAGCTGTAGTGTCCAGCCTTGCAGAAAATTACCTGGCTATAAAATGTATGTGCACAATGAGGCACTGTATATTGCTCTATCAATCAGCTTGCTTTAATACCAGGCAGGTTTTACAGGCACGATGCAAGAAAGAAATAAATACCTTACTGAAAATGGTTAAGGTTTTCATAATGTGCAGGGGCGTTTGGAACATTTTAAATGGCGGGGGGGCAAGTGACCTTAATATCAACACATTAGAGTCAATATACAAGTGCTATACAAACAAAAGAAAGGCAGTGTACGAGGTGTGAAATGACCAAAAGTGCAGGCCTTTATGTTTAATTCATGCATGGATGATTTGTATGGTTCATTTTCAGGGACCCAGCAGCGAGTCCAGCCATTGCCCTGATCTCAGGGAGATAATTTAATACACACCGTTACAGCTGAGCTGCCTTGTAATTCACTAGAGCTGCATGAGATGTTTCTATCATTATTCTAATCCACATCTAAAACAAAAGAAAAGCCTTAAAAAAATTGAAATAAAAAGCGGCGCCATTGGCTCCATGCTGTGAGGTAAAACATAAAATACCATCACAGTAACAATACGCATATTTTAGCTTCGGGCCATTTTCGGCTTTTCCCTTTAATTCACCCCCTCCAGCTTTCAGCCAGTGGCGGAGTATTCATGAAATGGGGCTCATCATGAACTGTTGCTCACAAGCCCGGGAAGACGAATAGACATAATTAAAAATCCCATAAAGGCGAGAGCAGGGGCTTTTATTACAGTAATATGTGAAGGCCTTGGTTTAATGGGGTGTTTGTTCCCGTGTGCAGGGCTGATGGCTGCGCTAGTTTACTGCCGGAGCGACGGCGACCCCCTCCCATCTCCAACACACCACAGGCTAATAAAAAGCCACACCTAACAATGCACCAGTAGGACTCATGACAGCGACAAGCGTGCACACTCACAGGACCAGTGATAGACGTGCACCCACAAGCCTCTCCCTAAAAAAATCACTGAGAATGTGGGGAAAAGTTCGTATTTTCATTTTCAGATAGAGGAGAAAGAATAGAGAACATCAAAGCGATAAGAACAAGAAATTATTGGCCAACCAAATGCAGCATGAGGAAGCATGATCTTCTCATTACTCACTGGTGATACATGTGACAGTTGGAAAGCTGCATTAATTGATTATTTTGGCCACTTGGGTGTAGCAGAACAAGCTATAAAGACAACACTGACATACCGTCACCTTATAAAGTCGACGTCCTGAACGTGAAATGTTTACACATCCAGCAGACAGGAAGCAACATCAGTATTTGCTTGGGGCTGTGTTTCGAGGCCACCTGGTGAATGTAGGTCCATTGTTCACTCTCTTGTTTGTTTGTTTTTGCTGCTAAATGCCCAACAATGCTCACCACCAATTGGTAACTTTGACTTTGGCTGTTTGGTACTGGGCAAGTAGCAAACAGTGGCTTTATCAGGGCTATTCTCTGCCACTTCACTGAAAACTGCTGCCTGATGTGATTTGAACCAAAGCTGATAGGAGTAACAGACCAAAATATTAAAGTTGTGGACCAAAACCTGAAAAAAGAATCGAAAAATGCTAAATTTTCTATATAGGTTTGCCACAAATGGTGGCCACTTTCACATTACACATTTTTATCTGACCCAATGTTCCTATAAAAATCTTGATTAGTACAGCTTTTAAGCTATGAGATGGCTTAAGAGTTAATTTTACATATTGGAAGTCCAAGTTACAGGTCGGCATATGACGCAATGGCACCAAAAACACAGAAACCCAAAAGTTAATAACGGTAAATCACAACTAGATTGACTTGTGTAAGCTAAAGGTGCCAAGGGAGCACGAGAGTATTGTGACATGGACACCTGTGATACCCTTGAATCATTTCATCAGATAGCCCAAGCAACACTCCAGCTTAATGTACACCAAAAACATTTCCTGCACAATTTAATTTTGGTAAATGTGGCACATCTACAATGTTTCTTTTAGAAGGGGTGAGATGCTTCTCTCCATTACACCCTGACTTTGGGAAGCGGTTTGCTAACACAAGTAGGGGGGGTTTACATACAAAACTTGCCTCCAGCTTTAAGAGGAGTCAACAGAGTGTAAAAGGTGTTAATGTCTTGTTATGGCCGCAGAGGATCATCATCATCATCATCATCATCACCACACTGGAAACGGTCGTCCGCCCACAGATGTCTAACGGTCATGGCGGCATGGACCCAAGTTGACAAGCAAGATGGCAGAGAGTCCTGAATCAGCCATTTTCCTCAACAGGATGTGTGACCCCGAGGGCACAAGCACACACACAGAGCACACATGCACTTTTACTCTCATGCACACACACACAGGCCATCAAAAGTAATGGTGTGTGTCCAGTGGCAGGCAGGGAGAGTCCTCTAATGTCTGGCAGCCATAATGATATTATTGCTGTAGATGGAGCGTGCTGGGGAATATTGTTCCACACCATTGGTATGCTGCAGACGTCCACTAGTACCACACACCGGTGGTGATGACAGAAGTCAGTGTTAACACCATATTTGCTGGTTGATGCTTTTGACAAGAAACCAAACGTGGATTCCTCCTCAAGACAAGAAAACCACAGTTATTTTCAACTGGAGTGTGGATTTCGGTTTTGTTTTGTTTTTTTCAACAAAGACAGACGTAGGTGACCATTATCAAAGAGATGGCGGCATGTTATTACTTGGAGCCTTTGAAATGCAAGGCAGACAACTCTGTCGTTGTCTAGAGATACGATCTGACTTAACATATTCACTCCATCTTTGAATAGAAATAAAAATCAAAGGCTGTTTAATTTAAGCCATGAATGCTCATTGTGTTATTATACGCCTCTGTTACAGATATCACATGTGTGTCTGGTCTAGAGAATGCACGTCCACACAAACGTGCACGCGACCTCTGTCCAGGCCCATAATTAACCCTCTTAATTAAGAGAGAAAAAAAGTTGCTAACGAAGGAAATGGATTTAATTAGCCTGGTCTTAGCCGAGGCACATGTGCACACCATAAAACACACACACACGTGCACCCACACGCACACACAAAACAATTAAGCCTCTTTTATCCTGGCTAATGGCTTCAGTGACTCAGAGCCTTTCTCATTAAGACTATCAATAATATGCTGATTACATGCATCCAGCAGTCTCCTTTATCAGGGCACAAAGGGACGAGTGTGTGTCTCCGAGGTTTCAGGGGTGGGGCGGTCTGTCTGCGCCACCTTATCTGCTAAAATAGAATTGTTTGGCTGGAGAAGCTAAAAGAGACCTCGCTTTGCTGTGTCTTTATTCTCTGCAGTTTATCTCATCATAGAGGCCATGTGTGTCTTTCACAGGGCGGAAATGCCTATGAAGTTGTACTGCTGAGGGCTTTATTGGGACGAGATAACAGATTGAGGAGTGATGGTGACTGTAGGGCTGTAGATCTGTCTGCTTCTCTGACTGTGTGCTACCAACCCCCTGCTGGCTTTCAGTCAAATAACTTCCTGCCTGCCTGTGGAACTGTTGCTCTCTCATCTTTCCATCTGCACCCCTATATCTTTAATCACATTTAAGCACATATGTTTACATATGTTGCTTATATTTAACATTTAATTTACTAGCTGCTTTCACATACAGTCAGTTAGATCTAGTACATGCATGCATTTGAATAGTCTTGAAAAGACTTTGTCATTGTGTTTGCAAATCAATCCTTACACACTCAATGACAAGTGTTCCCCCTACTACTCTTTGTCTGCACTTGCCTGCATTTTGTCTGTTGTTAGACTATAAGTTTTTACTCTGTGATATTTATTTTTTTATATGCTATATTTCACCGACAGTCTTTTCCATGTCCAATGTGATTTTGTTGTCCCATCCATCCATCCATCCATCCATCGTCAACCGCTTATCCTGCGCACAGGGTCGCGGGGGGTCTGGAGCCTATCCCAGCTGACATTGGGCGAAAGGCGGGGTACACCCTGGACAGGTCGCCAGTCCATCGCAGGTGATTTTGTTGTTTCATTTTAAATTTTTCAATAAAGGAATTCTCTTCTCTTTTCCTGTTCCTTCTCAAAGAAAACAGTGGAATTATGCTGTTCATTGTCAGAGTCAAAAAATCATCCAGCAACGTGTGCTTGCATGTACTTGATCGGCTGATGCGGTGTGGGATGACGTGTCATTGCATGATGGTAAAAGCATGGTTCAACTTTTTTGCCAGGTGACCCTGCAGTGATCCATCTTACTGAAAACAAGGAGGAGGTTGCAGCTTTGGTACTTGCTAATGTCAGCCTGAAGGTATCTTACCCAGTTTGACTAGAAAATTTAAATACCTGGATGATGACATGCAATCTAATAAAACAGTCCAGCCATAAATATTTCTTTTGACCAGCATATACTGGATGGATGCCACTTGTGGTAACTAGCAAACGTTAGCATGCTGATTTTAGCATTTACTCAAACCAGCTTCACAGAGCAGCTAGGTCTGACCACTAAGACCACTAAGGGCCTTCCTATTTGCCTCAGCTCTACTACTATGCTCTACTAAATGTTAGCATGCTAATACATTGCAATGGTGAACATATAAACACGAACCCTGCAAGACATCAGCATAATATTGTAAGGTTTGAGTAACATTTTGGGCCACCTTATTGTATAAATGAGTATTTCATATAGTGAACTAAAAATATTCTAAAAAATGCCATGTAATCCCTGTATTGGCATTGTTAAGCCTTTATTTGACTGGAGTGAGGAAATGAGGGAGAGAGAGATAGGGGGCGACATGCAGCAAAGGGCCACAGACCAGATTTGAACTCTGACCGCTTTGTAGGGCTCGCACTCTACCACCCGAGCTAACTTTTGAGGTTAAACTGGTGAACCTACCGATAACACAACAACTTGGTACCATTTAAGTGCAAAGTTGTTGAGTTCTTATTCATCATGTTCCATAGTTTTATTGGTCATACACAATATTTCAATATATTTCCCTTTACTGCTGCCACAGCTACAGTATTTCCTCCAGAAGAGTCAATAAAGTCAAACCTTTTTATGTATCACTACCTTTTCATCCATTTCTCTAGTGGCCTGCCTTCCTCTTTTCCACCCTGTACATTGAGGTGTGCAGATGTGTGTGTTTTAGACAGATAGTAAAGTGAGATATAGGTTGGCGTCTTTCAAACGGGCAGGAAGACAATATATCTGGGCTTTGACCTTCAGTTTCTTCCTGTTCTAACAGACACTGGGGTCCCTCCCAGAGGAGGAGAGAGGAAAGCGGTGGCTTGACCTGCGGGGCCACACCTTTACCCCCCACCCCTACACTCCATCCCTAAACATCCCTGATGGGGGCTGCCACGCTCCCTCTGATCTCCACTGTTTTCATTTGATGCTATTGTGAGATTTGTTTTTCATCTAAGTTCTAAGGGTCTCCTGTGGCCACCTATGGAGCTGACAGACAGACCCTTTGGTTCCCAGCCTCCCTTTTTAAATCTTGATTCAGATAGTTACGAAATAACAACTTTAATGATAGATAACTTAAAAGAAACTGAATAATTGCTTACTGAGAATCACTGTATTGCTATGGTAAAAGTTCCCAATCTGCCATGACGTTTTCATTTCAAGAGAGATGGGCAACCATTCAGTAATTGAGCGTATTGTCATGACCTGAACATATAGTTATAGTAATAGAAAATGATTATGTTTTTTTGATTTACTGCATAACAATGGGACACAATTCATTTAATTAAACCATGATTTTTATTTGAGAAAATAATCTTAACTCAAGGTCCACTTACTAGCTTCCTCTTGAGCTTCCCGCTGCATCTTACAGTCTTCTTAAGCAGTTGGAGTTCTCCCGAAGCTCCTGAAAAAGAAAGTACACGGACCTTGAGTTAAGATTTTCAAAGATTTGTTTCCAAGGTCAAGAATGAACTTTCACACTCAATTACTTTGGATTATTTTACAAGTGATTCCTACAATGAATCTACAATGTTGTGACATCCATATTGAAAAATAATCCTTATTAAAGGGATAGTCCGTTAATTTAGTATTTCTCTTCCTTAAAGTTGTGGGACTCACAAGTGACAGATTTTCTTTAAAAAGAATGGTGAAAAAATATGAGGCATGGGCCAAGTTATTTCAACTTTTAGCCTCTAGTTTGGATCTATTACCATCCTACGTTTCTCATAATAGGCTACACACAATGCAACGAAAAGCATGAACATGAAGGGTCATTAGACCCTGTCTGCCTCATAAACACCCATGTCATCATCAGGGTTATTTTCACAGATTTGTCAAAGCTCCTCCAGAGTCACAGATGACTTCTGACTGTTTTCACAAGCATATTGTGATATTGATTTCAGCCCAACTGTCCAGTCCTTCAGTTACTTGTAAAATAAACCATGAAAAGTAATAAACAGGAAAAAGTAAGGATGTTTCTATGTTATATATAATGCAATGTGCTACTTGGTGTGAGGCTAAAGCATTAGAAAGGAGAACACATCTGAGACATTCTTCATAAAAAAAAGCTTGTAGTTTACTCATTCCAACAAGCAGGATTATAAACATTGGCCTTAGAATATGATTTATAACAACATAGCAGACTGCCTGCAGGTCTTAGTGTGTCAATGTTACGACTCTTTCAGTTAAAGATTGCTAAATAGAAAAAGCTCAGGAAAGATTAATTCACTGGAACCTTTTCTTAAAGTTGCAGTTCCCCTTCTCCCAAGTTGTACCGTTCCAAAGCAGCATTCTTGTGTAGATCTGCCGCATGAGCCAAATTCAACAGCTCCCAAAATGAAAATAAAGTACTTCTTGGAGGCCTGTGTTCCCATGGACCCACATCAGCTGTGCCAACAGCATCTCACAGAACCTCTCCGGCCCAAACGCCCACCATACGAGATAAATAAATCACCATGCTGGGAAGCATCTGCACCAGGGAAGTTAACACGGATGTGACTTACTGCAAAACAGATGTCTTTTCTGACTGAAATAACATCAGATCTATCCCATAGCAAACCCAACACCTTCCTTTAAACCACCAGGAGGATAACCACAACAAAAGCTCCCCCTTCCGTTTATTCCCGCTTTAGATGTGGGTTTTTTCAGTAGACAATGGATGAAAATATTCTGGCCTTCGTGTTTGATGTGGACTTTTTTCTCTACTGGTGTTTTTCGTATGCTTTAATGGGAATGTGCTGAACAATGTGTGATCACAGCTCTCAGGTGCAGGAAAGAGAAACAAGGCCACAGACAAAGGGATAAGAAAAATTAAGAATCTCAAGCCTCTCATTTATGGATTCTAATATACGCATATTTGTCCTATAGACCACAACCTTTAATCCTGATTGGCACGCTGAAAGTGGATGAACACACGGCGCACAAACACATTCCTTTATCATTCAAAGTGTGCCGGAGCTATCAACCTGAATAAATAAATCCCCCTCTTATCTCACAACGCAAAACTGGATAAGCGCTCCCACCGGGTCTGGATGGAGGAAGCCGTCAGCACCTCTATTTTGGTTTTCCTTTGCCTCATAGAGAGACAGAATCCTGTTTTTCTCTCCAATCCATCCTCCTGGTTTTCAATCCCCAGAGAGTCATTTCCCTCCATGTGCGTGAGACGTGTGCGTCCCGCCACGCCATCCATACATGATCCCTCTTTCCTGCTTATCCTCGGGGCTGGGCCTATATCTTTCAGCAGCAGATAAATCCGCAGCAGAACTGTACAGGTTAGGAGGAAAGAAAACAGGATTTTCCACATTGTCAACCTTTAAAGCTTTTTGCGAGATGTATTTGCCATTACTCGTCTCCACACCATTGCCTTCCTATATCACACCCATGTCTGTTTTGACACCTGTAGCTGCTCCGAACAGAGGACCAAAGATTTATCTGCAGCCCATATTTCAAGAACATAGAACTTGTAGTTAATTATTTATTATGTTTTTGTGTACTGTCAAACCTTGGATTTAGTTTGTTTTATTCATAATTACTCTACCAAGATTCTGGATGCATTTCTAACGTACATAGTCCTACATCTCTGCTGGATAATGACTGCTGTTGGCTATTCTACTGACATGATTTCTAGTCCACACAGGGCAAGAACAATTTGACAAGAATAATCACCGTTAGCCTTTCATGATGTGTGTCTCCATAAAGTCTCCATTCCACAGGTTTTTTCATTCATCAAAAGAACAAAAGAAACCATAAAAGCTCACAATAGGGAGTCAATGCAGTCAGCTTTCTGGCAGAGCAACATCGCCACCTGCAGCCAATAGAAGTCAATAAAATGCTTAAAGGGAGGTTCAGACGGTTTAAAAACAAACAAACAGAAAACTTTGCTCAGAGAGGATTTTTTAAGCATGTGTGCTCTTTTAAGATGTCTGTGAAGATTCTCAGTCATCCCGTGGTTCTCAGTGTCCCACCTTGGGTGACCACGCTTACGCCTCAATTCTGCACACTCACACAGAGGAGCTCAAATGGAGATTCATCCAGCTTTTGCTTTGAGATGAACTTGTTTATTTCTTTTGGAAGATTGTTGACATCTTTTTTTTTTTGTGCAAAACACAAATTTTCCAGCACATTTTGCACATTTTGCACATTTTGGACATGTGTCCCCAAGAAGTCAAGTTCCTATCACAGTCCCTGTCATTTTCTCTATTGCCTGTATGAAATTTAGTTTATACATAAAACTACTGTATGCATTGTTGTGTTAGTAGTCATGGATGTGTCAGTGTATGAGGTGTTTCACTATGATTGTGCGAGATGGAGGTCATTCCCTTTGCTATGCTGCACTCCTGTGGCGGTCTAGGATAAGACACATTATGAAATGGATGGTGTGCTTGGGTTAGGAAGGGCTCAGGTTGTTTAATGTTTGTGCTTTTGTTAGTTATGCTTTTATGTGTTTCCTTTTTATGGCTTTCAGGGCCACCTGGGTACCTGGGCCTTCAAATCCCAGGTTACTGAATATAGCAGACAGAGGCTTTGCAGTAGTGTTTTTTTAAAGTCATAAAAGCTAACATCCAGACAGACGGGACAGCCACCAACCAATTTTATACACGGGTACAACTCAGTCTGGTAAAACTGTACAATATGGTCTCTGGTTCTAGTCTAAAAAAATCCAGATGATGTCATAAGTCTAATGAAAGATAATACTTTGTTGCATTATGAGAAATGGAGTTTGACCCAAGCTACAGACTAAACGTCAGGATGTCTCGGCCTCGGCTGCTTCAATATTGACCATTCCTTATTTAGTCAGTCTCTAGTGTGTCTCTCCCAAATTTATGGAAGTGCAATACAAAATCACTGGTGGACCCCTTTAATAACCCTGAACCATAAGTACTGCATTTGTGCAAAGCTAGAAAGTGTGATAGAGGTAGGTTATTTGAGAATAATGTGTATCGAATCAAGTCAGTTTTATCTGTTTGGCCCAAAATCACAAATTTCAAACTTAGCTGAGAGGGTTTCCCAATCTGGACAACATGCGACTCCCCGTATCCTTAGACTGATTATCACATGATATGTTGAATATGTTTATAGGAATAGTTTTTAAAGAGAAAGTTATTATTATCAAATTGAGGGTATTGTTCATTTGTTGCTAGGTATTTATGATGTAAAATAGAGTCTAATGATTGCTTTTATTGACATTTACTTTTCACTTCCCGCTATCTTGTGCATGTGAGAGCAGTGAATATTAGTTTGACCTTACATCTTTTGTAAATATGTGAAGTTAATAGTGCATTTACATGTCATTACTCTCAAAAGTGTACCAACAAAACTAGACTTACAGGTGAATTTTACCATACTATTCCACAAGATGGAGTAGTCAAACCATTATTGGAGTTCAATAGATAGCAGGTTTTGTATTTTTTTGTATTGTACACTGGAAAGTGATCACATCTGTCTGGGTGAAATTGATCACTATAAACAGTATATATCATATATAACCTATGTATTATGACCAAATTGTTTTCTTTTGCTTTATTTCTCATGCCAGTTATTGTTTCAAAAGCTTTTTAAATTGTGAAAATTCAATTACTGTACTGTGTATAATTCAAATACATCATATACTAATACAGTACACTACTGCATATAACATATAGCTTACTGTGTTCAAATTATAATTAGGCTATGTGAAACAGTAAAACAGTATTGGGCTGTTTCCAAATACTGTCAAGTTAGTAGTGCAAATACTAATAAGCAAATAATTTAAATATTATTATTTAGACATAGAAATTGTATAGGAATGATTCTGTCTCCAGCTTGTAAATCCATCTAGTGATTGATCAGTGTAACTGTTATCAGTAGAAGCAGTTTCCACTGTTCTTATAGAAAATTTAATAGAATAATTTAGCAAAATAACTAAGAGATATTTTTATTGGCAGAAAGAACCAACCTTTACCTCCCAATAAAAAAAACTGGGAAAAGCAGTCATATTATTATTTTGCAGAATATTCTGCAGAGGCAGGTCATATGTGACTGGATCTTCTCTGGGTTATAGTCAGAACTCTGCCTATAATTTATAAGTGTGTGTGTGTGTGTGTGTTGTGTGTGTGTGTGTGTGTGTGTGTGTGTGTGTTGGCAAGGTATTTAATTGATTTGTCCACTGGCCCACTACTCATGTCCAAACACACACTCGCTGATCTTCCGCCCACTCTCATCCATAAATACATTTCCACTGGAAATCACACCGCAAATAAATCACCATGGTTACAGTAATATAATAATTGCTGTACTTGAAAGAGGCTCTGACTGATGATGCTTGCAAGGCCACTTACAAATCGATAATTATATGGTGTGCGCGATTCATTTAGCAGTAGAATGAATGTGTGAATTCCGGTTGAATGCACTGTGTAGGATGGGGCTTCGAAAATGGAGCGAGAAGATGTGAGTGTCAGGATATCAGAGTGAAATATGCGTGTGTATCTCTTGCTCTTCTCAGCTTACATCACTGGACTGTGAGGGTTCCATGTCAGTGTTACCTGCATCATGACATCATTCTTTCAGAAGCTGTTTCCAAGCCAGACGCCACTTAAAAGTGGCTAAATTTAACGTCACTGATGCGTGTCATTCAGGGTGTGTAAATACTGCATTACCAATTGGGCAAAGTAGGCTACGCAAAGCCTCCAGACACTCAGGGGGCCAGAGGGGTCAAGGGTTAGCGTGTGGTAATTAGTTCTTGGTAATTCAATTAACAACTTTTATAAAAAAATTAACTTTAATTTGTAGTTTTTAACTTTTTAATACTATTTGCACCACTAAAGCACGTTATGGACTCTGAATGATAGTGGCATTATTCCCT
Organism: Lepomis macrochirus; assembly: GCA_024633595.2. NCBI lineage: Eukaryota > Metazoa > Chordata > Actinopteri > Centrarchiformes > Centrarchidae > Lepomis > Lepomis macrochirus. The sequence continues at coordinate 8,345,179 of JALXJV020000025.1, forward strand.
CATCTTGAGGCCCCATCTTTTAGAAGGGCCCTGAGGTAAAAATATTTTAGGCCCTTTATTATTTCAGAATAGAATTTGTGTACAAAATAAATTTGTGATTAATCAATTTACCAAAAACGAATTAGGAACTAATATATACAAAGAGAGTCGGAGAAACTGAAGGTTACACAGCTCATTTTTAAACTAGTAGATTGATTTCAGTGCAACCTCCAGAGACGACTGTTCAAACCTTAAAAAAAAAATCAGTTTTGCAAAGTGAAAAAACATTGCCAAAAAGTACAAAAGGTATTTAAAAGATGAAATAGACATACAGAAACAGAACAGTTACACAGGTGCAAATACTGTATGTTAAAGGAAACAAATAGCAAAGTGTCACATTGACAGGGGAATTGTTGTTTATGTTAATGGCAGGACTGTATTTGTGTATGTAAATGTTGTGCGCATGCGTGACAGTGAGTAATGTGTGAGTTGTGAAAGCCTTGCCCACAACCCATGCCAAATTTCCAATTGGTTGCATACCACCTGGACACACCATTGGCCTCAAAATGTATGACATTTGAAAATGCTAATAGAAGTCTTTCATCTAAATGGACAATTCCTATTACAGAGACAGACAGAAAGACCAGCGTCAAACCTAGACAGAGGCAGGGCTTCCATGTTTTTGAGGTCAGCATTTCTTTGCTAATGGAAGGGGTTGCCTGCTCTTCTATGAGGCATTGGAAGTGTCCTTGTAACCTTCTGCGGCAGCCAGCAGCCTTGCAGCAGAAACATTAATATTTCAAGCTGATGGGTCGCCTTGAGATAGGTTATTATTGTCTCTTACACTGAGGAAAACGCACACACACCCACACAGCCGCGGAAACACAAATACACCGTTATGTCTATCCTTGACACTGGAAGACAAAAACAGAATAACGTGTCATCACAGAAAAATTCCAAACACTCATTCATTTTTCATGAACAAAAATCCCGACATCATTACAGCTTGTCAGGGTGCAAAATACTTAATTACTACCTCCAATTTCACTCTGTGTTTATATGTTCATGTGCGTAATAGAGAAAGAGAGTGTGAGAGTGTGTGTGTGTGTGTGTGTGTGTGTGTGTGTGTGTGTGTGAACATAATTAGCTGACTTCTCTCTGATCCTTAATGCATTATTGAATATTTTAAAGGAGTCTCAATCCTTTGGGCTAAGTGACTGCCAAGTTGGGATCACAGGGCGGGTTCGGTCGTGATGAAGGGCGGTTCAGCCATTAAGGAGTCTGGGCCGAGCTGCTGGCCTTGTGTGAACCAGGAGCTCATGAATAATATAAATTCCTTTACTGTATTTGGAAGCACTTTGGACTGTATGTGTGTGTGTGTGTGTGTGTGTGTGTGTGTGTATGGGGGAGGCTGATGACGCCACATTGATTTTGGGTCGAGCAATTTCAAGGAACAAGTCAATTCAGTTTTAGTGGTGAATAATGGCTCGTGGAAAATAGACGATTTATTGCAATTATTCCTTATGGAGAACAACAGTCAGGGTCTCGTTTCGTTGCAGCTGAACTCCACGCACCGCAACCTTGACAAGACAATAGCTGCGTTGTCATGGTAATATGCCATTTCTCCTGACATTTCCAAGATTTTCATCTCTCACAATTACCGCTAGTCTGTTTTTTCTTGTCTGAAATGCCATTCATTATTAGAATTCTCTGCCGTGGGACACATACCTTCCTATCATGAAATACTTAAAACATAAGTTGCAAATCTTCATTCTTAAAATTAATAAAGCTCGAGTAATTTGATATTAGTATCTTAAATTTCTCTTGTTAGTCCAGTGAGTTTACTAGAGAGATGTTTATTTTAAAAATCAATGACAAGTCCAAACAGAGGATTGTACCTAGTTATGCCACTAACAATTTAGGTCCTTGGATAACGAGAGTCTGCTTCTACAGACTGGAACACATATTTCCACCGACTAATGCACTGTTTTTCCTAAAATCTACACACTGCAGTTAACTCACAAAATTGGAGCACCAGATTTTCTTTCTTCAAAAGTTGATTGAGAACCAAACAGAGCTGAAAGAGGGGTGAATTTTGGACTGGCCAGGTGGCCAGACACACAACTAGACAGAAACACAACTTTCCAAGGTAAATTTTCACAGTGAGCAGGCTAAGCACTAAGTTAGCCAGTTCAAAGGAAGCAGAAGATGTTTCTTTAGAGAGTTTGATTTTTGATGTTACAGCTGATATTGGCAGGGACAGTGACAGAGCACGGGCAAAAACACAGGATTTGAAAGGAATTGACCCTCTTCCTCCTACACAGGTATGTAATATGTCTATTTTAGCTGGCTGTGCAGCCCATAGAGCTATAGGTCCCCTTGGACATTAATCTAATACAACTGGCTTCCAGGGTCACATTTTATGCTGCCCTTGCCATGGAGCTACATCTTGCTGTTATTATTATGAAGACATAACATTACTAGGGAATGTTAATAACTTTAGCTTTCTCAACGAAATATCTATATTACCGAGGAACTGAATAATCTGTTGGTTGTAAGGTAGGTGTATGAACTGCATGATTATCATATTGCAGTCATTAATCACATATAGTCACAAATATATACATTACCACATTGCTATGCATCCTGCAAACAAACTATGTCTAATAAAGAAATGTAGCATTTAAACTAAGTTGCGTCCTCCTTTCACTGGCTTCCAAAACAAGCGCACACACTAGCAAGATCTTGTCGACCTGAGGGTTTAGGAGCACTTCCACTTTTGTCCACAGAGGGCGCCAGAATCAACTCATTGTAGTTGCTTTAAATTAAATTAAATTAAGGATTTGTATTGTAATGGCGTATTTATGCATTGTGTTATTGCTACTTCTACTTACTTAAAGGATCAGACTACCAAATTTAAAATACACCGACTGACTGAAAATCTAAACAACAGACAAATTATTATAACAATTGCTGCACAAAAAGGTAGTGAGTCAAATGTTTCACTTCTTTTGAATTGACTCACGTGGTTCAGTGTGGATTAAAAAGTACCTTCCTTTATGCTGTAATGGATCCTGGAGGAATGGATGAAGCAATATGAACAAATAGCTGCAGTGGATGATTTATGGTGATGAATAACTAGTCTTTTCTCAATGGACAAATGAGTCTGCCTCAAAATGGATCCTCTCAGCATTTTGAATAAGCTCTCCCGGTGCAGTGTGCCTGCATTTGGGGATCAGTTTATTTAATGACAGCGGGGCCATCTTCAATCTGTCATTACTTAGTGCCTTATGATTAGTCAAATGCTCGTCGAAGTCATAGTGGGAGTAAAATGCCCAGGTGGTCTCCCTACAATCAATCAAATTGACTAAACCACAATGAAGGCACACACACACACACACACACACACACACACACACACACACACACACACACACACACACACACACACACACACACACACACACACACACACACACACTGTCTCTCTCTCTATTGAGCTTTGTGTCAGCCATAAGCTCTTTCCATTAAACCTGTGCTGCATTAAGCATTTGGGTTAAAAGCTTTCATAATCAGGTGTGCTCTCATTTAGTGTACAGAGATTTTCACGATCAATACTGTCCTTGACGTGAGAGCTTTGCCCACTGTGTGTAGGTGTGTGCGGGTGTGCATGTGTGTATGCAGAGGGACCTCAGAGTCAGAGCTTTGGCCCTAGTGTGTGTATGTGTGTGTGTGTGTGTGTCTGTGTTGATTTGCCTGTCTGAGTGTGTGTTTACTGTCTTCTGTATGCGGGGGCAAACTGTTTCCTACTGTGATTTCTTCTTTCTGTGAGCAACAGTGGTTTTCTGTAGCTGTTTTTCTGCCTTACGCCCCCTCAGTTGATCCTGCGGTCCACTCTATAGACTGCCACTGCAACACATGTAGAGTCAAAACCCATTAATGAGCCCAACTCACACATATAAATCTGCTTTGGTTTGTTTTTCTTTGGTTGTGTGTGAATGTTTGAAATACATTTTGTGCTTGAATGTGTATGTCTCTCTTAGCCAGCGATAAGCGTGGTGTTCAGTTTTAATATTGCATTTTCTTCTAAACAAGTAATACCTTTGCGGTTGTGGTGAGACAGTTGTATTTGTTCTGCATGCCAATCAGCTCTCTTTGAGTTGTTATGAATCCAGGAATGTTGACTTTACAGAAGAAGAGGCATCTGTCTGTCCTTCAAGATAATGCTGCCTGCTTCCAGATAAACTTTTTTAAAAATGATATCCAAAATGAAAACTCCCTTCACTCTCAAAACACAGTTTTCTGGCTAAATTGCTTTGTCTTGTTTAAAACAGGGAGAGAGAAAGAAATGAGACAAATGTTTCAACCCTACGCCTACCTCACTGCATCAATCTCAAACAACTGTCTTGTTAAATTGATATTTTTGCAGCTTGCACTGTATGTATTTGTGTGTTTTTATGAGTGCGAGCCCAGTGTGTGCTTGTGCGCTTGCTTGTAAGTGTGTGGGTGTTCAGGGACTTTTAGAGAAGTACGCCGGCAGCAGCAGTTTTTACAAATGCCTCCTCTGCATTGAGATCAATACGTTAGGCCTTGGGGGATGAGCTTGACCCATGTGAGCAGTTTTTCATAATCACTTAGGTCTTGAAAATGCTGTTTTCCCTTATAGTGGTGCTTCCTTATGGGTTGTATTTTGCTTTTCCGCTTATATTATAGTGTTATATTCAGATGAAAAACTTGCATGAAATATGGACAGATGAAGAGACATTGCTTGGGTCTCTGAAAGACCTTTATTGTTGGTCTGCATAAGATGTTTAGTGAACTTGAACTTGTACATTGCCACCAGGGTGACGTATGTCAGGTGTCACATGATGAATTATGTTGTGAGTCTGACACAAGGCAGTAACATATGTCAGCAGTTACCGTCACTGGTCTGACCCCAGATTCATTCTCTGTCTTTTGAATTTCAACATGATAGATGCTACATTCTGCCCATCAATTTCTGTGCTTCAGACAACTGTTATTTTCTTTCAGAAACATTACAGTTAACGTCAATCCATTGCTGACTAACAACGTCTTCATCCCTGACACGGCCAAAGGCCTGTGTCCTGACAAACTGTGATGCCTTAATTCCCAGTAGCATTCCAGCAAAGCAGGCCTTGGCCCTGACAGAGCAGTCTGTGATGGCTATGTTCATTGTTCATGTGCTCAATAGGCAGCACATGGCGTGGGCAGCAGTCAGTGGGGCTAAATTTGTGCCTCTCTGCTCATTCCGGGGATATTTGTGACTTGCTCCTTGTTGACTCGTTGTGCTTCTTGCTGACAACGGGTCTCTGTGTGTCACCGACTGCTAAATCCAGCCAGCTGTATGCAATTAGGCTGCAAAATTCTGGGGATGTGCATGCTCCTCTGCAAAGCATCAAGTGGTGACAATGTGATGATTTAGAATCTATGATCAGCTAAATATATAACTAATTGGATTAGATTTATTTGGACAGGTTTTAAATAGTAATATCAACATATAAAAAGTCAGTAAATCACCTGTATCAGAGGTTTGAGGCGGGCCTCCGCAGGGGGGCTCCGAACTGTTTTATGGGAGGCTAGGTGAATGACAGTGACACAATATGACTTTATCAAAAGAAGATAACATAAAATAGCTTACATGTTGTTGTTGTTTTCCTAAGCTCTGTCTAAGGGGAGACCCACAGTCTCAGACTTTGAAAACCCCTGATCTATGTCATGATGGTAATAGGAATTAAGACGTAGGCTAAACCTATCCTTTGTAAAGTAGGCTAACCAGACGTGCCCGTTTTCCAGGACAGCCCCTGGTGGCCTCGTCGCCGTCCAGAGCTGTCCCCGGAAATGTCCCCGTTTTTAACATTTACATGATTACAGGCAATAATAGAAGCCTGTTGTTGCTGATTGAACATGTGTTTGGTAGGCCTATATCTAATATCCTTTTTGGAAAATGGGATGTAGCCTACAATTAACATGCCTTACTGCTGAGAAATAAGTAAAATACAGACATGATCCATCCATCCATCCATCCATCCATCCATCCATCCATCCATCCATCCATCCATCCATCCATCCATCCATCCATCCATCCATCCATCCATCCATCCATCCATCGTCAACCGCTTATCCTGTGCACAGGGTTGCGGGGGGGTGGAGCCTATCCCAGCTGACATCGGGTGAAAGGTGGGGTACACCCTGGACAGGTCGCCAGTCCATTGCAGGGCCACACATAGACAGACAACCACTCACACTCACATCCACACCTAAGGACAATTTGGGACACACCAATTAACCTAGCCTGCATGTCTTTGGATGGTGGGAGGAAGTTGGAGCACCCGGAGAGAACCCATGTTGCTGGCACCGCGCCACCCATAAAGACATGATTTCGTTTGCAATTATCCTTATGATTCTACATTACTTAACTTGCCGTGTACCAACAAATCCAGTCCTTTTTACCTGTAAAATACGATATGGTTAAATGACCAATACACTATGTAATGCAGTATTCCAATTGACAGAAAGTGATAGCAGCTGCAACTTATTGGCTGAAAGGTAGATTCTGCCTGCCTTTTGATTTCATTCAAAAGTTAAGGTTAACTCAAATAGTACTTTTTACCTCTTAAAATACATTTAAATGGCAAAAACAACACATAAAATGCAGTTCTACTTGCCAGAAATTGATTGCAGCCTCTACTTATTTACTGAAGGGTAGTTTCTGCCTCAAAATGATTTGATTTCACTCAGAAGAGTTATATTTGACAGATTATAAAACCGAAATTGCCCCCTTTTTCATGTCATATATGATAACATCATATTTTTTAATGACATACTGACCACCGAACCAAAAATGTTCCCTGGTTTCCATTTCAGAAATCTGGTCACCTGGTAATGCATAGCCTAGGCTACTACTGGTGATTCAGGTTCTGTCATAACAGAAAACTCAATGTTTATTCAGGAATATCATTCAAGACAAATCATTAAAATCAATCTGATATCATTTTCACTGGATTAAAATAATAAAGAGATATACATTTCTAATATTTATCTAGGAAATTGTGGCTTAGAGGAGGTTACTGTACATTAGTCAGACGCAAGTGTTAATACAGTAGCTCACAGAATAAACTGCAGTAGGTTTTTGTCAGATGTCTTTAATGTTTTCATCTTTGACAGACAGACCAGGCGCTGGTTCATAAATCTGTGGCCACATCTTTTCCCTCAGGGAGATTCACTGTTGTTTCCTAGGTAACAAGCACACCCCTCCCTTTACCCTTGGTTCCTCTGGACTGTACCACCTGTACTGTAGGGTGGGAATAGTGTTGTTTATCGAAAAACACTAGACTTTGGTGTTAAAATTGAGAGATATTAACCGATACATTACACTTAGATAGTGTGCCTATTTCAGTAGCGGCGTATAATATCTTAAATAGTTAATGATAAATGCGTTATTACTGTTTAGACCGTTGTACTAACTCCCCTAGCGAAGCACATTCAACATTTCTATCGAACTGTCAAAATCGCTTGTTGCTTCAAGCCGAGCCTTAAAAGTAGTTAGCGAGCTAGCGTGTAGCGAGTGGTAGCTTACTCCTGCCTTTCTCTGAAATACATTTCGAAAGCGAAAAAGTTTGTTAAAATAAATAGTGAGAAGCCTCAGTCGACGACCATTTTTGAACGTCCTGTCTCGAACCGTGGGTCCCGTTCCAACCGAAATAGCGCTCTGGAGAAGCGGTGGTGACGGCTGAAGTGCAGCTGGATGTGACAGGTTCGTCATCAGGTAAGCTGCAGGTAGTTAGCTTAGCAGCTAGCAACCTTTGGCTTTGTCTTTGTCTTTACACACTTGTTACGGTGAACAGAGCGGCTCTTTGGACTGTAGAGATGGCTAAAATGGTTCTAAGGATTCTTCTCCAGTATCATAAACATCATGCGCTGATGTCTGGATTGCTATGCTAGCTCATAGTCACTGCCCAGATAGCTAATGAAAACAAGTGAAAGCAGCTCCATAAAAACAAAGATTGAATGAGCAAGAATTACGTCGTATTGGTCCCTGTGTGTCTCTCCTGCACGGTTAGTGCTTTCTGGGACATGCTGTTTGCAATTAGTGAGGTAGCTAATGACCATAACGAAATCACTCGGGGATAGGTCTGATAATAACTCATTTATTATTGATACCATAGAGATCGTATGATAGACAGTCATCAGTAACAACTGTTAACGTTAAGCCTAACTAGTTGCGCCCATATTCCAGTGTACAACTATTACTTTCAGATGCAAATATAAAAACACAATAAATGTAAAGGCACCTTGATTAAGGGGTTGTTAGATTTAATTGCTGTGTAACGTTACAATAAAAGATAAATAAAGCACTTCTAATGGACATTTTAGTCTTACTACAGGCTGGCTGAGCAAGCTGGGTAAGGTTAACAAGTTGTAATCAGACTAGCTGCTAGGTCGTGTACAGTAATTGGTGCTTCTGAAAGTGCAAATTGCAATCACAAAACAGACTTGCACCACTGGAAGCACTGTGCAGTGCATTAAGTTCAAATGAGCTATCATTATAACAGTGTAAATGGGACTTTGGCTTTCCATTTGTATGGAATATATTGTGTTCATTAGGGCTATCACAGCAGTGGTACAATTGAGTAAGACATAGCAATCCAAGTGCACTATGATTGTTAGGAAATTAGATTTGTAATCAGCAGTATGAAAAATTGATCAATATCAATATCAATGTTATATAGGGTCAAATTAGCATTATATTAACCTACAGAAAAGATACAATATTTATCCAAAGCAATTAGTAGCAAATCAGTACCTCCTGGTTGATTTTGATCCTTTTTTGTCTTTACTTTTGATGCACAGTCTTGAACTTGCTCCAAAACAGACTGGTTGACCACTTGCCTATGCATCCATTATGCACTTGTTTATTCACAATCATCATGTGGCTTGGTGTGTGACAGACTTACCAGAATGGCTTTCAAGCGGAAGGAAGCACAACTCTCTGCCGCTGGATATTTGATTACGGCTAATAATAGAAAAAGACAGCTGCCTTTTCATTGATCTGTCTTCAGTGCCCTATTTCTGAGCCCTGTTTTTTTCCCTCTGTCGTTAAACTCTCCAGTAGTCTGTGCTGAGTGGCGGTTTCAAACACATTTTAACCCATCAATCTTCATTTGCTGTAATTAGCCATTGTTTCAGAATCATCTATTTGAAAATGAAGCCGCTTTGGGCCACAGAATCGGTTTGTGTCAGAGTGAGTCAAGCCGGCTGGGGTCAATCAGGACAGGGATAATAAGAGAGGAGGGGATACCATGTGGGAAGGAAGTGGCTGCGCTTGTTTGTCTGCTAGGCTTTTGTTTGTTTTCCTGTTGGACAAATCTATTTAGGAGGTAGGCTATCTGAGGTCTGCCGGTGGAAATTAGCGACAAGCAGGGCTTGTTATACAGTTATTGACAGTTATTCAGTAATGTGGTTATTGAGAAGTCTGATGCCGCCAAATGAGAAATTGATAAACTTCATCAATCAGTAATGGTGTAGCAAGCTGACCTGTACAACTATTGTTGTTCTGGATGAATCATAACATGTTGAATTTTTTTTCTGGACATACCAATCAGGTTTTACCGTGCAGTAAGATACAATTGCTATCTAGGAGCATGCCTCCTCCTCAAATCTCTTGCATCTGTGTACAGCATAGTGAGACAACATTCACAGAAGGTTTAAGGTGACACTTTTGCTTTTGACAATGGCTGATATCCCCAGCCTCCGTGTTCGTGCCTCACGTAAAGGAAGAGTGCTCGCCTGGGTTATTTCATTACAGGTGCCCTGATGCCGTCAATATTCAGTGTCATTTGCTAAGGTGACAATTTTTCATGCTAAAGAGATTAACCCCCCCACACACCCAACCACCATACCCCCAAAACCCTTTGACAAATCTATTGCCTCTGGAACATCAGATTATATGTAGCTATTAAAGCATAATCAGACAGTAAATAGGTTTGTTTATCATGGAACTGTAAAGCATGTTTAGCCTCACGGATATCAACGAAACACCCAGGCTGCCACGTCATTCACAGCCTTTGTATGAGACAGAAGCAGAGAGAGGGAGAGAGAGAGACAGACAGACACAGGGAGAGACAGAGACACAGAGAGACAGATGGTACAGCTGTTCTATTGAATCTGGATCGAAAAGTCATGAAGCTAGATCTCTGACTCATCAGTTCTGTGACGCTCCGGTTTCACGGCTCATATGATGCCAGCCAGCATGTCATCAGCTGGGTGGAGGGGAGAGAAGGGGTTAGGAGACAGATCCCAGTCACCACCAATCTTTTATTATTATTATTTTTTCTTTAAGCAAATTCTGACGCAATAACAATAACAGGAATGTTTGCTACTGTGCAAATTTTCCAGGGGAAGAGATGTGTGAGAGAAGGAGAGGAGAGGAGTGTCTAGCATGGTGGGGTAGATGACTTTAGAGGACGGAGAGGAGGTAGAGGAGAGTCGTGAGGGGGAGGAGGTGCAGTGCTCTTGTTTCCTGGGGGGATGGTGTTAAATGTGATGATAGAACATAGACAAGGACAGGGCTGATTTTCATTATGGGACTGCAGCAACTCTTTCATTATTGCTTACTAGTGTTGCTTTGTTGCATGAGAAACAAGTCTAGACTTTATATTCTTCAGCTTGTTGGCCATTGGAAAACAAATCTCGTGGTGAGTTGAATTTAAATATAATGAAGTTCACCAGGAGAAGGATGGGCAAAGAACAAATGACATGACAGGTACTGAGCACAGCATGAAATTGGGGAAATACCTTTTAAGATCAGCATTCAGAGGTTGCTGCTGTAAGCCCAGTTTTTGCCCCATCACTTCGTCTACTCTGTTCCAATGGAGAGGCACAGAAAGCTGGGATTCAGATTAGCTGTTCTTCTATTGGCTGGAGCTATTAAGGGGCAGGCCTTGCCACAGGCTGGTGGGCAGGAAGGGGCTGGCTTTATGGGTGTGGGGGTTTGGCTGGAAGTGTTTCAGCCAGATAGTTTGAGTAGACACTCTTCTGCTTCCTGCTTGCCTGCCTGCCTCGCTCGCTTGCTCCGTGGCTGAGAGAAAAAGAGAGAGAGACATCGAGAGAAAATCCCTGTCTAGGCATGGACCTCCAGCTGCAGCACTCGGCAGCTCGCGAGGAATGACAACAGTTCACATGGTCATTAACTCCAGTCGCTGAGGCTGAAGGGAGAGCTGCACTGAAGCTCAGTGTCACAGAAGCGCCGGGTGCCTCCTGTGTTCGGGACAGCAGACAGACAGGCACACAGCAGAGCTACGGGACGCACTGCAACGAGGTGGGAAAGAGCTGTCATATTGGCTTTTTCTTTCTGTATTTTATGAAGATTTCTTTCAGGAGTTTTGCTGCAGTGTGTGCTGCATACCAGTCTGAGTGGGGAGGGAGGAGAGGGAATGTTTTATCTGTGCAAGAGAAAGAGTGCAAGGCTGGTAGCGAGGGAAGAATATATAGAGTGTGTGGGATAAATGCATAGGAGCGCTGGGAGCTTGCAGCCAGGCAGCAACTACCCTTTCATTGCAGTTAGCAGCACTGTAATGGGCTTTCGGCTCCTGGGGGAGAGGCATTATCACAGCAGTTTACTCGCCCCTTCCTCAGTGCAAATGTCAGGAGCTCTCTTTTGGCACACGGGTTAAATATTTTTCACTCCTGAGAAAAAGTTGTCGTGTTGCGTGTTCTGCCCTGTCAGAGCTTTCCTTGTGTTGTCCTCAAAGTTTTTCTTCATAGCGATTGGTGTGCAAACCATCCAGATGCAAAGATTGTTTGTTCAGAACAGGGTCTGATGTTTTTAACGCTCTTTATGTATGTAAACACAAATACATGATGGCCTGAATGAGCTTCACAGTTCTAATAAGGCCTCGATCTTTTGAGTTAGATGGGCCATGGTTGACGTGTCCCCAGCTTTTGCCTGTCTGTCTAGATTTAGCTTCGCACCAGACGCTGTGCCTGGCGTGGTCAAGTAGTGGACAACATCGACTGCATGGAAAAGGCCAGGGTGGTGTCATACGTCTGGCCGTGGATCAAGGGGAAGTGGGTGTTTTCTAAAATGGAACATCAGTTCAGCCCTTCCTGTTGCAAAAATAATGGGATAAGTCTCAGACAAGCACCAAGTGCATACTGCAAGACCCTGTCAGCCAGAAATCCCCTTTCTCTGAATTGACTCTCATGCAAATTGCACTTCGAGATGGTATTAAAAGGATTTAGTAGTTGGTAGGTTTTTCAGGCATCTTCTGCATGAAAGAGGGAGACTGATTGCTCTGTGACACGAGGGTGAGTTTGCTGAATCACTCAGCTCTTATGTTTTCAAGGGCTGTAATTTGAAGGCTTAATATTTCCATTCATTTGACGGGTTTTACTTACTATTTCACTGGGCAAGCACTTTAATCTATCCTAGTTTTTGCTATCCTTGATTCTAGGATATATAAAATGTCAGTAGAACTTATCAAAACCAGTTACAGTACAGTGTTTCGACAATTCTCACCTCCGACTTTAAGATTAAGTAAGCTTGGGTATCCAGTAAATCATCATGATTATCTGAACAGCACTGTTCACCACTGGCTGCCAACTACACTGTAATTAGCTGATGACTTGCCTGAGTCCTGTGGATAAGCAGAGAATAGACAAGAACACTTACACAGTAAACAAGTTCGTTTACTGAGTGCCGAGCTTGATGTCAATCCCAGATATTAACACTCTCTCGACGTGATTATAAAAACTTCTCTTTCTTCCTTTTTTTCTGCTTCTCTGATCATGAGAGAGTCCAGTCCCATATCATGACCAGGACTATCCGGGTCACTGTGCTAAATAGCTAAAGCTATTATGATATGGGGCACACCTATCTGCTGACTCTGTGAAACGCTTCTTGTGCTGCCTCTGAACAGTAGCTTAGTCCTGGTATAGCCTCTGCTGAGCTCACTCACCCGTCCTTATCGCTAATGGTATTTGATAATATTGAACTCAAGGAGGCGTAGCTTATGCCAAAGACAATTTCATAAGCATCATAACGTCCATAGCATTAAATGCGAATTAGGCTGCAGGGTATAGCCCTGCTCTGATCCTCTCTGGAAGATGCAAAGGAACATTTTGCAAGCCAATAAGCTGGTGATGTCACACTGAAAGCTAAGTTAGGTTTGTTAGGAATAGAGGACATTTTGATAAAACCTGTACTATAAGGCTCACTCATTTTCCATTACTCACTGGAAAGTGAGCACTTTCCTATTTCCCCTCCACAATGAGGACCTCTCTCCACAGCCTTGAAAAACATTGACCGCTTGTTCCTCTTGGCCATGCAAATGACCGTAGAACCGTGGTTTGCAAGCATAAAATGGTAATAAATGGAAATGCAGCCACTCCAGGTACCCATCTCATGTGCTTGTCTGTCACAGTCATTTGTATTTCTGCTTTATTAAACTGGCAACACCTGGCTGATGCCACTGTAAACGTTGTCACAAGGCTTACGACCAGTGGAAACCAGGTAGCTTATCGTCTCTGCTGAACAAATACACGCAGCTAAGATAAACTGCACAGCACAGACAGAGCGCACAGATACCAGACTAATAGGTTACATGCGTGGTATTCAGAGGTCAGGCCAATGACTTTCACTCGAGACGCCCCAGTCCCGCTGACTCTCATTCAATTAAGCAGACTGACCAAGATAATGCTCCTGCCAGCTTGCCTTAGTAAGCGTCAGTAATCCATAAAGTCTAGTACTGTGGTGCTTTTCTTCACATCTCTGCCCTGCTTTATCAGGTCACCCTGTCTATCCACTGTTTGTATTGAGGACACAGAGGGGACAAAGCCTTCTTGCAGGAACTCAAGAACTGAAGATAAACAGGATATACTCTGATGTGCAGGAGTGGCTCTTGTTGTTGTGGCGGTGTACTGGTTTTATTTAATATGTAAAAACAAAAAGGATGATATTATCAGGATTAAAGATGCAGGCGCCATCAGGTGAACAAACATATTAACATTTACACATCCAGGGTATCTGGTATGAAAATGATTGCATCCATTTCATTACAATAACTTGAAACACAGTATATTTCTGTGTTGCCAAGGGCAGATTTTTAGACCACTCCATGACTTAAACCATTTCTGTTAAGTGCTAATGTTCAGATTTCTGTCCCTGGAAGGACACTGCAGAAATAGAGCCTGGTTCAGTCATGAATGTATACAGGAGGGCTAATCTCTGAGGTCAAAACATAGGCTGCTTTATGGTGCCTTCCTACCTGCTGACCATCTGTCTTTCCCTCCCTTTATGTCAGCAGCATTGTGCTTGAAGCGCAACCGCTAAGCTCAGCGTAAACTAAGCCAGGCTGCATCTACTGTAGGTGTAATGACCTAGCAGAAGCTAAACTAGCCTGAGCTAAGCCAGAGGCACACTGTTCAAGGACACATTAAACCAGACTAAACCAAAGCTGCATGCACTGCCTCCGAGTCTAGCTAGACTTTTTCATGACAGTCATTATTGCAAAGCATTTTCTTCCACGGTGTGTTTGAGTTCCTCATGCTCTAAAGATGGGCTGTTGTTAGAAGACATAGGTAACAGTTTTCCCTACAGGATGACAGTTTGCTTTCCAGCAGGGGTTTTGGTATGTTTCAAGAGATAAAAAAAGGCCTCAGTTGTCTCTGCTAAACAGAGGCTAGCACCAGCTAACATGCTAGGGGAGTGTCATTTCACTATTAGACATCCATCTCATTAAAGCTAGTTTAGTAAAGCAAAAACAGCACACTGCAAATTATAAATGGTAAGTTTGCAGTACATCTGTGTTCTTTGAAAACTACTTTGGCTGCATCTTATGAATATTTCAATTTTTTTAGTTGGCAGAAGCACCAAATGTATTTATGTCATAATATGATATTCTTAGAAAATAAGACTTTTATCCAGCATACATTTGTGTTTTTACTTTGATAATTGGCTGAAAGATTGAATTAATTATCAAAATTGCAGTTAAGGCTGGGCAATAACACAATAATGATAATTATCGCGATATAATTTTCCTCAATAACAACCTAACAAATTTTCAATAAATGCTTATTTAAGTCATGTGAATCATGAACAGATTAGCACATATTTTTCTATTTTGATGTTTATTTTATTGAGGAAAAGGGACGAAAAAAGATTTGACTTTTACTCCTGCAGATTTGTTGAAAAATGATTTTATCATAATTCTTTTTGACGTTCTACCTCAGATTTGTGAAGTGATCCAGTGTTTGGCATCAAGCGTTTGTCGTGTTCTGACCATTAAGAACAGTTTAAAACCACAATTATCAATGTGGTTACTTCAACTTTGACTCAGGAGCAAAAATCAGCCTTTAAACTAAATAATGTCATTTATCGTGATATCGAATCCAATAATGGGACATTTTTTTTATCATGATAACATTCTTGGCCATATCACCCAGGCTGTACTAATTGCAAATGATTAATTTTCTGTTTAATCAGATTAATTTAATAATTTATTCATCCTAGTCTCAGCACAGACTGTGCTTGGACAGCAGTTAAATTCCATTTGAAAATTGCACAAACATACAATTGTCTATACAGTATGAAAAACAGATATGCAGTCATGTTCCTGCATGATCTTTATCGTACCATCACCCACATGAGGGTCATTTTGATCCTCATTCGACACCATTTGTTTTGAAGATTTTTCATTTGAATGTCTCCTGTTGAGTCCCCTGTGAGCTTTTCAGATGACCCAAACAAACCCTTATCCACACACAGTCGTCCTACTCAGTTTTATTAAAGCATTCAGTGCAGCAAACCTCCACTTTTTCTACAAAAAATAAAAATGCTTCCATGGTTTTAGGCCAAGTCATTTTTCACAGAGAAATGGCTCCATCGTCCCTTCACACATTCTGACAAAGTAGGTTAGCTTGATCACAGGCGTCTTATGGCTTCTAAAAATAAGAAGGGATTAATTGTTAAAGGTCAGATCTGACATGATTCTTACCTGACTTTCTCTTCTGCAGCGATTTGCTCTCTCCCTGGGGAGATGGTGTGAAATTAAATCCTGCCTTGGAGAGTGAAGCCCGGGCGTCAGTACGATCGGGCGAGGAAGCTTCTCCTCTCATTTCACATGATCAGCACTAAAGTGGGACAATATGATTAGCTAAACAATGGTCTGGATTCATAGGCTTGCGACAGTATAGTGTTGGTGGGTGATTTTAAGGGGAAGCATCTCTGCCTTTAGTAAGAAAATCTACCTGCCTTTCTGATCAGCAGAATATATAAGAACCAAGCACAGTCTGGAAGATTTTCTGGTTTCGTAAGCCATTTGTCATTTTGGAAAAATGGTTTCAACCTAATGGTCTTTTTGACTTTGTCTCTTACTGTCAGACTTCAAACAAAACTACAAACAGAAACAAAAAGTCTCCAATAACAGACACCAAGCTCACCTATAACCAGACCAAAACGAAGGATTATGTTTAAGTGTACAGACAAAAATACTGTGTCTAACTTAAATCTGACAAGACTGTACACCTGCATAGATGGTTTGAGCACAAGTCTCAACTTGCCTTCATTAACACCAAGTAGAGCCTGTCAAATGCCTTTAGAGGTTGTTTAAGAAATTTTTCTCACAGTATTTAACACATTCTTGGTGATTGCTCTTGGTTGTGTCTGTTTTCCTTAGATACTTTTTCATGGTTACAAAAGTAGAGGGGGAATCTTTTAACCAGAGCTGTCTTTTTATTTTTATTTTTACAGCCCTTCTCCTCCTCCCTTTAGTCTGGTGTCCTCAGCCCCGTTTCCCCGCCCCCAGTTAGTAGAAAAACATTTCCAGATGTGCCAAGAAAAGAGCTCCCTGTGCAGTAGCTTAGTAATGGATTTCGTACACTCAAGTTAAAGGTCACTTCCTCAGATTACTGTTCCACCAATTGTCCCCCCTCTATCCCTAGACAACAAACAGGCACAGAGACCAGCGCCTTTACAGGACGAGGCATACACATTCCCCCCATGAATGTAAATTGACTGGCTGCTGTCAATGAGCCGGTATCTAATTTGGACAGTGGGAGACCAGTGAATATTGCAGGACACTGGGCAGCGTCATAATCACGTCTGGCACTGGCATATGCATCTGTCTCGGTCCCTCTGTGGCTGCTGGATGGCTGCCCGGAATAGTGCTGCGCTGCGCGTTTTTTTATTGGCTGGACCGTCCCGCCGTGCATGGCTCTACAGGGCGGTTTGGACCCTGGGGCTTTTTTTCTATCTCTGCTCTGACTCGATGCTCTTGTCCACTGTCTCATAGCACAGAGGCTTTTGCCGTTCAACGCTTTGTATGCAATATGTTGGAGAGCCAGTGGGCATGTAGTCACCCTGCACAATGGCACACAGCAGTGATTGGGGGACTTAAGTCTCAAGTGGCTTCTGAATGACCTCACAACTGCCTTTTCTCTGGTCCATCAGCCCTGTACCCTTTAGAATGAGCACCCCTCTGGGGCAGTATGCACACAAATTCATATTGACATGCATACACAGGCACTACTAACGCCTGTTGAAGCCTATTAGATATATTCAGCAAGCCATTCTCTCACTTAGAAAATAACCTCACTGTTTGTTTTATGTCTCTATCTGTCTCTTGCTCTTCTCCATTTCAGATCACAGACAGAAAGTGCCTTGTGAGACAACATCCCTTCCTGACGATCCCTGAGTGTCTCTGAAGAGCAATCCCTCTGCAGCCGTGGCAGTACATAGCTCAGCCGCAAACACCCCTGACCATTTGGTTGTTCCTTACCTGT
Source organism: Lepomis macrochirus (assembly GCA_024633595.2). Classification (NCBI taxonomy): domain Eukaryota; kingdom Metazoa; phylum Chordata; class Actinopteri; order Centrarchiformes; family Centrarchidae; genus Lepomis; species Lepomis macrochirus. The sequence goes on from JALXJV020000025.1 coordinate 8,362,957, forward strand.
GCTCAGCGTGAATGAACGCTTAGTGAAGAGGTGGAGCTACTGCACTGCTGGCCAAGGTGCCAAAGCTCAGAGAGAGTAGGTACTGGAGACTTTTAAACAATAGAACGCCACAAACTCTGTGTTGTCCAAAACTGTGCCATTGCATCTCAAAATAGCACCTTTTTTGCTGACCAGCATCCACCCCTGAACAGATATCATCACTCATACAAAGGACATTTTGGGGACAACCAGTAGAGCTTGGTTCTGAGCATGCCCCCTCTGCCTTGTCAGAGGTCTGCACCTGAGACTTACTGATTGATGAACAATTAGCTGTTTGACTGACACACTCCACAACAGCAGTGCAATCCCATGCTCTGGTCACAGAGACCTTGCCAGTCCATTACCTCCACTCTCCTGTCAAGGACAAACCTCATCCACTGACCTGAAGCAGATCGTTTATATCTACATGTTCCATCAGTTTTAGTTGTTGTGTGTTTTATTTTTTTTTCTACTGGAACACTCTGAAACCCCTCCTCAGAGAATAGACTCCTTCTTAAACCAAGTGGATCCACTCCACCCCAGCTCCACAGCCGGTGCCGCTGACATGGCTCTAAACATTGCCTCGATACGGGACACAAAATGGCTGACCCTGGAAGTGTGCCGGCAGTTTCAGAGAGGGACTTGTTCACGCAGTGATGAGGAATGCAAATTTGCCCACCCACCCAAAAGCTGCCAGGTGGAGAATGGGAGGGTGATTGCCTGCTTTGACTCGTTAAAGGTAAGGACTTTTAAATACAATAGGTAACTGCTGTGTTCTGTTGGGATTTTATGAATTTTACTCTATCCTCTACTTTTGATCAGTTTCCCCCTACAGTATTGTATTCAAATAGATAAGAAAATGTGTACCTATTTAGACCTCAGGTTCATTTGTTCCCACGAATGCCTGGCATACAGGTAAAATTTATTTCCCTTTACGCAACCTTCATGGGACTAGCAAATGATGTAAAATAAATATAAATAATTGGATTACATCTCTGGTGTACCAATGTAACGCTGGATGTAAAATGTTGCAATTTTAGTTGGTGGGTGTAGGTTGTCTGCTCAAATTAGTATGTGTGTCAGGTCACCACGCTGCGCTGCAGTTAGCAGACTGACCTATGAAGCTAAAGGCCAGAGAGGTCTGTTGTCATGTTCTCCGTCATCACAGGGGGGGGTGTGTGTGTGTGTGTGTGCGTGTGCGTACACGTGTGTGTGTTTTTCATACGGGGAGTTCTTCTTATGTTACCATGCCTTGTCCATCATCTTTACTTGTGGGGGAACATCTGATCGCCTTAAGTCATTCCAGGGCTTCTATTCCTGGGTGCATGTCAGCTGTCACACACAACCAAACAGAAACAGCCAGAACTTGTGTTGTAATATTGTGTTCTTACAGATCTAAGAAGATGCATAGGTATTGCTTTTCAAGACGTGACTAATATTCTTATCAGAAATTATGTTACTGTTATATTTGTTATCACAGTTCCTATGCGGTATGGAAAAATATGGAATTTGATTTTCGTAATTTCCATGTGTAGATAAGTATGGAGAAAAATAGAAGATATGGGAAAAATATCATAAAATATAATTTTTAATACAATTTTAAAATACAGACTATTACCTTATTGTGTTTTCTAAAATATAAAATTCTGAATTTATCAAATAAATTGATCAAACAAGCAGTGTTTTTCATAGCTTTTTGTGCAGGCAGCCAGGGCAGCTAAAAAGTTTACCACCTTGATGTCGTTGAAAGTTAGGCAAGAAGTATAGTGTGCAGGTACGCACCATGTACAAGGCTGAGTCCTTGCTGCATGTCATCCCCTCTCACTTTCCCACATTTCCTGTCTCTCTTCAGCCGTTTCTATTAAATAGAGGCAAAAGCCCCAAAATAATCTTTAAAAAAAAAAGAAGTATGCAGCTGATGCGACTGAATGCATACTATGCAGTGCTGCTTCTATGCTTTTACATCACAACCTGCAGAAACATCTCTGCGCCAATGCCTTGTAACTGCACCAAATCCATGACCAAATTAGTTTAAACAAAAATGCAACAATATCTTTGAATTGCATATTTACATAGCAAAGTACATAACCAAATCTTAAGCTTGTCTAAGTTATGCGGTTTCAGAAAAGTAAACTGACTAAACTTAAATTATTTTACATTTTCAACTCATATTCTGTTCTTATTTATTAGAGACTAAAAAGTATTGGGGGAACAACTTTATGTAAAGGAGTGTGGGCTGAATTACCACAAAACTGACTGGCAATTATGTGCCAACATAGTCAGAATGTAACACACATGCTAACATATTTTAACCATTTCTTTACAAGAAATTATACTCAGATATCAAATATGGTCTGAAAATATACAGAGAAGTCTGGGACACTATGGCATTTTGATATGAAAGATGTGTAGGAACCCTGTGTTCAATATACTTTTGCTCTACTGCACAGTTTGCTTTTTCATAGTGGTAAATTAATGGTAAATTGGCTTAACACCAGACACTTTTAAAGTCTTCCCAATTATAACAAGGTTGCTTCACACAAGCCCCCATATGCTGCAAATAAGATGACTGCATTAAAAAGCAACCCATTATTTTCAAGCTGTGTGGAAAAAAAACAGCTGTGACAATGATAAATAGTCAAAGAAACTAGAGCAGAACACTGGAACTGTGAGGAGTCTTGTTTTTTTAGTGTGAACTGGAGCTGCATTTTATATATACAGCAGTGCAGTGTGTAGAGAGTGCATGTCACATTTTTCAAGGTTACGTACAAGGTCAATGAAGAAAGAGAAAGACTAGATTCACACCAAAATTTTAGTTTGCAGGGGACATTGATAAATTGTGACCCTATCCCTACTGAAATGCTTTTCCTTTGTACATGAAATCCATTAAGATCTTTGAAGTGTGTAAAAAGCCCTCCTCATTACAAGTTGCTTGGAGTCAGTTATTTATTTTCCACTATGAAAACAAGCTGCCTTTATGGTTCTATCAGCTGTTTTCGTGGCTAAGACTTAGCTCATGGTAAGGCTCACCGAGTTATTGCTTGAAGTCAGTCAGTGAGTGACATTCCTTCCCAGCGGCCAGATTTTGCGAGCTGTTATGGTTTAATGAGCAAACAGCTGACTCCAATCGGGATCGATTTGTTGTTGAGCCATGCAAGGGAAGGCCTGCCATGAATCCTCTGTACATGGCATGATTTTGCTGTTCCTTGGAAAATCCAACTGGTCATCCCTGAGGAAACAAAATGACCGGAGCACTCAACATTATATTAGTGCCACATTTCATTGAGACTATTCTCAATGACGTATCCTCTACAAATTGTGGCTTTGGGGCAATTCACTCGCAATTCATACATCATCTGTACCTTAATATACAGAATGAAGGAAAAGCCTTCACATGCAGTATGCATTCAAGATGTCTCTCAGAGGGAGCTCCAAAGCCTAGAAGAACTTGAGGTTACTTATCCTCTGACCCGTGTTCTCTGAGAATAAGAATGAGGTGTCTCACTATGAGAAATGCTCTCTGCAAGGGACCGCAGTGGACAAAAAAGTAATCATCCTGGTCTGAAACAAGGTGCTCTGATACACCTTTGAGGGATTTGAAAAGGACGTCTTTGCTAGGCTCTTGAGCATCACCAAGACAACTTCACAGCTGTTGTCAGCGTCATCTTTTGAGCACAGAATCAATTTGATGTAATCTATGGGCACCTCCATCAGGTCTTTGTTCAAAAGGCTAGCCTGGTGGCTAACATGGTGGTTTTAGTGCTTTCTCCATTAACAAAAGGCTAATTTTGAGCTGTTGTCCCATGGCCAGATGTTAAATTAGCCATTACGCTATATAAACGTATAGATATATCTGTCTTTAATTGCAGCCACTCTATCTCTCTCGCTCTCTGCCCTCCCCCCTTTTCACCATACAACGCAGTGACAGAACGAGAATACAGCATTCTCTGTGCTTTTAACTCCAACTCAGCCCCTCGCTCACAGACTTTCCTCGTGACGGCTAAGAGAATGAATGCTTTATTATGCATTAGGAAATGTGTTTTGCTCCACGGCAGGCTGATTTCCACCCCATTACGCCCGTATCGTCTTCCTGGGTCTTCTCATCTGATAGGGTTATCATGCCAGGGTTGTGTGCTGCCAGGCGTGACTTGGCCAGTGATCAGAAGGGTCCTTTTCAGAAACACATGAAAGGTACGGCTCGGGAGAGGAGTAGAGTAGGAGGTGTAACTCTTCTCTTGCACTTGTCAGGCAGCGGTAAGCAAGCATGCCAACTCAGTGTTCTGGTTGTTGTTTTCAGTCTGAGTTGGAAAAACATTCCTGCAATGACAATGGCTCCTTCCTGCCCCTTATAGCTAAATCTCAAATTTTACAGCCCATTTCCAATATAAAAGGTTTTTTTTTATTTTATTTTAGATGTATTTTGACATGATTGATTTTAAAATAATTTGTACTTATGATATACTGGGTGTTGGCTGCATAACGTAAAAAAAGCACTGCTTCAGATGATACCTTTTAGGTATGTTTTTAATAAATTATAGGTGTCTCTGACTGGCAATCATCTTCTGCAAAGCAGTCTTTAAAAGATGTTACTCATTTCAAACACAATGCAGTGGGACTAGTCAGAAAGGTTGCTGCCATTGCTTGTGGCAAGAAATTGAGAAGAGATAAGTGCCTCAGATATTTCTGCTCTGTATTTGAGAGCATAATTCATTTATTGCTCTTGTGTGTGCATCTACCCTTATCGATGGAGAACGAACATGTCTTTCTAATTTCTGATCGGGCAGTAAAGTCACCAGAGTGGAGGCCGAGACACGTCAAAGAAATGAACGGGTGTAGTGGGGTTTGGTAGCAGACAGCCAAAGAGTGGCCACTTGCACAAGTTCCAGTCATCTGGAGCAAAAGACTGACCTAACAAGCAACTGATTTTTTTTCTGTTAGTGTGCTTTGCATGGGAAAAATGATAATGAGGAATCATTCCTGCTAGGTTTTCTCCTGCTTTCTCGATCATAAAGCTTGCAGCGTTCCGACTCCACCGAGCTGCTCTCAGCATTTCTATAGTGCAATGTCTAGGGCATTATTTTTTGTCCTCCTGCTCTACACTGTGGGCTTTAGAAATAGACTCTCTATGCTACATTTGTCATGTCTCAAAATAGGACAGGCTGCTTCATCTCTGTCCAACTAAAGCAGGATTCACATTTGGTTGGTAGAAGTGATATCGCTTGCCAGGTATCACTCATTTCATTTGAGCCACGACATGAACATTTTGCAGCGGTGACCTCAACAACAGGAGTAGCTGTGGCACATGTTCAGATATGTCAACACCTTTTTTTTATTCATACACTTTAATGGAGCCCGTCACAGTTCAGCTCTTCTCTAAAGCTCTAACTCCAGAATAGTCCAAATGAGTAGTGTTGGTACGTTTATTGTGTGACTTTCCCACACATTTGGGGTTCGTCTCAGCTTTATCTTTTGAATTAGGAAAAAATTGCATGTAAACTTAACATGTGCAGACAGGTTCAGTGGCTGCCAGGCACGACGTGGCATTTAAATGTCTCGTTAGGTATGCAGATTGTAGTTGTTTAAACAGTGTGGCAAAAGGTAAATGATTGAAACACGTGAAGACGCATAACCATTAGTTAATCAAACAAAGGGCATGAAAAAGCCATATGGTTATGCTTGCAGAGCGAACTGGTATTGGCACTATAACTCAACAAACTCAGGTCTGTGAAGGTACACGTGTAATAACCATGAAACAGCTTTTTTAGCTGCTGCACATCATTTTGAACCAGAAGTCAAATCAAGCAGACTAGACTCTGACAGTCTAAATCTATTTCCATAAGAGAGATTGAAATATCATCCATATTTGGGCCAAACACTCCTTCCTTGCAACTTTAATAACATCATTCACTGCAGAAGTTGATAGATAATCAATACAGGCTGCAGTGCTTCTCCAGCAGCATCACAAGCAGTGTGTCACGGTTGAAGCCATTTCCTTTAAGCTTGTTGATACTTGTTGGACTGTGACCATGGAAACCATGACAAAGTGCTGGTGGGGAGGAAATGAGTGGGAATACCTACGTTAATGGAGTAAATGCAATCGCACCAGTCATGTGATGATGTCACATTGGCTGAGCCTCTGACAGTAGCCTTTTGTTGATGCTTATTTCTCAGCTTTTCAGTTTTTTTTGCTTGTTTCTGAGAGTGCTGACTGAGTTATATATCTTCCCTCCGCAGTTAAAGGCATATCCAGAACGTTTGTCTCAATTTGTGTTTTTGACTGCTTGTGACTGCACAAATATGACATAACACACATAGGCAAATTTTAAATAATGCAGAAAATAACTCTAAAGCAGCTCACCGAGAGATTGTCCTTTAAAGGAGTCGTGTGTAATTTTCACTGGCCTGTAGTGGTGATGTTTCAGATTGCATCCACTACCTTTCCAAGCATGCGCATGCTCAAATTAATGAGCGAGCCTAAACAGCATCAATCTCGGGTAAACTCCCACTGCAACGTTGCAGTAATGTTTTTATCAAGTCGAAGTTGAACTAATCCATGCTTGTTGCATAAGAACGCTACGTTGATTGCATTTAGCCGGTTAGCTCGCCTGCCAGCTTTTCAATAACTATTTATCTTTCACCAGAGGGGCTCAGCAATGTCAGCATAGCTAAATTTAATGGATGATAATTAAAACAGCTGGTGAGCTGGACTGAATATTATAAATGAGAGTGTTGCCACACTTAAGCATAACAGTTAGATCATTGTAAGTAACATTACAACTCTGGGTCAGTTTTCATATCCAAAACAAGGACAAAGTCTCTCCGTGACTCACCGCTATTCCAATGTCGACCAGTGTTGATCTGATTCTTGTTTGGCCTGACAGGCACTTTTTTAAAAATGTTTTTTCAATACTGTAGAAAATGTATGTTTTACATACATACTATGGATCAAGGTCAGGGTCTGCAGAAAAAAGGCCTTCAAGCCTTTACACAGAAGATCAGATGCCTGATAACATGATCTGTAAAGATTTTCTTCACCACATTTTTTTTTTGTACCAGTCAAATTTTTCCAGGTGACCTCCACGCCTGACTGAGCTTCAATAGTCGGAGGGGAAGGGAATAGTCTGGTGCATCATGTTTCATCAAGTTGCGGTTCTCAGAAAGAAAGGTGTGAAGCGGGGGAAACAATAGACGCTACTTTCAGGTGTGTGGAGGGTTTTCTCATTTATGTCACAGACTCCCCACAGTCCCCCCTGGGGCTTGAGGTGCCCTGGTTTCCCTCACTTAGTAAGAACATCTTAATCCGGACCCTGCTTAAAAAGAGCATAAGTCTTTTTTGGGGGCGTGGGATGGCTGAAACAGGTAAATAAAGAAGCGAGGGAACATCGAGAGAAGGTTAGCCGTTAATATTTGCATGGTTACGTTTTTCAGCCAGAGGAGTGAAGAAGAAAAGGCGGGAGCAAGTGACAGGTCTAGCCAGGCAGGGAATCAGAGCAACATTTATCAAAGATTGTTGTTGAGATTCAGTAGAAAAGTGCCTGCGACCTTGAGTTAATCTGTTGCTCCATAGCTACCAGTCGAGACAGAGAAACTTAAATAATCATTTTTACCCAAGATAGCTTTTTAAAAAAGATCCCTCTGACTAACTGTAACTTCCTCCCTCTGGACTTTTTGTATTTGCATTTTTTTTTTTTGGATTATTTAGGAAGCTTCAGTGAACATGAACTTTGTGCGCATGGCCTCAGCCCCCCTCTCCTCTCTTGTTTTAAGAGATGGGCTCGGCTGCATTCCTCAGCGTAATCCTCTCGAACTGGGCCACACCCTTGGCAGAGCAAACATGCGGAGGGGAATGCACGCAGCGCAGCGGGAGTTGGTGTTCCCCCAGGGTCATTCACACAAACACAATGAGGCACTGACTTGAGCTTAACGTGAGGCTGCAGTAGACGCGGCATGCTTTGATGAGCCCCTAAGAGACCCCCACCGCTGCCGTTCCTTGCACTGGCCTCCTCGTACGCAGACGCATGCACGCACTCTCGCTGTCTTCCCAGTCCAAACCATGCCAAATTTCATTTGATCCATGTGATTTCACCCCCCTACATCCCACAGCCCCAGTCTAGCTGATCTGAAAAAGAAGTTCAAAAGATAGGAAGAGATAAGAGGGAGGGAGGAGGAAGCCAGATCAGCTCACTGTTAAAGTCTCATGACCCACGTCCAGTTAGCCAGTCAGCCCTGTGTAGTGAAGGGCTCGCTGGAAATTTTTGATACCACAAAAACATTTAATTAGTGTAAATGAAAGTACTTGAACTACCATTAATATCAATAATAGACCAGTTTGACAAAATGATTTGGAATCAATGCAGTTGTGCCATGTAGAAAGATGCATTTTACAGCTAAATTACCTGAAGTGTTTCTAATGTTTCTAATCTTTAAATGTTATCATTCTTGTCACATTCACAGGGCTTATCTCGATCATGTCAAGATTATGTGTGTGGTTCTTAGTCTTGGAATGTATTTTTTTTACATGTTAGTGTTGACAATTTGTATAGATGTATTTTACTCAGGATAAATGTTTACAAAGGTTATTGATGTTGCTTCAGACTTAAAAGTATTGCAGCTGTTGATCAGAGAAGGTGATACAGTAGAGTACATGTTGGCATTTTAATTGGTCCACTGCTCTGACCCACATCTGTGTCAGTGTACATGTGTGTATGTGCATGTGTGAGAGAGAGAGAGAGAGAGAGAGAGAGAGGAAGAGAGAGAGCGAGTGCTGTGATCCCCACAAATTACTGTCTCCCTCGGGGTCCACCTGCAGAACTGGACAAAGCCGACTGTAGACACTTCTAAGAAAGCAGACATTACAGGAAATGAGTAAAATGCAGTGCTACCTTAATACTCTACTGTAATACTATATTTTTGACTCCACAAAATCCTTTATATATTTTGTTTTCCCTGTTTTTGAAATGCTTTATTGAGAACATATGAAATCACAGTTCATTCCCTTGTTAGTGCTGTTGGCGCTGCTGGTTTACCATGTTTAGACTCATTTTTGGTTGCAAATCCTGTCCTCCAGCAGCAGGAATTTTGGTGAACAATTTTGCCCTTTAATGTGGGCAGCCAAACTAAAAATAAAACACAGAGACAACTGAGAATAGTTTGGTAGCACTACATGTGAAGGCATTTTGGTGTCTAATATCAACCTAGAATGGGCTATTTCAGAAATCACAAAGAGGAAAGAGAGCAGCATTTAGCTTTATTAAACCATGTCAGGGTTGAGCTTGCGTTTTTAACTGCAGTTGGAAATAATATTTTACAAAAGTTATGTGTTACATCTTCCATACTATTAATAAAACAAGGGTTTAGTTACAGAATATCAGCCCATTGTATTCAAGCTTGGAGACAACACAGCAATCCTATAGTGCGACTACTCCACACCACTCTGCTTATACACAGCCTTTGTTATATCATATAATGGAGTTCTAGTTTTGAACTTGAACTCCATTATGTCTTCTCTATAAAACAGAAACTGTTTGGCACTACTGTTGGTCATGTCAGATTGAATAGTAGGTGTTCGTCACCCGATGAGCCGCCTGCAACAAGATAGAGAGACTGAGCGCTGAAAATCTGCCCATCTGCTGTACCAGTGTCTCACCTGGTCTCAATCCGCCCACTACCTCTGAGTCATCCTCTTTTTCCATCTCTCTCTGCTGCCCACAGTGCTGATAAAGTACTAGATTCTCTGCTTTTTTTTTTTCTCTCCCTCTGTAAAAAAACAGCAACTTAAATCAGTACTGCAGAATCAATGCCATCCTCACATTTGGTGATTTCAATGCCAGCTGGACTCAAACGCCCTTACCGCTGCAGTAGTCGCCGCCGTTGTGAGCACCTCTGCAGTAAAGCTGAAGGCAGATCTATGGAGAGTCAGGCAGGAGGCTTGCTGTGTGCTTGACCTTTTCTATTGGTCTCATTAATTATTGATACATAGTTTCATCATCACTCATCAGAGACAGACTGAGGTTATCCTAATCGAATTCCTACTGAGAGTAGCATTTATTTGTATACTTGGTTCAGCTAACCCTGCCTTACATGATTTCATTTAAAATGTATATGATGAAAATCAATAGCTTCAGCCTTGTTGTTTTTTCCCAGGGAAGGCCAGAGATGCCTACCACTACCCACTGTATGTTCCTTGTAATATCAGTATACTAAAGCATATGATTTTCTCTGTGTCCCATATTAAACATAGAAGTGAATTGTTGCTCAGAAAATGTGTTGACTGCTCCCCCAGGCTTGTTTTAATTTTCCTGTGATTATAAAATGGACAAACTTACAAAGACACAGGGCTAAGATGCTCCACAATACCCACCCCCAGCTCACACACATATACACATACACACCTAGGGAGCTACAAACTGTCAGACAGACAGGCCCAGCTGTCTCCCAGGGGCCAGCCTTTATAATGAGACAGAGATCTTCTTAATTGGCTCCATCTAATGAGGCAAAAGAAATGCAGTCTTTAGGGGCCCTACACCAGAATGGGTTTCCTCTACATTTTTTGTTTAAATGACTATTGGTTTGTGTCAAACAAGCTGTTATGAACCAGGCCTAGCATGACATCCCAATCCCATGTGAAGATGTGTCAGTGCAGAAGATGTCTAAGCCTATGTGTTGGTATGTCAGTATCAAAATTATTCCCGCGTTAATAAAAGAGGAGTATAAACTGCCCCGACAGTGATTGACATGGGCCTGTCTTCTAAAAAAGCATGTTAATGTGACAATGGAGTGCGCCCTGTGTGAACTCATTCCTTCTCCTAGAAGCGTTCTCGTTCTGACTCATATCCCATTCAGACTTGACGAGTGGCAGTGATGGACTACGCTGCAAAAGTGGAGCCTGCCATAATTTCTTGTGAAACGCTCCCTATGCTGTCTGCTGTGCTGCAAATACTGATGAGCTGAACGGAGACCACCATCTCAAAGCTAGCACTTAAAAGGCTGGTGCTTTCTTCCTACACACTGACTTAAACTCTGAGTCCTCGCCAGACACATTATGACGAGACAAACATTTATATCATTAAATTGAAAATAAGCATTGAAATAGAGTGATGAAACGATGTAGGTGTGCCCCTGTCTGGTCTAAAATGGCTGATTATCCAAGACAATACTGCTGTTGCATTCAGGTTACTATAGACAGTTTATTCAAGGCCTATCTCAGAAACATCAGGCTTAATAGGCTTGAGTGTAGCTGCTCAAATTTAGGGCAATTTGATAGAGCTTGCCTGGATGAAAGTCTTGGAGTTAGTGTAAATGACTCTTGTATTAGCTGATGAAAGGCTTACAGCAGTCTAGTTAGAGGGAGAGCCGGGTATTGTTGTAAATGTTTTCATACCAATACACGCTCTGCTAATTCAGATTTGATACTGGTTCTTAAATTATGCTTTGTTGATGCCTCTTTTGTTCAGCTGAGCTCTGTATAAATTCCCACAACAATAAAACTTGAAGTCTGTTATTAAAGCATAAATCTTTATTACTACTTGAGATTTACTTTTGAGGTTTTGACCATCATTCCTATTGGCTTAATATCACTGTGCTCCCCAAGTATATTTCTGTGACCTGGGAACATGATGATGTGTCTACAAAGAATAAGAATCCCAGCTGTCAAGGCTTTTGAAAATCTTTTGATACCCCCCAAAAAAATGCTACTGTTCTAGTAGGAGGAGTGTTTTAATACCCAGTCCAAGCTAGAGGTATCGTTTGTATCACACCCCTTCCCATGCAGGGTGGCCATACCATAAAGGTCAACTTTGGGTCATAGCAGCATCTGTGTGTGTGTGTTTGGGCCGACGGGGGTGCCATGCAAAGTTCACGGACGAAAGTGAGATGGCCAATTTCACACCCAGCAGATGCCTCCACCAGTGACCTGCGGCGACAGGTGGGGGACACTAATTGGCAGCTCGCACCGTCACAGAGTAGGGTGAGCCCATGGTGGGTGAGGAAATGAAGGAGGGAGAGGAGGATGAGAGGGGAAGAGAAGTGGCACCAGTGGAGGGGGAGGGGGGGCATAAATTGGCACCACATTCGCTGTTGCAAATCATTAAAACATCCATGGTAGGAAGCGGGTCAGGTTCAGTGATTGCATGGCTCAGGCAGAGAACTGGTAGCAATTTGTTCTTGCTTTCTTTTTAACAAAATTCAGTTCGCTTTAGTTTTATTTATATATACTCTTTGTAATATTATTACAAAGACCTATCAGTTCCCACCATTTTCGAGCACTTGGCGACAGTAGCAAGTAGTAGACAGTTGCAAACATATGTTACCTCTGAAAACTACTCTATAATCACGTCCTCTCTTTTTGACTCAGTCGGTCAGGGCAAGGTCTCACTTTAGAGAAAAGGAGCAGGGTGATGAAATTGGTGAATAGTGAGATCAATGTGAGTTACTGTGTCCGGCGGTGTTAAGATAAAACACATCCATGTGGCTCACAGGCTGTTTGAGTCCCTGTACCTTGGCTAATTGATACATACTCATTCAGCCCTCTCTACCTCAGTGTTCTCAAGCTTATGAGGACTGTTTTCATCATCTCCTTGTGGGCTTAGAGTCTCCTCAGCCCACAGGAGGGAAGCATCCTCAGAGGCCTCATCATCACAACCAACAAACAACGTGCCAATCCAGGCGATGCGGCACCTTATTCCCCTTTGCTTGCATTATATAGCAAAATTAAATTGTACAAGACTCTGTTTAAAGTGTGTGAATTTTGTGGTTTCCAAATTCTTACCAGGTTTTTGCAGTTTTATTTATACATGTAAATAAAATTCTTTGAATGACGTTTTACTCATGATATACAGTATGCAGGGATATAAACAACTTTGAGGCATTATATCCTGTAGCTGATCAAAGACAAGGTGAGATTCATAAGTGTGATACTAGTGTGCTTCTAAAGTCTTACTGGAGTAACTGGGCTCTCCACTTTCTCTGTAGTTTGAATTAGAAAACTATACCTCTCAACTTTTTTTTTTTGTCAGCCAACCGAAGCTTTAATCTCCAAACTGGAGAGTAAGCAGCCATACAACGTTTCTGCCCCTATCTGCTGAGTGTGTTAGAAAGAGGCTTTGATGAATAGATCTGCTCTCCCCCTTCCATCTCATTATCCTCCTTTATCTGTTTTATGGATTTACACAACTCCTCAACATGCTCTGACACGCGGTCGATAGTGTCAGCGGGGAAAGAAGATGTAGGCTTGCCTTTTTTTGTTATTTTCTCGCATTCTTTGTTTAATTTCTCTCATTAGCATTTGTCATGGGTTTGTGTCATTTTTAGAACGCTGCAGAGAAGTGGCGGCTTTGATTGCTAGAGAGTGATTGAAATTGAGGTTATCTGTTAACACATGTAAAATTAGGAAATTTAAATAAGGCCTACTGGCTCTCTGCTGTTCCCTCTTGGGGCTGTGGCACAGTTCTTCTCAAAGTAGGCCATCAACATCATGCAACCTATTTCACTGAAATCTTTCATTGGCGCGGCCAGTTGAAGTTCCAGTCGGCTATAGGACTGCTGTCATATCAGTGCAAAGCTGACAAGATCTTCTCAGCATAGGGAAATGACAGCTTGTCGAAAGCAGACTAATGCCTCAGTCTTTTAGTTGTGACTCACCTGTCAACAGACTGAGAGGTGGCATTGTCATAGCTGAGCCTCTCTTGAGGGTGTGTATTTGTACAGGAGTGTGTTTGGTAGAGTGCCTCACTTTGCAGTGTGCTGTAAACATGTGATTGAGCACATGCCAACATGAGTGTTTATGTGTGTACCTCTCAGCTACATGCCTGTATTCCTGCTTGTGTTTATGTGGATGTGTGTGTGTGCAGATTAGAGAAGCTCTGGAGGGTGGGTTTCATGTCTCAGCAGGTCACAGATGATCAGATTAACTGAAGCAGGGCTCCAGTCTCCAGCTTGGATTAGCAGCGGGGACCTGGGCCGTGCAGGTGCCTCACAACGGTGCGACTGCAGCCGCACTTTGACCATCACCTCCCCTAAAAAAATCCTTGCTAAAACAAGGACACATGCACATCCAGCGTGGGTAGTTAGCCCAGGCCTCGCCTGAAAGCTGATAACCTTAATTTGTGGCTGGTACTTTAAAATTGCCTGTGGCTTTTTTCTACTGCACCGCTACATGAAAGCTCCTTTGTTGAAATCCTTCAACCGCTGTGACAGATGAACAAAAACTTGTTTCATAACCTGCACAAAGTATATATCACTGCCCTTAAAGGAATATTGTCTCTAGCCTGCAGACAATTTAGGTGCCTAGTACAGAAAATCACCTTACAGCTTCATGAATACTGGCTTTTTAGAGTGCTCCCTCAGTTGATTACAGTGGAGTTTTAAATGTTTTTTGATTGAGGCTATAGTAAAGAACATTAAATCGCTACCTCACATGTGTTCTTCTTTTCTTTCTTTTCTTTTACGTGCAATCAGCCTTGAATTCAGTATCAATGCTAACAGTATGGCCTATGTGTACAATGTACAAATAGCACAGTTGTAATTATCTTAATACAGGCAAACAGCTTTCACATGTCCTAGAACCGCCTGAGCTGCAGTTTGAGCAAACTGATCGCCAGCTGCAGTGCCAATGCTGCATATAGTGACAACACTAGCATGTGATTTTCAGCTGATGCACAACACTCTGGCAACTACTCCCGAAACGTCACCACAATGACTTGCAAGGAAACTAATGTGAGCCAAAGGAAAGGCTGATGAAATGTTAAAATGGCGGTCAGTTAAAGTATAATAAATGGGACACGTTCAGTTGCTTAAGAGGGGCGTGGACACACGATCAGCTCAGACAGCCTTTATTACAAAACGCAGATAGAAGTGGGAGTGTTTACTTTTAGGGCAAACATTGTTTATCTCACCTTGATCCCACTCAGTTTGTGTGTATCTCCTCTCTCTCTCTCTCTCTCTCTCTCTCTCTCTCTCTCTCCTTGGGTAATCTCAGGCGTGTCAGCAGCACAGTACTACTCCTCCATCTGTGGGATTACAGCTGGTGAAACAAAGGCACTTAATTACTGCTGAGGCAACACAGTGTTATGTGTGCGTGTGTGTGTGTGTTAGATGTGAAAAAAGAATGCAGACTACTGTTTCTAAATTACCTGGGCTCTGTCCTTTGCATTCACTTGCATTATCAGTAATTGTGTTGTAGGCTAATAGCCAGGCCAAATATACCTGATCACGACATAATCAGAGCTGGAGAGGATTTGGGAGCCAGGGGTACCTCTACAGTTTTCTACATTTCAATGACTTGTTCACTATTTGCCATTTATTCATGTTCTCCATTACCTGCACAAATGTAAGCAAAAAGCCTTTGGCTATCATTTCATAATGGATTTTCTGTGTTTCCTGGTGTCCTGGAGCCTCGGCGCTTCAAACTGATCCATTAGTCCAAAACTGATCCATTAGTCCAAACGGCTCCATTAGACCCCAAAAACAAAACAGGATCCTTAAGAGGGAGCATTCTCCGTGTTTGAGGATGAAGGGAGGCCCTGTCCATGTGCATCCAGCGCCTCGCTTCTCTACCGAGTGCTAGGATCATTGGGTGTGCTTTTTTGCAGCCTTGTAGTGCATTGTAGTGCCCATCCTGTCGGTGTCTTATAGCCGGGGGCTTTCACAAAGGTGGCTTCCTCGTGAGCAGTTACAAGCTGACCCATAACCAGCTGTTAGTGCCCCTGGAAAGGAGACTCTTTTGGAGCAAGCTGAGAAAGTAGAGAAAGAAAGACGGTGAGGCATAACTTCCTGGAACCGATCATTCCAGGATCAGCTCCAGTAATTGCTGCAAGCCAAGAAAGGCTGCTTTTCCGATATTTATAGACACAAATACGAATATCTGTAAACAAAACACCCAGCCAAACAATGAGCATGAGCCCTGCATATTTCTCAACAATGCAAATGACATGACATTAATAGCAGGATGAAAACGCCCCACTGTGAGGACAAGGACTTTAGGGAGAAAGAAAAGAATGAGATATGAGGAAACATTGAGAGACAAGCAGAAAAGGCGAGCGCCTGTCCACCCCCTCGCCTTCGCTGGTCAGTGGGGATACAACAGGTTCTTCGGCTATGCTCTAAGGGGATTACACATATCACAGGCTTCATGTCAGAAAAATTAGTGTCAGTTTCTCACAGCGGCCCTCCTCCTCTCAAGCTGAGAAGGACAATCGGATAAACGGGGAAGAAGAAGACTTTGTTACAGTTTCTCTGTAAGGCACAGCCATCAACAGAGATTTACTATACCAGCCAAATCACTATAAACAAGAAGACCTGACCAGTTGCTTATGTGGCAACTGGTCAGGTTATATGTATCTTACTGTAAGTTCGTCCCTTTGGGGAACACAGTTAGTTCAGTATCCTGCTTTCACAGCCCGTTTTTCTGACTGTAAGGTTGCCTCCCCGGCCTTGATGGTGCATTCAGCGGTCACATGTAGCCACTGCCCGTCTTATGCTGACCTTACATCTTTTAAGCTCCTCCCTGATTGTTTTTTTTTCTGGATTGTAGTCATCCAATACTGCCAGCCTGGCTGCCATTGATCGCGTCACTGAGTGCTGCGCTAGCATCAGAAAGACATCATGGGGGCTTGGATATGTAAAGCCTACCCAGCTTCTCTGTGCTGCTGGTGAAAGGGAGGCTTAATGAAGAAGCGCATGCACTCACAAAGCCCTGAGTCCTTAGATTTTGCGCTACGTAATTCATTCAATATTGTTTCTGGGTTTGAAGTGTTGATGTGGAAAAGGAAAACAGTAGCTCAGTTCTTGTGTATCCATCTAAGATAAGCACCAGGTCAGTAAATCCCTTATTAAGGGTGATTGGAACCACAGGAATGTAATCTAAAGTCGCCTTTACAAGGACATTTACAGCTCTTCTGTCTGCTGCAGTCCATAGGTGGCCACTCTCTGTCTCCAGCAGGCCCGAGGATAGAGCGCCTATTGAGGGCAAAATGCAAATGTTACAGTGGTGAACGGGGAGACCCACAACTGAAGCGCTATTCTGCCGAGGGGGTGGAAGACTGGCCCTCTGTGTCTGTGCCACCCACAGGCACACAACAGTCTGCACTCTGAACCATTCAGCCGGGCTGATGAAGGAGGTGGGGGGTCGGGGAAAGGGTTTCTGCTGCTGATGAAGATGGCAGTGTAAAGCCCAGGCAGGGGATGCTAATGCCAGTTATACATGGACCATTTGGGCCAGTGTTCCCAGTAAATGTGTTATATTCTGGGGGACTACTTTTGTTTTTCAGACTCTTCCACGAGGGGTTGTAGTTTCATAATGGCTCTTGTTTTAATGTATTGGCTGTCTTGCTGCGATTGCAGTGAAATTTATCATAGGAACTGCACGAAAAACAAATTTGATTTTACCTTCTGTCAGATTGTTCTTGCTTTAAGGGAAATATCACAGCTGTATCAGCACTTAAAATGTCATCTGTGGAAAGTAGAAAGACATTCAGACATTACAACAAGGAAGAGGGTCGCAGGCAGTTCAAAATGTATATGGTCAGAGGATGATGGTTTTTTTCTGTCTGCTTAGCTGTGTATGTTCAGTGTATCTATGGGATATAGTATAAACATACTGTATCTATGGGAGTGTTGCAGCAGGAAAGTTATGTTGTGTTTGGGTGGGAGAAGTGTTGTACCCTCCTCAGTACTCTGTCAGTGTTTGGGGTTTTTGTGTTTTCTGTTCTCATGCCTCGTGTGTTTACCGTGTTAAAGGTTTGCCTTGTTTTTTCTCTCTCTTTG
Organism: Lepomis macrochirus; assembly: GCA_024633595.2. Lineage (NCBI taxonomy): Eukaryota > Metazoa > Chordata > Actinopteri > Centrarchiformes > Centrarchidae > Lepomis > Lepomis macrochirus. The sequence continues at coordinate 8,380,735 of JALXJV020000025.1, forward strand.
CTAAAGGTATGTCGACTGAACATTGTGTGCTCGTGTCTGATCTGTTGCGTGATCAGTGGAATGCTGAGAAAAATTAGTTTTCCTTCTTTTTAATGCCACTTATGGCGACGAGGGTAAAGAGTTAATGGTGACAAAGTAACAGATACTTTCATTAAAGATTAATCTGTTTTTTGGGATTAATTTGTAAATTTTTTAGACTACAAATGTCAGAAAACAGAGAAAGCTGCCCTTCAGAATGTTTCACTGCCCAAGTTGTCTTTAAAATTCTTGTTTTATCTCAACAACACCCCAAAATGCAAAAAAACCTTCATCTTACTATAATACAAAACAGAGCGGCAAATCCTCACATTTGAGAGAATGGAAACAGTCACTGAGTGTCATTTTTACTTGATAAATAACTGAAAAGATAGATTGATTATGAAAATTGTTGTTGATTATTTTCTGTTATCAAATCAACTAACATAATGGACCATTAATTAATTGCCTAAAAGCAGCACAATAAGGTTGAATTCACTCACCAGCAGCAAATATGAAGGCCCTAATTACAAGACCTAAAAACAATTGAAGGAGCCTCAGTGGACGAAGTTAGTGTAATCCTAATCTTAATTATGAAATTAGCTGTTTTCATCCCCTTCCCGCCTGGATCAACCTTAATATGGAAAACATTTTTCCAGACATTACTACTATATAGCAACTTGGCAATCAGTAATCTTGTTGGCGATGGCTGAGGGGGATTTGAAGAACGTGCCAGCAGTAACGTCTCTTGGACAGGAGGATCTATTCCAAGTGAAAACAACCGGTAATTTATCTTTGATCTCTCCGTCATTGTTGCTCCTTTTTACTGCGACGCAAAGAGATAATTATCCAATCTCAATCAAAGCAGCTATTAGTGTATCCCAAAGCATGGACCATAGTATTTCATACACACAAGGGCAACGGTGCATCGTACAATGAGAGGTTGCCATGTGAGCGACCCTGCTGAAAGGTATAATTTCACCGTGTAGCTATGGCTACACACCAGCGACTGGCGCACGAATCACAGAGGTGCTTTGGTGCTTTCAAAGATCCTTTTCATAGACGCCTGCTCGGAGGCAATGGCCGCGTTGAATGGATCTCTGCTCTGCTCCGTGTGGGTGGCTTAGACACAAGGCACAGTGTGTGTCTTTCTGTGTGGGTGTTTGTGTGTTTGCGCGTGTCTGCCACCCACTCAAAAAGACAAAGGTCTGACACCAGATGATGGCACAACATTGTCATCAGCCACGCATGCTGCTTTTTATCACTGTCATTGTTGTGTCGGTGGACCACCTCGTTGCTTAAACCACAAACCATAAACACTCCTCTTTTTTATATGTGATGCAGTGCTGCCATTAGACAAAGCTTAGCTCATCTTATGTGCTTTGAATCCCCAAGTGTGGCAAACTGCAGCCTGGATCCTTCATGGATGATCATTATTACATATTCCAGATACGCTGTAATTGCTATGTATAGCCATCACTACGCACTTCTCGCAATTGACCCCTTACCGAGCTTTATTAAAGCAAGAATTACTTCTGCCGTAAGGCAGATGTTAGATTTTCACCCTTACTTGGATCTAATCAGAGAAACGTGACATGGGTGAAAGCTTTTTAACTGCTGTGCAAAGTACCAATAAATTAACACCTCCCTTAGTTTAATGAATGCATCATAATATATGTGTGTGTGTGGGTGTGTACATTATTTTTTAATCAACATTGTTCCTTGATGACAGCTGTGAAAGCCTGGATGTCTTTTATCCCAGGATAGGATTAGCCCAGAATATAGCCTTAGACCACCTGACCTCATATCTCACACAGCTGCAATTCTTCTAAATGAACGGATCTCTTGTCTTGTCTTTTGTGCGCAATCTAATGTTTAACACCCCCCAAAGGATATCATATTTTGATGTCCTTTAACCATATTTATATCAAACCTCTATGCTCCTCACCATTAGGTAGGACGTGAGACTTCCATGAGTCTGAGCCACTAAAAGACCCTGTGAATAACACTGTATGTACAGAATGTGACAATTTTACATGTTAAAAGTAAGGCTATTATCACACTGAGTCTAAAAATGAAGCCATGCAAGTGTACCCTCCAGGTGACAAGCACCTTCCTACTCGTAAGCTCATCTGTCACTTTTTACCAAACTTCCTGGATCACATTTTCATCTGTATCTGTAGCAACCATGGAAAGTTACAGCGCTATTCCTGGGAGTTTGCTTACAACATAACCCAACCAACAAGGTCTTGTGTTGTTATAACGCAGTGCTATTTTCGTCCTAAACACCTGATAACCCTTAACTCATTAACTCTCTTATTTCCATAGTAACTTAGCTCCTCCAACCAACTCTGTTATGAACAGATATATGAAAAAGGACGACTGCATTATCAATACTAACTTAAATGTTTGGAAGTTAGATGTGACGCTGCAACAAACATTAAGATGCCTGCCTTACAGCCTTGTAGATATGTGGATATGTGTTGCGATGGATATAGTTCTTATTCTCCTTCATCACTTAATTCAAGTGCTGCACTGAATACTTCCCCCATTTTTAAATGGTGTTAGAAATTCCATTACTGTGACAGCCCTAGCGTAGGTACTTAATTTATTTGCTTCCTCCACCTCCAAACTAGACAAAAAGGAAGAGCAAGGAAAAATCAAACCTAATTTATGCAAAGACTAAGCACAATGATGTGATAGATTATGAATACATCAGTGAGAAAAAGGCTCTCAAACAAAGTTTGACAGGAATTGAATGAAAAGGCTTTACGAGTCCAAGGCCTGCACTTAGTGTGACAGCGCCTGTACATTATGAAAAACTCTCCCAAGCAGCTTCACCACCATTTACCTCATCATTTTAAATGGGGAATAATGATGAGCAGTCGCGAAAAGCATGTGCCATTCAAAGGCTTTAAAGATCAACTGCATATGCAGCAAAAGGGGAGGTAATGGCTTCACCCACAAGCCCACATCACTGACAAAGTGAGTGGCTTCTGTGCTGGTGTGTGTGTGCGCATGTGTCGTGTGCACGGTTCTTGTTCGTGTCCGTCTGTGATCTCCGTAGGGCGTGATGGCGATGCTATGCTTCCCCGCAGATTCAGTTTTGGGACGCCATCCAGAGCTCAGCTTCAGCACCAGCTCCCTCTCTCTCTCACACACACACACAGAGTCACACCCGCCCACACAGCTTCTCCTGCACGCACACATGCACTGTTACACCTGCCTACGCATTCTCTCTTGTGGATGCAGACACTCATGCGCACACCTTTTCCCAGTGGCGGTGGCGGTGCATACGGCATCCAATTAGTTTTGGCACCTCTGAGGGGTTTTGGTTGCGGTTGCTAACATTATTCCTCTGGTCTGGACAGGGCTTAACAGAACTGTGTGTGCTGCAGTGTGTTTATCTGTGTGCATGTATGCCGGGGTGTGTGGGCGGTGCTTGTTGTGATCCTGTGATTTAGTATGCATGTGTGTGGGCAGGTGTGATTTTGTGCATGTGAACTGTGAAGGAGTGGTTGGGTATCAGTGGCTCGCTGCAGCTTTTACACAAGGGTGGCGAGGTCATTCCTGTGACTCTCACCGTCACAGTGTCTCTGTGAATTTCAAACCTGTTATCTTACACAAAACACCTTAATTCTTATCTTTGTGTTTATATTAATGTGAAAACAAAAATGACAAAGAAGCTCATAATGTCAGCAGACTTAATATCCTTTCAAATCAGTTGAAGGAAAAGTAATTGTAACAATACCAATAGTGCGTTTGATGCTGTGTGCCTTTAATATCTGTCAGGAAGAAAAGAATAGCCAGGTTTTTATTAGTTTTTTCTTTGATGAGACTTGAAGATTATTGGTTATTTACACTAGGAGCCAGGCTTACACCTTGAGCTGCGCTTGATTAAAAGTTCCTCTCTGTGTAACTGACCAGCTATTGTAGAAAAACAAAGCTCTCAGTGGGGCTATATATCCTTGAACAGGTTGAGTAGCTACTTTAAATCCCTGTAGCATTGTGACACTCTGGGCTTTTAAGCCTTTGTGTTAACAGAAATAATCCATATCATGCTTTTATTCATTTGCATCAAGACCCATGGGATGTGTTCCAGTTATGTGCTTTACTAAGAATAGTGTAAGAATAATGTTTTATTTTATTGAATTTTTTTCTTTCAGTTGCCACTTCCAGATCTCAGGCTCAGTTTGTTTTCCCATAACCATCAAAAGAAATAGTGTATCATTTCAAAACATATTTACATACAATAAAAGTAGAGAGTATCATGGATATGATGACCAAGGACCACGTAGAGGCACTGGTAGTAGTTTCTGCACCCTAAATTATATAATACAGCATAACTACCCATGGCAAGATTATTTGTATAGCACCTGTCAAACACAGGACAATATATAATATATATATATATATATATATATAAAAAATCCTCCTCTCACCCCTTGCGGGGTGGTATGTGTCATCCTCAAGCTCGGGTCCTCTACCAGAGGCCTGGGAGTTTGAGGGTTCTGCGCAGTATCTTAGCTGTTCCTAGGACTGCACTCTTCTGGACAGAGACCTCTGATGTTTTACCTACAATCTGCTGTAGCCACTCTCCCAGTTTGGGGGTCACAGCCACCAGTGCTCCGATTACCACTGGCACCACTGTTGCTCTTACTTTCCACATCTTTTCTAGCTCCTCTTTCAGCCCTTGGTATTTCTCAAGCTTCTCGTGTTCCTTCTTCCTGATGTTGCTGTCGCTTGGTATTGCCACATCTATCACTACTGCCTTCTTCTGCTGTTTGTCGACCAACACGATGTCTGGTTGGTTAGCCATCACCAGTTTGTCAGTCTGGATCTTGAAGTCCCACAGGATCTTAGCTTGGTCATTCTCAACTACCTTAGGAGGTGTCTTCCATTTTGACCTTGGGACTTCCAGCCCGTACTCGTGGCAGATGTTCCTGTACACTATGACAGCTACCTGGTTATGGCGTTCCATGTACGCACTTCCTGCCTGCATCTAACACCCTGCTGTTATGTGCTGTACTGTCTCAGGGGCATCCTTGCACAGTCTGCACCTGGGATCCTGCCTGGTGTGGTAGACCCCAGCTTCTATTGATCTTGTACTGAGTGCCTGTTCTTGTGCCGCCATGATTAGTGCTTCTGTGCTGTCCTTCAGTCCAGCCTTTTCCAGCCACTGGTAGGATTTCTTGATATCAGCCACTTCTTCTATTTGTCTGTGGTACACGCCGTGTAGCGGCTTGTCCCTCCATGACGGTTCTTCATCTTCCTTGTCCTCACCTTCAGGTTTCTGCTGCCTGAGGTATTCACTAAGCCCTTCATCTTTGGGGGCCATCTTCCTGATGTACTCCTGGATCTTTGTCGTTTCATCCTGGACAGTGATCTTGACACTCACTAGCCCTCGGCCTCCCTCGCTACGCTTGGTGTACAGTCTCAGGGTGCTGGATTTGGGGTGAAACCCTCCATGCATTGTGAGGAGCTTCCTTGTCTTGATGTCAGTAGCCTCTATCTCCTCCTTTGGCCAGTTTATTATACCAGCGGGGTATCTGATGACTGGCAGGGCGTATGTGTTGATGGCTTGGATCTTGTTTTTCCCATTCAGCTGGCTTTTCAGGACCTGCCTCACTCTTTGTAGGTATTTGGCTGTGGCGGTCTTCCTTGCTGCCTCCTCATGGTTACCATTAGCCTGTGGCACCCCAAGGTATTTGTAGCTGTCCTGAACAACTGCAATGTGGCCTTCTGGTAGTTCATATATATATATATATATATATATATATATATATATATATATATATATATATATATATATATGAAAAGGAAGATAAAATCAATTAAAATCAAATAAAATGTGAGAAAATGAAATACAAATAGACAAAACATTAAAGATAAGAAGTAGCGTTAGAATACAGACCTCACAGCAGATGCATTCATTTGTCAGAGCAATAAAAGCACAGGTGCAATCAATAACATTAACGATGGCTCAGTTCCATTAAGTTTCCCAGTCAGACAGCATGCACATTACCGGGATCCTGGAACTGACACATCTCTAAATTGAATGCAGTCGTTATTAATGTTAATTCCACCTGTGCTTTCCCTGTTGTGACATGAACGTAGTCACATTTAAGATCATTAGAAAGCATAGTCGTTTGGAAGAGAGTTTTGTTCTGACTGGATGTGCTACCAGATGACTGCCATATCACTGTCATATCAGGATCTTAATATACAGTATTATTAATATATCCTCTCTCTACTTGAGCCTGGTCCTTGTGGTTGGTTCTCAAACTAATGGCCCTCTCTGGTTACTTGTTATCATTTTGTTAAGTTTGATTCGGGCATTAAATCTGTCTTTGAGCACAGCGATTGAGTAATTACATCTGAGTCATAGCTCATCACTGTGTGTGGACGCTAGGCAAAGCTGTCATATTTTCATATGAGAGGAAATTAGAGGAATGATTGTACGGCGTCGCTAATCAGGCCACCGTGTTGTGACTCTTCCGTGTCATGGAGTTAAGGGGTGTTTGGACCTCCTCATGCTAGACTGATTCTAATTTAGCTTCACTTCCCTCTGCCCTCCTCCACGGTCACTAAGATGTGCCATGTCATGCCGGCCATGTCCTGTCCTCTCCTTTTGTCTTCGTGGCCTTTCCCTGTTATCACCCCTTTCCCCTCTGTACTAATTCATATCACTCCGCTCTGCCCACATCTTTTCCACCGCTCCTCTCCTCACCTTTACTTTCCTGTCTCCCCACAGCTCCAGTCTCTACTGTGTTCTACCCTTCACTATGTTGCTCCCTCCTGACCTCTCTCTCATCTCCTCCACCCACTCACCTCGCAATAAGCACTGCAATGAGGATCCATATTGGATTATTGTGTCTGCCATTAGCCTCTGGGTTGACAGTGTAATTGCCTTCATCCACCAGGGTCTCTGTATGCCTGACCCTGCCAACTCTGCATTTGCATTTCTGCAGGGAATACTGGATGACCTGTCCATCAAAAAGCTACAGAGATTTAGTTGTGACGGCTAGATAGCTAGAAAGCTCTAGCCATTGTGTACCATTCCTCATTTCCATGTCCGCACTGGTTGCTTGGTAGTTATTGTGTCCAGGGTGCAGGCAGGACACAGACCTGCCAGAGTTAACAAGCTAGCAAGTCAGAAACCTGCAATCATCTTTCATAGCAATGGTTCTGCTCAGAGCCGAGAGCTACCTGCTAGCCCCAATGGATAAGCACAAATATTCCTCAATGCGTAGCTCTCATAATTTTATATGTTTCACACTCTCCAAGTATGAATATGTATGCTGCCCTCAAGTGCTCAATGTTTTGGTTTCTTTTTCAAAATCGATGCCCACATGTCGGTCACGTCCTCAGGCAGACACGCAACCTGCTCATCGTGAGGTTTATTATCAAAAGAGCTGCTTTTCAGATTATTCTGTTGATCAGAGACTTGAAGTTTTCAGACAAGACTGCGAATGACCTCTTGTGTGTCTATCTCTCTCCCTCTCCCCACCTCTCTTCTATCAACTTTGTTTTCCCCTCTCAGGGCCGTTGCACGCGAGAGAACTGCAAATACCTCCACCCGCCCGCTCACCTGAAGACCCAGCTGGAGATCAACGGGCGAAATAACCTGATCCAGCAGAAGACAGCGGCCGCCATGTTGGCTCAACAGATGCAGTTCATGATCCCCGGCACCACCATGCAACCTGTGGTCAGTGCTGGCTTCGCGGCTGTGGGAATTGACTGGCAATGCAGTGTGACTCACACTATAAAATAGCAATGAACTCTACACTGTAAAAAAAAAAAAATCAACATTTTGCAATATCACATATTTGAGTGTTTATGTTTGTGATTTAATTTAGAAAGTGGCAAAATGTGGCCCACATTATTTTGACCTTCATGTCAATATAATTTCCTTTCAGTGTCATTGTCTCAGTACAAACTTTAACTGACAAACCTGGCACGATTCACTGAGAGCTGTTACAGTACATTAAAACATCTTTCTATTATATACTTAACAAAAACCCCATTTGCAGAAGAAAGATCTTGAATTTGAGATGCCTTTGAGCAAAGCGCAAAACTGAAAGTAGCTCAGCAGTCAGTGGTACACTGTGGTTGCACTGGGCAGCTGCCAGGTGTGAACATGTTGAACTGCATCAATGTAAGGCTGGGTGGAGCTGAAAAAGAACATGCTTGCTCAGCAAAATTTTCCCAGGATAGATAGAGGTTAAAAAAACCTCTTCTCTTGTTTCTGCCTTCCCTCTCTCCAATTTTTCACTGAAACCTATTCCTCTCTGTTGTCCCGTCTCTCTCTCCCCTGTCGCACCCTCTCCCCACCTCACCTCTCATCTTTCTCACCCACCACTCTGTCTCTTGTGTCTCTTTCCTCTAACTTCTCTCCCTCTTTTCCATCTCTAAACCCTCTTTCTGCCTTTCACCCTCCATTTCCACACTATATCCACCATTTTACACTATGCAGGTATTTCTTTGTCCCTGTCTACCATTTAAATTGAGAATGTGACATATAGCTCAAACAAGAAAAGAAAACCATACAAAATATCTTAAAAGAGCAGTCATGACAACATAGAGGAGCTGTTCCAATAAGTATTGGTAAACTGTCTTTTCTCTCCATCTACAGCAGACGTTTCCAGTCAGCCAGGGCCTGGGTTCCAGTGCGGGTTTGAGCTACACACCCTACCTGACTCCCATGTCCCACAGCATGGGCCTGGTGCCCACAGACATCCTGCCCAGCACCCCCTGCATCGTCCCCGGCAGCCCGCCCGTCTCCATGACCGGCAGCTCCTCCTCTAACCAGAAACTGCTGCGTACCGACAAGCTGGAGGTGACCCACCTGATCAGTCCTCCCTCTCCTTAGACAAGATGTGCATGACAACTAATCATAGCTAATGTTATCTTTGAGGTTGTGAAGTATAATTATGGTAACATCTTACTGTGATTATGGATGTCAAAGAGATGCAACAGATCCGTGGTGCTAATTTGTATCATTATTAGCTCCAGAGCATTCACAGGACAACCTCTGGGTATTATGGTTTAGATAGTCACCAATACATTTGTAACATCCGAAAAGATTTTCTACATACTGTGCAGGGAATACAGAAAAGAAAACAATATAACATAAGAACTATCTCCTTGGTTACCACAGCAGTTGGCACAGCAACAAATAAAATGCCACTATATGGGAGTCCATAGCAGCATTAAAGCACATCTTTAACCTTTGAATTCACTTTTTGAATGCAACTAGTTGTTGTATAAATTGGCCTTGACACGGACCTGAAAGGATGAGCAGGTTTTGAGCTATCTGTTTCATAAGCAAGTAATTCATTTCTTAAAATAATAGAAATTGTTTCACTTGATCAATCTCACATCATGCTACATATTGCGTAATAACTGCCGTAATTGTTTGTACTACCAAGTACCACCAAAACAACACTGTTAAGATAAGATAAGATAGACTTTATTGATTCTAGGTACAACGCAACAGATAAGGAAACACACATTAAATTAATATAGATGAAATAGAAAGATAAGAATAAGACTGTGTTCACAATATACATGTAGATGTGAGTGATGCTCTTCACTTGATAGGCTTTTACCTCAGCGATCCTTGAGCATAAGTTAAGTAACATCTTATTTTATTAAGGCTCATATCAGAAACATAATATGAAAAAAGAGAGATAGTGTGAGATTACAGTCATTTAAATTGGAATTTGCTAAACACAACCTGGTACTTGCTAGACAGCCACAGTTAGACTGGGACAATTACGACAACTTCAGCCATCGCCATCTGCCCCCTGGCAAGCAACTCTGAATGAGAATAGCTTTGTGATTGTGAAAGGGGAGTTTTTTTTCTCTCTCCGCTACATTTATAAAGATAAACAGTAATCTCCATAAGACCTGGAGGTGATGCGTAGGTGTGTGCCTGTATGTGTTTTTCTCCAGGAGTGCAATCACTTAGCAACTGAATGAAGTTGGCTCTAATGAAACAGTATCCCTCTGAGACACTCCCACACAAAGCCAGCATGTATGTGCACACACGTGTATGTGTGTGTGTGTGTGTGAGAGAGAGATAGAGCGTGTGTGTGTGTACAGTATTTTCCTCACTCCCAGAGTGCAAGTAAAAGCAGATCCCCCTATGATTATGCCCTGGCCTCTGAACAGGTGACTGGTTTGGTGATTTCACAATCATTTTGGTTTCGCACACATCGCAGTTTAGTTACATTTTCACACCAAGTCCAACTAATTTATTGTCTGTATTTAAAAGTGTTGGTGCCAGTCTGGAGCGCAGAATATAGTTAAACACTCTACCTCCTATGATGTGGATTAGACTAAGAGCAACATAGCTTTTATTAGGGATCCAAGCAGTGAAGCTGCTAGAGCCCTATTGGTTTTGTTTCTTCTTCTTCTTTCTTTCTTTTTTTTCTCCGCTAAAGTGTTTGGGCAGCAAAACTGCTGGACAAAAACTCACCAAAATTGGCATGTAGGTTGCAAATTCCACCCACTACTCAGGCAAAAAAAATGGCCCTCATAGACCTCATGGTGGCACTATAACAATCAACTTTGCATGTTTGCAATTATCTCGAAAATGGCTTTGTTTAGAGTTGAACTTCTTTCATTATTGTAATCTTTGGATTCATCTGCACCTTTGCTCCAATGGTGGCTTTTTATCACTTTTCTCTAAAACCTATTTGTTGCGAACACCGTCCCAGACAGTTTTGCCAATTGACTTAAAACTTTGTCAGGATCATCTACAGATGCCGCTGATCAAAAGTTATAAAAAGAATTTTGATACGTCTGTTTTTTTTCATTTGTAGCTAGGGCTGGGTATCGAGTTCAATACTTTTTAGGCACCGACCGAACTGCCTCAATACCACCGAGTATCAAAAAATGCCTTGTCTTTTGGCACCAAAGTTTGATACCTAAAGGTTCTTGTTAACGCCAATGAGCCAATAAGCATGCAGCATTCTTGATGTGCCCACATCTAAAAGTGATTGTAATTGGCTGTGGTGATGTAAACACTAGTTCACACCAGTTACGCACAGAGACATGGCTCGTGGATGTAAAAGACGTGGAGAAAATGTGGCTTGATGTAACAGCGCACGATGCAATATCTGCGACGTAAGATAATTACAAGAGCGGCGACACGACAGACCCGGTGAAGCCCCTGACTGTGCGTGAAATAAACTCAAGAGCATAAAGTCGCTCTGTCTTTGCTGCAACAAGACAGAGCCGGTGCATCATCGTCTCAGCACCCTGCTGCCACCGAGCTGCTTCAACACGCCCACCATACGAGCAGCGTTGGGCAGCAGTGTCGCTACAAGAAGCACCGTTACTAGTTTAACTAAATTTCTCAGTAGCTTGGTGGCAGCGTTGCTGTTTTCTGAATCAAATCAAATCAAAGCTCTTTTATTGGCCGAGTAGCGCGGTAGCTTCCACAATACATTTTCCCAAGCATTTCTGAAGGATCAGTAAGTGACGCCACCGCCACACACACGGACCTGTAGGTGCAGCCGACTGAAGCGCTTCCAATAGTGACATCACGTAGCGATCCTTGGGCTGATGTCTGCGTCTTTGCTGCAGCGGATTAAAGCGTTTCCTTTCTATTGTGATAGTTGTTGCCTGGACACCTCTTCCTCTAGTGAGGAGGAAACTTTGATGTAGTGGCAGAAACTTGTTTCCATGAGATGAGATGACAGATTTCTCTCTCTTTCTCTCAGGCCTGTTGCCATGAATGTTTAGGTTGCAATGTTGCCAGAGCATAAATTCACATATAAACAATAAAAATATATATAATTAATAAACAATGAAAGGACATTATAAAAACTAAAGAGGAAAAAAACAACAAAAACACAATATAGGCAGATGTTAGATTGAAAATATGTTTTGACAAGCAGCAGCATTTTTCAAAGGAGCAATTATTGAAATAAACTATTAATGATAATGTGATAATTAATTTACTTTATACAAACATCAATGGTTCTCTGTTTGTTGAGAATAAAATTGGTATTGAAAAAAGTATCGTTCAGGAACCGGTATCAAAGTCGAGGTATTGTATCGACATCGAAAATCATTGAACGATACCCTATTTGTAACTAATGTTTGCCTCACTACAACCTATGGTCAATTCAGAAGTTAGTCACTCTGTATTTTTCAGAATATACTAATTCAGTTAACATCTATATCTCCGCAAGTTTTTCTTCAAACCCAACCAAACTCAACAGAGTTGTTCTCTAGATGGCCAATATCAAGTGTGTCAAATGTTTTTTTAGATCAGTCAGACAGTGAGTCTGCAGTGATATTCAGTATCTTGCTGTATCTTTTACAGTATGAACAACATTTTCTTTTTAACTCACTTTTGGATCAAATGCCACCAAAATAGTTGACAACACACCCAAAACCGGCAGAAGATTTTTTTCAGAATTTTCTCACCAACATCTTCACAGTTATAAGCGGTTTAAGTTCAAACTGACAAAACTATCCAGGTCTGGCACATGTGATGTCACTACCGACTTGTGAGAAGGTGTATGGGAATAGCCTCTCACCAGTAGTTCAGTCTGTAAGTTTTTATTTATTATGTTAGTGTTGTATTTGTTTTCCGGAAGCAGGAAAACAAAAACAGGTGCTGGTCATATTAATTAGAATATCATAAAAAGTTGATTTATTTCAGTAAACTTGTATAATGTGTACATTCACTCCACACAGACTGATATATTTCAAGTGTTCATTCCTTTTAATTTTGATGATTATAACTGACAACTAATGAAAACCCCAAAATCAGTATCTCAGAAAATTAGAATATTGTGAAAAGGTTCAATATTGAAGACACCTGGTGCCACACTCTAATCAGCTAATTAACTCAAAACACCTGCAAAGGCCTTTAAATAGTCTCTCAGTCTAGTTCTGTAGGCTGTGACTCCTGTAGACTTGACAGCAGTCCAAAAGACGACCATTGACACCTTGCACAAAGAGGTCAAGACACAAAAGATCATTGCTAAAGAGGCTGTCTGTTCACAGAGCTCTGTGTCCAAGCACATTAATAGAGAGGCAAAGGGAAGGAAAAGATGTGGTAGAAAAAAAGTGTCCAAGCAATAGGGATAACCGCACCCTGGAGAGGGAACCCATTCAAAAATGTGGGGGAGATTCACAAAGAGTGGACTGCAGTTGGAGTCAGTGCTTCAAGAACCACCACACACAGACATATGCAAGACCTGGTCGCATTCCTTGTGTCACAGCGTCAGAAGCGTCTCGCCTGGGCTAAAGACAAAAAGGACTGGACTGCTGCTGAGTGGTCCAAAGTTATTTTCTCTGATGAAAGTAAATTTTGCATTTCCTTTGGAAATCAAGGTCCCAGAGTCTGGAGGACGAGAGGAGAGGCACAGAATCCACGTTGCTTGAAGTCCAGTGTGAAGTTTCCACATTCAGTCATGGTTTGGGGTGCCATGTCATCTGCTGGTGTTGGTCCACTATGTTTTCTGAGGTCAACGCAGCCGTCTACCAGGAAGTTTTAGAGCGCTTCATGCTTCCTGCTGCTGACCAACTTTACGGAGATGCAGATTTCATTTTCCAACAGGACTTGGCACCTGCACACAGTGCCAAAGCTACCAGTACCTGGTTTAAGGACCACGGTATCCCTGTTCTTAATTGTCCAGCAAACTCGTCTGACCTTAACCCTATAGAAATTCTATGGGGTATTGTGAAGAGGAAGATGCGATACGCCAGACCCAACAATGCAGAAGAGCTGAAGGCCACTATCAGAGAGACCTGGGCTCTCATAACACCTGAGCAGTGCCACAGACTGATCGACTCATTGCCACACCGCATTGCTGCAGTAATTCAGGCAAAAAGAGCCCCAACTAAGTATTGAGTGCTGTACATGCTCATACTTTTCATGTTCATACTTTTCAGTTGGCCAACATTTCTAAAAATCCTGCTTTTGCATTGGTCCTAAGTAATATTCTAATTTTCAGAGATACTGAATTTGGGATTTTCATTAGTTGTCAGTTTTAATCATCACAATTAATTGAATTAAACATTTGAAATGTGAGTGCATGTCTGTGTGTAATGAATGAATATAATATCCAAGTTTCACTTTTTGAATGGAATTACTGAAATAAATCAGCTTTTTGATGATATTCTAATTATATGACCAGCACCTGTACAAATACAGCCTGCTTTTAATATCATATAGTCTGTTTTCTCCTGATATATGAATTTTGGAGGTTTCTTCACCTTCTTCTAACACCCTCCACTATAACAAAGGTTGAGGCAGAATTATGGACTTCAGTATTTATGCATTTATGTAAATTAGTCAACAATATAGAAAATTAGCTGGTCTCATATTTTAAAATGATTTGTAGTCATGACAATGACTAAGCATCCTATTTGAGTGTTCATTTTTTAAAAAACATAATATGTTCTTTTTGTCCAAAAATATCGCACCTGGTGTAAAAAGGCCTTTGTTTGCCTTACCATGCATTATATGTATATATATATATATATACACTACCGTTCAAAAGTTTGGGGTCACCCAGACAATTTCATGTTTTCCATGAAAACTCACACTGCATATCCATCATTTGCATGAGTTGCAAAATGAATAGAAAATATAGTCAAGACATTGATGAGGTTAGAAATACAGATTTTTATTTGAAATAATAATGTTGTCCTTCAAATTTTGCTTTTGTCAAAGAATCCTCTATTTGCAGCAATTACAGCCTTGCAGACCTTTGGCATTCTAGCTGTCAGTTTGTTGAGGTAATCTGAAGAAATTTCACCCCACGCTTCCTGAAGCACCTCCCACAAGTTGGATTGGCTTGATGGGCACTTACGTACCATACGGTCAAGCTGCTCCCACAACAGCTCAATAGGGTTGAGATCTGGTGACTGCGCTGGCCACTCCATTACAGACCAGCTGACTGCTTCTTTCCTATCCCATTGCCCATCTTAATCTTTTTCCTTTTATTGGCCAGTCTCAGAAATGGCTTTTCTTTGCCACTCTGCCTAGAAGGCCAGCATCCTGGAGTATCCTCACTGTGGGCGTTGAGACTGGCGTTTTATGGGTAACATTTAATGAAGCTGCCAGTTGAGGACCTGTGAGGCATCTATTTCTCAAACTAGAGACTCTAACGTACTTGTCCTCTTGTTTAGTTGTGCACCTGGGCCTCCCACTTCTTTTTCTGTTCTGGTTAGAGCCCATTTGTGCTGTTCTCTGAAGGGAGTAGTATACACCTTTGTAGGAAATCTTCAGTTTCTCGGCAGTTTCTCGCATGGAATAGCCTTCATTTCTCAGAACAAGGATAGACTGTCAAGTTTCAGAAGAAACTTGTCTTTTTCTGGCCATTTTGAGAGTATAATCGAACCCCAAATGCTGATGCTCCAGATACTCGACTAGCTCTGAGGAAGTCCAGTTTTATAGCTTCTCTAATAAGTACAACACTTTTCAGCTGTGCTAACATTACTGCACAAGGGTTTTATAATCATCAATTAGCCTTTTAACACGATACGCAAACACAATGTACCATTAGAACACAGGAGTAATGGTTGCTAGAAATGGGCCTCTGTACACCTATGTAGATATTCTATTAAAAATCAGCCGTTTCCAGCTAGAATAGTCATTTACCACATTAACAATGTCTAGACTGTTTTCCTGATTAATTTAATGTTATCTCCATTGAAGAAAACAGTGCTTTTCTTCCAAAAATAAGGACATTTCTAAGTGACCCCAAACTTTTGAACGGTAGTGTATATATATACAAGGAAACTTATTTTGGAAACAGTTGGATACTAAAATGTCAAAAACTTTCAAAAAAATCCAAGATCATCAAGATTTTGATGGCTGCCTGAGTTTTTGTGCTAGTTGGTTGAGCATGCAGTACTGTGAAAGGATGACAAAAAATAAATTGAATTGGATGCAGCCAGTGCAGTGAGTATTATGCAGTTCCTTGTGATTGTGACTTATGTTGTTTGCTGACTTGTACTAAAAGCTGTGTGTGTGTGTGTGTGTGTTGTGTGTGTGTGTGTTCGTCCACCCGACTCTCCTGCTCCCAGGTTTGCCGCGAGTTCCAGCGCGGCAACTGCGCTCGCGGTGAGACTGACTGCCGCTTCGCCCACCCAAGCGACAGCCCCATGATCGACACCAGCGACAACACGGTCACCGTCTGCATGGACTACATCAAGAGCCGCTGCTCCCGCTAGAAGTGCAAGTACTTCCACCCCCCGGCCCACCTGCAGGCCAAGATTAAGGCCGCCCAACACCAGGCCAACCAGACAGCTGTGGCAGCGCAAGCCGCCGCCACAGCTGCAGCCATGGTGAGAGCGCAGCACTACAGCCTACGTACTGTACCCTGTGTCTATACAGCGGTAGAGCAGGAAGCACACATACTGTTCTTGTAGTAAATCTCACAGAGTTTCTGCTTGTTTAGAATACGTATATTGCAAGAGCTACTAAGGTCTGGATAGGAAAATAATGGCTATTTTATAGTCCTTATATACAGAATACCTTGAACTTTCCAGTAAGAGCCTTCGTTATAATATCCAGGGAGGCTTTTTCAGAGCATCAAATAAACAAGTTATTATTGGAGGTTTTATGTTTGTGGAAGAGCTGTACAAACAGTATTATTCACATTCTTAATAACATTCATATTAGCACAGGGGTTCTTGTTCAAAGCTGCCATGCCTAGGTGCTGCAACCTGACTTTATACAAATCATTTTGTTTCTATTAGACATCAGAGATTGTTGAATGTCCCAAAATACAGACTGTAACTGATCAGACACAGCCCAACACTTTCTATGATACGCTTTGTACCAATTAAAGTACACACATGGGCTCACTGAATATACGTGACATTGTTACAAATCATCTTGGCGTACACATGCTGTTGATGATGACACCCACAGTAACATAAAATGTGGAGCACTGCTTTATTACTGTATTAAACATACCCACCTCTACTGGTTTATTCTAGAGGACTCCAGTGTACAATTCACTAACAATAGTCATCCCAAAGTGAGGCCGTTGTATACAATAAACATTGTTTAGTGAGACCTAAACGCATGAGTATTATGCCGCAAGAACAATCTGTTATTATCTCACTGCAGTCTGCTTTTATTTTCCAATGCCCTTGGTTCATACAGAGACAATGTGCTGGCTCACCCTCCATCCCACCTCCCCCTTGCTCTCAATGATAAGTGCGGCTCTCTGCAGATCAGTGCAAATTGAATCAGGGATGGATGAGGCTGTAGCCTCACAGGTGGGGGTTTACCCTCCTCTGCCTTTAGTTGGAAAAATCCCCCAACAGGCTGAGGAAGAGACAGGCAAACAGTAAGATAGACAGAAATGCAAGCAGACAGACAGTTTAGGAGGGTTTGGCAGTGTGTCTCGGCTGAGCCCCACCCTCCCCCAGGCTCCGAGTGGCTTCTTTTGAATGGTTCGTTGGCTGCTGCACTCGCACACCTTGTACTGCGCCAGTGTGCTGACTGACTTTCTTCCTCCATGGCATGGGCATGCTT
The DNA here is from genome assembly GCA_024633595.2 of Lepomis macrochirus. Taxonomy (NCBI): domain Eukaryota; kingdom Metazoa; phylum Chordata; class Actinopteri; order Centrarchiformes; family Centrarchidae; genus Lepomis; species Lepomis macrochirus. Next base: position 8,398,274 of record JALXJV020000025.1, read on the forward strand.
TACGCGTTGCACATACCTCTTTCATTGGCTGGCTCCATCGCTGCTTGCTCTCCCTGTCCTTCCACCATTAAGTCCACAGTGTGGATGATAAGGCGACCGTGACTTCAGGTTAGTTTGGTTTGTACACGCTGTAGGAGCTGAATGAAAGCAGGAAAAACAAGGAAAAGAGAGCCTGAGACCTATAAACTGATACTGACCTGTCAGCACTGTTTTCTGTACATGGAGTACCTTAGCTCAACAACTTCCCCATCATCCCCATACTGTACACAATACTGTCAAACAAAGATTTAGTTTATCTTCCTAGGGTATTTTCCTTACAGTCCTATGCCTCTTACCCCTCTCGTGTTCTTCATATGCCCCAGTTTATCAACTTTATGACCCAATTCCCAATTTACTATCAGCTCTTAGAAGCGTTAGAGGTGAGCAGAGTTAAACTAAGGACAATGAGTCGTTTAGTCAGCACCTTTAATCCAATTTTCTTTTAGCCTTTAGCCTTTAGATGAAGCATTTTTATTGAAGCAGAGACCAATAAAACCTGTATTGTTGCACTGGTGCAAATAGGTAACAACATTATCCATAATTCACTTATTTTAATCTAAAGCAAACAGACTAAAGTGTACTGTAGATAAGGTTACACATTAATGAGACAGTTACAGTAAGACAATCCTATTATCAAGGTTATGTTGTTTTACTGTGCCACATTATATGTTGCTTGCCATCCTGTGATCTTCTTCCTCATTACAAGTCGATTGCGGTCATCTTTTGCTTTTCATGCCACTTTAAACGACCATCTTCCATTTTGACTAACCACAGCGTTTTAAGTCTGTTAACACTACAGTGCATCAGCATTGCGTTGTTGCTCTTTAATAGGTGTACTGTATATTGTTTTATGCTAATAGAAAATCCACATACATGAAGCAAGAGGCTTGTGCATGGACCCCTTAAGTGCTGTGCTCATCACATCCATGTCATCTTTTTTTCCCCCTCTCAGCAGTGACATCGAATGTGACGTTTTTTGAGAAATTATCAAAAGCAATCACTTGAAACAATTTATCTGATTTTAGGTCACTTGCAGTTTAATTGCCTTTAGATTTTCAGATAGTTATTGTAGCTAGGAGGAAAGTAAGAATAAACAGAGCTCCACATTCTGTGATTGAACTCTAGCTTTGCCTCACATTGTGCCACCTCCCCACGTTCATTGATCACACTAACAAGCCACACGCGCTCATGACGCAGATTTAGTTTGAGGATCTGTCATTTATTTCAAGCACTAGACCTGAACCGACGCCTTCTGCAAAAAATTAAGGATGTGATCGTTAAACTACTTTCTGTTAGGACTACTTATTGTTGCTGCTGCGTGGGCGACAGCACCTCAACACCCTCTCGCTAGTAGTACCTCTAGTTTAAAACCTGCCTACACAAATGTGTCCAGGTCTTGCAGCAGGTTGTGATGGCAAAGTTCAGTAAATTGAGGGGGTTTTACCAGGGCTCACTCACATACCAATCTGTTGTGGGCGTTTTAGACAGTTCTCAGGCCCCAAATCCACCGCACATCACAAAATAGAGTACTCCAGGAGCACTGTAATTATATGTGTGTAGGATTGCAGTTTTTTTTAAAGCTGTAGAGAACCTGTGTTCATATCTCACTTAAAGTGTCAGCCCACTATCTAATCTGAATCGGTTGTGTTTACTGCATTTTCTTCTTGCGTAGATTTAAAAAAAAATTGATTGACTTGTTCAGAAGACGTTACTACTAAATGCTTTCCCAGTAGTTTTGAAGTACATCGTAGTATCTTGCTTTTTTAACCAAAAGGTTAATGTAGATGCTTTTTTTGCTTTTGTACTAATTCAAAAAGTAGCAATGTTTTTTTAAAGTAAACAAAACAATTTTTTGTTTATGTGCATGTCTATTGTTTTGTATGTGGTATACTTGCATTCAGATTATTTTTGTTTTTGTTTTTTTCCTTCTCACCTATCCACAAATGCAATGCTGTCCCCCATGACGCACCTCTGCTTGCTGTTACCTGTATGTTAATACGCTTGAATCCCATTGGCCCACTGCCATCATGTGCTCGCTGCCTGCTAATTAAAGACTCAGTCGACTGCCAAAGCAATGAAGCGACCCCTCGAGGCAACTGTAGACCTGGTACTTTGACCTTTCACCTTTTGCTTTGCATGTAGCTTCTTTAATTGTACTGTAGCCACTCACAAAATTTAAGTTGGCTCTTTTGTTTTTGTGAAACCCTGTAAGACACTTTTAAAGTATAAATTTCTATCATTTATGATCAGCAGTGACAATTCTAGATTGTACTGTACGTTTATTAAATGAACAACTACAGTGTAATGTTAAAATCACTCTACTTTCTATTTTATGTGTTGTTGATTGCCTTGCTATGGTGTAGTTTCTCATTGTCCTTGTGATAGTTACAGCAAGTTTCCATTTTTGCCTTGTTGTGCTGTGCATAGACAAATAACAGATTTTACAAATATCAGTGTTTTAAGTATACAGTTCAAATCTACTGTGCTTCTGTTGTGTGTGTGCATCTGTGTGTGTGTGTGTGTGTGTGTTTTCGGTGGCTAGGCGTTCCCCCACGGCGTCCTCCAGCCCCTACCAAAGAGACAAGCACTTGAGAAGAGCAACGGAGCGAGCTCCCTGTTCAACCCCAGTGTTTTGCACTACCAGCAGGCGCTGGCCAACGCACAGCTCCAGCAGCCTCATTTCTTTCCCACAGGTAAGAGCTCCCAATCGATACACACGGCGCACAGATGCAGATAAAAGCACTCAGGTATGCGGAGCATGCAAGCACACACAGATGCACTCACTGAATGTGCTCAGCTAACCTCCCATCCACCACAAATGTATCTTTTTTGAGTTTCTCATGCTAACGTGAGAGCATGACCAGTTAAGTCTGTTTAGTTCTATGTTTTTGAAAGAGATTCATTTGAGTGTGTGTTAATGTTTGAGCTATTCAAAGTGGCACCCCTTAACTTTGATCTAGTGCCTGCCAATATAAACATGTAACCGCTGCCAGGTGGAAGGGCAGTGCAGGCTTTGATCAGAGCAATACAAGTTCTGATACATTATTACCACAATACTAACACCCAAGCATACAAAAGAGCAAAACAAGCCCAGTTGTTTCCAACACAAACGCTCTGTAACTATATTTAGAAAAGTATTTTAAAGGTAATAATGAGTTATACTTTTGAGCAAAAGCAGCCTTGTCAGTGTGTATTTAATCTGTCTTGACAGATGATACAGAAAAAAGGAAATTTTATTCAAATTTTCCCAAATTAATTCAAGTCTGCTGCCTTATTATTCCTTACTTCTTTCCCCCCAAACAAAACACTCTCTGTGTCTACTCCTTATAGAAACTAACATTAGTTTAAGCCCCCTCAGGTCACCCGCTAAATGACTTAACTGCAGCTAATACTGTAGCCTGTAGCCACACAGTCATGAGGAGACTGGCATCCCTCTCTCTTCTATCTACCTGCTCTTTTTGTGTGTGTCTCCGTGTGGTTTGAGATGTCTGACAGCCCCTCATCCCTGCCTCGCTCTGTATCTGTGTGTGGGAAGCAGCCCTGGGATAAAGTCATGTTCGCTCATTTTATTTAATTCTTTTAAACAAATCTGATATGAAAAGGGTGGCGTTTCTCCACCCATGTCCTGTAGGTACCCAAACCGTTTTACACACAGTCACAGGAGACATTTGAAGAAGTACTGTAAAATCTTTGTCATGGACATCCGAATGGTTGTGATGTAGTAAACCCTACCCATCTTCCCGTTTGATCCTTTTCCAAATCTGGATGGAAGCCTGTGCACACACTGCATGCTGTTTGGCTCTGTCACCTCTTTAGCTTTAGTCTCTCTATTATTTAGTCTTCTCTCTTTTTTTCTAGAAATTACTTTAGATTTTTTTATTTTAATTATTTTATTTCAGTTTTTATAATATATGTATATATATATATATGAATATACTAGTTGCAGCTAATTATGTGGCCACAGAAGACGTTGAAAATGAATGGAAAGTAAACAGTTAAACAGATCAAGTCAGGTCAATTGTATTTATATAGCCTGTACACAAATCCATGACACTGGGCTGTATAATCTGTACAAAAAATGACACCCTCCTTTGACCTGAGATACGGATAAGGAAAAACTCCACACAAATAAATCTGGAGAAACACAATGACAATTTTAAGTAAATAAAGTACAAATGTATGTTAGCATGCACAATTTAAATACATTTATAATTATTTATCATTTTCACCTCTGCAAACAATAACCAATAAACTAATTGAACCTTTCAGCTTTGCAACATGCCAAACTTTCACAGTTTCATATGCTACAGTATAATTAAGTTGGCTTTATGTTTGATTTAGCTGCCGTAGTATATAAACAGTACATTTTAACAAATAATACCATAACTGAATTCCTCTGCTTGCTACTGTTAACTGCATTCATAACTGAGTAACGGCACCACTGTAACAGTAGCATCTGAGCTGAGGGAAGTCTTCAATTTTTTTTTTTCTTGTCTAACCTTTGTTGTTCTCCTCCCTCAATTAACCCATTTATTTCCACCTCTCTCTCCCTCTCTGTCTCCCTCCCTCCCTCTCTCTCTCTCTGTCTTTCTCTGCATGAACACAACAGGGTCAGTCTTGTGCATGACTCCTGCTAGCAGTCTTGGTAGGTTCTGACCTTCCCTTTGCTCTCTCACACACACTGGTTCGATGTATAAGAGTGGTGGGGCGGGGGGACTGGAGTGGGATGAGTTGGGCAATATTTGCAGCCCTTGCAGGTGAGACAAAAATCATCGCAGCACCGCCTGTGGCGGTGGTAAAACTTTAACATGTGCTCTAAGAAATTTTCATCAACTTGTTCATTTTTTTAGGCTGAGAAATGATATGAAACACCATTTTGTATCACCTGAAAGAGTTGTGACTTCTTTCTCTACTGACCTTCTCGCTAATGACTGTTTGTTTATGATTAAAAATGGTAGTGTGGATTAAATACTGCACACTGATCTGTTCTTAAGCTGTAGGATAGCGACTCTCTGTTTGCTGTGCTGTGTTGATCAGGAAATTTAAATCAGTTTCCCAGAGAAATAATTTCAGCCACATAACTGGAGCATTTGTCTCTGCTAAAAGGGGATGGGAATTGCAAAAAAGTCCCAGTCGGCTAACCAGCAGGTCCTTCATTAGGAAATGGAAAGGAAAAATGGTGACTAGGTTAATGATTTGTAGCATAATAATAATGCAACGATCCCATCGGTGTTGCATGTTTTTGGCATGCTCAATGAAGTAGCTGCCTGGGTTTTTTCCACATTCTTCATACTGTTAAACTTGCCAGTCCACATGGATTTGAAAAATAAAATTCCCATCCCTGCTGCCAAAAATGTCATTGATTCATTGTAATTGGTGTCTTGTGCCCCTCAAATTCTCTGGGAAAAACAGCAAACTGATTTTCCGTATAAATTTCCTTATTTGTGATTGTAATCAGCTTCTCTCCTCTTGTTTTTGTTTTTTTTCTCCCATGCTCTCTTTTCTTTCTTTCTTTCTTTCTTTCTGTCCTTCTTGCTTTGCATTGTGAATGGTTGCATGCCATCTGCCGGTGTAACCCTAACGATGGCTTGCTGGCTCTCTGTAACATCCGCCACCACCACCTCCACCTCCACCACCACCACCACCATCAACAACAACAACAACAACAACAACAACAACAACAAATGATACCGTCGACACACACACACCACAACGGTTGCCATGGTTACCATAATGCTCCACCTACCTGTCCATTGCTACCACCTCCTCCCCTCTCCCCCATTCCTCCTCCTCCTCCCTCTCCCCCTTTCCCACCCTCAAAACAAAGTCCCAATGATGTACAGTGCTACGCCTGCTACTGTCTCTGCAGCAACAACTCCTGCCACAAGTGTCCCCTACGCAGCAACAGCACCAGCCAATCAGGTTTGCTCCTTTTAAAGCTTTCTTTCATCAGTCCCTGGAGCTCTGAATAAGTACTGCCTCCTAATAGTGAGCTGCAATAACCTGCAGCTGAGCTTTAGTCCAGGCCCAGCCATCCATCCATCCATGTGCCTAGGTGGGCTCACACTGGCATGAAAGCCTGTGAGTGGGTTTATTATGGGTAGAATCTACCTGAGTGAGCCAGTGCCAGTGCACTGTATTGTATTTCTTGTAAAACGCTGTACGTAGCCCCATTAGGCACTCCTAATGTGCACTTCTTCAGAGCTCCCACATTTGCAAAGTAGTAGTTGTGTTGTGTTGCACTACTTCCTGGTTTTGTTTTGCATGTTCTGTTTTAAGTTTTATTTTCCACTTTTCTTGTTGTTGTCAAATAAGCCTCTCCATCTGCAGTAGGGGGCATCATTTGTACCGCTTGTGTGCTATGCAAACACACACGTTCAAGCAAATACACACAGGCAGCACTTAACAGCTGGTTCTGAGCAGCCGCCATGTTGGTTTTTGTTCCTGTTTCCACTCCTCCCAGTTTCACCTTTTTACCTTTTCTCTGGCCGCGGGATAAAAGGGAGAATAAATGGTGGGAGGATGTTACGGGGCACGCTTGTCAGGGTGAGACAGACACAGGAAGAATGATCACAGGAGCTGTCTAAAAATGGCCTCTGATCGGCGGCTCTCCTGTTGCTGTGTGTCAGCAGGAGCCAGGGAAGGAGGGCCAGGTTTGAATGCCAGAGTGACGCACGGGTGCCCCATTTTAAACCTGGAAATTTCAGCACAATGCTGGCACTCTGGCCTCACACAGCTGGCAATCATTTACCGGTAGTTCAGTATAGAGGTGCCTTGAGGACACAGAGATGAACAGATGAGAAGTGTTCTTAGTATGTGTTTAACCACAGTTCTTATTTTTGTACCACTTCTTCTGAATAATGATTCTTTTTTCCCTTTAGCCTCAGAGAATGTATTAATATCAACTTGAGTTAGAGAATGAAGATTAGCTCTTTTAAATTAAATAATTTTAGAAAGGTGACGTCTCTGGGATGCCTTTTCCATCATTAACTAAGTATCCAGCCCCAGTACCTTGTGGTTTATTGCCCCTCATAGGCCAGCAGTGTGTGCACTTCCTGTGAGTCATTCGTCTCTTCCTGTAATTGGCATGCAGCAGCAGTAGCAGCAGGAAGCTGAGCTCCTCTTTAAAGATGCATGTGGGACAAGGAGCTGGAGAAACACTGACGTCAGCCAACACTGTCTCCTTCTGTCCCCCTCTTCTTCTCCCCCGACCCCTCCCCAGCTGTACTGCATACAGTACACGCCTTGTTTACTACACTCATCGCCATCGTATGATTATTCAGAAACAAACACCCAGATTTTTTTTTTTTTAATGGCACATGCAGCTGACGTCATTGTTTTTGCCGAAAGACAACCTCTCCCAAACTGTGTGTACTAATGCTAGCCACTTAGCATCAGCAGTTAGCATCTTCTAAATTGTTTATGTGGCTATTTTCAAAACAATTTGGACAGAACTTGAATTAAATGTTCGTCGTGATAATCATTACATGCACATTTATTGTATCTCAAGATAAAATAACTAAACATTGCAAGATGAATGTGTTGATTACCTCACCTAAAAAAAATACACATGCATAGAGGGACAGGATGTTGTGGAGGTTCAGAGACTGGTCAGCTCATGACCCTCTGAACTGCCATTGTGACATGACAAGCAGCAACCAATCACATGATTCCATGTTCCAGCTCACATTAACCATGTGCTAACAGAGCAGGGGTCTCTGGTAATGTCACTGCTCCTGCTGGAGATTGTGAAGTTGTAGCGCCCTCGACTGTCTGACTATGGAATTACATCACATACTTTACGGGCCGTAATCACCGGCTGCTGAACGGATAGGAAGATAAGTTGGTAGAATTAAATAGAAGTAGAGATTGTTATATTGAGCAGCTCTTCGGCTACAGGACCAGGGTTCAATCTCTCACCTCCCTGTGAAGGGAACCTGTCATTATTCTCATCACATTTATACAAATTAAAAGCACGAGCAAATGCAATTATAATAATAATTTGATATTAATCTGTGAAAAAAGAAAAAAAGAGAATAGTTCAGACCTGTTTGTTTTACCTCTCTGTGGTACCAGACGGGTGGGGTGCACCATCCTATCTTGCTGATCCCACCCATCTGGCACCCAAAAATCCTTTCCTATTTCCATACCCCACTATGGAGCAGGCTTTCCTCTGTGCCCGTGCACATCACAGTCTCTCTGTGGTTGACCTTAGGTTACGTGCGATGTGACCAGTGGCTTCTGTCCTTTGCTGGCTGTCTATTGTTTGTTAACAAGCACCATGCTGCTATGTTTTGTGTTGGCTTGCTGCCGGTGGCAACCACAGGACGGCAGCCCGCACCTCTTCTACCTGTCTTTCCAGTCTATAGTCTCTCTCGCTCTCTCGTTGTTGTGTGTGGCATTATTCTTTATCTCGAAATGAGAGAATACACGCAGAGGTGACCAGACCTGGGTCAAATGCTATTTGCAAATAATTAGAAGGTTTTGCTCTTATCGGCATGAAACACCAGGCAGATGGCGAAACCACAACTCAACAGCGAAGACAGGAAAGTACTGCTCATTGACAAATATTTGTCAGAGAGTGTCTCGACATTCTGGGACGTTGTTGAGGTACACACCTATGGAGCCTAAAGAGTCTCAATAAAGATAAATACACGCACTACATACACATATGCACACACAGGATTTATATATGCACACACGTGATTCATAAATACACACACAGGATAGACAAATGCACACAAAATTCAGAAATACACACAAAATTCACAAATGCACACACAATTTACAAATGCACACAAGATTCAGAAATGTATTATTGATGCACACACAAATATATCTTGATTTACAAACTGCTTGTGGTCCGTGAACTTCACTGCATTTGTGTGTGAATTTTGAGACTCCCCTGACTTGGCTCGACACACAAATGCATTTTTTTATACAGGGAATGATCTGCAACCAATCAGATATCTCCCTTGTTTCAGCCAATCACAAGAACGCACTCCACTTAGGAGATGATTTACGCATAAGCCAAAAGGAGGCTAAAAATTCACAAACAAATGCAGTGAAGTTCACGGACCACAAGCAGTTTGTAAATCAAGATATATTTGTGTGTGCATCAGAAATACATTTCTGAATCTTGTGTGCATTTGTGAATTTTGTATGCATTTGTCAATCTTCTGTGCTTTTTTAATTTTGTGTGTGCATTTGTGAATTTTGTGTGCATTTGTGTATCCTGTGTGTGTATTTATGAATCACGTGTGTGCATATATGTATCCTGTGTGTGCATGTGTGAATGTAGTGCATGTATTTATCTTTATTGAGACTCTTTTAGCTCCATACACACCACCCACCTGATGCCGAAATGTCTCTAAATGCTTCAACAAAGTACAAACATGGCCGAACTATGTGTTGTCCGATCACATCTACAGGCAAAAGTGTTTATACTTATTCTGAATTGCCACTTTCAAAGGTGGTGTGAAAAGCCTTCTGTCACAGCCTTCTCCAGGCTGCATCCCACTGCTATGCTCTTTCCAAGAACTCTGCCTTTTGCATGCTACATAGTCTCGACACACTGTATGTCACAAACTTCCACACAGCTTCTAACCGAAGGCGTTTAAGGTGTTGCACTCACTTGAAAACACAAAAAGAGACTGAAGTGGGTACATGAAGAATTAAGAGAGACCTGTGTTGTGTAGTTTGGTTGAATTGGACTCTGGTTTGTTTTTCCGTCTTGGTATGATCCATTCGGGCAGATCTGAACCCAGCAAGCACACTCATATGACCCCCCCCCAAGATCCCTTAGAAAAAGAGCTTACAAAATAAACGTGAAGTAGTTTGTTTGTGGTGGGAACATTGTTCGATCACAAATCTGACTCAGCTATAAGGCGTTCTCTGCGAGTGTGAGCTAAACTGGGAAAACGCAACAAGTCTACCAACTTGTCCACCAGACCAGAGCAAACAAACTATAGGTTTGAAAATACCATGAGATAATGCCTGCATGCTTTCACACCTCCACACCTGGCCAGGTGCTACCTAAAGAAGGCAAAATTGTCGGATTATTTGTTTCAAGGAAGTTACAAAAATGGTCGTGCGTCATTTACATTAAGGTGATTTCAGGCATCGTTATAGGATCCAAGAAGTGTTTTGTTTAACGCACGCTGAATTCTTAAGTCGACGAAAAACAAGGAAAATACTGTTTGACCCAGATCTTAAGGAGACACCAAACACAATAAAACATCAATCTGGTGTACTTATGTTTTTACATAATATATTACGTGTTTGAATTAATTGAAATCAGTTGAAATTTCACTGTCACACACTTGTGTACTGAGCCGTGGCAATACATATTTTGCACAGTATATTACTTTATGTTATACGTGTGAGTAAATAAAGTCTCTGACAGGTAAACTAAATCCTTCTCTCTTTGTGTTCTCTTCTTCCTTGTCTTGTTTCTCTCTCCTCCAGATCATCCTGAAGTAAGTGTCACAAAGGGAATGGAGTGTCACGAAGCTGCACTAGGAAACCCAAAACAGCCCATGTGTAAATACTACCTTACCTCTCCCATAGAGGTCCAGCAACCTGCATGCTAAGAGTGTATCACTTCAATTTAACCGTAAGAACTGCAGTGCCGGTGTAACACACACACACACACACAAAAAAAAGATATATACTGTATGTATTGCTAGAAAAAAAAAACTATTAATATGAAAAAGTCAAAAATATTCTTATGTATAGAACTACATACATAGCAGACACACTATAGAGATCATTTTAACAACTGTTCACCCAAAGTACCGTGGATCCCCTCTCTTTCATATTTATTCTAAAAACCGCTGCACAATTTTCATCCCTTTGGATAGTAAAAAAAAGATGTTTGATTTGCACTACAAGAGAACTATAGTGCTTAACGTTGAAGTGAAACCCAGGAAGAGTCACAGAAAAACCCGTGCACAACCACACCGACACACTCTGCGCTTTCCAGAGGGTTTTCGATCTTTGCTTTTCTCTCTACAAAGTTGAATGTCCTTGGGGCAGACGGGCTCATGTTTTCTTAATGTGACTGTCCCGGCGAGGGTACTTCTGTGACCCTCATCTGCCCCAGATGCTGTTAAGATGCCATGATGAAGCTTATGCTCCCCTTCCCCTTCCCCCTGTCCTGCCAATTTTTCCTCTCCGGAAACATCTTGCCAAAGTCGCGGCTTGGAAAAGGTCGGTGGAATCAACCTGCCAGAACACAGAGCCACATTTCAACACCCTGATTAAAAAAAATTGTTTTTTTCTCTTTGCCATTGCGAAAGCTGCTCAGAACGCACCCTTTATTTGCTTCAGTGTTGGGTTCTTTGTTCAGGAGGAGTGGCGGGATAGATTGTGCAGGGATTTTTGCATGTAGTCGGGACTGGGGAAGACAGTGCCCAGTGTTGACAGAAGATAGTCGTGGCCATTACCGAAAAGCCTAAAGGCTTGGGTCTCTGCCCAGGGCTTAACAAAGCTTGAGGGCTCGTTCCAGACATACCAAGCCTTGTGTGTGTGTGTGCATGTGTGTTCGTATCTGGAGACGGATGGTCTGCCGGCAGACTGGGACTTGAAGCGAGGTCTAGCGGGTGATGACGATACCGGGCCTAGAAGGAGAGGTTTCTGGGGGTGGGTGAGGGACTTAAGTGCTAAGACTAAACAAAAAAAAACCCGGTGCATTTGACGATGCTCGTCAAGCAAAAGATGACTTGAACTTCGACTGGAGGGCTATCTGTGACCGTCGGTTGTCCTGTCCAACCCTACTATCACCGATAATCCTGTTCCATTTTAGAAAACTGTAGAAGTGCCTAAAAAATGCTCATCAACAACACATGCATCCAGAGTGTATCACTAAAAGTCACAGACACAACACACTGGCTGTCAGAAGCTCCGTGGACTTCTCCGGAAAGACATCACATTTTGCGGAACTGGAAGCAGTTTTCTAGTAACTGTTCATTAACATCACAAGTGACTTTATCGAAACAAAAGAAGTTAAAGAAACGACAAATCAAAAATAGCTTTGTAGAATGTTTGGTGACTTTCATGGTGTACCATCGTTTCTTACCATGGTTTGAGTAGTTTACATGAGGAACGTGAGTGAGAAAAAAAATGTATTGTAAACCGTGTAATGTATGTTAAGTGTCTCTTATTTTGAGAGTTTATATTCATGGTTCTAGAAATGTATTCAAAGTTATTTAAAATTTGTGTTGTGTCTATTATCAAGGTATGTTTGAACCCCCCCAAACCCTCCACCATCTCCACCTTTACCCAAAACAATCATTTGTCTTTTTCGCCAAGATCATAAATTCTTATTTTATAATTTTAGACCAACCCTTTCTTTAATTTTTTTTGCATTTTATGAATAGCGCATTTTAACTCATGATACTAAATCTTATTTTCCCCATTTTTCAAAAATTCTGATGTAAGTTCATGGTGCTTGATTAACACTGACAATCCACAATCATACCTTGGAACAAGAGTGCTTCACTCTGGTTTCGCATTTTGGTTCCATTCACTCTGATTGTCTTCACATACATTATGATTTGTGTGTAATATTTGTGGAAGGTGGTAAAAGTTCTATTTTGTTGTAATTTATCTTATGTTACTCTTGGTCAAATTTAAGTCAAAAACAATGTTGTTAACTATTCTATTTTGAAATGAATGTAATTTATTGAGCTGTGCTACATTCTGCACGGTTGGTCATTTCAAGGTCTAACCTGTCAGGTCAGCGAATGAGAAGTCGCACATGTCTGTGGGGTGGGGTTTTAAAAGTCAACCCACCAATAGAAAGCTACTGGATCTTTCTTGCCTTCTCATCGATAAAAAGATCACGGTGTTGCAGTAATGAGCATAGTTATAGAGTTGCTTGTGTTGTTGGGAAAAAAAATGTTTATTGTATAGATGACATTTTACCAAAAAAAAGAGAAGAAAATTTCAAAAAAGATGTACTTTTCACTCTAGTATAATAGTATTTCATAACAATATTAAGTTGTTGCTGTGGCAACTGAGTGTTGCAATTACTAAAGTTTGGTATTTTTGTAAATGACATTGTTAAGTTGATTTTCTGTTTCTTTTTGCTAGAACACTGTACACAAGGTAGATTGTAAAGAAGATATGAACATTTCTTATTCTTCACTGAGATTATGACAATGACCTAATATTTTCATTAGCAAATAACAGCCTCTATAGTGCTGTGACTGTAACACTTAAATAGATTTAAAGTCATCAATGTTACATAGATTATATATAAATATATATATAAGAACTAAATAATCTATAAATTAATAAGTTCAGATGTACAACTCTTCCCCTGACACAGGACCTTTAGGTTCCACACTGAGACATTTTATTCACTAGAGTTAAGGATTGCACTTTTCATATTGTTTAAGGATGTGATCTGTTTTTCATTTGGTTTCAAGGTTTCTGCCCCCCTACTGCTAGTGCAGTAATTCTGTTTTATCAATCAAAAACAGATACTACCGGTGAAAAACTTTAATTCAACATGTTGCATGAGAAAACAATATTTTCTTTTCTTACTAAATTATAACGTACTGAATGTTTCTAGTGAAAAAAAAAGTCTGTACACAAAAATGTCCTCATTTGGTGACCCACAATGCCCTTTGTGTATGGAATCCTCTTGAGATGTGATGTTTATTTCAAATGTGTTGGCAATGATTGACTGATGGTAAAAAGAAAAATGTAAGCACTTTCTGAGCAGTTGGTCAACTGAGCAGACTCAGCTTATCCAAACACTTTGCCTTATCTTGAGTCCATCGTGCTTAAGGTTTTATGTTTTTAAAAGCTCTTATAAAATTTATTAAAGAGGCTTGAACGGCTCATCTCAAATCCCTACTTGGTTTCATTTCAAATATGTATCTTTATATCTAAAATCATTTTTTAAGGTTTTAATGTGCACATCACAAGGCCAAAAGGGGTGACTGCAACAGAGTGTACAGTCACTGATCTTTACTTCTGGTCTCCAAAATCTGTAGTAAGAACTTTTTTGTCCCATTGCCTTACAATGGAACAGTTTGGAGCTTGTAATTCACAGCTTTATCCAGCAGATGGCGCTACACTGGAGACTGCAGGTTATGAATGGTGACTCCCTGTGCCATCATTGTTGCAGTGTTACCCTACCAACAAAGTAAAGACAGAAAAATAAATTGTCAAGAAGACCCTCATCAGATTTATAGTTTCAATGTAATCATTTTTAAATGTATTCTTTTTGCATATATTTTGTGCTATTTTATGTTTCTATAGTCAAATGTTTCTTTGGTTCCAGCAAGATAGTGTAAAATCTATTGAAAGAAAGAAATAAAGAAAATCAAAGGAATGTTTTTGTCTGTATTTGAGTCACGTGAATTTCCTGTTTGTAAAGTATAAAACTGAATCACATTTTTTATGGAAACATGCAATCATGTGTATTTAAAGACCCCAGACTGAGTGTCTCTGACTCTTTTCAATGACCCCAATAACTTGTTGCCTGTGTATACTGTAGACTGAAATGTTTGTAGTCGCTAGTTTGTCTTCAAGGCCCTCTCTACGGCCCCTGATGGTGCCTGATGTCCACTTTGAGATCTTCTGCCATAAAAGTAAATTCTCTTATATGTTGCTTTCTATGTCATTTCCTGTTTCTGCAGTGTAGCATATTTTGGAGGTCAGAAAAAAATCTTATGAGGGGTCTTTAATACCACTATTTTAATGGCTATTGTATGAGGAGGATACTCACTAACTTTGATGTATAAAAAGGTAAGGCCATTTCTCAGGTTGACAGCAGGAAGACAGCTTTGACCTGCAAGGTGAGTGGAGGAGGTGTGATTTTGGTAGTCCTGCTACATGTCTACTTGTGTGGCAAAGGTATGCTGTTTACCTTTTCATCTCTATTTGGTTTTGACAAATTTGGATAGGAACAGCGTGAGATGTTCATGTGAAACAAACAGAATATGAAAAACACAGAAGGATCCCTTTAAAATATGTATCAAAATCTTTATTACAGTTGCAGAGTTGAAAGATCAGCACATACTTTTTAAACTTTCCAGCTGACCATATCATAGCCTAGCCAGGGATAGAACTAAATTGCACAAAAAACACAATACTAAAATAAAGCACATATTTGTTGCTATATACATGAGCACACTTGAAGCCTGACAGTCTTTTTTATGACAATCAGGATGTCCCACACAAGGTCAAGAGCACTGGAAGCAAACTAGGGTTTGTTTTTTCAGAAGGTCAGTCTGAGACTTGACTAGAACGACACCCGTCATCTAACAGGTGCTTAACCTAGATTCCCAGCAGGTTGCATGCCAAATGTGTCGCCATCAGTCATTTTAGCAAATGACCAAAAACGACACGCTTACATTCAAGTGACAAAGCCCTCTAGCGGTTTTCTGAATCATGAATTTTGCCTGTTGTGAGCATTGACTGTAAATAAAGATGGACAACATGACAGCTTTCCAAAGTGGCTGGTGGCTGGCAGCAGTATAGGTCATAATAGGTCTTAAACCATCTTAGCAGATAGGCCAAACTAAAACATTTAAGTTTAGTTTGGTTTAGTTTACCTTTATTGTCCCACTGGGGGAAAACTGCAGCCAGGCTTCAAATGAAAAACAAAATACAAAAGGATAACATCAACAAGCATTTCCACACAATAAGTCTCAGAAGTAGTTCAGAAAAAATGAAATTCATAGGTTACTACTAGTAGTTGAAAATGTGCAAAAATGTACATATATGCAAATATTAAAAATGTTCAGAGTGCAGTATATAACCAATGTACACTAGAGCTATCTGCCATACTTGGGATGAATGAAACATGCAGTCTTTCAGTCCTGCAGAAAGTACATGTCAAATAGGCTACATATTTTACAAAGATGTTTTCTGTAGATCAGAAAGGACATGGTCCGCATGTGAGGCACTGGTGTTTTTGGAAGAACTCAGTCATTCAAAGCTATCATTATACTGATAGGCTATTGCAAATGTAACAATAAAATGGCAGCCTCCCCACTTCTGAGTGCAGTTAGCTCAGTCAGGAAGAGTGTGATCAAAGAGGGGCGGGTCCAAAAAGGATGCACTCACGCACACAGGAGAAGTTTTCCCTTGGGGCTTTCTGCCGGAAAGCCTTTCTGCCTTACTACTTGGTTAGATTTAGGCACCAAAACCACTTGGTTATTTTTAGGAAAAAAGAAAGACAGAAAGTCTTTCTGACAGAAAGCCCTGACCACAAACTTTTCCCACGTGCGTCTGTCATAGACACCAATTGAGAGTCTGTGGCCGACCTTTTGAGTGTTCTCAGTCCATGATGAGCATGAGACTCTTAAACCAGAGTCGTAGGTCGCCACATTAGGTGCAGGTGTTTTAAGGCTGAGCTGAAATCACACTCCTGAAGGGTCTACAAGCACATATACAACCAAAGTAGATCACTAATAAAAATATAAACCCTTAATTTAAAGTGATTTAATGACAGACGGACTATAGTCAGCTATGAACATGGGACAGACCAAGTGTAGCTACATAAAGCGTTTCCTACGCTGTCCAAGGTTTCCCACATTAAACCCCACTGGTGAAATAATATTAAATTTTTCGTTTGCCACATTAGACAAGCTTTTCTTGTCTTTTCTGCTTTAAACAGCCATTTTGAATTTTGAAAATGTCAGAAATCGATTCAGCATCCTCAGTAAGCCCCCCACTCCACTCATTCTTTGTCCAAATATACCAAGTAGTTGTTGAAATGTTGTCCATATAGACGATTATGCTAATATGTAAATTATGCCAATTGATCAACGCAGGTAGCATCTGGTAGTTTTTAATGCTGGGGACCCAAACTGTACATTTCTAACATAAAACTGGGGTAGGCCTACTTCACATTTCCAGGTTCACATTGCTGGCAAGTTGACTAAAACCTTAATAACAGAGATTTGTAACAAATATGGAAGGCAAATTGTTGGAAAATGTTTATATTTGTTCACTCTGGAGGAAAAATACAAAAACAATTGTTTAATTTGGATGACATGTTGTAATTGTGCTTTGTCTTGTAGCATCGTTTTCTACATTGGTATTCTTAATAGATTATTTTACAGTAATGTCTCCATTAATATAGTAATTTCCCAAATCTGGGCCAAATGTGATTTTTTTTTGGTTTAATTTACAGTGTGATTATGTAGTTTATTTTAGTAAGCTTACATCTTTGTCATCCATATCCTCCCATTTCTATCCACTGTTTTTGTTCTCCCTGTGGCACTAATCACCCCCCATATGTTCCAGGAAGTAGCAACATCCAGTGGATGCACCGACTCCAGAGGCGTGGATTCCCGGCACGGTAGTCTTCGGGATAAATAGGCTCTTTGCCTTTAAGTCGACTGTACCCCACTGTGCAGCGATATGTAGTGCTAGCCTTCTGTTTTGTTGGCACATAAAAAGATGTGCCGTCTAGTTGTTTCTAAGAATAGCCAATCTCATTTTAACCACACCGACGCCTTATTGCATTATGGATGCCTCTGGAATGGGGTCCCTGCAAGATAGCGTGGGAATATTTCAGTAGAGGCTGTGGCTGTGCATCTCAGGGCTAAATGATCCAGCATCTCCTCAGTTTATATAGCTGCAAGAGCATCTCCTTTACCGTAGGCCGTTACTGTGTCATGGCTGTAGTGTGAGTCCGGGCTGCTGTGCATGGGGATGCGTTTCTTGTATCCGCTGCTGTAGACTTTCTTCCCTGCATGCCGGATTTAACTCCACTGGAGCGCTATGCGGGAGTATAAGGTGGTGGTGCTCGGCAGCGGCGGGGTGGGGAAGTCGGCGCTGACGGTCCAGTTTGTCACTGGCACATTTATAGAGAAGTACGACCCGACCATTGAAGATTTCTACAGAAAGGAGATCGAGGTGGACTCCTCTCCGTCGGTGCTGGAGATCCTCGACACAGCCGGGACCGAGCAGTTCGCCTCAATGAGGGACCTTTACATCAGGAACGGCCAAGGCTTCATTCTGGTCTACAGTCTGGTCAATCAGCAAAGTTTTCAAGACATAAAGCCCATGAGAGACCAGATCATCAGGGTGAAAAGGTGAGACACTGTCTATTATATAAACCATCATTGTAGCCTGTTATAAATCTATTCTGATATAATAGGCAAAGGTTTTTATGTAAGGCCATTTAAAGTCACATCCCAGGAGCAAATAGGAACACCAAAGGTTTGTTGTATTGTTGGGAGGGAAAGCTTTATTATCATAATTACCATCCCTCATTGATATTTAGTGAAATAAACACAGTGAAATTAAACTGTTCTTCATGTTGCTGGAGTACCCCCTGGAACATCCTAAGGGCCCCTAAAAGTCAATGAATCCCACTCCAAAACATTTATCATATATATATTTATGTTTACAATTAGTCCCCAGCAGTCTTCTCTGAAGTGCATCCTCTCAGCTCCCCTCTCTTCCCCGATCTCCTCCAGCGTGAGAAGCTACAACCAGGCTCATATGTTCTTCATAAAGGCCCAGCTGCGGCTCACCTGTCATACATCAACCCGCTGAACTCTCACTGGGATTGATATTCTCTGTCTCTCACACATGACTAACTCTGGATGGCTTTGATAAGTTCAGTCCATTACTCAACAAATCCACTGAGCTCATCTCATGGCTGGGACAGAGAGAGAGAGACACAGAGTAGAAGGAAAAACTGTGATATTTCCTCTTGGTAGTGACACATTGGTGTTTTTGGCTCAGAGCCTCCCTTAATTTGTGTAATGACACTGACAGACTACAGCTGTACAAAATTTATTTGGTTTTTAGGGAGCAAAACCTTGACATTAAAACGGCTCCAGTACGTCCAGTTGTTTTGGTGCCATGTCAAGACACTAGCGGGACAAATGTATTGGCTGGTGGCTAAAGGATATCTAGTTTAGAAATCACACCCCCGGAGTCCAACCTGAGACCCCCTCTTGCATGCCATTGCGCTTTTCTTCTCCCTGCACTGTCTGCCACCAAAATAAAGGCAAAAATAAGTAGTAGGTGAAGCATAAAAGGGCCCATGTTGATTTGATTTTCTATAAGATTATGAATCCCTTCTGGGCTCTACTCTGGGGGTATACCTATAGGACCCCTAAACTCAAAGTCCCCAATGTCTGTAGAATAAAATATATTAGTATTTGTAGTATTTTGTGCAAGCAGATGGCCAAAGTACACATACTGCTTGTAGAGTCTGCATTCTCTCCACATTTGGTACAAAATTGAAAGGATTATTTAGTTTTACTATAACTTTGTCTTATAGTTTAATACGAAGTAGTTGAAAGTTGAACAAGGTTGGTAGTCAACCTGTAAAGAGATGGTTTATGAATACATTTAAAGGAATAGGAATGTGGGACTGTGAAGGTGCAGCCGGTAGACAGTTGGCTTAGCTTAGCATAGCATGAAGACTGGAAGCAGGGGTAAACAGCTAGCCTGGTGCTGTCCAAAGATAAAAAAATCAGCCCACAAGTTATATTGCTATTGTTTAAACAGCCAGACAATCAGCTCCAGGACGTCACTGCTCGCAGCCAAGAAATAGTCCAAGTTGTAAAAAAAAACTAAAAAACCCCCACCCAAATTATGGTAGTAATACTGGTTGCTCAGTGACTTTTGCAGAAGTACCAATGACCACAGAGCAGACAGACCCATTCTAGTGTCTTGTGTGAATAGTTTGGGTCATTAGTTTTAGAAAAAGAAAAAAACAGTACACCTCTAATTCTGAACATTTCTTTTTATTATCTCTCTTTTACCCTGAGGACATCACAATAAGGCCAGGGCACATTTATTAATCTAACTGCATATTGTGTAATAATAATCTATAATTCAACCTGTATAGTTTGGTGCAGTGCTTTCCACCTCCATCTCTGGAGCGAACCGAGTGCTCCCGAGGCAGAGACGTCACAGGCCGGAGAGCGTCACAGCTGATGAGGTGCAGCAGGGACGAGTGCATAAGGGAACTCCTTTGAAATGAAAAATATAGTGATGGATAAAACTGTGCTCTGCCAGCTCTAGCCAGCTGCCACCCAATGTAGCTGCCTACGCTGCGCCAGCCACCGCTGTCCTCAAGTGTATATCTATAAATATTTCATCCTTTTATTTCACACTGCTGTGGGTTTGGAGACGGGGTTGTTACTGTATGTGCAAAACTGCAAATTAGTAAAATGGTCTTGAATACGTAACAGGGACCGAAACACTAAGATGTTATCAATTTATATACAGATGTTGGGTGAATGGTGGTGTAAAGGGAACTAGTGCTAAAACAGTTAAATCTATTAGTTGATTGACATAAAATTCATTTACAACAATGTTTTAAATTCATTTGTAGTTTTTTTTATCAAGTAAAAAGTGCAAAGCATTCATTGGTTCTTCATTTATCTAATGTGAGGATTTGCTGATTTTCTCTTTTATGTATTCGTTTAGCAGTTTAAAGACGTGGATTCTGGGAGATGGGGAGGTTTTTTTATGGTAGTATATTTGTTTGCATGAAATGGGACACTAAGCACAGAAGAATAAAAATCTATTCTGTGCTCACTCAACACTTTTACTGGTGTTTTTGCTATTATTAAGTGGACAATAATAACTTCTCTCACTTATTTACTCAGCCCCGCTTTAAAGAGTAACAATAAATGCTCTTTTTTATTTTTGCAAATTATATGTACAAGCACTTTATTATGTTAAAAACTGTTCCTATAGTATAATATGAATTATAACATAAGTTATTTGATTTTTTTCCAGAGAAAATTGAGTAATTCTGTCCCATCTGTGACAAATGTACAGCTCATTTAACAAAGATTATTGCGTCAGAAAACCAAATCATTCCTCAGTGTAGAAACATGCATGTAATATAACTAATATTAGTTTGCTTAAGGATAGTGTGGATAGGCTCATTTAAACACATGCAGCACATGCTATAATAAAACAAGCAATACAATCATCTCCTGGTCTCCATTAGCTGTCTCCAGGAGATCAGCCTCCCTCCACTCAAACGTCTCGCTGAGCCAGCAGCACCACATGGAGATATAGTATGTGCCCACTCACCAGAACTTAATGGGATTGCGTTGGGTGGAAAGCCAAGAAGACATCAGGCCTCCATTAGGGAGTCGCATAAACCAGAATACTTATGCAGGACTCCTGGTGGGGGAAGCATGGGAAAGAAGTGAGATCCTATATGTTACTGCGCTGTGGGGTGCAGGTGCTGTGAAGCCATGGCACTGTCCCTGCAGTCCACATATCACCTTTATTGTGTTGGATGACGAGGTGCAGTGAGAAGCAAGGAATACACTTTTTAGTTTTCCATTTGGGTAATATGATGCCTGTCTGTAATGTAAATATTTAATAAGAGCTATGTGGTTAGATTAGCTTAGCATAAAGGCTTTAAACAGACTTAAAACAGCTAGCCTGGTCTTGTCCAATGGTAACAAAGTCTAGGTTGAATCTAGGTGTTCACCTATTTCCATTGTTTGTTTGTTTTGCTAAGCTAAGCTAGCCAGCTGCTAGCTCCAACTACATATATATTTTCTCAGCAAGAAAGTGAATTTTACAAAATGTCAAACTGTTCCTTTAACATGGTTAGCATTTAAACCCACTTGTCTTCCATCCAAACTGTGTATTTCTCATGGAAATTAGCACTTTTGTCCTAACTTTTACTGACTCTACTGTGACAAGACTACAACCTAATCAGAATTCGCACACAGAAAAATGATCGATAACTGTTTAACTCAACATGTCAGAATTCATGTAACACTTTTAATGGTTTAGAGTAGCTGATAGAAACAGCGCTGTAGTGTTAAAATTGATTGCTAGCTAAAATAAATCATCATTTACAACAGGGAATACATTAAGTAGCCCCGTTAGCTTTGCCCTGCAACTACCCATATGGTTCCTTTCTTCTTCTAGCACAAAGACTGTAAAAGGAAATCTGTATTAGATGATGAAATGTTGTGCTTTTCATTACATACATTTATAATTGGTGCATATTTTAGCTAGAACACAACATCTCTGACACCATTCACCCTCTGTAGACTTAAGCACTTCACAGACTAACCAAATAAACCCCATGTCAGTTGTTATCTGTGAAAACAACATCTGGGTGTAGTCCTCCTCACGATCCAATAATCTCCTCGCTTGCATGTAAAGATTTATTGTTCTGTTGGCCCGTGAGGAGAAAGCATGTTCAAAGCACTTGCGTTGCAGCGGTTTCACGCTGCACTGATGCTGTGTCTAATAGCAGGAGGTGAGCATCACGCGCTGCTGAGTGGGACTAGGGTGGAGAGACCATAGGGAGAGACCAAAACTACTTATCCCAGGGGGCACTTTGGTGTAGGTACAAAGCAACTTCCTGACCTCAGGCTTTTAGTGTTTGCCATCATGGAGGAGAGAGTTGTTAAAACAGCCGGCTCGGTTTAAAATGCGAGTTAAGGAGGGCCACCGGTAAAGAGCTCATTGCTTGTGTGTGAGTCTGTGAAAAGTGCTGGGACTCATCATGTTTACTGCACTATGCTTGCAGTTTTCACCATCCTCTACCATTTATCACAAACACATATCTGCATCAATCCAATCCGATATAATATATACTAGGACAGTTATTCAAAAATAAGCTTAATTTGCTTTTTCATATTTCTTAGCTTGGTGATCATCTTGCTACCGATTTATCTTGTGAACCCTTAGGAAAAAAATATGAGACTTTGATCTATATCTAGGATTTCCCACATTTAGATCATTATCACTTTTAACCATAGCTAAACAACTGACTAACAAAATTTGTTGTGATTACAGATCCTAAGGGAATGTTTACAGAGTCAAAGACAAGTCAGAGACAAAATCAGTAAGTATTTTGGCATAACAGGAAGCTTACAGGGGGTTCCTGAGGACTGGAGGGGCTGTATTTTCAACTATACATCAGCTCACGCTCCTTAATTGTAGTCATTAAAGCCTGGTTCCAGATCTCTGAAGCTGTCCACTTTTTTCAGCTTCAGTCGGGAACATTGACTTGTTAAAAAACAAAACAATTCTTTTGTCCCTATGCATGCCATGATAGACATTCCTGTAGCCAGTTCCATTAGATCCCATTTATTGACAGTGAGTGGTGATAATGTGCCAAGAAACATACAAAAGTGACGGGAAAGATAAGATAGAAGAAGACTGCTAGCTAGCAAACATGGATGTATACGTAAAATATAAAAGTTATGTTTTATGAGTAAGGAAATGCTGTTACGTTTGTCAGGCTTCAAGGACACACATGCCTCCACAAGGCCTCCACCTTTAGATGAACTGTTTAGTGTTAGCTTACGTACGGATGGGTGGATATATCACTCGCGACTAACTAGCTTGGGCAAAAGAGAACAAATAATAATAAGTGACAAATCAAACGGAGGACAGTCTTTCATCCAGAGAAAGACAGAATTAACATTAATAGCATTTAAGTGTCCTCACACTTTTGGGTTTGTTGCTGTTTTGTAACAGCACAAAACCCACCTCTTTATTTCTCACTTTGAATTCTTGTGTTCATTTAACTGCAGAACAGCGGGAATAATACAACTAATGAGGACTCGTCTGGCAACTCCCATACTGCCTAGGCTGTCTTTGCATCTGCAGCAAAGAAAATAAGATTATCTACAGGAGCTGGGCTGCACCATTAAAGATGGAAATGAAGCTTGGGGTTTCATCATAAAAACAGACTCTAAAGACCTTCTCCATCTGCTGTGCAGGCCCCCTCTTTGTCTGTTTATCACAGGAATGTTTGTGGAGATGTTATTTTGTTTCCTCGCTTTCTTCTTGATGTCGTGTACAGCAGCAACACAGCTACAGAAGCTTTGTTCTCCAGCAGTAACACACTTTGGTAGTGTTAACTCTATAGGTCCTTTAAGAAGACACATACATTAGGGTATCTGTCACACAGTGTAGCTGCTCCAACTGCTAATTAACAGCAGATGCAGAGAGAAAAGAGGCGGCTGAAGGGTTGGAGGGCTTCACGTTGGAGATGCCTGACTGTTTTTTTTGTAATTTGTATGTGTGTTTGCCGGTGCTGTGGGGCTTGTAAAAACGGGTAAGTGAAGTCACTGTAGCTATTTAGCACAGCAGGCAGCCTTAATAAGGCTGTTGTACCCTGAGGCTAAATGGAAAATGTAGAGTTCGTCTTTTTTTGTGAATTATAAACACTGATTCTCTGTGGGTGGGAGGGTTTGCGTGTTTGCCTTTTCCCCAAGAGTTGGAATAACACCCCGCAGAGGCAAATGGCAGTAACAAGTTTGTGTGTGTTGTAAAGGTCAAAAGTTATCCAGTTATTTCTCATCTATCAATGAGGATGCAGCATTTTGACCTGTGGCTTTTCACAAATGAACGTACAGACAAAGGCTTCAAAGATCTGGAGCTCAGACACGGACGCCCTCAGTACCATTCTGTGAGTATCATTCCGAAGTAGTTTTTTTTTTTTAAATAAAGGCAATAGTGTAGAAATCAATAAATATTTAAACAACCCCATCTCTGTATAATTTCATAAGCTGTCAGCCACCTGCTGTTGTCTGTTTTATAAATGGAGCTGACTTCTCTCTCGCTGCATTTTGAAATCAGAAGGCTGCATTTCAAACAGCTGGTAGTTTCAGCCAAGCAATCCAAACACTCTCCAACTATGCTGATAATTCCCATAATGCATGGCTGCCAACTCTTGTGCTGGACTGGGAACAAGTTAGACATTTTAGTGATTTTCTCATGCTTCATATTCATACAGTATGTAGAGTAGAAACACACCAGGCAGAACATAAGCATTTGTAACCGTCCCTTAAAAAACACAATAACCATGAGGACATTCTTTATTGTGATGATCGGTATAACATCCGTCATAAAACTGGAAAAAACTTTTGTATAGATTTTCTGAGGATTCAAGTTAAGGTCTCAAATACTCACAAGACGTTTGGAGCATTGGTGAAAGTCGAACAGTTTCTAACCAGCATGCCTTATGTTAAGTCACCACTGCGCAGTGCCACATGAAGCCAAACGCACCCATCATCTTTCACCTTTTAACTTAACATGGCGAACGTGTTAGCAAACAGTTGCTGGCAAACGTGTAAAGCATTTACTTGGAGCCATGTTTCTGTCTTCCTGACCAATCTAAGTCGAATATTTGTTCTTCTTTTAGCTCTGTTTTTGGTCTCCACCAAATCCTGAGGGATATAGCTGCCCCTTTATCTGCTTAATGCACCAATTCCATCAAAAGCTAGTCGCTAACTTTGTCTTTCAGCTGTTTGGTGCTGGGCAAATAGCATACAATGGGTTTATCAGAGCTTCTTTGTTGCTGCCTGCCAGTGGGACTTAATCAAATTAGTAACTTTGCAGGTCATTAAATCAAAAGAACGAGTTATAGAAGGTTAAAGGAATACTTTTTTTTTAAATAAACATTTTTGATTGGTGCAGCTTTAAAGTTTCAGAACAAAATCATTCATTATAAAGGATGGCGTCTGATGCATAGTAGAAGTATAAAGAGGCAGAAAACGGATATACTACTACATCCAACCATGTAGAAATAAAGGCACGCACTGAAGGGTTGCACTATAGGTAGAAATAGTTCTGAGATATTAACCACCCCAGTTAGCAAAACTGTAATGCACTCAAATGTTTAACCCTAAACACTGACTGACATATTCTTCAACAATACATGATATCAGCCATGGGGCAACTTTTGTTTCAGTTTCTCCTCATCTGACGAGGAGGGAGCAGCAGCTTGATGCTGCAACAAACAATCTGTATACAAACCCCCCCCATCCATCGCACCCCACCCTAGAGAAGCTGGCTCTCCCTGTCTCTTTGTAGTTATATATAGAGTTTCTCCTGCAAGCCTGTCAGATTGCATTTGTCTGCGTGGTGCTCTCCTTGTTCACACTTCACACCCTCTAGACTCCAGCTTTCCAAACACACAAGATGCGAGATGCTTGTCCTGCTGAGGTCAGCTGCCGTTTGTATCTGTCGTGTGTGTGTGTGTGTTGTGCAGTGCAGTGGCTGTGGGGGGGAAATGTCAAGCTGCAGGGAAGTCTTTGGCATTTGAGCCTTTCTGAGTGAGCTTCCTCAGCTTGACAGTCTTAAAGCATGTTTGGTGGCCAATTAGGAATAAGGATTTGCTGACATTATTAGCAATCATTTCCCATTTGCACTCTTCGGGACGCTTTTTCTCTCTCTTGTGAATCCCTCTATGAGCACAGAGGTCAAGTTCAGCTACAGAGCAGCACCCTTGAAATCTGTACGCTCTCACTGTCTAGCTCAAGGACACTCCAGCAGGTGTTCAAGTGTCCTCCACTTCTCTGTGCTAATTCCTCCACCCCGCTGCCTGCACTCATTTCCTCCTGCTCTCTGGCTCATTGAGACGTTTGCCAGCTCTTTTCCACGCCTCAGCTCTTCTCCCAGCTGAGCAGTGTGGCAGCAGGCCACCAATTTGTAGATAAGAGCTCATTTCTCAATACCAGCAGATCAATAAGCTGGGCTCTGAATGCACTTAGGAATGACTGATGGTCGAGGCTATTAGGTGCTCTGTGCCATTACCTATTGTGAGAATATATACCCTCTGTAATTGACATTCTCTAGTTATTTAATCAGAGAAAACATGAAGGGCGTCTGAAATGAAATATATACCTGAACAAAGTACTGGTCTTTGTACTCTAACAACCTTTGGCGTACTAACAGGTTTGCCAGACACCTGTTGCCACAAAGTTGAAAGCACACTGTTGTCCAGGATTTTTGTATCAAAAGCGTTCTGGTTTTCATTTGTAGTCCGAGTGTCACTGACCACTCATGTTTGAGCGGGCTTTGGTTGCCTGCAGATAAACAGTCCATGTAGAGAGAGCAGAACAGGTGGAACACTTGGGCTGAAATGTAATCTCTGAACCCATCGGCTGTCATCTGATGACGATTTATGTTTTTGTAGATCTCGGAACCGTAGAGATTAGCTTTTTATTTGCTTTTTTAAAACAATGTATCTGCTTACAAATTATTGTCAAACAATAGCCCATGTAAACAATGACACAGAAGAGGAAGTCTTCCCCTTTCCCTAACCGGATTCAACATAGAGGCACTGCAGCAATGTTACATGAGCATAATATGGGCCTTAAAGTAAGGGGCCCAAACCAAAAAAACAGCCACAGACCCAAACTAACCAAAGTACGTTGACAGGTATGCTCACGTACTTGGTGATATAGTCATATAATGTATTTTCTTTTCTTTTTTTACCTTTAGTGGTATTTATCCATGCGGATAGTTTTGTTGGATAGTCATGATAGTCACAGGAAGGTAGATCTGTCTGCATGTGTTTCCAGAAGCAACATCCAGGTTGCTCTGGAAAACCGTTCATTGGAACTACTAATTTCTACTGAAGAAATAGTCCCTGTTTTCCACATCTCAAAACCTCCTCCCTTAAACTCACTTTATCTGCATTGGTTTAGCTTGCACATTCAAAAGTGATGTACAAATTATATCTTGTGTAATATTTGTCACACTTTCACACAGACACACAAGTCTCTGATATGCAAAAATGTGACCTTATTTTTAAAATTGTGGTGTTTACCTATTATTTCTATGCATAATTGCAATCTCTTCCACAACAGGACCTTAAGGAACCAGTACCCATGTTGTTATCAAGCCTTTAGAACTTGTTCAATTACAGGGGTGTCCTCTTCCCCTAAAATATCTACATACTGTCCATGATGAACAATTGATACACTGTAGAGTTTCAAATGAAATGGCACACAATGACCAAAGTAAAAAGTGTTAGGTAGCAAATGGTTGTTTCCGAAGGTACGAGGACAATGCACATGTGAGAGCCGCACATTAGCTTTATTCAATTATTCAATAACCCATACATTACCCTTCCCTGCCTGGTTTCCTTGCATTGATGGGAAGATGACTGGGATCGTCAGCCACACTCTGAGGAAGAAAGCTTTTGATCCGTTAAGACATGCTTAGTGCATGATGGAAACGAAGCTGATGATTTCAAACAAGCATAGGAAGCCATTAAATGTACAGCTTGCTAACTCATATATAATAAATCCAGGGATAAATAGAGCATCACAGCGTGCAAAAGAGGCAGTTATTTTTTTCGTGATGACAGTTTTCTAATGGGACCGCCTACTGCTATTAGACACCCGGGGAGTGATGGAGGCCTCCTGGGAAGCTGGAACTGAATGTAGCTGTGTTTATCCCTCTCCTCTCGCATCATTGTGTATTGTTTCAGCATCTAACAAATACAGTATGTAGGCCAGCAATGCACACACACACACACACACATGCTGCCAATGAGTTAAGTCTCACTTTCCCTCCTGCTTTCTCCCTTATGTATCAGGAAATTCCTGTAGTCTCAATCTGTAGCAAAACACACCCAGCGAGGGAGAAGGCAGCACATTTCAGATATACACTCCTCTGATATTACTTTCTTTCTCATTTCCAGGTACCAGCAGGTGCCGGTGGTGCTGGTTGGTAACAAGGTGGACCTGGAAGAGGAGAGGGAAGTGTCCCCCAGTGAGGGGCAGGCGCTGGCTGAAGACTGGGGCTGCCCCTTCATGGAGACGTCGGCCAAGAGCAAGACCATGGTGGACGAGCTTTTCGCCGAGATCGTTAGGCAGATGGACTTCTGCCCTCTGCCGGACCGGAGAGAGACCTGCTGCCCCGCCTGCAGCATACAGTAGCTGCTGATCAGTCTGCTGGAGGGGTGAAGGATAGGAGGATGATTAGAAATTAGAACGCAAATGAATTCATGTCATGTAGAGATGGAGGGGTTTAAAAGAAAAATCTCCCCTCTTTCTAAAACTGTTTCCACCTGCTTTCTGTAACTAGCAGTTTAGGCCTGTGCTCTGGTCGAGAGGCATTCTGGGAAATGTAGGAAATTACTAACTCAAGCAGAAGTAGATAAAGCAGGTTAAGGGGAAATTTTGTTTCAACATTCATCACTCTTCGGACACAGGGTGGATTTCCCCTTAAATTTAAAAAAAACAACACTTGACTTCCCACATTCATCACTGACCTCCTTTCGGGGGTTTCCCAAAAGCAGCACGGTGCCAAAACCATCTTAAAAGCCATCGACAGAGAGGATCATAGTGCTAAATGCTTTTGGGAAACCGGACGTAGGTCCAAGCAGGGAGGGCAGTGTGCTCGGCAGTTTTATTTGTCCTGTTTTCTTCTGCTTGTGTTCTTTCTTTTTTGCAGTTCTGAGACTCTTTGACAGTGCAAGACCACTCACCAAGTATCTGAACGGATGTCAAGTAACACCACTGTGAAGGAGTCATACTGGAGTTTTAATTTTACAGCAGGCCCGCCTAACTATGAATGAATGAATAGATGAATGAATGTTTAAAAAAAAGTAAACCGCACCTTTGGGGAAATTCATCTAGAAGATCCCAAATGTTGACATTACTGTGGATGATGTGTGCATGAAGTTGTGCTGTCACACTGACACTGAGTACAATCAATCTCACCCAAAGAGACAGTATCAATCAGTCAACTAATCAATCAATCAGTCAAAAAATGTACGGACACTTGTCTTAACACCTTACAGATGATACAAATGCCTTGTTACATTGTATGAAGTGAACATCAGTGTCAGTGTGTAGTTCATTTATCTTAAGTCACATCAGATATGTTAGTGGTTCAACACTTATTTTCAACAAAAAATAAATCTTTATGCACAAATGTGTCATTTGTGTACATTTATTTTATTTTTGTAATTCTTTTAAACCTCACAATTTTCTTTATTTGTAAAAGTGCCATTTACAACTTTGAATTCACTTCTCTCCTTTCACTTAAACTTCCAGAGGTCATAAGATTTGCACTTATCGTGAAAATAGCCTTTCAGCTTTGCTATTTAGCGTTATCTGGCTCCAGCCTGGCCTGCGTCGTGATGATTTATGATGTTTTGGTCTTGCGGCTGAGTTTCCCCTGGCCCGTCGTCCTGCTGCTCCTGCTGCTGCCATTAGTGCCAACACTTACTGCTGATTCTGGTCCTGAAAAATCCAACAAGCATTTGTCAAATTCTGAGTGCCATTAGAGTCCATTAGAGGATGAAATCGGGGACATGTGAGACTTTAGAGCCAAGATCATAAGTTTGGATTGAATCCAATCAGCATAAAAGTAACTGTCTTTCAACACTTTGAAAACAGAGACTGATGTAATTCAGATGTTGTTTTTTGAGGGACGCCATAAATATGCTGTCAAAACTTTAGTACAGATGTCTATAGGAATATTGTAGTTGTATTAAACAGAGATGTATTATATTGTTAGGGACTTGATGAAAATGCTGCTGATAGACAACATAATTTTTCTCCCTCTTGTCTACAGAATGATATAATTGTTCTTGCAGCTTTCCTTCACATGAGACTTAATGAAACATCTACCAACAGCGACACTTGCTGTCCTAAACTGGGATGACACTTCGTCCTCTAGGTCACATGGCCCTTTCCAGCCACTAACTTCAGTTCCTCCCCGGACCTAAATATTAGTTGCACAGAAAAGAGGCATGGCGTCCTTCAGTGAATAAGTAGCTGACATTTAACCATTTGCCCTTCTGTATCTATTTTCGGTTGTTTTTTTAATGTAGATGTAGAAATATCATTCACAATGGCGACCAGGACCGCGTGTCAAGTTCTTCAGCGCCGTGAGTAACTGCTAGCAAACGTTATCCGGGGTAGCATTAGCATGGGAGCTAGTTAGGTTGAAATGTCAGCTTGTAGCTTCATAACGTAGTTGAGTCTGGGTAAAAAAAACATTTTCACAGCAGACGCTTGGTCTTGACATAACAGGAAAAGCACATGTGTGAATTAACGGTGTCACAGTAAGTTAGTCCACATTTCCAGGACCTCATGAAGTGGGAAGCAGCCATCATTGGTTAATTAAATAACGTTGCACCTGTGCTTTTTGTTTGTAACGTGTTAGGATGTCTGCCGCGAAAAGGGTCTGGAACGTAACCCACCTTTGGCATAACAAATCTTATATAACACATTTTTAGTCGCAATTACCGACACGTTAACGTGAGCTCACTCCTTTAAATAACGCTGCAATAATTTTGGTCAGAGTTCCTTTCTAACCCTGTTATATTCAATATTATTGTCAACGTTAAATATTACTACGTAGCGCTGAGTTATTGTTTTACTCAGCATAAAATTATTTAAAAGCCTCAACTTTCAATTTGACCTCCTGTATAATCACGAGCATGAACAGAGTCTAAAAGTTAGAGTATATTAAGCTGTAATACCTTTTAAAGCACCTCGTTTATAATTCCCAGTATTGTTGCAAAGTGTGCAATGTGGTACATGCTGACATGAATTAGAGATACATACATCCTGACTTTAATCTAATATGGGTCAAGCGCCCAAAACACTGGAGCCTACATTCCCCATAATGCAACACCGTAACTTCTTTGGTGCCTGTGCCCACATCTCTCAAACATTACAAGACATCGCTATAACATCATCAGGGTTGATTTCTCAGACTTCAAAAAGAGAGTAGTGCTCCTCATGTCGATGCTTGGACATGTAATCTTTAAGTCATAGTAACACCAGTAACTACGAGGTGTCCACATGTAGGGAATTTTCAAGTTTACTGATGAGAGAATCCTCTGCTGTACCTTTTGGTTCCTCTTATTCCTTCTGCATCCCTCTTCTCTACTTGAATCCACCCTCCCCACAGGCTTTGCATCTGCCGCCGCAGCTGTGCGTCCATCGGCCGCTGAGGTGCGCAGCCAGCGCAACGCCATCTTCTCCAGAGAGCAGGCCAGGCAGAGAGCTCTGTACCCTCGCATTGAGAAGATCGAGGTCACCATGCACGGCCCGGGGCTGGACGGTACACTGCTCATCATGAACAGAGGAATGTCCACGCCACTGAGTTGTGCCAGACGTGAGTAATAGGGAGTGTAGGGTGTGATTGCCACGACTGTTTAAAGAAAATAACTTATTTTATTTAATTTTGCCCACATACAACCGTCCTTGAAACCATTTTTAAAGTCCAGTCAGCCTTCTGTGTAAAACACAATCCACAATATGAGACCTCAGATTCAATAACCTTATATTAATAATGTATTGCTACATATTTTACTTATGTCATTCTGAGATGAACTCTTCTGTGTTTCCCTCAGACCTGACTGAGCATCATGTGACCAACTCTGTACTGGCCCTGGTGGACGGGGAACCATGGCCTCTCCATCAGCCCCTCACCCACTCTTGCTCCCTCACTCTGCTCACATTTAAAGACAGCGACCCAACACTGGTCAACGAGGTACTTTTACAACGAAAATAATAATTTTATTTAAAATGATTTTATATTGTCTTAGGTGTTAATAATCTCCTTTGTGATTTAGGAAAGTGAAAAAATGACAAGTCAAGATGTTTTACACATTTTCAGGGGAAGTAGGGGAGAATGTGACTATAATGAGAATGACATTTTATAAATAGGTAGTTATGTATTTCATAAGTTGTGCATGGGTATTTTACTGCAGACCCAGCTTTAGTGAGCCTTCTTACTTTACTTTACTTTACTTACTATGTCTGACCTTATGGACTACATTGTATGTACATTTTTTTAAGTCTATCTTAATACAGTACTCGTGACCATATGTACATTTAAATAGTTATTGATTGCTGTAATTATTCCTCTTGTACATGCGGGCCATAAAACCATCATTTCCTAATATGCTTTTAATTTAAGCGATTAGGGACAAAATTCCCCTTTTCTGCTTCCATTGACAGTGTGTGCTTGCTTTTTAATTTGGTTAACCGAGGCTGCTGGATGTCATATTTGCTTTAAAATACATTTTTGCACAGATCCCCCATCAAGTACATTGAAATTGTTTTTAGAAGGGATCTCTTTGCAGCCAGTTTGGAAAAGAAGGACACTTGCAGCATCCAATAACTCTGTCAATGTACAAATGGGCATGGGAGTATTGTATGAACATAGACTTGGAAGGAATTGCTTTTTTGAGTAAGAAAGGGAGCTGACTTAGTTATGGAAAGTCTGGGAAAAGTCATGGAGCGTTTACAGCAAAGGGAGAAATGTATGTGTCCTGTGGAAATGTACTCGACAGACACTGAAGTGGGTTTATCTGGAGCGGTTTATGCCAATATCTCTGCCCAAATGTATATGAATCCAATTGAAGGTGTTAAAGCCACCATCTGCAATGTGGATCACCCACAACAGAACCCGTGTGACATCAGGCATTGGCTTGAGCTTTCCAGTTATCTTGGGTCGCAATAATTCCACACGAGCCCAATAAATGTACTTTATACCCTGAATTACACAAAATAATATGAACACATCCTCCTTAAATCCACCTTTTGTGCACAATCCATACCTTCAGAGTCCTTCTGTCATGTCTTTTTTGATCAGTGTAAATGGCCTTAGGAAAATCAATTTGTGATATTGTGAAAAGAGTTTGCGTCATTTAACATGTTCTCTTGTCCCCCCTCCCAGGCCTATTGGCGTTCCTGCGCCGCCTTGCTAGGCCAGGTACTGGAAACTGCGTTCAAAGACGACTTTGCTGTGGAGCTGCTTAGCACACCAGAGGTGCCAGGTACAGGAGCTTCTCTTTGTGTCCCCAAATTTACCCTGAGCAGCCATCAGACACTTGTAGACTTCACCTTTGGTCATTACATCACAGAGCGTTGTGCGCTACACTGCCAGGAAGTCTTTGAGGCAGAACTCAAAGCTCATTTAGAAACAGTGTTTGGTCTTGGCTTGTTGTTTGTTATATTTCTATTAAAAACAAATGATTTAGTTTCATTAAGCATTAAGTTTGTTTTATTTTATTTATTAATTCTTTACCATTTTGGTGTGTTTCCCTACAGTCACTTCAGGGGCTTTCTGTTGCGATGTGGTGCTCGACCCTCAGCTGGACTCATGGACTCCCTCTGAGGTGTGTGCGTGCGTGTGCATTTGCGTGTGTCGAAGGCATAGTTAAGCCTCTGCTGTCATTACTAAGCAGATATTTCTCATTATCCATCAGCTGGTACATTATTTTGAAATGTTTTGTCATCCTTTATAGAATGGACAAAAGTACTGGGACGCCAACACAACACAATACGTTTATGACAAAATCCTAAATCCATAGGCATTAATATGGAGTTGATCTTGCAGCTATAACAGCTTCCACTCTTCTGGGAAGGTTTTCTACGGGATTTCGGAGTGTATCTGTGTGAAATGTTTCCCATTCATCCAAAAGAACATTTGTGAGATCAGACATTGATATTAGACGAGATGGTCTGGCTCACAATCTCCATTGTAGTTCATCCTGAAGTTGTTTGAAAGGGTTGAGGTCAGGGCTCTGTGCGGGTCAGTTGAGTTCTTTGACACCAAACTGGGAAAACAGTTTCTTTATGGAGCTGGCTTTGTGCACGGAGGCGTTGTCACATTGAACAGGAAAAGGTCAAACACAAACTGTGGGAAGAACTATTGTCAAAAATTGTATGTTGTAGCAGTAAGATCCCCCTTAAGAAAGACCACAGCATTAAAAACCGCTCCAACCAAAAGGCTTAGGCATGGGGTGTCCTAGTACTTTTGTCCATATAGTGTATCTTTAGCATAAAAATATTCACGTTTACCAGTTTATTCTGGTAGCAAGTTTCTTGTCTGGTGCACCTGTAACCGTCTACACTCCTGCTGCAAGATGACAATTTTAACTAGCAAAAACTTAAGCTGAAGTTGAAGTGATATTCCACCCAAAATCTCAGCTAGATTTAAGTTGTTTGAGATGGATTCCAATAGTGATAAGATTTTGCACTGACAAAGAAACTTCTTTGGCCTAAATGTCATTGTTTTTATGCTAACATCCTCCTTTAAACTCTGCCTAATGCTGTCTGTAACCACATTTTATCAAAACTGAGAATATTAAAGTCTTGTTGAGTGTTTAAAGTATCTCATATACATTTTAATCTTTATTTTAATGTGTGTGTGAAGGAGAGACAGCTGGTGAGTGCATTTTTATTATCACCTTTTGAAGTGAAGCCTCTATTTGTCACCAGCAGTTGCAGGGGAGGAATGATTCAGAGCTTTTATTTGTTGGCGTGTGCCTTAATTTACTCCTATATCTCTTACTGTACCTCATCCTTTTTAAGTGAGTTGCTTTTGTGAACCAACATGGCTTTTTTTTCTCTCCAGGAGTCGCTGCGGTCTCTGACCCGAGGGGCCCAGCAGCTGATCCACCAGGACCTGGCTTGGGAGCCTCTGGAGGTGGTCCCCTCTGTGGCGCTGGAGGTCTTCTCACACAGCAGGTAGACTGACTGCTCAGCAGTATTTACCACTGATACTCTTTCACAGCTCCTTTCACCGCTGTCCCTCGATTTCTGTACCTTTCTCTCGCTTCAAACCTCTGTCCTCCTTATCTCTTTTTGTTTTTGTTGTTCTTTGTTTCCTGTCCCTGCTTTGTCTCTCCCCACTTTACTCAAGAACACATGATGACCATTGTTTTGTTCTCTCTGTCCCAGGTGTAAACAGGAGGAGGTGGAACAGAAGGCAGCACAAAATCCCAAAGGCACAGTGATGCTTAACAGGTAAGTTTTAATTCAAACATTTTGGTTTAAACCTTCATTTCCCACCTACATGTTTTCAGTTACTTGTCACCCCTGTTTATATTTTGTACATCTCAGTCAATCATTTACCTTTTCTCTACTTTTTCACCTTTTTTTTGTAGATGTGGTGACCATGTGCTGCTGAGCGTGGGCCCCTTGGTGGCCAGGACAGGCCTGTGCTCCCAGTACGAGGTGACTGCCCTCCACAGCCTGGGACAGGGACCCTGGGGCCTCCACCGTCGAGCACAGGGCCTCTCCCTACCTCTGCAGCTGCAGGTAGGGACGAGTGTGTGTGGATTACAGTGACATAAAGGCACTAAATACTTTTAAGGCATCCGTAAAGTTCAGCTGACGACTCCGTGATCGCACTAGACACATACATTACACTAAAACATACATTATATTATACATTACATTATATATTTTAAATACTGTGGATCTCAGTCATGAGTTTTTCAAACAGGGACCCAATTTAGTCCTGCAGTGTTTTAAATTTCACAGAAAACCGATTATACCTAGATGTCTGTGGCACAAAAAATGTCAAAGTTATAAGTGAGTGTGTTGTCATTTTCACCAAGAAAACATATCTTTCAAGTTATTCTACCGAAACCAAAGTGATTATTTAGCAGGCAGCAGAGGTTTTCCTCAAGATAAACCAGGTTTTGCCATGGGACTGATCATATGACATTTAGTTGTTCAGCATCAAAGCTTGTCCTATATAATAGCACAGAAGTGTTTAGCACAGTAAAGGCACTTCATCAGTGTCTACATAAGCCTGCTAATCACGTTGTCTTCCTCTTTGCAGGCTCATCACACAGTCTGGAGGAAACTGAGGCAGCGGGCAGAGAAACTGGTAAGAAAAACAGATATCTCTGTTTTTTACCTCACACACTCGTCCAAACAGCAGTGACATCAAAGCTAAAGCACTCAGGCCAACTCGGAGGAGGAGGGCCGTTAGTGTTTAGGGGCAGTTCTCTGGTCTAGATGATGGATTCTTGTCCAAATGACTGCCTGCTCCACATCCAGCCAGCTTGCTCCCTGACTGAAGCCATCACTTCAGATTTCAAGAAGTAGCCAGAGGATAGGATTTAACGCTGCTATTTTTATTGCTTTGCATCTGTATTGTTGAAAAAAAGGAAAAGAGAGAGAGAGAGTGGAGACACAGCGTGGGCTGGAGTGTTCAGGAAAAAGCATCGTCGTCATGAAGGACAAACTGCTGTTTTCTGAACTTGACTTCAAAGACGCAGACGCTAACTCGAGATCCAAGAAAGAAGTATTTTTAAATCTCACCAGGTTCAAGGCTTTTTATTCTAGACGTTGTACATCATGACACTCGGATGGAAGTTGAATCCTCTCTGTCTGAGCTTAAGTTAGACTGGAGCACCAAAGGAGAAGCATAAATTCTTCAATTTAAACTAGGCTACGAGTTAATTTTGGATGGAGCCATCTAGGCAAAATATATTTTGCTAGAGTCTTTCTGGCATTCTCTGAGCATCACTGATTGCGTAATGGGGGGGGTGCTCGTTAATAGATACTTGATTTGGCAACTGATGGCATACTGTGCTCTGTGGCCTACATTTTATTTTCACAGAGGTTTGGCTATTTAGGGAAGTGAAATATCACTTTAGTAAAACAAAAGTACGGACGTCAGAGTTGGACCAACATTCAAAGAGGAGAATCTTTGGAACACGTTTTACAGGCACAGGATTAGCATGCAGAGCTGCTGCAGGGGCTACAGGACATTGACTTTATGGTTTTAGAGGACACTGTTCTGTATTATCACCTGACACACTAATGTTTGCTGTTTTGAGTGTGTGCATGTATGATGTGTGTAGAGGGCAGCCGTCCTGTCCTGTCAGTCCCATTTGTTAACAGAGAACCACTAGTCAGTAGAGGAGCTGTAAACTGAAACAGGCCTTCTGAAGGACGTTTATACTGCAGTATTTTAAGTATCTGTTGGTAAACAAAGCCTAATGCAAGTCATATCCTTCTGTCGAACAGCTCACGCCGGTACACAGAAATCATTTAAGACCACACGGATGTTTTCAGTGTTTCTATAAACCCACAAGACTCTGGCTTGTCTCTTCCGCATGTGGAAAAACTGACAAAGTTGCTGAATTATCAAGCTTCTTTAATGAACAGCTGCGAGGACTGAACTGAAAACACAATTTGAAACATGTTTGTGGCTCGTATGTATTTCACTTTATCTTTACACATTTAAAAATAGTTGAGATATTTCAACTCTGGTATTATGTTTTTCGTTGGCCATAATTTAGCAAAGAAATGTAAAAAGATTGATATCTACCTTCTTGATTTTTGAAGGCATTCTTGGTAAACGCTTCTGGTATGTGTTCGTATCTTGGAAAAACTGCATTGTTATGCTGTGCATCGTCGGGCTTAGAGTAACTTAGAAAATTCTTTTCATTTGGAAAGGCTGTCGTCATGTCAGGTATTCAAACGCCACATTCAAACAACGTTTGATTACACCATAGATTATAGCCTGCAAAAGACTGTGTAGTAACAGGTAAGTACTCCCTAAGTATTTCACTGGTACCCTAAATGTACAGAATATGAATAATAATTTGGTAAAAATAGTCGAGCCTCTGTCTTTCACGTGCCTCACATCATATTTTTATTTTATGTTAATCTTGTAAATAACGTTAATTGTGTGTGCCATTATCTGACTACGCGGTCACTACGCTTTATTACCGTTTAGGGAGATAATTTCAGTTTATTGAACTAGGGTCTTATTTTCGTTTTTTTACGCCATTATTTCTATCAGTTATAATAACACAAAATTCTCAGAAGTAATTACGGAGATTTGGGAGAAAAGCCATATCACTGGTAAGTCCATCTGGGCAGCAAGGCAGTTAAAGAGGTTGTAAACTAGCCTCCAGTTTATCCAGATTATCTACAGCTTGATGTGGAAGTAAAATATTGCTAATAATCGCTCATTGTACAGAAAAACTCTGCACAGTAGGTCAAAGTTGAACCTGGCAGTTTGCGAAATGTTTCCACCTGATTTGTATGACTATATTGGCTAAATCTTTTAGCATTGATTCATTACAAGTGTTTCCCCTGAAAGGCTACAATACAACATTTTACGAGACAATTTTAAATTGTTATTAATCCAACCTTATATGTTTAATTTTGTAATTCGTGCTATTGTAAGGTAGAGAGGTTTGTTTTATTTTGTCCACCCTCTGTATGTGCTCACCGTACAGAACTCGCCAGAAACAGGTTGATTAAAGCAGCGAGCGTGGTCGGACGCATTTTGTGAGCCGGCTGCAGGCGGTAGGGAGGCATGTCCCCCGTCTGCCTCCAGCTGGCGCTGAAAACATGGCCACCCACGCTAGCAAACAGATGCCTCCACACAGAAATATATATCTGAAGATTAATTTAGGTCGTTTCTGCTTTAACAAACCTTCACCAAAGACAGAAAATAGGTTAGAGAAGAGCATGTAAAAATGATTTGAATAATTGTTAACGTGATCATTAATCATTATGTGGCATTTTCTTTCTTTGTTTTGCGCAGGTTGAGTTGTCAAGACCCAAAGAAGTACCTCCCTCTTCTCCTACTGACTCATCTCCACCTCCAACCAGCCAGTAACGACTACTGCGTAACCTTCCACACACACGTACACACTTGGACGTATGTCTGATTGTACTATTTGTTCAATAAATGTGTAAAAATATGCGTCACTTCCACTTCTCTCTTTCTTAAGAAATCTCTGACAAATTAACGGGAATTGTTGTGTTTTAATACGAAACGCAAGCGTCATTCTTGCGTTGTACGTGTGTTGAGAGAACAATCCAAGGAAGGGGCTCCTTGGGTTATCTGTTCAGCTGATCGTGGGCGTGAAGAAGTGTTGGAGTGAAGTGAATATGGAAACGCATGGATGTTGTGTCAGCAGTTTGCTTAACAGCAAAAGCGGAGTGTGTGTTTTGGCTGAAGGTCATGCAGCAGTGCAGCTGTTGTGTCTGTCACTTTCAAACAGGTGGCTCTCAATCCTCAGTGTGTTGGGAGCAGAGTGTGAGAAAGTGTGAGTGAGCCTGAGGTTTCGAGCTATGAGGCAGTTTCTTCTTCTATTTTCCCCCAGTATTCCAGGTGCTTTGACACATTAGACGCAACACTTATGGTTTCTGCCAGAAATCGCCCTTTCTTTCATCACAAAATCCCTGCTACAGTATATCAATGTGTAGAGATGCTGTAATTGTAGCTCTGAATGACAGACTAAAATTTCTTTTAGTACCACTTTCTAACTGGGCACTTTAAAAAAAAAAAAAAAGCGTTAGATATCAGAAATAAGTACAGTTGAATTGGTTGTAATTGTTATATTAATAAGAAGTATTTACTTATCAAAGTAAGTTTAATGCTAAAGGAGCATAAAGTGGAAATGTAATACATTGTCCTCTTATTTGATCAAAAGAGTTTAGTAGAGTTGAAACTATTTCTTGACAAAATCTGTTTTCATAATCTGTGTTGAAGTGTTTTTTTTAGTTTTTCAGAGTAAACAAGATATAACATGTTAATGACATTTTAAGGCAAAGATATGAGAGTGGCATTGATTTTTTTTTTTTTATTTTTTTGGATTTTTTTTTTTTAATCTACCTCGATAAAGCTCCCGAAATGTCAGACTTTTGCATTAACTTTTGAACCTTTTGTGTAGCATCACAACCTAAAAACATTTTATAAAGAACGTCTTATTAGAAGAATTGGTGCAAATAGTTTTTGATAACACGAAGCTGTTAGCCCACCATTTGTGTAATAGTACAGGTGGCTACTGACAGCTGGTAATTTTTAAAGACCCCCAATGACTTAAAGAAAATTGAGCAGCACCCTCAGACTGTTCGCTCCTTTCCCCTCCCCCAGTTGTACATTACAGAAACCTCTGCCAAATAAGAGAACCCTTTATGTTCAGATTTTCTAACGACTGTTCGATCATTGTGCTTATCACTGAAGGGGAACGCTTTTTCCTGCATCTAACTGTATCAGTCACCATCAGTAGACGGCAGAAGATTGAGCAAAGCCTCTGGCCAGAGAAGTTAGCCGCGGAGCAGCTGTTGCTCCTACTCACGAGCACCACAACCCCCAACA
Organism: Lepomis macrochirus; assembly: GCA_024633595.2. Classification (NCBI taxonomy): domain Eukaryota; kingdom Metazoa; phylum Chordata; class Actinopteri; order Centrarchiformes; family Centrarchidae; genus Lepomis; species Lepomis macrochirus. Next base: position 8,438,939 of record JALXJV020000025.1, read on the forward strand.
CACACTGACAATGTGTGAGACACACCCAAGGACATATGCCTCGGCCTTAGAGCTAGTCGCACCACCAGCACCAATTGAGATATTTGAATCCCTGCCCTGAATTCCTCGCTGCTGTAGTGCTTTGGAGATTCTGTGCTTGTCACGCCGCAGCTCAAACATGATTAAATTTGAATAGCAACTAAAACACTCTGGAATAATGCATTCCTAGAGATGAATTAATAATGTGTTTTTGTTCTCCATTTGATTTAGAAGAGAAATATGTTTGCCTGTTGTTAACAGTGAGTTCACCCCAGTGGTTCTCTCACTTCATTTTATAGTGGAAAGACTTGACTGAAAGCAGTGGAAGTGTTTGTGAAGTGTTGAGACAGAGTCTTAAGACAGAGGCCAACAGAGTCTTGTTGGCCAATCCAGTGTTCAGTATTAACACTTGCTTAATCAATAGTAATTAACTGGGGAGTCATTTATCTGCAGGACTCGACCTGTTGATTAGTGGGCGACAACTGCTCTACCTCTAAGGCAAGGCAACTTTATATAGTACGATTCATACACCAGGCAGACTCAGTGTGCTTCACATAAAAACATGTTCTATAATAAATAGGAATGCATAAAATTACATTTGAGAAAGAATAAAAACAAGACACATTTAATAATTTAAAAAGAAAATCAAAATTTACTGCAAGATTTAAAGCGTAGCGAATGTTTGCATTGAATGTTGGCCGTCGTCACGCTGCGACAATTACTTGACACATCTCCTCACTGAGCATAGTGCGAGGTTTGTATTCTAGCAGAAGGCAGTGGTTAACATAAACATTTTTAGTCTACTTTCAAAAGTAGTCAGAGAGCAAGTCTCAAATTTCTGGAAGTTTGTTCCACCTATTTGCTGTAGTTAAATGCTGCTTCTCCATGTTTGACTCTGGGGACAGTCAACAGACCTGAGGGTTGTACAGGGTTCATATTGTAAAAACATTTCAGTGTATTTTGGCCCTAAACCACGGGATGATTTATAGGTGAGCAGCAGTACTTTGAAATCTAAGCCATATATCATCCTCCATATGATACAAAATTAGAAGAGGCCGCAAATTATTCCAAACATCCATTGCAATCCACACCTTGAAAGAAAAGGTTTTAGCAACTAATAACCCCTACATAGCCTACATCTAGAACCTTCCTGTGCAACATTCCCATTTTGAAAAAGGAAAAAGTAAGCTGATAAACAATAAACATACACTTCAATGCAGGAAATATTACTACAGCCTGTTTCCAGGCTTATTCTGCACCTACTGTCACTTGTATGTTTCCCTTTACACTTCCTTCTTTGTGATTGTCCATCAGTAAATAACACAGTAACACTTTAATAGATACCCTTTATAACAGTATTTATTGTTATTATTAGAACAGGTTTTAGGTTTGCCAGGTTGTGAAAAAATAGTTTTGCTGGTGTTTACACATCTTGTAATAATTCAGTCATAAATGTTGGTAATGAATGGATTTTGGTCTAGATCTTCTGACGCCCTTTTCCAGAAGGTACCGTCCATACATCAGATTGTAGCAGGGCTATTTTTCCCACTTTCACCTCCCTAGAGCCCTCCCAATTTTTACTGGCCTGGTCAAGACCACATTACCTCACTCCCTCCTTTCGGCTTAGCAGTCACTTTCCATAAAAGGAAAACGCCAACACCTTAACAAGACAGTGTACTCCAGAGGTTTACAAAGTGGGAGGCAGGCCACCCCAGGGGGGGCTCCAAACTGTTTCAGGGGAGACTCGGTGAATGGAAGTGAAACAATATTATATTATTTCTTACATTAGTTATCATAAGGATATCGCGTAGAATTGGCTCAATGTGTGTGATTTGGTTAAAGAGAGAGTTCAGAGATACAGTAGTTTGTGGAATTTGTGTCTTTCCCACTTTGAGTCAGAAACTAATAAATTCCATTGGACAGATTTTTTATATGTATTTGGTGTAGTCTGAAGTATTTGATTTGGTCAAAAGCTGTTCTCCAGCACTGTGTGTGTGTTGTCGCCAAAACTGCCACAGTCTCCAAAACATCGTTCAACCGGCAGATATTTGGTCTGACTTTCTATTCAAGGTAAGTGTAGTACTCCATCCTACTTTGTGTTAAACCTCTTTGTATTAATACTGTCACCTGTAACTGCCAGGTACAGATAACCCCAGCATTGAGTCTTTGGAGTTGCAGGAGACAGGATTGGTCCCACCTAAAGAGGTGTTGTTAGGTGTTTTATTGTCATCCTTATTCCTGTATCGATTTTAACCAAAAACGATGCATTTCTTGATGATGTAGATGTCCAGTGAGGTGGCATTTCAGCTGCACCATATTTGGCAGGTGTGAACACAGTAGAGGTAGGATGAAACAATTCAGGACTCTATTTGGACACCCCAACCAAGGAAATATGATTTTTTTTGTTTGTTGTATAATTTAATTTTTTGGATAGTTTGCTACTGTTTTTGCCTACAGTGTGTGTTTAACATTTTTGCCTTGTTCTATATTTTGCTTATATTTTGTCCTTCATGGTACTTTTGTGGTGTTGTTCATTTCAGTTTGTATCTTATGAAAATGTGTCCCTTTCAGTCCTTTTAAAATGTTCTAACGCCAGTTGGTTCACTGTGCACTTCCCTGCACTTAAGGAGGTAGTGATTGTGTGTGCATTTAAGTGAACACGTGTTGTAACAAAATGATATAAAGTCTAGCCCTTCGACAGTCTGTTTTATTAATTATAGCTTTCGCTGTAGTTGTGTAGGAGTAGTTCATGTTTTCTTTCCTGTTGTTCCAGACCAGCATTGAATTTTCGTATCACAGTCTTGTGGCTATTTTAAATTTGAGTAGCCTTTTTAATACATCTTGGTAAAATTGAACACCAGGACTCTTTTTCCTTTACACCTAGTCTTGGTTGGGAATTTTTAATGGCATGGCAACCTGAAAGCTTTATTAATACCTTCTTACTGATCAATAATAGTGGCCAACCGATATGTGTTTTTGAGTTGCTGATGCCGATATTTAGAGAGCAGCGTGGCCGATTGCCGATATATAATGCCTATTTCAAAACAAAGAAAGGCCTTTTATAATTCCATTTGTCCATGCAGAGTACAATCTAATATACAAGTTGCATTAGATGGCATTTTAATTTTTAATTAATGAAAGAAAAAATATATTTTTTGTATTCTGCTGTAGATTTCAGAACCTGACTGGTGTCTAAGGGAGAGTGAGGTACAGTTTGCCAGAAATGACGTCATTCAACTGCCATGCTGATCATCTCAAAATGCCAGTCTCTCATTAATCTGCAAGTTAGTAGTAGGCCTAAATGGTTTGTTAATTATTCATAAAGCCATTAGTTTCAACTAATAATAGCTTTAGGCTATAAAGGGTTCCTTTTTAACAAGTAGCACCATAAAAGCTTTTACGTGGATTCATATTCCCCGGAAGAAACTAATTTTTCCATTAACTTGTTGTAGATTATTCCTTAAATGATTAGAAACAGGAACACGGAATGTCTGTCTGGGGGGATCTGGATTTAAATGTTCCACATATGGCTATCAAGTAAATATCTAGGCTTTAAAAACTTTGGGGTCAAACCGGGTCCGACTTGCCAAAGGTATGATGTGTGCCACACCTTGTTGCCAAACCCAGTTGACTCCAATTATGTGGCCATTTGATAGTGCAGTGCGCGTCTTGGACACGGCGCTGCGCTCTCGGCGCTCCTCCTCTGCTCGTCTGAAAGCACACCCCGCCCTCCCTCCACCTCCATCGCCACCTAAACCAGCTCCGAAACCGCACATCAAAGAGGACAGAGGACGTTCATCCGCGTCTGTGATTATAACCGAGGCACTTTCCCAGCCAGGACACCAGCGTCTCCGACCGATCGGTCCCGGAGGTGCGTCCCGCTCATCCGCTCGCCTGCCTGCAGCTCCGCGCCGCGACGGGTCGGTTCGCTCGCTTCCCTACTGGACAACAGTTCATTCCCTGGAAGCTGGATGAATTATTGGAGAGTTGTGAACAAGTGCGACAGGAAAGCTGAGGTTCAGGATCTCCGTCCAGAGAAGACAAAACTCAGCCAGAGTTGTGGACGATAATGGAGGGGACGTCTCTGTATCTTCCTATTGTTATTTTACTGATGCAATGTAAGTGGCAAATGGAAACGATTCATTCAGAACCAACTGTTTCTCTGTTACCGTCTCCACGAAAAAACGCTTAGGGAGTGGTTGAGTAAAATGCTGGATTTTAACTGCTTGTTACTTTTTATAAATACTCATCAGGACTGTGCAAAAAATTCATTTCATTTAGTGCTCAAAACTTATTTAATTTAGTTATTTCAAAGTGGAGGATTTTTTAAGAAAGTGTTTCTAAAAAGATAAATTCATCAGAGAACCTGATTTTGCATCAGATTTTTTCATTGCAAATTTTAACGTTAAACTAAAATCTTGTTTTCCTCACACTTTTATTTTGTGAGATTCTCTTTCATTCTGCAGTGCCCAATTTTATTGTAAAGTGTTATTTCACTGTTACCCAGTTTAGTTAAAGCCCCTCTGTGAGAGTGGGCTGTGGTGATGATGCAGCTAGGCTGGGTTCCTACAAGTTGGCCCTAAAGTTGTAGTTGGTGTTGTGCCACCTGAGGGTGTGGGCGGCATGTGGTGGTGGGTGGGCACATATTTTGGCAGAAGAGGTGTTGGATCCTTGCATGAGGTCAGTGGTTGGATCGCCACAAGAAACTTCATGCTGTTTTTTCCTGTTTTCAGAGCAGGGATGTTAGAGCGACTGAAGAGTTAGGGACAGAAAGTGGAAATGAAACATGAAAAACATGAGAGAACCTGCTTCTTCAAATAGCAAAAAAGGGCCCAACTTTCTGTGATGATCCCGCACGGAAACCTGTGTGACATGCAGGAAAAGAGAAAACCGTTGGGCTCCAGGGGAGCAGCAGCAGTTTGAGATAGATGTGATGAGACAGTGAGAGTGAGTGACGCATATTTTACTCTGTGTTGTCCACATTTTGCCACCTGTCAGGCCATCAGGTCACCAGTTCACATGAGGTGTGTGCGCCCTGTCCTGCTGGGGACAACCTGACAGAAATCGCTCATCATCTGGCACACAGATAGATGTCAAACGGTTTAACTGAGCAGCATCAAGTCTGCCTCAGTTCAACTTGCACGCCTGTGGAGTATCCAAAAAAAAAAGCAAAATCCGGGAGGAAATGTTTTGAGTGGGACTCCATGGCAAGACACCGAACATCCCCTTCCCCCACACACCGTCTCTTACTGAGACAGCTGTTGCTCACAGGGTTACAGTCATACAGAGGGGCTTTGTTCAAATGGAAACACACACACACACAGTCCTTACCATGTTTTTATCCGTACCCCCACAGCCTTGAAACGTGTGCCGCCCACATTCACGTTATCTATATCAAACAGCCAGACAGGATATGTCCTATGGGTCCGTCTCACTTCCTATTGCACTTGTTCCCTGGTAATTTGAATAAGTGCCTTAATCATTACTGCGCCATGTTTTTGACCTCGGCACAGCCCTGGCAGAGCCCACCCCAGTGTCTGTAACACTCTGTACGGACCACGTAATGAGAGTAAAGCTGCGTGCCAAGGAGCGAGCGTGCCATCTTTCTATTTTTGCTCAGGCAAGAGGGTGTGTGTGTGTGTGTGTGTGTGTGTGTGTGTGTGTGTGTGTGTGTGTGTGTGTGTGTGTGTGTGTGTGTGTGTGTGTGTGTGTGTGTGTGTGTGTGTGTGTGTGTGTGTGTGTGTGTGTGTGTGTAAGCTTGTCTGTGTTGACGCCTTTGTCTAGATGTTGATGTGCTTCAGAGCCACAACAGCAGAAGCATTTTAATTACCACAGTGGCCAGATCTGATGCCATACTGGAGGACCATCAGAGACCTGCTGCTGCAAAGCACATGAAAAACTTGAGTTAGAAAAAAGGCTGTAAGCAATATTTTGTTATGCATTTCAGTTTGTGATTCATACTCATTAAAATGATCTAATTGTAGTAAATCCTGTCAAACTAATGCTATGCAACTTGATAGGGCCACAAATTTAGCTAGCCACTCAGATGGCCAAAGATGCTGTGCAGCAGCCCAAGTCTGGCATGCCTGTTTGCTGGACTCCCTCGTGATGTGTGAGACAGCGAAAATTTGGGCTAATTCTGGGTGCCAATACTGGCCCAACTCTAGCCCAGGTGCTGCTGTCTGGAGCTGATTTTCAGCCCAAACCATGTCTGGCAGCCATATGGACCAGATTTAACTCGTGATCGGTCCTCAAAGTCACCTGTCCTGATGTTGCCCTGTACTAGCAAATCTGTAATACTTAGATTTCTTGTTGAGAACTATGGAGTCATTTTAAGCTGATATGTTGACATTTTGCCAGCTGGATTTAGGTCACCAAAGTCCAGCCACTTTGCTGGACTCACTCCTGATGGGTGAATTTTGGGCCAATTTCCGGTGCAAGGTGCTGGTCCTAGTCAGCCTCAAGTGCTGCTAACTGGAGCCGATTCTTAGGGCAAATCAGTCTGCATTACCAACACCTAACCAAATGTGGCAGCCAAATATGGACCAGATCCTGCTCATAATTGGTCCACACAGCCAACTGCGTGCCAACACACGGCTGCAATCGGCCTGACTCGGCTGGCTGTACTGCAATGCTAGGTAAACGCTCAAACGCTTGCTGACTTATTGGACATCTGGCCTTTTATTTAGGTTAACATGTTAACATTACCCACCATCCAGTTGTGAAATGATCTGAACTGGTCATGTGTTCGTTGTCTGCCTCAACGCCTTTTGTAGTTAATTGAGGCCATTGAAGCTGACAGTGTTCATAGTAGTGGAGCGCATAGTGAAGCGCGACACGGGGCAGTGGGACCTCACATGCAGATCCTCTTTGCTCATTTTTTGATGTGTGTGCTCATGTGTGCGTTGTGTCAGTCAGTGCAGCGGCGGAGAGTGGGCATGTTGTCAGCCCTGCTACATTTCTTCTTTCTCAAAGAGACACCCTTCAAGGTGGCGGCAGGCCTGGTCTCACTCTATGTGACAAGAGCTTCTCCCATTCACAGCCCTACTGTCTGAGAGGATCTCCCTCACCTTCAGTCCCACTCTCTTTTATTCATGCTTCTGCGGGTCCCTGGTCCCTTCCTCCACCAACCTCCGCCCCCCCTCCTCACTCTCCTCCTCTTCACTTGTATTCTATTCTTAGAACCGCTCATCTCTCCTTTGTCGTTCGCTCTCGTCCCGTTTTAATCTCATTGTTTCGCCCTCGCTCGTCTCGCTCATCCTTTACTAAGACAATGCTCCTCAGAGGGTGTCGAGGTACGCGAGCCAAAGCTACGATGATAATCCTGTTACACTGCCGCAAGTCAACACATAGCAAAGTGAGGGGAAGACAGAGCGTCTGGAGGGAGCGTGTGCAGTTTTAATTCACTTAGCTCAAAGTTTGACCAAGTGAAGCTGGTGTAAATTGAGCCAACTTGAGGAAGAGCTTTTAAAAAACTTGAGTGCACGTTATGCTGCATTTGGCAGATTACATTATTATTGTATAGGCTGTTGTTTATTTAAAAACTCATTCAAAAATAGCTGTCTAGGAAATAAGAGTGAGTGAGGCCTTTAGGTCGTCATAGAAACCGCATGCTCTTTTTGTCCGCCCATTCAACATGGCCACCTTCCTATTCTGTTCCACACTTCCGGCCTTTTGTCTCTGCTTTCCCTCCATTCTTCCATGTCACCCCTTCCTTCGCAGGAGAAAACTTCTCCTATAGTAAGCTAGTAACAATGGGCTCAATATAGGTATTTACTGACAAACAGGAAAGTAGATAACTGAACATCACTTCCCTATACATGTTTTTAAATTTGTAATTGTAAGATTTTAATTAGGACATGTTGTGGCATTTGCAGAGACAATGGCAGGAAGTGTGTGAGTGTGTGTTTCCTGGACCGAGTTAAGCTTGCTTTCAAGAATATGCGAAGGTGACCTCTTCATTACGCCAAATTAGAAGTTTTTCATAGCTCTTAATGTTCTGAGTAAGTACCCCTGAGGCCCATTCAACATTTATTATGTAATTTTAAAAATACATAGCCTTCAGTCTAAAAAATGTTTTTTTTTCTCCCTCTTCTTAATGTGCAGACTTCTAAGAGCTATTTTAGGCTTTTGGTCCAGCAGCAGCAGTTTGTATGTTTCTAACCTGTTTCTCTCTTAGGTAACCTTCACCCAAACTGAACATGTATTTAACAACAGGGCAACCAAACTAAAATCCTCCCTGTAAACCAATCACCGTACAGGATAGGCAGCTCTGGCTTCCTCTTCCTGTTTGGATGTCGGGTGTCAGTGACACACAGACGGCAGGGGGAAACAAACACAGACACCGTGCCACCCGCCTCTTCCTAATGCCCCCTATACATCAGGTTAATCTGGACAAGCCTTGAGATGTTTGGTAACCTTGTTTTGACCTACACTTAGATAAACATACGGCGGACTGCTCCTTAACCCCGCAGGATTAAAGCGGAGGAGGGAGTAATCCTCAGATCTCCTGGAGGAAGACTCTGCTGTGTGTGCCTCCAGACAGTAGAGCAGGAGAGACCAGAGACAGCTATTAAGCATTCTCCTCTTGCAGTTGGCGGGCAATGTGGAGCACTTTATCCAATTCACCTTGGCCCCTAATGGATGACAAGCGATACTGCGTTCTGTTCTTTTAATCTCCCACTCTCCCTCTTCTATTCCACCACCACCAGGTTCCCCCTCCATTCCTGTTACCGTGTCAACCAAAAGTCACAAAGTGGAGGTGCGCGAGTTCTCAGGTGAGGCAGAAAATGCAGCCCATCTCATATTGGACTCATTTTTACTATCAAAAAGTTGCTGCTTTATCACATTCTCTCTGCCAGAATAACCCATAAAGCTATGAATAGACCAAGCAGTTAAAAATGCCACAGATTGAAGGCTTTGCTATTCTGCCATAAATATCTCATTGGCCGTGTCCCCTTTTTCAGATGCAATGCTGTCCTGCGAGTTCCACACAGAGACAGACCACAACCCACGCATCGAGTGGAAGAAGAAGGGGAAAGGTGTTTCCTTTGTGTACTATAATGGACAATTCAAAGGTGAGAAAGCAGCCTGTTGCTCTTTATGCCCTGGGTGACAATTTGCCTTAATCGGCTTGCAGTACCAGCTGGAAGGGGTTTGCCACACAAGCTGAAAGAAAACACCATCCAGAGACAGTGAGACAGGAATGATGGATAAACTGTTAGATATTTTTGCAAAGTCCATGTCAGTGGTGTAAAGTCATAACATCTGAACCTTTCTCTTATTCGTGATCCCTCTCCTTTGTGGTTTAGGATATGGATTTAATGTGTGAAATAAATAATATACTGTAGTTCCCACCCGGTCAGTCTCTTTTATAGACGGCGCAGTTAGCCTGACAATTTTCTAAAATATGTCCGGGCAGTGAGATGCCTGTGACCAGCCGCCGCATCTTCATCGGCAGCTCCGCTTCACAAAGGCATGAATAAAGAGTTACTGCTTTCACAATGTCAGGTGATTTCTCTTAAAGAGCTGCTGGCAACAAGTATCTTGTAAATTAATGAAAGGTCACGCCTCTGAAACCTACTCTGCCTGGGGCAACAGATTAGCTGTAAATGTACCTTGTAGCCTTAAAGTTACTGTTCATCTGCAGGCTTCTTGAGTCCCTTGAGGTCTGGGGCTGTGGGGCATTTGCCTATTTTGCCCAATTGGTTATTGAATCCTCCGTGGACTCTTCCAAATCAAACAAACATGAAGCTAATTAAGTTGTTATTGGGCCATAAAAAACTTCATAACTTCAGTGTCTCCCTCTAAAGATGAGAAACTCTTTGACCGCTTGTTGGAAGAACACAGAAACGCAAACGTGATGGTCTAATTGTAAACAACTTGACTTTGGTTAAAACCCAGCTTATGTAACCCGTGCTACTTTCCCTTCTGGTTTTTCTGATTTTAAGTCTGATTTTCCTCCTCCACACATTATCTTAGCTACTGTGTGTTACTTACAAATGGGTGTAGGGCCCTCAGAAAAACAGGAAGCTAATGTTAACATGACTCAAGGCAGATGGATGACTGTAGCACCGAGCTGGAAGAATGAATGACCTCCCGCATGATAGTATATTATGGGGCGGCTGTGGCTCAGGAGGTATAGCGGGTTGGCCGTTAATCGGTCGGGGTTAATCGGTGGGCGGTTCAATCCCCGGCTCCCCCAGGCTGCGTGTCGAAGTGTCCTTGGGCAAGACACTGAACCCCGTATGAATGTGTGTGAATGTTAGTTTCCGTTTGAGCACTTAGGCTCAGTGAGTGAATGTGTGTGTGAATGGTGAATGCAGATGTAGTGTGTAAAAGTGCTTTGAGTGGTCGAAAAGACTAGAAAGGCGCTATACAAGTACGGAGCATTTACATTTACATAGTCCGTCCTTCACATTCTCGCCTTGTGTATGGAAGAATGGACAGAAAGGCAACCCGTTGCTGTTTGGCTGTGGGGGGGATATGTTGTAGGTCTCGGGCCCCTTTTAAAATGAAAAAGGGAAATATCTGGCTCTGTACTGCTAAATGCTCCACCCCGCTCTGAATGTAACTCTCATATTTATTTAGCAGCAATGTAAATTATGGATTAAAACATGCACTTAGTGGCTTCAGCCGGCGGCCAGTGAAATTTGATATTCTGATATTCTGTCTTCATTCCCTCAGCTCCCTTTGAGGGCCGGGCGACCATTGATGGGGCCACAGTGACGCTGCAAAGGGTGACCCAGGAAGACGCTGGGGAGTACCGTTGTGAGATCAGTGCTCCACAAGACTCCATCACCCTGGGCGAGACCAACATCACTCTCAAAGTCCTGGGTGTGGCTAAAAGAGAATCAATTTTTTTTATGAAGAATGTTTATTAGATTTGCTTGTTTTTCTAGGTCTTGCTTAAGTTTCTGTAATTCCTGTCCTCCAGTGCCCCCACAGACCCCATCCTGTGAAATCCCCAGTGCTGCAGTGACGGGCTCAGTGGTGCAGCTGCGCTGTAGGGACCAGCAGAGCATCCCGCCTGCTACATACTCCTGGTTCAAGGACAGCCAGCCGATCAGCCCGTCCCGCCTCGCCAACGCCACCTATGTAATCGACTCACAAACAGGAATACTGGTGAGTGTGTGTGCGTGTCTCTGTAGATAAGGAGAAGGACAAGGATGGAGTGTTTATTAAGAGATAATTTATAATGTCTCCTTGAAGTATCATGTCTTATCGAAACAACCGTCTCTTCTGCAGGAGTTTAAAGCTGTAGCCAAAGAGGACACCGGCCACTATAGCTGCCTAGCTTCGAATGGCGTGGGATCGCCAAAGACGTGCAAGGGCAAGCACATGACAATAGGTGTGTGTTTTTCCACACTTCACCCTGCCTCTTCGCCCACGCCTTTCAACACTGGATAACATCAGGGATGCAGTGGAGAGGAAAAGACCACTACACTTATTTTACCCTGCTTCTAAAATCTTAAACACCTTCACAAACTTAAAATTTGAAGGGCAAATGACACGAGTTGCGCTGTTTTGTTGGGGAAGGTCCTCTGCTTGCTAATAAATTATAAAAAGTACTCTAGGTTAATGCAAGCAACCATTTAATACACTTAATACACTGCAAGAAATATTATTGGATTACAGGGAGAGGCATTAGACGGAGGTGCTTTAAAATGCAGCCTTCCTGTTTACGCTGATGTTTGGAGACCTTTTGGATACCGCTGTCAGTTCATATATCTTTTGTGACCTACTGCTACTGGAAAACAGGCCATAACTCAGTCTTCAATCCCTCTCGCTTCCAGAGGACGTCAACGTCCTGGCTGTGGTGGCAGCAGTGGTCGTGGTCTTCCTGGTCATCGTGATTTGTGGCTGCGGGGGATTCCTCTTGCACCGCAATGGTTTCTTCAGCCGTGAGTTTGTCTCTTCAGTTCAGTCACTTTGTCTGCTTGCATGAACAGTGCAGCAGTTAATAGAGATATTGTTTTTACCCCCCCCCAAAAAAAACTGACATTCACTCTGTTTTCTCCTCCATGGTCCTCCTGATTCATCCATCAGCAGGACACAGAGGAAGGTAAGAGCTCTGTGATTGCATTAACATTGATGTGAACAAACACAGGCTAATACCCTACACGCTGAGGATTGAAGGAGGAGGGAGGGGGGGTGAATGAGTTGTTATTGCACGTAGACTGTGTGTCTGCGTGCTGAGTCAGGACTGTATACAGTGACAGCTGCGGCTGTGTTTCTACTCATCCGTTGATTGGCGCCCACAGATGTAGAAACCATGGGAAAACTTTTTTTTTTTTAATTCATTGCCGCATCCTGGCAGATGTACATCTGTTAAAATCATGTCAAAATGGAGCAAGACAGATGATCTAAAAATGCAGACAGTTAAAGGAGGAGAAATAATCAGTGCAACATAATTAGGGAATAATCACTGTCTGTTAATCAGCAAGGAGAAAAATATTGGCACTAGAAAGAATTGCAAGCAATTAAACTGATTGGATGGGTAATTTGAAATGGATTATTTAGATATTGAAGTGATTGAAGAATGAAACAGTGGAGGAACAGAGGGATGATCATTTCTTGCAGCGCATTTACACACAGTAACAGCCCTGTCCTGCAAACAGTGGGCGTAGGGACGTTTTGACGCTTGACTGGCTGGAAACCACAGAGACACAAATGCACGTCCTCTAGTGACTGGCCTAACTTGCTTGACTTTGTTATTCGATTACTGGCTCGTTACCACGCTGCGTTTGATGGCGAGTCATCGCGGAGCTCTCCTTGAAGCTGATGCGAAAGCTCTTTGTCTAGGTTAAAGTCTGATGCTTATCCCACCGAGCTAACTGGAGCTGTCAGTGTCAACTTCCTATTTATAGAAAAGGCTTCCTCACAAAGACTCAAAGACAATGTGACAGGAGATCTGATGCACCAATATTAGGCACAAGTTAGCCGAGTAGGAATGCAGATCTAGGATTTAGATCTGCCTTTTAGAGAAAAATGGCGCTGTCTGTCCTTCAGCAGAGAACATAGGGTGATACAATGGGTGTTATTGTCGGGTGACTCAGCAGAATAAGGCAGAAGGTTCAACTCAAGATAGATAAAATATGAAAGGACAATTGTGCTTTGTTATCAATTCAAGATGAAGTGTTAGTCCCTAAGAGAAACAAATGATCTGTGACGCATGATTGAAATACAACTGAAGATTTACATAATGGGATTCTCTCAGCCGACAGGCGGAGCATCTATTTGCAAATGTCCGTTAAATATTGCAATAAATCTCTGACAGAGCTGCTCCCGTTGAATTCACTTTACTTCAGATGTTTCAACGGCATATGTGGCTCCCGTAGCAAGTGTTTCAGAGGGATATTTAAAGAAACATTTCAACTTATCAATTTCATCACAAAACAGCAAGAGGTCAATAAGAGAAAATCCTCACACTCAGTGTAAATTTAAAAACTGGTCACATGCATGTGTTATTAATTATTTCAAAGAAAACACAGATGGAAAAGTGTTTTCTGTAATGGCATGGTAGGATATGTTGCTTGTCGTGGAAACTGAAGCTCAGGGCGATTAGGTCACAAATACCTGCCAACAAAATATCCTTTTACAGACCTTTTATTGCAATATCAAACATTACATTTACATATGGATCTCATAGTCACAGAGACACACAGCATTTAGACATTGCTTATTGGGGTCTTGGATTGCTGCATGAGATTGGCTCACCACTTGACCTGCTCACTCTAGCGTTTCCTTCAGTTCTTCTGCATCATGATTGGCTGCATGTCAGTACAGCATTGCTGTTAATATATGAAATATGAAATGATTCATAAAGGTGTGCTTGTTAAAATAGCGTTTTGTACCTGGAATCCTAGTTGTGTAATCTGTGCATTGAATTTGTACCTGTCATTGCTTGCAGGTTTATTTTTTGGAGTCTGAATATTTACACTTCTAGCCTTCTCAAACTCGCAGTTTACAGGCAGAAGTCTAAATATTTAGACAAAAAGAAATGGTCAAACAATGACCTGAATGTACAAAATTTGAAAACATTAATTGGGATTACTGTGACAAACCTGTATTTTCAAGCATGCCTTTATGAATTATTTAATATTCCATACTAATAATCCCCCCCACTCCATAAAAGCATGGTGTGCAGTGAGTCGGAAGTGACCCCCACTCTTGTTGATCCTTTTTAAAGCCAACACACTGACCCCTACAGGTCATTTTGGATCTCCCAGTGTCATGGTGCAGCCCACATCAGCAACCAAACCCTGCACAGAACTGAGGACACGTGAGTGTGACCCTTAGGTTGACAGACAGATATGGAAGCAATTAACAGTCACAATAATTTGAATCTTATCCGCAACCTTATTTCTAATGGTGAAATGTAACTTTCTGACTTGAACCTAGCTTTAAAGACCTCGTCAGTAAGGAAATGCTGCTGCAAATTTGTCTCATTGTCTAGTTCTGTTTAAATGGTTTATAAAGTGTTAATTTTTGTGCTTTACAGGTGTGGGTAAGCAGATTTTTTTACTTACATAGGCTAGCTCTTTCTGTAGCATAAAAACTGGAAACAGTGAGCTCCATCAAAGCTAAAAGAAATCTGCTTACCAGCACCTCTAAGACTACATCTACGCTACTATTTTTATATATATTTTCGTATTAAAGCGATGATGATCTTCGTCCACACTAGTGTTTTAGCTGTGCATCAAGGTTGATCTCCGTGGAGTTTTAAAACAAAACAAAATGGGATCGGTAGCTTTTTCAAACGTCTCTGAAAATGTCTTCTAGATGGGAGGTGAAAACGTAGCAGAAGGTCTCCATTTGAAAACGAAAACATACTAGAGTGGATGTAGCCTAAAGCTCACTAACTGGCACATTATGTCTCATTGGTAAAATTGACTGTTTGTGGTTTTTAAAAAGGGGGGTTATGTACCGAATTTCTTGGCTGGGCACTCGACAGGAAAGTAACCCAAGCATATTTATAAAAATGTTAAACTACTTTAAGTATTCACTAGTTAGGTTTTCAATTTCGACAGCTTTTTGCTTCCGTAGGCAAACCATCAGAGGACCCTTAACTGTAGATCCAGACCCAGTTTGTGTACGTTTACATGTACAGTCAGTTGCCAGTTTATTAGGTACACCTGGCTAAAACGAATGCAGTCTGATACTGCAATAAATTCCACTTTTCATGAAGGTTATAATGTTTAGTTAGAGAGGTTTTGATTTGAATTTACGGCCATTTTTGGACGATGTAGTTCATGGTGCTGTTGAATTGTAAACATACTGACTGGTGTTTCTTGTTTTGTCCACAGCAAGGCAGGCTAAATAACAGCTGCACCTCTCTGAATGACACAAAATCAACACCACAAACTGACTGTAACCTTTTGTGAAAGTCCGATTTATTGCAGATCTATTTAGATTAGTTTCAGCTAGGTGGATCTAATGAACAGGCAACTGAGTGTATTTGTGTTGATAATGGGGACGACGATTGTTTAGGTTTATCAAATGTTACAAACACTGAACTCCTTTACACATTTCTTTCTCCAGTTTAATACAATCCTGCTCAGTCGCTGAGAGTTCAGTCAGACTCTCCTTTTTGCCCAATAGGAGGTTTGCCATGTATGATGTGCATTATTTATGCAGGGCAAGATATGACTCAGGATACAGCTGTCCGCCTCGAGTGTCTTCTCTTCTTTATGACTGTGTCAAACTGTCCGATGTGCTTACCATGTCTTCGTCTTTCAGGTCCAATGTCAACTACATCCCTCCGCCCCAAGAAGTAAGTGTTTTTGTCCTCCTTCTCCTCCTCCTCCTCTCGCTCTCATGTTGGGCTCTGAGCGGCGACATGAGCAAAGAGCTGACTTAAGCACAAACAGCTCACACTTAACGTAATGAGTGGTGCTGATTGAAATCAAGACACAGTCACTGAGAGCCGTAATTCTGCAACGAGTGCTTGTAGAACTGTTGAATATGTAGATCCTTCTTTTTCTGTGTCTCCCCAGCCCCAGGATTTCAAACATACCCAGTCATTCATGCTCTGAGAAGCTGGCCTTCCTTTGAGAACACACTGCCCTCGTGACAAGGTGCCAACACTGGACTCTGTGATTTTAATTTTCTCTCTGGACTCTGAATGAGCTCTTGCTCTTTTGGTCTTCTTCCTCTGCTGCTCCTTTTGGATGGGTTATGACGAGCAAAATTTGCGAGGCTTCTTCTTACTCTCTTGCTTTGCTGTGTGGGTCGCCTCTGTCATTGACATTTTTTGTCCTTATGGAGTAGGTACTTAAGTACTTTCATGGCACTCTGCTCCCCCCTGGTGGTGAGATGTTGAAATACCAATTGATCTTTTCTGAATGATCCAGGGGAGGAGTAAAGCTTTCAACACGTTTTGTTTCTCCCCTTTGCAGGCCAATCGTTTTGACTACCTTTGTTTTCTTTTTACCAAAGACGGGCCGGGATTTATTTGCTTTAAAACACCAAATCATCACAAGGGAATTCTCCTTAAAGCCATAGTTTTGGGAAAACATTGTTTTCAAAGTCCTCAAAACATAAATGCAGTTTACCTCAGCATCTGCCACATGCCAATGTTTTGTCTTCTGTAACACTTGGGGCCGGAGCTTACCAAGGGCCACGGTCCTCATGATCTTAGTAACAACATGAAACCAGACCAAGCCAGTCCAATTATACTGAGACCAACCCCATTCCATCCCAATGTGCCTGCATGGTCTTTTTATACACATATATATACACGTATATATATATATATATATACCTTGTGCCTTTTTAATTTGTCTGTCATTTATCTATGGATCACAATTTTTTGGAAAGAACTTGCCTTACTTTTTTCTGTCTTGATATTTTTGTGCCACTGTTTATCAATGTTTATCAAAATGGAGTGTCTGTTTTTAGACAGTGTGTGAAAGGATTGTTCAGAGTTTTATTTGAATAGTATATAAGTAATAAAATGTTTTTGTATCCGAAACCATACTTGGCGTTCCTATTATTGTGATCACAGTTACACAGTGGTGGTAAAGTATTTGCATTTTCTACTACTTAATACTTTGCCTCCACTACATTTGATAAGTTTAGTTACTTATCACTCTGCATACACAGACTAATACAAAATATAATCAATATGGTGTATTAATACAGGTTAGAACATAAGACTCCACAATTCACAAGCTCTTATATACAGAGAGGAAAATAAGTATTTGAACACCCTGCTATTTTGCAAGTTCTCCCACTTGGAAATCATGAAGGGGTCTGAAATGGTCATCGTAGGTGCATGTCCACTGTGAGAGACATAATCTAAAAAAAAAAAATCCAGAAATCACAATGTATGATTTTTAACTATTTATTTGTATGATACAGCTGCCAATAAGTATTTGAACACCTGATTAAATCAATGTTAATATTTGGTACAGTAGCCTTTGTTTGCAATTACAGAGGTCAAACGTTTCCTGTAGTTTTTCACCAGGTTTGCACACACTGCAGGAGAGATTTTGGCCCACTCCTCCACACAGATCTTCTCTACATCAGTCAGGTTTCTGGGCTGTCGCTGAGAAACAGAGTTTGAGCTCCCTCCAAAGATTCTCTATTGGGTTTAGGTCTGGAGACTGGCTAGGCCACGCCAGAACCTTGATATGCTTCTTACAGAGCCACTCCTTGGTTATCCTGGCTGTGTGCTTCAGGTCATTGTCATGTTGGAAGACCCAGCCTCGACCCATCTTCAATGCTCTAACTGAGGGAAGGATTTTGTTCCCCAAAATTTCGCAATACATGGCCCCGGTCATCCTCTCCTTAATACAGTGCAGTCGCCCTATCCCATGTGCAGAAAAACACCCCCAAAGCATGATGCTACCACCCCCATGCTTCACAGTAGGGATGGTGTTCTTGGGATGATACTCATCATTCGTCTTCAAACACGGTTAGTGGAATTATGACCAAAAAGTTCTATTTTGGTCTCATCTCGACCACATGACTTTCTCCCATGACTCCTCTGGATCATCCAAATGGTCATTGGCAAACTTAAGACGGGCCTTGACATGTGCTGGTTTAAGCAGGGGAACCTTCCGTGCCATGCATGATTTCAAACCGTGACGTCTTAGTGTATTACCAACAGTAACCTTGGAAACGGTGGTCCCAGCTCTTTTCAGGTCATTGACCAGCTCCTCCCGTGTAGTTCTGGGCTGATTTCTCACCTTTCTTAGGATCATTGAGACCCCACGAGGTGAGATCTTGCATGGAGCCCCAGTCCGAGGGAGATTGACAGTCATGTTTAGCTTCTTCCATTTTCTAATGATTGCTCCAACAGTGGACCTTTTTTCACCAAGCTGCTTGGCAATTTCCCATAGCCCTTTCCAGCCTTGTGGAGGTGTACAGTTTTGTCTCTAGTGTCTTTGGACAGCTCTTTGGTCTTGGCCATGTTAGTAGTTGGATTCTTACTGATTGTATGGGGTGGACAGGTGTCTTTATGCAGCTAAGGACCTCAAACAGGTGCATCTAATTTAGGATAATAAATGGAGTGGAGGTGGACATTTTGAAGGCAGACTAACAGGTCTTTGAGGGTCAGAATTCTAGCTGATAGACAGGTGTTCAATTACTTATTTGCAGCTGTATCATACAAATAAATAGTTAGAAAATCATACATTGTGATTTCTGGATTTTTTTTTAGATTATGTCTCTCACAGTGGACATGCACCTACGATGACAATTTCAGACCCCTCCCATGATTTCTAAGTGGGAGAACTTGCAAAATAGCAGGGTGTAAAAATCCTTATTTTCCTCACTGTATATAGTATTTAAAATTAACAAGATCTGGTTACTACTTCTTTCACTGCAATTATAGCACCAACCATCTAACTGACTGAATTATGTGGAGCACTGATGAATCACTAAAGCCGGTTTATCGGTTGTTTTGTATCCTCCTGCCTTGTTTTTGCCTTAATCCTGAAACTAACCGCATCGTCACATACATGCTGAAAACCTCTTCTGTATTCCCACAGAGGGGGAAACACTGAAGTGCTGTGGCTCAGCGAGCGAGATTGTACATTAATCTTTCACGTGCGTCTCCCGCTGACAGGCATGTAGCATCAGACAAGTTGACAGGTGGCTTCAGCTCAGTGCACAGGGGCAAGAGTTAAGTCAGTCAAATTACAGTTCAATATTTAAGAGTGAGCGCTATAAATAAAATGCTTCGTTTCCCCACTTACTTTTTTGCCAATGGCATGGGATCTGCCCCACCACCGGATCATTTGACTTTTCTGTGATTTCATTGTTTATCAAAATAAATAGTAAAATAATAAAGTGTTTGTAAACGGAAAATCCAACCTTCACTCAAACTCAGCGTGCAGCTATATAGTGTATTTACATGTTTTCTGGATGGTTTCTTGCATAGCTGCAAATCAGTGAGCTACATCTTTGTAAATTTTCTGAGCACCACATGTTCTTAGCTGCGCAATCTCTAAAACTCCAGGCATCGGGTCAGATAGAAACTCACCCTTTCTGATGCTATTTTAGGTTTCAAATATTCATTTTGGAGAGGCCTAAATGCAGTTCTGACCTTGTCACAGTACAGCGCTCTCAAGACCAAGTTAGAGCGACAGCCAATTTCCAACTAGGTCAGCCAACATTTGACGTCCTCTATGAATTTCAGATATCTGCATATAAATTACAGCCACTTCTTCATCTTACTCGCCTACATGAACACTTTGAAATCTATGGCATTTTCTATTTATTTTTGGCACGCACCGCTATCACTTACTCTTAACTGATCAACCTGATTTTCAAGACACAATGCTTTATCATTTAAAATATTTGGACTGATCATAAACAATTATCAGATATTTATATTTAAGTGTATATTAAGAGATATGCTTTCCAATTTAGCATCACAAAATGATAGAAAGCATCTGAATTTTGTTTTATTTTGTTTAGCCACTGTACAGTGCAGTGACAGTAGGTAGTGACCATCAGAGGCAGCGTAAAGACGACCAGTGCACCATGGTTCAATCCACTATCTTTTATTAAATACAACATATTGGTGACATGTAGGAGATATACAACATGGACAGCAATCACTTGGCTCCTTCATCAAACTTGGGCTCTGGAAAAAAAAACAAAGAAAAAAACTATTAGTGACAGACATACTGCAGCTGTGCGTTACAATACTTGATTAGATTTGAAAGCTAGACCAGGCTATAGCAATATGTACCAACTAGCTCGTTGTAACTTCATCAAAAAAAATGCCAAAAATGAAGTTCAGAAAGAAAAAGCTTCCTGAACCAATTTCAAACAGAATGAGAAAATCATCTTGCTTTGAAGAGCGTCACTAAGTATAGACACAGACAGAGCCACAAATCACAATGCATCTCTCCAGCGGCAAAGAAATCAATATTTATGAGGGAGAAGGTTCTGTGAAAGCAAAGAATCACCTCATTTAAAAAAAAACCCAGTCAGCTGCCATTGTTAAGCACCAGCACTGTAGCTGATCAAAGTGAATGCCTTTTCTTTGACCTATTGTTTTAAGCATTTTCATCCATCAGCTTGGACTAAATCATGCTGACAACTATTTTCTCCTAAGCAGTGATTAAGAAAATGAGGCTGTAATTTTGATTTACTTCAACCTCTTAAAACATAATGTATTGTGTGACAAGATCTCATGCTCTTTTAAAATCATTGTCATTGAAGAATAGTGTTAAAATACCTCTCGTGAACAAAATATTGAAACTGAGGTGATAAAAACTGATGATAACAGGATCTAATTAGGGCAAGAGACCAACTACGGCGAAACTAACCTGAGAATTTGATATCAGGGAACTTGTTGAGGTCTCCTCCACCATATAGCCTCTGCAGTTTGGTAACCTCATCAGACAGGTTCTTCTGGTATTCGGGTCCTGCTTCCACAATGCCACCTGAAGTTCTGGGAGAGCCAAGGCATCAAATAATGTTAAAGTGATGAGTGGAGGCGATGCCACTTGAATACAACATAAACAGAAAGGACTGAAATGCGTTACCAGTGAAAGTTAATGTTTCACCAGTGACTGAACTGGAAGCCTACTTCCATCTAAACGTTGTGCATGGACACTGTAGTGATATTACAGGAGTTGTGTATCAACTGACTTGCTCTTGGCTTTGTAGTCGCGGATCTTGTCAAGGAACAGTTTCTGGACGGGGTCGAGATCCTTGGTCCGGTTGAAGAGGACAGCGGACATGCCGATGTTCCGGCGCAGGGTCAGGCTCACGGCGGAGCGCAGCACGGAGGACAGCTGGAATAAGCGGTGCACTGCCATCTGAAAGAGCAGAAAGCCTCGGGGTAACTTATGTTGGCATCCGGACGACAGGCTGTTAGTTAACGTTAGCTGCGTTAGCTCTAGCTCTGTTTAAAGTTAGCTGCAGTCCCCTGAAGCTCATACTAATCTAAATGACAGAGTTAGCTAAGTTACACACTAAACAGACACGACATCACAAGCGGCTTTCGAAATTCTGACCGTCGACTTACATTAGTAATGTCACAACGACGTTATTCAAGGCTAATATGCTATGCTAGGTTTAGCTGACGCGACAGAGCCTTCTTACAACGTCCTCTGTCGTCTTTTCGGGCTACAGTAAGTGACGAGAACGTCACACTCACAACATAAATGAACTTGTGTTTATCAGTATGCACGGTAATGACAAATAGGGTGAAGGTAGATGTTTGCAAAAGCATCCCTTTTAATACTCAGGAAGTTACTCACCTTGGATTTGACACTTAAAGCTGAAGATCCAAATGTGGAGGATCGCGGTGGATTGTGGGAGTGTGTTGATGAAAATCGGGCGTTCGCGGGCGTCAAACTTGTCCCTCTTTATGCGCAGCGCTGCGCATATTTAGGTTGACCTCACATGGCATGAATAAATGTCTTTGAACATATACATTATATGCGTATATAAATACTGTATATTGTGGTGTATCCACAAACATGAAAAACAAAATGAACCTTAATTTAGTATCCTAATGTTTAGATATACTGCAAAGACGAGCATGCATCACAAATGACGTATTTGATTTGTTTTTAAATGTTTCACTTTGACAGAAAATATAACAAGAGAAATCATTTGATGATAAATCATTTTATTTCTTTATTTTCACCCTTTCAGCAATCATCTCATATGACATTATTGCTTGTATTTAGGGCTGGGTGAAAAAACAATAGTGATAATTATCACAATATAATTTTCCTCAATAACAAATGTTCGATAAATCGGGCAGTTTAACAGCAGATTTGATCCACTGTTTGTCACGTTCTGACCGTAAAGAACAGTTTAACCACATAAATAACCATCTGGTGTAAACTTGAAAGAAATGATTTTACAATGATTATAAAATATAGATGTGTAAAATAATTTTATATTTATCATTATAGTTATTAATATTGTGCTAAGGGGTGCCCAGGAAAGTGGTGACCCGTGAGAGTGGGGTTTCCTTGCAGTGGGCCAGTTAATTTAACAATATATACAGTCCCCTCCAAAAGTATTGAAATGGTAAGGAAAATTCCTTTGTTTTTGTTGTTCACTGAAGACATTTGGTTTAAGATCGAAAGATGAGTATGAGACAAGAGTTCAGAATTTCTGCTTTCATTTCCTGGTATTCACGTCTAGATGTGTTAAACAACTGAGCACATATCACCGTTTGTGTTACAACTCAGGACATATCACTCTTTGTTTGAACCCATGCATTTTTCAACTGAGCAAAACTACTGGAACATGTGACTGACAGTGGTTTCTTGTTGCCCAGGTGTTGCCTTTTAGGTTGATTGTCCAAACATTAAATAGCTCTGCATGACTAGTCTAAGTTTTCATTATTGGTTCAAACCTATCAAGACTGCATTTTCTGTTAAAGAGGATAAACCAACATGAAGAGCAGAGAGCTTTCAATGGGAGAAAAGGAAGCCATTGTCAAGCTGATAAAAGAAGGAAAATCTACCAGAGCCATTGGACAAACAATTGGCACAGCAAGCACAACAATTTAGAATGTCTTGAAAAACACAGAAACTACTGGTGTACTGAGCAACAGGTCGGCCAAGGAAAACAACAGTAGTTGATCACAGAAATATGTTGAGAGCTGTGAAGAAAACCCCCAAAACATTAGTAAGTGACATCACCAACGACCTCTACAGTGCAGGGGTGAAGGTATCACAATCCACTGTTCGAAGAAGAGCAGAGATGAGCGGCAAAAGTCCTGGAACACAATCTTCTGGACTGATGAGACTAAGATTAATCTCTACTGCTTATGATCTGATACAAGCTCATCTGTGAAGCGTGATGGAGGTAGTGTCATGGCCTGGACGTGCATGGCTGCTTCTGGAACAGGCTCATTAATATTTCTTGATGATGGTAGCAGCAGAATGAATTCAGACGTGTACAGAAACATTTTGTCTGCCAATTTACGGAGAAATACATTGAAACTAATGGGGAGGAAGTTTATCATGCAGTAGGACAATGATCCAAAGCACACTGCCAACCAAACGAAAGACTTCATCAGGGGAAAAAAGTGGAAGACCTTAACCCTTAAGAGGAGACTGAAGGGAGAAACACCCTGAAACCAACAAGAACTGAATGCCTGGAATAGCATCACAAACGAAGAATGCAACAGTTTGGCGATGTTGATGGGTCACAGGCTTGAAGCAGTTATTGCAAGCAAGTGTTATGCCACCAAATATTAAATGTTATTTACTTTAAGATTATTTGTTCCTGTACTTTTGCTCACCTAAGAATGCTGTGGTCTAACACAAATGGTGATATGTGCTCAGTTGTTTAACACATCTCGATGTGAATACCATGAATACCAGGAAATAAGAGCTGAAATTCTGAACTCTTGTCTCAAACTCATCTTTTGATCTTAAACCAAATATCTTCAGTGAACTACAAAAAACAAAGGAATTTTCCTTACCGTTCCAATACTTTTGGAGGAAGAATGGAGTCAGCTAAAATGGGCCACTTTCTGTTAAATAACTTAGAAGACCATTAAAATTAATGATGCATTAGCTCTATTGATATTTTTTATAAATGGGTCTCGGTCTCGGTTTAAGGTAAAAGAATGTTATTGAGTTAGAGTATCAGCAGGTTCCTTCGCAGCTGTTTAGGTTAAATGTAAAGAGGGAACAACAAAAACAACAACAATAATAGTAATTTTAGCTGAAAACATTTTAATTTCAGAAGTAAACTGACATTATTGTGTTTGGGTTGCCACTGTAAAAAACCTTGTCAGTACATTTCATGCAATAAAAAGCATTATAAAGTCATGAACTCCAAGGGTGAATTATCTTCTGTCAGGGTTGATAGCTCAGGGAGGTAAGAGATTGCTCTGTAATGCAGAGGTTGTGGATTCAATTCTTATTGAGGCCTACTAGCTTTTGAAACAGCTCCCAAAAGAAAAAGTCAAGTGCTCAAAGAAATAGTTAATGTGTCTGGTCCAGTAGCTCATGGTAGTGAAGGACCCCTTTGAAAGTCAGAGTTTGTGGGTTCTATCCTTATTAAGGTCTTATGAGTTTTGAACGAACTCCCAAAAGACAAAGTTAAGAGCTGTAACAAATACAAGTAATCTGTCTGTTCCAGTAGCTCAGGATGATAGAGGACGGTTTGGAAGTTCACAGGTTGTGGGTTCAAACCTTATCATGGCCCAACAAGTTTTGAAGCATCTCCCAAAAGAAAAAGTCAAGAGCTCTAAGAAATACAGGTAACATGTGTGGTCTAGTGGTGTAGGCTGGTAGAGTACTGCTTAGAAGTTCAGAGGTTGTGGGTTCAATCCTTATCGAGGCTCGGTGAATTTTGAAGCGCAAACTCCTTTCTTACAATTAAACTAATGTTTCTCCCCATGAGAGGGGGCTAAGATTGAATATGTGTGTGTAGTTTTCATTGGTTTGTAGATTACATACAGCTAAAGCTCCTAAACGTCTCTCAGTACGAACATTGGCTTATCCTAAATCTAAGGCTACTGGCTCAGAGTTGACCAGTTCAAAGGCAAGATTTTATTTATTTACATATATATATTTTTATTTATTTACTATTATTACTACTACAGTCAAATGATAAAGGCCACTTTATCCAGTTCACGTGACTACAGCAATTAAAAAGGAAAGACAAGATAAAATATGCTCAACTGGTGACAAACAAAATAACTGTAGTTTTCACAGAGTACACAAGACAGAATCTGTATGTACATTCAAAACTTTATTATGGAATACAGTGTAGAAAGCGTTTTCCCAGTCAATGCAAATGGCCTGCACAATATTACACAGTGGAAAACAAAAACCAATATATAATCCACAGAAAAAAAAGATAGAAAGAAAATCCTGCTTCCTCTTCTACTCTACTGCCCTCTGTTGGGCTTCTAATGAGCACCCTCTGAAAACCAAGGACCCACCCCACTGCAGCCTCCATACGTACATGTCATTCACCAGATCTCACTCGCTGCTAGATTGAATAACAGAGTGAGAGGTCACACTGTTTTTTTTTCCTTGAACTTCCCTCAGACTAGTGCTTTCACCCCCCCCCCGACTTGCTCTCATCTCTCTTGATGGTGAACGCCTCTATCATCTATATACAGACTACAGTGCTCTGCCTCTGAGGAGTCAAGTGTGCGTTGATGGCAGAGAGGTGAGCAGCATGCCTGAGGGGAGAGGAAGGCGAAGGAGGGAGGGGAAGGCAAGTGCTGGGGTGGGGGGTGAAAATCCATTATATATACAGACTGCTTCCCTGGCTGGCTATCCATCCGGAACTGCAAGTCATTTCCTCTCTACCTCTACCTCCTCCTCCTCCCCTCCTCCCCTCCTCCTCCTCTTCCTCCCCCTCCTCCCAGCACTCCACCTGTTCTATCAGCAGACACAAAATGATTACAAAACCAAATAAGAGACGGCGTCGGCTTACAACTGGACGAAACACCAGACTGAAAATGACAAAAACACATACACGCAAGATATAACCTTAGCCCACCCCCCCATGCTGGATTCCGCCTATTTTCCCGCTCCCTTTCCTGCTCCCTGTAACCTTCACACCCACAACATGCCCTTTTCAAAAAAAAAAAAAAGACTCCACAGTCACATGGAGTGAACAAAAAAGCACAAATTTCATGGAGTGAACAAAAGAGCACAAATTAAAGAGAATGATTTCCGAGAGCCCCTCCCTATGCGTAAAGAATTTCAACACAATATATTTCAGTGACTGAGAATTATATACCAACAGAGATGAAGCCAGCCACCCTCCTGTCGCTTCAGGAACATAGCATGGTTTAAAAAAGAAAAGAAAAAAAAAAGATATGAGGAACACACTTAAATTCCAAAATCACAGATCTCTTTTAAATGTGTATTTTACATGATATCAAAGCAGAGCCCAGTCATCTAGATTTTATATATATTTTTCATCATTGTTTGAAGTCACGTGATCACGAGAAGATACTAAATGTACAATCTTGCTAGAATGACAATCTATACGCGAGAAAGGATCTCGAGAAAGAGCAGCGTTAAGACCTTTTTTTGTTTGTTTGTGTTTGTTTTTCCAAATCCTGTTGTCATTGTTGTCATGCACTACATAGGAACAGCTAAGACTTCAGCATTACTTCAACATTACACGCAATTTAAAAAAAGGACTTTACATCGGTTGACTTCTGTTTTTTTTTTTCCTCCGTTTTCATTTCTTTTTTGAAAAACAAAACTGGAAAACGAAAAAAGAAAAACTTTAAAAAGAAAAACAGCTCATTCAGAATACATAATCGCCACCGTCGACAACATGTTCATTATCATCAGCATCTCCAAATATCCTTAAGAGCCTTGTGTGACTTAGCACAGCCCAGCTGTCGTAAGAATGCGCAAAGAAAAGAGGATGGAGGGAGGGGTGGAGGAGGAGGGGGGGAGGGAGAGGGGGCTCAATTTTACTCCAGTGTAGACTGTAGAATGAGTGCAGTAGTGATGCAGTTGGTGGGGATAAAACACTGGGCTTCATTTATAAAAATCACGTTGCTTGATTAAACCGATATTTAATTTTATAAGGGTTACAAAGAATATGATAGAAACAAATCAATATGTCCACGTTAAGTAATGAATATGATGATTCTGTATGCAAGCGATGTTTGTAAATGAGGCCCAGGTCAGCGTGCGCCTCAAATCCTGCTGATCAGTGGTCAGATTTGCCTACACACACACACACACCATCCCAAGTCAAAATACCCCGACTATACACTGGCCCTGAATCAGTGTGGAGAGAATGCGCTTCTTTCCCCCAAGGAGTGGGTTTGTTTCGATGCACTGGGCGGGGCCTTTTTTCCCCCCATACATCAGCAGGCCCTGACGGAGAAAGATTGAAAAAAAAAACACCCTTCTTTGATTAAAAAAGGCGTCTTTGCCCCGATAAAGTGAACAAACTTGGTGCAAACTGGCTCGGCCGCAGCGCCCGCCCAGGCAAACGTGAAAGCAAACCCTGGCTGCCGTCGCCCCCGTATGCTTGTAACTGACTATTTCAGTCACACGTTGATGTAAGCCACACTCCCTCTAGGAGGCGTGGGACTTGTCTGGGTAGAGGGGGTCGGGGTGGGAGGAAGGGGAGGGGGAGGTGCTTGATGTGTGAAAGGAGATGTTTGTGTGTGTGTGTATGTGTGTGTGTGTGCGTGTGCGTGTGTTTGTGTACATGTGACATTCTCTTCAGTTCTGCATCTGCTCAAAGAACTTGTAGGTTGGGTTCTCGTAACCGTTCTGCTGCATCTTGGACAGGTGGCGCTCTTCGGGGGTGACGGCGGCGTCCACCTGGAGGCGAGCCAGAGAGAGTGGGGGAGGTCAGACACACACACACACACACACACACTCATGGTATATATAAATGTAAAGACAATGTACATTTTAAGACCTTGTTAGTGCTTCCTGGAAGTATAAAATAAAGAAATAAGGCTACCACAACTAATGTATTGTTTAATTAAACATTTAATAAAAGTTCTGAAATGATAAATGAGGAAAACAAAATGGAAAGCAGGAAATTAATTAGTAATGGGCAATAATCCAATTATATTTAGTAAGCAGATATAATTCAAAAACAATTTTTGCAGTGTGTACAGTTCCAATAATAACACATGCACACCCTGACATCTACACATGCACAAATTTACAAAGTGCTATAGTGAAAAACAGTGTGCACTCACACGTGCATGCATGTGCACAGCATCACCCCCACACACACACCAGACTGACTGCCCTATAGAACAGCTTGTACACATGCACACAGGTCAGCTGTTTCTTACCTCGATGACTCCGTGATGGATGGAGGTGTACTGCTTCTTCCTCAGCATCACCAAGGTGATGACGATCACGGTCGCTATGACGACGCCGCCAACCATCAGGCCTATGATGGCGCCCTTGTTGGAGCCCACATCCTCTGCGAAGAAGACCTGCGGGGAGTTGAAGGGCAGATAGTGGTCAGTCACAAGGCAACAAGCCAATCATAACCAGCGTGATGATTTTTATGTAGTGAGAGCAGAGATGCGGTACAAGCACACCAAGGACTTTTCTTTACAGTAAGCTGCTTTCTCTCATTGTGTAGCAGTGAAATGATGTGTCACAAGCACACAGTGAGTAATTAGTGTGGTTTTCAGCACAGCAGGGCTGAGAGCTAAATGTGCTTATAAATGGTTTGATGTCACTTCTCTCAAGGATCCAATTCAACGCTACCTTTATTCCGATGTGTGGGAATATCACTTATCACTGTTGACATTCAGAGTTACAGCCCATTTACTTCTGTATCTTTACGTTTTTTTGGTTAAACCAAATTGTGTGTAATTACATTTCCTAACTTGTAACCTGTTTTTGTAATTTTTAAGAACAGCATCATTACAGCGTCAAGTTTAGCTTGAAAATAATATTAAAACCGCAAGGTGACTTGTTTTGGAGGGATAATTTTCCTGGTGGAGACTTAAATTTGACAGACAACAGAGCACAACATAAAGCAACACTGATGCAGTATGACTCAGCTCCATCACAACACAATACTGGGACACATGATTAACCACATTTCACAAAAAACAAATGAAGGCTTCAGCGTCTCGGTCGCGGATTATATCTGCGGAAACTCATTTTTCACACCAAACAAAATTAAATAGAAAGCAAATGGCGTCCTCTGAAGGGAGGGAAACAGCTCCTGATATCGCCGCCTGGGATAATGGGACAGAAACCTAGTCAACTGGCACAAACTTCAAAACACCCCTAAACTGCAGATAATCTAACAGGGATCCATCTTGACATCTCAGCGCTGCTGCCCCTGCTTGGCACAAGCACTGCAAACTGAGTGGGGACTTAATTTCAGGCTGGTGAGCCTCCTCCAGATTAATCCTGCAGAACGCTGATTGGGGTTACCGTGAATATCAAATTAAGGAGTTGAGTTAAGGAGGCAGCGAGATACACTGGCTGCTCGTTGTGAATGCAAGAAATGTGATATGTAATAAAATGTAGGGATTAAGAGATTAAAGCCTTTAGGTGAGAGGAATAAGGTGCTCGGATTTGGATTTGACTGAGGATGGATTGAGGTTTTTGTGCTGGTATTACACGACTGTGTGAGATTAATGAATGAATGCAGAACTGGGTTACAGCCCTGTGAGGTTTAGTACAAAACCTGTGGCTGACCAGGAAAATACTTACAGCACAAAACTTTACTCTGATCAGAGGACAGCGGGTTTTAGAGAGGAGCAGGCGAGCGTGACGCACGCATTATCGCCGCCGTCTCCATGGACACCTGTCTCCATGGTGACAACCTTGGGAGTTTACCACGAGGACAAAGTGGAGACACGGACCTGACTGTGTGTGCGTCGGTGAAGAAGAGAGGGCAGAGTCCAGGCTTGCATGTGTCAGCAAATACATCTTAGTGTGTGTGTGTGTGTGTGTGTGTGTGTGTGCGCGCATGTTTGTGTCTCTATGTATATTAACTGCATTTTTAATGAATCTGTGAATTTCAAATGAGTCTGCATATCTGTGCTGCTGCATGTGTCAGAGTGAGCTGCTTTTTGTGTGTGTGTTCGTTTACCAGTTTCTGATGGTGAACTTCATATTCAGTGCTCTGCCTGTCCTCCGTCTCCATGCGCAGCGCAGGAATAGCTTCCATCTTCATTCCAGTCACTGGCGAGGGAAGCAGAAGCACTATCTATTATGGATGGTGACACTCAGCCGCTTTCTCTTTCTCACACACACACGCTGAGATCAAACTAACTCGCTCAAGCAGGACGGACAGCGGAGTGTCGGAATGTAACAGCAGTATGAATTGAATATAGCACGTATATGGCACTGCATACCGTACAGTATGCAAAGCCCCCTGCAGCTGCATCACAAATCTCAACAACCACAGCTGGTGCCTTAATGGAGTTCAAGCGGAGTTTGACCTCGCTGTGTGCAAATAACAGCGGCAAGAAGGAGAGGTAGTGGAAAAATGCTGCCCTGACTTTGCTTCAAATCTCTACTTCAAAACAATCGTGTGATGTATTTTAAGAGGGGACCTTACTTAGCCTGGAAGATATTTTAACAAAGCAAATCCGTGTTGAAGTTAACATGCTACTTTTGCCATTACAATAGATGCATTTCCTTACATTAGGGTTTATAAGTTACTAATGGCTTTATTAACGGTTATGGAATGAACAATTTTCTAATGCTCCGTTATTAAGAGCAACTTTTGGGCTGTCAGGCTGTGAAAACCTCGTTTTGCTGGTAAGTCGTTAATGAATGCTAATAAGTCACACCTCAAGAAAAGGGAAATTAGCAGTCACACGGGTTCTAATTAATAAATGCTCATTTATTTCTCACTTTATTTTAAAGCCATCAGCTAAAGCTAGTAAGCCATCATGTTTTTATAACCGATATAACCGATCTACAAAGTGTCAGTGAATGATGATATAAAGAGACTTATTAGAAAGTAGTACATGTACATTTACCAGCATCGGGACCATAGAGCTAATTCTTACTGTACTTTTATACTTTAATCAGCTGTTTACTACTCTTACTACTACATTTGGCCACCAAACCGAAGCAATAGGCCCTACTAGTATTATAGCCACCAGAGCGTAAGTGCATAAGTTTAAACATTTATATTTTTGGGAGAAAGTGCACACTTTTGCCAACTTGGTGGGTAAGGTGTGGCAAATCTAACAGCATATTATCTGCAGGCCTTAAACCCTACACATCTGATTTTCCAAATACATATAAATACTTTAGAAAGCGTTTTGAACAACTGCACCAACCTGGCCGTGTGGGAATGCCTCTATCAAGATTGGGGCGAGAGTCCACTGGCTCAACTAGAGAGAGAAAGCAATTTCATTTTTATATAATTTTGTAGCAAAGTCAAAAGTGGATGACTACATATTGGTTTACATAATTAACGGGAGTCGTTTCTATCAATTTTGAAGCAACCAAATTGTAGTGAAATGTAACCAACAACCCAGCGCTTCAGTTAGTACCCTGGTTCTCAGTGTTGGGCTGGTTGAAGCTCTCGGGGTGGACGAAGCCGACTCCCCCCAGGCCCAGTGTATCTTCCTGGGGCAACAGGTCGGTCTGGCCGTCTCCCAGCTCCTGGTCGGGCATCAGGGCGTCGTTTCCGTAGCTCATCCTCACGTCTGTCTGCAGGTTGGCCAGCTGCTGGGCCATATCCGCCTGCTCCCGCTGAAGAAGCTCTGGATGCACATGATCAGGAGACAGGAAGGAGAGAGGTCAGAGGAGACGAGAGGATGGGAAGATAGACGAGGAACAGAAGTGGAAGCAGTAAAGGAAGAACTTTCACTTTTATTTATCCTATTCTGTTTCAGACTTCTTATATCTCATTGTTTTCAGTTGGTTTGAACATAAAATGCTCTCTATGATGAAAATACTGATGATGATAAAAGAAAAAATAATTCTTTCTGCGTAAAAGGAAATATTATATCCTACGCAATGATCCACAAATGTTTCTCTATCAGAGGGGACAGCCTTGAAATGTTCAGCTCAGTTTTTAAAAAAAGACCTGGTGCCTAGCAATGACTAAACAGTCCTTTTTCTTCTATGTATGTTTCTTCCCCTGTGTATGTGTGTGTTTTGCCGGGCAGCACAGACTGTGACAGTCTCCGAGACAGAGACACAGATGGCAGTGTGACGCACGCAACTCCAATAAACCCAAAACCCACAGAAACCTTATGGGGAGGCGGGGATGGGGTTGGGGGTGGTGGGGGTTGTGGTGTTATCTTCCCAGGAAACAGATTCATTTGACTCTGAACAGAAGAATTAGGCCAAATGGCTCCATTTTTGGGGGGCTGGAATTTAGAGCATTCAATCTCTCTGTTACAGGAAGCACAATCGGGACAGTGTGTCTTCCTCGATATCTCTCTCATGCAAGGGACAGCAAAGACAACTACAACTTAGATTTACAAGATGTGGTTCATGTCACTGTGACATTTTTTCCCCTGTCTCTCTCACTATTAACTGCTCTCTCAGAGAAAAACGATTTCCATCTTTTTCAGCTGCCCTTCTATAGTTATTTTATGGTTGCCTGGATACTGTCAAGGCTTTTGCAACACTGAAACAACACTGTTTCCATGTAACAATTATGAAGTCTTACCAGTCGAAATGATAAACTCACCAACTTGGTCCTGGATGTCGTCAGCTACACCGGGCACCTTGTAGAGAAGTCCCAGGGACTGGTTCATACGCTCCTCAATGACACGCAAGTGGGTCAGTACCTTTTTACATACAAAGACAGGTTGCTTCTTTAATTAGTAAGATAGGCTATACAACTTCATTTACAAATAAAATTTGTTGTAGTAAGTAGTAGTGGGCAAAAATTAAATTGTACGTCGGACGCTACCTGAGGTCTGATCTGCGCAGCCTTCTTGGGGTCCACCATGCGGACGTGTTCGAAGTGTTTGAGGGTGTGCTGCCTGTCCTTCTGCTCAGCGCGCACGTACTTCTTCAGCAGGCTGAAGACATGGCGAGGCTTCAAAAGACGACAAGAACAAGATGAAAGTTTAGAAGAGAGAGAGTCGCAGGGTGTTATATTCGTATACAGCCCGGATCAGAAAACCAACCTCAGCACGGGCAATCAAAATCAAACGGAAGTTAAAACATGATGTTGATCCAAACCTTGAAATCAGTGAGTGACATTGTTTTTTTCTCTACAGTTTTCTTCAGAAGATGAGGTTAATTTCACAAATATATTATCTATCAAGCCTCAGACATTAATTAAATGCTTTTATATGGGAGTAAATTTTTTTTCCTAGATTGCGATCCAGTATATGTTTCTGATTTTACACAGCATACTGTATAAAGGGCTCCATTTGTTATGTGCATTTATACAGTGACAAAGCACAGAATTAAAAGGACTAACAAAACACCGACAGGAGAACAGAACAGTTATTTATGTTTTGCGGCAGGTCAGACTGATGAAAATATCTCACTTCAAATAAAATCAGAACAAGAACTATCTTGATGAATAGTCGAGAATCTTAAAAGCAACAACGAGAAAGTGTGAAATGGCAGGATAACAGTAAACTTTGAAAGAAAATACAATTTAAAACGCTACAGTAAATCACAGGGGAAATGACTTTTGATCATTAAACGCCGTCAACCATCTGCATCGAGCTCTAACTGTTTATACTGCGTACCCTTGGTGGGTCCAGCTGCAGCGCTGTCAGGTAGCTCTCCAGAGCCAGGCGGCGGCGGTCGTTGAGCAGTGCCTCCACCCGGGCCATGTGGGTCTCCACCAGCTGCTGCCGCTCGCTGGCCGCCTCCTGCTCCAGCGCCTCCACCTTCTCCTGGAAACGCTGCGTGCACACATGAATCGCAACATACAGATCAATGAAACGACAGCCAGAAACATCTGGTGGTTTTGTGGATTATGTCCAGTATGTGCATGTCATACCTGGATGACAGCCTTCTTGTCAGCACGTGGCAGGTTCTTAGCTTCCCTCTCAGCCTCCTCCCACTCTCTCATTACCTGAGTGCAAGAAAAAGGAGGATAAAACGGTGAATTATGCTTGTCAAACTACAATTTCTTTCCGCATATTCTATCATAGGATGATTTTACATGGACGTGAAACGTTGCTCTTTGTGGCATTTATCTGATCCTCTTGCAGCTGTCTAAATGGAAGAAAATTTTACAAAGCTATGAAAAGATAACATCCAGGCTGCAGAGGGCAAATATCAGATCCTCGCGCTGCATGTAAATAATCCTTTCAGATTGAGAATATTGATATGAAGGAGCTTCTGCTTTCTAAATCAGAGGGGGGGGAAAGATGATTGTTCATCCCACCTCAGTTTCATGCTCTCTAATTCAACCCAGGCCTTTACCAAAGACATGACCTAATAGTATCTGTAAGGGTGAAGTCAGCTGTGTGAAATCGGTACGATGCTGCGCCAGTAGCTACTCTCGTGAAACAAACAGAGCTATCCTGAGTGGCGAATTGGCAAAAAGGAAAAATAACGCTTTTAGAGCCATACGTGGCTGTTAAGAGTTCTAGTCTGGAGCTTTGGAAACTGTGACATTGCTGTGGACCATCTGGCTCTCTTCCGGAGAGCGAGCTGGGTTGATTAAAGAATACAATTAAAGTGGAATTGGCTCGGTCGGCTCACCTGGGAGGGATTAACAAACGCACCTATTTGATTTACTTGACACACCTTTCCTCCCTCCATTTTCTATTTATAGAAATATCTTTGTCCTCTCCCTGCTCAGCTACTGTTACTGATCCACATGTATGCAGTGACGGCTGATCAGCTTTCAGTCTGCTGAATTTAAAAAACATCAACAAAATAATCCTCTACCTGGGACATCCTCTCGCGGTGCTTGGACTCCAGGCTCTCTTTGGCCTTCTGGAAGTGGCCGTGTTCATTTTCGTCAGCGGGCGTCTCCAGATAGTGGTCCACGGCGTCGGGGGAGCTGGGCGTGGCTGTGGGTACTGCATTAAAATGGAAGTGAACAGGGAGGGGAAAAAAGAGGAGGCAAGGACGTGAAAAGGCTTTTCGTGAAGCATCTTTTTAATGCATACTTTTATTTGGTTGATCTGGGACCAGCTGTGTTGCCTCAGTACACACAAACACAAAACACAGAGTCCAAAATGGGTTAATAGGGTTAGTGTGAGATAAGAAGAGAAAGAGAACAAGATAGCAGCTGTAGCTGGAAGCCAGCACCCTCCAAAAGCAAACAAGTGAATGCCTCAGATGACCTGTAGTCCTTTGTATAAGAGAGACAAAACCTTCTCTCATTTATAGAACTTCCCTCAGACCTTGATACGGCTTTCGAGCCAAAACCCTGGCGCTGGAATTTATCCTTTGGGCTCAAAAGCACAGACTGAACTGAGGTCGACTTACCAGCAACAAAATCTAAATGGACCACGTATTGCGTGAAATTCGGATTTAATCAGTGGGAAGTTGATTATCTTCCACACGTGTGCTATCAAATGTGGTCGCAGCATGCATGAAGGTCGCACGTCATGTGAAATTGGTTATTTCTGGTGAGAGCGCATGACTGCACAACACACAAAAACAAAGTTTTGTTAGCCTCTGTTCCTCTAAATGCATAACAAAATTTTTTTCCTCCTCACATATCTCTGGTGTTATGCAGATGGTTTTGTTTTTATTTACCCAGGTTTAGATAGAGGTGCATATAGTTTGTGGTGCTCATAGCATAGAAAAATTTACAAAAAAATCTAAAAGGTGCAGAATCAGTTCAGTTTATTTATAAATGTATACCTTGTTACTTGGGACTACTTCTTTGGTGAAAATTGAACAGGTCTGTAGGTTACCCATTGTAACAAGGACATTTCTTGAGGAAAGACATAACTAGGAACATAAATCTGTATGGTGAGATAACACTAGAGGTAAATGACAATGCTGTTTTTCTTTAATATTGTGAACTGCCCCTAAAGTGGTAATTCCTTGTTTAGATTTTTATATTCGATATTTCTCTCAATCATTGCTGTTAAGCAGTCTCCGCTGTTGTGTTTCTAGACTGAACATTTTTCAAAAATCAATTTTCAACCTGGTGCACTACATCACATTTGCACTATTTTTTATGCGAGTGCCCCAGAGTGCACGCAAAAATTCCTATAATGGAACAAAAATGCTCTTCTCTTCAGCTAAATGTCCCATAATGCAATGTTTTGCTTTGGATAGATTTAAATCGCAGTTATGAAACACCACACCTATCAGTGATGGTAGTAGATGGTAGCATAATCATAATTATTACAAAACTATTCAGTGCGAATTGTTCAGTTGACAGTTAAAGACTAAACAAGCTATGCACTGAAAGTGCTGCAGAACTTCTGCAAGTACAACGTCTTTGAATAGGGAAAGCTTTCATTAGCTGGACAAACACTGAATCAATAGTTTGTTGGATCAAACCCTCAAAGGGAACAGAGACAGAAGCTGACGTTTGCTGTATGAAAGTTACTTAGATTATTACTATAATTATCGTGTGGCTTTGTATTTACAAAAAAATCTGCCATTTGACAAAAAACCAGTTGCACTGAGACGGACTATTAATTGAACACACAAGCAAGAACAGAGTGTATGAGTGTGCGTGGCTGTTGGGAGAAAAAGACTGTGCAGCACTTTCTCACCTCGTGTTCAGCAGAGCAGAAATCCCATATCTAAACACACATGCACTTACACTCACACACCTAAACACACACACACGCACGCATACACACACAGGGGATAAAATTAGATCAAAATATAGGGAGATGGAGATGACTCCATTTTGCTGCAGGGCGGATCATACACTTCGTGACTGACACGCACACACACACACACACAAACGCACACATATCGAGCAAGGTCAGTGATCCTTAAACAACACTGAAATCAGCCTCTGAGCCAAACACTTAAACCGCCTTCCGCTCCCCACCTATAAAACACACAACCCCCCTCTGCCTCTGCGCGTACACACACTCACACACACACACACACACACACACACACGGCAATGAAAAATTGGTAATCAAGGACAGAGTTACAATTTGAAATCCAATCAGTTCACTTTGTGACTGAATGATCACTTCTAGCTCAACAAAGTAATAATTTGAATGGCCAAACATATTAGCAAGGTGGGAAAAAATATGTCAGTGTATGTATAACAGTGTTGGAAAAAAAAACGAGGTGTGAAAATCATCACGCCATCGCCCTCATTGTTGCCAATCTAATCAATCATCACAATGTGATGTAGCAGGCAGGTGCGCTCTGAGTGTGTAATGATGTATTGATGAGTTTTGTCCTAGGAAATGTTTCACATTTTCAAAATTGCCGCTGGTGCAATTTGACAACCAATTTAATTGAATGTAATGAATTAGGCAGCACTTATTTCCTCAGTGACGAGGACGGGATAACGTAAGCAAGTCTGCAACGCATCAGGGATGTAAGGGATAATGTGCAGCGAGGTGAGGATTACTGAAAAATAATTCCTGCCTGGATGATTTTACAGCTCATATTCCTGTTAAAGTAATATACACGATTACACCCATAAAACGACTGTAATCATAGAAATGATTGTAGTTATACATGCCATACAGCCTCTAAACAGAATTGTACAAGAAAACAAACCCTCTGTATCTAACCGTTGTTGCATATAGTTTTTGGCACCAGGTTTCACTACTTAATTTAAACAGATATCAATAATTTCAACTTTAATTCTGGTTGTCTCTTCACTGAGGATTCAGAAAGTTTGTTTTATCCTCATGGCTTCAGCATAAGAACTGCTAAAACACTTCTCCAGCTCTTCAAAACAAAACTAGGTCCAGTGTGGCTCAGAGCAAAATGTAAAACAAAACATCTTGTACCATGTCATACATCCTACAAGCTGAAAGTAAAAGTTAGAGACAATCAGGTTGGTGCCTTCAACAATCCAGGAGGGATTGGTAAAAGGTAAAGCCTGTTTTTAGTGCAAACACCACTATTTGTCCGACGGGACGCACACAGAGATTGTCAGAAGAAAAAAAGTTAGTAAAGTTTAGCCAAGAATAGAGCTGACAGGTAGGGAACGTCGTCGAAAATGAGCACACCAAGCGGGAAACCTTTGAGCAGCTGTTATCTGGCAGCCGGTGGGAAGCTTGGATAGACAGCGAGGAAAAGTGAGAGTTAGAAACACACCGGAGATGGACTAGCATTCAGACCAGCGAGTTTGCTGGTTGAGGTTAGCTGCTGCCGGTAGGACTTACTGACGCTGCTGCAGACAGACAGGCAGTACTCCTCTGACTCAAAGTTATTCCTGTTGCCTCCGCAGCCGCCGTAGATAAACTGAGCACAGCGGCCCTCCTGTTGGTCAAAGTACCAGCGGGGCAGCATGGCCCGGCATGGACCGGTCTCTGCATTGGCCCAGCACACATCTTGGAGGACACACACACACACACACACACGCCATCATTCACGCACCATAAACCATGTGAGTGTGCCATCTTATTCTCATTATCTCAAGAGTGTCACCTATAAAATATGGCACTTAAAGAGACACATAATATAATAAAAAATAAAACACTTGATGTTACATAGCAGGGCATGTGGAGAAAGCCAGGTTTCAGCGTTATTAATACCAATTTAATATTAAAACGAAGAAACAAAGCTGGAACAACCAATTCTGGCTCTAATGGAACGTAGCTAATGAAAGCTCTGAAATGATAAATGAGCACAATAAGAAAAATGACAGCGGGAAATTAATTGGTGAGGAACATGAAGTTCAATTGTGTTCAGCAAAGTGTAAAAAAAAATGGAGAAAACATTTTGTTTGCTGTACTACTAAACTTGTACCAGATTAATCTAAATATGAAGAAACCTGTCATCTTATTATTGTATTTAAGATGTTAACATTTCATTAAGAGCCTTAAATTTTAAACGTTTCCAAGGCTTTTCAAGGACCTCCAGTCACCCTGATAACAGAAGATGAGAACCAAACTTAGACACACGCCCACATCATCTGAAACGTTCCTTACCCTTGACAACCTCTTCCACAGATTCAGTGGTGGTGGTGGTGGTCGTTGTCATGGCAACGTTGGTGGTGGGCTCATCGGCGTCATCTCCGTCGTCCAGCGTTTCGACAATGTCATCGCCTCCCTCCTCCTCCTCCTCGTCCTCCTCCTCCACCTCTTCGTCCTCCTCTCCGTCCCCATCCTGGTCGTTGTCCAGCACGTCCTCCTCCTCTTCCTCCTCCTCCTCTTCCTCAGCCACCTCCTCCTCTTCCTCCTCCTCCTCTACCACAGATGGCCTGGTTTCCTCTTGGCGCTCCACTGGCTCTGGCTCCCGCACCATGCTGGGGGAGAGGGAGGGAGGAGGAGAGGAAAAGGGAGGAAAAAATGAAGGCAAGGGAGGGAAGGAGTAAAGAGGCATATGGAGAGAACAAGAGGAGAGGAAGAGGGATGAGGAAATGAAGAAGACAAGGAGGATAAATGGGAGGGAGCGAAGAACAGAGATTTTAAATTATAACCACCTTGCAGTTTGCTTTCAAGGAAAGAAATTTTATCCTCCTGGCAATCTTGAAAATGAAAGTGGCAGTATCTATGATCATCTGTGCGCTGAGTGATTACTCTGCTGCTGCCTTAACCTCATTTATCTGTGTGTGTGTGTGTGTGTGTACCTGTTGTCAGAGTAGTCAGTCTCCGCTCCGCCCCACCAGACATCGGAATCATCAGCATCCTGCTCGGCGCTGTCGGCGTCACGCTCTGCCTCCGCGGGACAGCACACAAACTCCACTCCTCGGAAGCGGTCGATGCCGCAAGGCAACAGCATGCCGTAGTCGTGGAGATTCATGGTGCGGTCTCCGCAGGACTAAGGACGCGCAACATGCGAAAAACACACACAGTGACGAAGTATAGATCAGAAGCTGTTCCTGCTGCATTTTTCATTACAGTAGTGTGGGTTTGTCTGAGTGTGTGTGTGCTCACCTCCTTGGCAACAGTGTGCCAGTGCAGGTGGCTCTCACACTGGTCCATGCGCTCCTGGTGCAGGAACTTGCACTTGTCAGGGACTAGCAGGGCGTCACTCACAAACTCTCCCACTGCAGCAAAAAAAACAATATCCATATTTATAATTCATGCACAGCGGGCCAAGCCTTCTGACTGACTGAAGCCTCTTGAAGTAACCAGACCAAGAAAGTCAGCGCTGAAGACTGAAGACTCACCCAGGCAGCGGTAGGGCACCACAATGTGACTGCGACACTGCCTGCGCCCCTTCTTGCACCAGTTTTGGATGCTGACTGGCTGGTTAGCCTCCACCACATTGGTAATCTGGAGCTCTGGGTACACCTACACACACACACACAGACAGTAATATATATTATAACGGCGTCATAACACAACACAGCTGAAAGAGATCTGAACAGGTGCTCCTCTTCACATTAACATTGTTTGATGAACACTAGTATCTTCTATCCATCACTTGTATTTCTAGTCAAACCATTTTCTTTCATCTACAGCATCATAGTTACTATTTTCCAAAATATTTTCATCTTTACATTACTGCAGAGCTCCCTGCGGCTGTTTTTCTGCTTGGCTGCTGTGTTTACCACGATGTTCCTCTCAGCCATGCATGACATCTGCCTCGCAACGATATTGTGGGTCGACATGTCATCCCTCTCCAAATACCTATCCTCTCATTCTTATTCGTGACCCTTCCTCTGCTGTTTTCTCTCCTCTTCACGCCTCTCCCGAATGAAGAGGAGAAAGATAATTCCACAACCTGCTCGGTTCCTTGTCCCTTTTCTTTCTTTCATTCAGCTCTGGGTAGGAAAATTCTCCATATCTCTGTTTTGCTTTTGATACTTAAAAGTTCTAACCCGCTGTTAAATGTTTAAACCCGGGACCTGATTGTTTGTTATCATTGGATTTGGTATCAGTGGCAGCAATGGAGAGATGAACTTATCTTCCTTTGAGTCTTGTCGTACAGCCTTTTCAGAGAAATCGCATTATGCATTGCCTGCTCTTATCGGACAAACTCCCTTTTAGCAGTGATAGTCACTGCTGGAATATTCCCCAAAGAAATGTGGTATTGTGGTTGAAGGAGACTTTAGTGACTAAAAAATAATAATAATAACAGTTTCAGACAAACAACAGAGGGACTCACTGTGTTGCATTTCTGCCTTTGGTTCGGTTAGCGTCTCACTGTTTTATCAAAAGCCATCCACAGCTTTTAAAGTAAAGTCACATGGACTTAAGCTGCTTGTTTACTGAGCAGAGGTTTGGCATCATGTCACCCTGCCAAATTAGGGATTTGGGTGACTAAAAACAAATGTGCTTGCAGACTCTGTAACTCACTCACTCTCTCAAACCAGCAAGAATAAATGTCTTGTTCTGCCCTCTAAAATCCACTTACTTTGTGTTAGGGTGTAGTTGGTTCAGACGGTAAGGAGGACAGAAACTCACATCTTTGCATGCATTTTTTTGTGGTACAACCTCCATCCATCCATCGTACAACTGCTTATGCTGCGTACAGGGTCGTGGGAGGCTGGAGCCTATCCCAGCTGACATTGGGCAAAAGGTGGGGTACACCCTGGACAGGCCAGTCCATCGCAGGGCCACACAGAGACAACCAGTCACACCCACACTCACACCTAAGGACAATTTAGGGTCACCAATTAACCTAGTCCGCATGTCTTTGGATGGTGGGAGGAAGCCGGAGCACCCGGAGAGAACCCACGCTGACACGGGGAGAACATGCAAACTCCACACAGAAAGGCCGGGGCAACTGGGGTTCAAAACCTATGTTTTGAAACTTGCTCTCTCTTGCCCAAACATACAACACAATCTTTTTGTGAACTCCCCTAAAAGAAGCTGCACTGCTACCTGCTCCATCACTGTAATTTGCTCCGAGAGAGTCTGCTTAATGGCCAAATTGTAAATTACCCGACCCAAAAAATCCAACTAAATATGTCACAACTAGAAAGATTTATCATCCGGGCTTATTGCTCACTCAAAACAAAATAAACACTGGGTAATTAGAGTTTAAGTATTCCATGTATCATGGCATAACCTGCGTGACAGGCACTGAAAATGTTGATTACAAATGGTTTGGGAGGGAAATGACCTCTCTAATCTCTGCTGCAACCAAAAAGATGTCTCCTTCACACTGTTTTGTCACCCTATCCTGACATTCTATATCTTTACCCCCGCCTTGTTTTTTTAACACTCATTCAGGCAGACTTTTTACAACAATTCATCCAATAAAGAGTCATATCAGCTTTAAAAGGGGGGATTAATGTGATCATGTAATAGCAGCCTTAATTAATTCTACAGGGGAAATAAATTGTTGCACATATAAAAAAAGAAGGTGAACAGTTTCTTGGGTTTACCTCACAAGTCAGAACCACCTCCCCCTCTGCCCCCCCCCCCCACCACCACACACACACACACACTCTTTACCTCCTGGCAGTACTGCAGGATGCCCTCCTTGGTGCCAATGCAGCTTTTGGTGCCCGAGGGGTCCGCCTCCCACTTGCCGCTCTGCACGTTGATGTGCATGTTGAGTTTTCCGCAAAACATGGCCACCTGGGGCTCTGCCAACAGACCCATAGAAACATCTGTAGGCACCTAAGGGGTGGGGAGAGATGGACGAGAGAGAGACAGAGAGGGGGGAAAGAGACTTAATGAGATATACCGCTCATGTTAAACTCCTTTAGCACTTGCGCTGAAAAATCCAAGACGGATGCAATTAAATTTTATTACTTGGATAGCAGGGGGGACTGGGAGAGGAGAGGCGAGAAGATTAGCGTTGTTTGATGAAAAGTAAGATGAGGATGAGATGAGGTGAGCTGGTTTAAGATGAGAGACACGGGGAAATGATGAGGGCGGAGAGGATGAAGGATGGGCGATAAGAGAGAAAGGCAGAGAAGAAGAGGAAAGCCAAAGATGAGGTGTTAGCAAAAGGAGGGTAGGAACAAATGTTCACATTTTGGGTGTGATTTTATTGCTCCTAAGCATGGCAGTGCTAGCGTGCATGCTCAATATCTGGTCGCCCATTGGGTGTTGTCAGATTCACAAAAAGATCTTGCTGAGAAATGCTGAAAAACCTGACAAGAATAGGTGCAAAAAAAGTGATCGACACACAAAAAAAATCAATA
Organism: Lepomis macrochirus; assembly: GCA_024633595.2. Lineage (NCBI taxonomy): Eukaryota > Metazoa > Chordata > Actinopteri > Centrarchiformes > Centrarchidae > Lepomis > Lepomis macrochirus. The sequence goes on from JALXJV020000025.1 coordinate 8,482,004, forward strand.
GCTTTAGAGGAATAAATTGCCTCAAACAACAAGCCTGGAGCAATTCAATACACCCTCTGCTGTCTGTGATGTTCATGCTAAAGCACACACACCCACTCAACTGCCCCGTGCGTGTTACCCTTTATGGGAATAGTGTATATCTGCGTCCATGCAGGCATTTTTCTGAGTTTTTCCAGGACAGTATAGTGTTTATATAACCCTCTGTTGATTCATTTCTGGTTCATTTCTCTCGGTTAGTGCAGCACATATTGAGCACAAGAGCAGGTTGGCTGGAGGCAAAGGGAGTGTGTGTGAACAAACGTGTGTGTGTCAGCCTTTGGCATGAATGTATTAATTTTTGTGTTAATGTGCCTCTGCGTGTGTGTGTGTGTGTTTGTGTGTCATTGCTGTCTGCCTGCATAAGGAGGTTTTGTGCTGAAGTTCCCTTAGGAGAGGAGGTGCAAACCACTGAATGTCTGCATTGTACTGGCAAATGAGCTCGAACAAAATGGGAGGGAATAAAGGGGGGGGGGTAAAAGAGAAGGAGACAGAGGGAGGGAGGAGAGAGACTGTTGCCATTGTGTGCTCCCTAATCTTGTTAATGGTTTTGAAGGCCCTGGCAGGCAAACAAATGCTGTTTTGTGAGATGGATAGCATATTTTCTTTCCTCCAGACTCGATTCTCTCCTAGCAGCCAGGGGCATGAAGTCCTCTTCGAATATGAGAATAGCTGGTGGGGCCCATCAATTTGGATACATGTGAAGCTGAGAAATCACATCTATCTGGTGTTTCGCTGGAGAGATGATTGATTATCCGATTTCATTATATTCCACCTTTACATTGTATTTCGACATCTGGCAGAAGAAGAATAGAGGGCTCTCTGGGGCTGTTAGTTCCTTTTCTATTTTCCCCTGAGCGAAGAGAAGCCTGACAAAGTGGAGTGAAAAGCTTGCCAGGTACACAAACATAAGGTGAATGCAATAAAATCAACACCTGTACAAGGTAATGCTACCCAGTGCTATTGTGCACCAGAAAGAAGACTTGTGAAGATTTTAATGATCAGTTTGAAGCTGTAGTTTAGGGGTTGTGAGTTACAAACACACAAGTTACTGCAGGGCTATTGTGTTGGATCACAGTCACCTGCCAAGGTACTAACTACACAAGCAGACTGTATACATTTATATATGAAAAGTGACATTGTGAAATATAAAAAAGGGAATTAAAAGCTGCTGGAATTAATTAAAAATGACCAGCATATTGGTGGTCACCCCTTTGTTGGAGGGACTGGTTGGAAAAAGGAATAGTTACACTGGGAGATTTATATTCTAATGGTATATGGAAATCCTTTGAGGATGTGGTACTTCAATTGGGACTTCCCAGTTCTCTCTTAGATTAAGAGACACAGTAAATGTCCTATGATCCTGTGACAAGGTCCAGGAATTTTGGAATACATGATAACTTATGTGTGATTGTGGGGACCCAGGTTCCATTCAGCCCAAGAGTATTTATTTTAGGAGACGGGTCAGCTCTAATGGGAATAGATAAACACATTAGAAGCGATTGCAAGACTGAATGGCTACGCCAGAAAATGGGGAAAAATACTTATGCTTTCTGGAAGGTTCCTAAGACACTATGGAGAGTCGTGTATTATGTGTTGATTGTGTTATCACATGTAAATAATATGTTTGGTTTAAAGTTTGTTGTGTATTTTGTTTTATAACTGTCTTTATTATGTTTTTTTGTCCAGTTTGTCTTAATGTTTGCGGGAGAATGTGTCCCTATGTAGGCAACAGAGGCCTTTTGCGCATGTGGTGATCATGAGTTTGGAGGAGGGGTTCAGAAAGGGAGGGGATGTGTTTATGTTGTAACTATTTTGCACTTTGTTGAAAAAAAAAATAAAAACGGATCTTCATAAAAAAGAAAAATGACCGGCAATAAACCCAACAATAATAAGCAGCAGGATGAAATATTACATAATATTAAGCTGAGTTTTCAAATGGATCAGATTATTTTACAATATCATGGTTACATTACATATTGTGTAACGTAACCAAATGATTTTAATGCAATGCTGAAAATACGCGAGCTGGTCATTTGGATCAGCGTATGTCACTTAGCGTTTCCCGCTTACTGCAGCTTTTAGGAATGTCAGTGCAAAATAACTCCCAAGTGTGTGATTTGATATTTAAAACATTTATTCGTAAGATAACCCCAAAGTTTATGAACTGGAGTTTGGAGAACTGGAAATAAAATGGATTGGATAATTGAGTGCATGTTATAGAAGCTGACCATGATGCACTGGAACAAACTATCTACTGGGACGTGTAGCACTAACTCAAGTCACCTAAACATGTGATTGTCTTTTGGAGCCATTAGGCCATGCGGATAATTTTAACGGTCACATTATTACCGCTTCTTTACCAATGAACTATCAAAAAAAGTGTATTCTAGGTGTTATCTGAGGTTCAACCATTTACTGCAGTCACACGGAGGTAATAAGAGAGTGTACACAGATCAGGTAACACTTCCGTGGGTCAAACAGGCACCTACAAAGTTCACTTCCCTCACAGGACAACATGGTGAGCCGCAAGCTGTAGTAGCAAGGAAATTAGTTAATCCCTCACTCACACACATACACAGTAGATAAAATCCCCTCTTGCCCCCCCCAGCCATCTTCAGCTCCAACACATGGCAACTTAACACCGGTGTTCAGTCTTGACACTGAACCTTACTGGACCACACAGGGTTATTTAGGGGTTTGACGCTCAATTCGCACACTTTCATCTCTGGGTGAGCAGCGCTAACGGGGGAAAAGATCAAATCCCATCCTGCTCATTTACAGTAAAAAACCCACGGCAAAACTGAGAGCAGAAACTTCTCAAATGATCTTTAAAAAGTCATTTTTTGCATATGTGCTATCTTTTAATTAATTTGCTTTCTGGGTGCCCAGTTTCATTTTGACCTTATCTGCCCACCCTCTGGCCTCTACCCTGTCGCTTTACTGAAAGCGATAAACCAGCTTCCTCCCTGCTTGAGGCACAGGTAGGCAAATCTGTGCCAACCGCTCGCTCGCATTCAAATTCTTTGTGTCTTCCTCTTTTGGCTGGCAAATCAAATCCTCGCCAATCGCTCTCTCTTCTCCTCCCTGCCTCTCAGCCTCTCCACTGCTATCTCTTCACCGCTCTGTCTTCTGCTGAAGGAGGAGGAGGAGTTGGGGCGGGAGGCGGGGGGGTCAAGCCTTTGCTGCAAGCTTATAAATCAGAGTCCCCAGGATGATGGCGCAGGCGAAAGTGAGGAGAAAGAACAATAACCACAATGGCGGGAGACGGGGAGAGATTGGAGAACAGATGAATTGGACAATAAGCCTTCGGGCTCGAGCAGAAGGTCAAGCGCGCTCTGTAAAACAGAAAGGACGTGGGGACAGAGTGGCAGGGACAGGGAGGGAGGCTGAAGGAAATCAGGGAAGGCTTAACAGAGAAAAGATGGGACATTCTGATGTAAATAAAGAGGTAGTTTAGGGAAAAAGAATTACAGTCGCTTGTCAGTTAGCGGAAGCTGATTACGTTAAAATTATGAAAGATCCTCCTGGCAAACAGTAACGCCGCTGATTAAACTGTGTACAGAAATAATCACTGCATTTCCCTTCTACATCTTCAAACGACTGGAGATAAGAGATTAGATACAATCCTCAAAGAAAAAGAAAAGATAAGAACACTAAATGGGTTTTTTTGTTTTCTTCTGGCAATGCTGGGAAGCTAGAATCTAACCTAAGCAAGCAGCAGCTGGATGGAAAAGAAAGGCGGACTGACAAATGGTTAGCCACGTCAGCAGCCCAGCGTTAGACATTATAGAAGGAGACACCAGGCTTCTTTTATCTTATCTCAGCTCTGCTTCACTGTTCTGCCAGTCTGCCAGCCGGTCATCCCGCAGGGAGGGGAGGGAGCAGTAATCTGGGCACTGAGGATTAGGACGGCAGCCTGGTCAGGAGAAATATCCCCCTTTGGTCCCAATCTGGCATGATAGCCATCACCGTTAACGACAGGAAATAAGCCAGGGGAAAGGAGGCTGACGCCGTGAGATTGACCCTGAGAAGACAGTTCAAATTAAAGCCAGCAGAATCCCCAGTCGCATATTGCTTGCCGAGCTAATTCTCCCCCCAACAGAAATTACAAGTGATGCAACTAAAGGAGCGATCCATCAATAATGCTTTCCAGCTTCTTGCGGCTTCCATCAATCATTCAAACTCATGAACTGAGCTCTACAGTTTGACAAAAATGGGAGTTGCAGCCGAGGAAGCTAGCAAAGTCATAACAAATTCCACACTGAAGACAACTCCAGCAGAGTTAGAACATGTGACTGCGTTTTTTATTTGCAGAAAAACAGGCAGGGTTGTGTCTAAAATCCAGTCAGTCACGGAAGGAAAATACAGACTTAAGCTACTGAGCCTGCTGACCCATATGGGACCACAAAATGAAGTTGCACATAGCCCATGTCCAAGTTGTTAAAGCTGGGCACGCAATGTTGGTTTATAAATTATACAAAGCGTTCAACATCACCATAATAATCTGAGGATGAAATGGAATTAGTTTTACCCCGAGGGAGGCACATAAAAGAAAGAAAGACACTAAAAAACCCCCACAAACAAACAAACAAACCAACAATCTAATAATGTAATGCAATAACATACAAGTTTGTAGTAGTGAAGCGATTAAAGTGAGATTATTCGCTGCTGCAATTTGACAGAGTGGTTTGCTCTCCTGAGGAGGGCTATGATGAGGATGACGAGCTCGATGCAGCAGTTCACGTGAACCGTCCACACGTGCGTGCGACGCGCTTGTGCAATTTTGTTCAAATCACAGTTCCCATCACGGACAGGTAACCTATTTGCACAGCTGGAAAACCATGACCCAGATCACATTCAGGCAAACCTCAGACGCATGCAACGTGATCTTTGCTTCATCTTGGGTCCTGCCTGTCGTATGTTCTGCCTTAAACGGATCATCCCAGTTTGTAATTCCAACTTCTGAGCTGTTAAGATTTTCTGTTTTTCTTTGTCTTATGTGATAGCAATTTTTGGATTTTGGACAAGCTTACCTCTCCGTTTACTATTTTTATTTTGGAAGGAAACACACACAGCAAAAAAAAAAAAAAAAAAAAAAATTCAGCCACATTTTTAGTTTAATTTTTTCACCTTTCAAATCATCGCTCTATGCAACTGTACGCCACATATCTGACTTTCTAAGACATAATAACTGTTCTTCCCATTTATGTAAATTGCCCAACCATTCCTATCTCAAAGTCATTGTGTAAAAGGGACTTGTGTATGGTTGGCGCATTCCCAGATGTGATCAGCAGCACTAAAAAGCAGGAAAAAGTTTATTACCCATTACATGTAAATGGGGGGCTGTCAGAAAAAGAAATATTGTATCGTACACTTCCAAACTGCAAATAATATGCAACTCACACAGAGGCTGAGAAACAGTTTCATGTAACAGTCCCCAGAAAGCGCGCACACACACTCACATACATGCATACACAATCTTTGAAGTGTCCTCCTGGGTACTGGTCCTGCGGTGCTATTAATTGTACAGTCTTATCTGAGTGGCCCAGGCCTGCCAGGGGGAGTTGGGTGAAGGTGGGGTAAGGGAGGAGGGTGTCTCAGATCAGCTCTCATCCCAGGGGGAGACTCCCTGGAGAGCAAGATGTGTCACAGGAGCTTGACACACACACACACACACACACACACACACACACTGTGGGACACATGTTCAGCAGGCATCTTTGGCTACGTCCGAGCTAGCAGCTAACAACACAAGGCTTTATTGTCCAGGCGAGGTACATGTCGTACCACGCCCAAGATAGTGTCAAGTGGTGAGTGTTAGTGATGGTTAACAATGGCTCAGACACACGACCACCATGTAGGAGAGATTCCCTGCAAGTTGCAGTGTAACACAATGCAAATAAGGGCTTTATCGTGTTATCTCTGGTCGCCTTTAAACATTTATGAGTGGGATAATGTGATATGGGATACAATAAACGTATACGGCTTTCCTTTGAGTCATTAATCAAATCAATTGTGGTGGAATTGAGCAGAAGCGCGGCTGTCTGTGGGTTGTTTACAAGATGCATCTGTGGGAATTTGTGTGCTTAGCTTGGGAGGATATGCGACGGCTGAATTAGATAAGACTGGCAAGGTGACAGAAATGCTCGGCGCGCAGCGGCAATGCTTGTGCACAAGGTGGTGCACATACAAACACACACACTCTCTACAATCCCCTGGGCAGGCAGGCCCTGCTGTTACTTAAAACCTTCGGATCATCTTTGACTGGACTTAAAGTGTGAGTGCAGCACTATCCCACTCTGGTGTGTCACTGATTACAGGGCCGCCAGACCCTGCTTCCCTTCCTCTCACACTTCTTGTCGGCCAAGAAGTTCAATTATAGACCAAGATGTAAAACGAGATAGGACCCTTACCAAAGTAAATTAATAAATAAATAAATACCGGGGCAAAACAGAAGCTGTGGCTTGAAAATCTGAAAGAAAACAGAAAAAGCTGGGATTGACCGCCTGGTACCGTTATAGACAGTGCATCAAATCAGGTTATGATGAAACCCGAGCACCTCAAGAAATGTAGGCCGCATTGCATTATGTTCATTCAGGCATTTCTTAAGACCAGTAAATCCAAGTCTGAGTCTGAGATGAATATTGATCTATTGACTTATTGGGCTTAAAAGGTTAAAACGACACAATGAAAGGTTTCCTCCAAGTCAAATGCTGACATGTTGATAAATACCCTCAACCACACCCATCTGGTACAGGTTTTTTCTTCTACTTTTCTTTCTTTCCACCTTGGAGCTCATCTTCAAAAGTTTGCATTGAGTCTGTGAGGAAAATGCAAGTTTGTTTGAAGCATTATCTTCATTCATATTCATTGCGATTAAGCTTTGTCTCGAGGGGGGTTCCTCGGGAATTAGCATCTCTGACAAATCTGATTAGAAGTGGGTATGAAAAATAGTTTTGACTTGAGGTGATGGAGGGACTCTTGGTTTCCTTAGGTATGATCACCACAGATACCAAGCCTGCGCCACCCCGGGGGAACAGCCTGTTATAACTTCCCTCCGTCACTGCTGTGGCAACCTGAGGCAAACATCTTTATCCGAGTCACCCGGGAGAGGGAATTTCATCATCAGGTTGGTTTGCTTTCGTAAGAAAGTGAGTGCGAATGTGTGTGTGCGGATGTGTAACCTGCATGTAGCTGGGCGTGCCTGTGGGTGTTTTTGTGTGCTTAAAAATGAACATTAAACAAGTGGAATGGCCGGCTTATTCAGTATCTGCCTGCTAAACTGGCTGAAATTAAGTTATCAGAAGCCTAAAAACCATGTTTAAAGCACATTGTTAATTGAAACATGAAGGATTGTACAGAACAATGACCTTGTACTGTGCACAGATACACACACATACATCACTCCTGTCGACTGCACAAATGCAGGATGTCCACTTCCATTATGGCGACCAAACAGGAAACAGCTACAGAAATAGCAGGGCACTGTCAAGAATACCAGTCCTCTTTCTGGCGCAAATCTCCATCTCACCTCTCCCTCGTTTACGTGCGCGCACACACACACACACACACACACACACACACACACACACAAAACTTGGCATTTCAAAGTGTTCCAATTTCACACTTGGACTCCGAGAGGACTTGTCATCTACAATTGATGGTGTGTCGCCCGGCACAAAGGGGTACTAGTTTTTATAAACTCTCTGGACTGTGAATCTCAAACATGAAGCACATTAGTAACATACTGTATGGATGACAAAGCGTTTCACAGAAGAAACCAGAGTAAGAAGCTGCTGTGGTGGAAAATGGTAAAAAGAAGGGAGAACAAGAGGAATAAAGCACAGCAGCCTAATTATAGTCCAAGTACCAGGCACCTGGGGTAGATTCCAGTGCTATGGCAACCCTGAACACCCAGGACGGTGAGTGGAGAGATGGGAAAAGCAAAGTGAGAGGACAAGGGGATGAGATCATTTCAGTAAGTGGAGGCATATAAGTTTTGCAAACAAGGACCCTCATGGGTATTTTTGTGTGTCGGCAGAGGTGGTGAAACGGAAGAATTTAATCATTAGGAAGAAACTTTCTCAAAACGATTCCACATCTTTAAAATAATGAGTCAGCAACCTCTGCAGGAATCTAAAAAGTACTGGGGCAAAGCAGTTTCTTAGTGTGCGTCCACTTACTGAAAAAAAGAGGATAAAGATATGACAACCTTGGAGAAGAGTAGAGGAAAAAAGAGAGCACAGAGATTTAAGCCCCATTGTGGTTCCAGGAAATGTTCCTAAGGATCATTTGGAAGAATTGGTTTGTACAGGTTCTGATGGAAAAATTGTGTTTGTGAATAGCTTATGCAAGGATTATTAAACTGCTGAGATAAAATAAACAATTATAAGTCAAACACATGTCCTTTCATGTTAAATTTAGCTCACAGACTGAAAACCAAGAAAATATTTCCTCCAAAAAAATAACGGAGCATACTTATAACACTCACACTTGTGTTTGTTGGCTAGCTGAAGTGATTGTTGATTTCTGCGCTTTCTGGCACACATCTGGCGCATGGCTGGATTTGGCAGTGTCCGCAAAAAAATTGCAATAGAAGTGCATCCTTTTTTTCTGAATGACAAATTCAACTCATATATCATTATTTAAATTAAATTATGTAAGAAAAACCTTTTTTTCCTTAATTCAAAGTAGAAGTATAAGCAGGACCATATCAAATATGACACTTAAATGTCTGTGGGCACTACTCCCATTCCACATGTTGATATGTTTAAAAGGTGTGACAGATAGCATAGGGTCCGGTATAATTTGAAAATCACGTCCAGATACATCCAAATTTGGGGGGTTATTTTAGCCTTTTTATTGACAGCAGATATGAAATGTAGTGGCAGGGTTGGGGTTAGACATGCAACAAAGGTTCCCTTGAGAATTGAACCTTGAATGTTGAGACTATATGATTTGTGTAGCTGCTAAATTACCAGGACTTTCACAGAGATGCATTTTTTAAACCACTTTGTTGCATGCTTTTTTAGAACAGAAGTACCAAATGGGATGTTTGCCACTCTGGCTTCACCAAGTTACCTCTACAAAGACTGAATTTGTGAATGAGCCTTAATGCACTTGACCCTAAATAAATGCTAAATCTAGCAGGCACAAAGGGGCGGACTGGACCTCTCTTTCAGATTTGAGCTGGCGTTTCTTTGGTTCATTACACAACTCCATCCTGGGATCCGACAGAGAGAACACAAGCAGCCTGTTGGATCAGCTGCACCATTAAGTCAAGCGCCCCGTAAGTGCCAGACGGGCCCGAGACATGATATGTGATGACGAACACACACACACACTATAAAATAGTGACTGCAGCATCATCCATTACTCACATGGGCGTAAATCTACACATGCACACCTAAATTTATATACAGACTCATCCGTCACACACTGACAATGTTGCATCCGTATGACCAAATCCATGATTAAAACTTGATTGTATTGTTTCGGTTATCATATCCCAGAGGAAGGTCAGTCCCACACACAAACACACCACAGAGTTGACTGGAACACATGATGGCGATGTGACAGTAAAAGCACTGCAGAATTGATGGTTTAACAAGGAATGGCAGGAACCCGCCTTCAGATGGAGGCTGTGTGCGTGTTTCCTCATCACTGATGAAGTGAAAGCTGGATGTACCCCGTGCTGCTGCTGCTGAGTAATTGCGCAGGTCAGGGCGGCTTGTTTCTCGGCTTATTATTCAGATTCTGTACCAACAGCTGCTTACTCAGCAGCAGTGAAATGAGTGTGTCTTCATGGCGCACTGCTGATATTTACAGATGGAAATAACGGTCCAATGGTGATGAATGGTGCTGCCTAGTGGGAGATTCGCTCTAATATGAGAAGTGGGAGGGAGAATGTCATGTTCCCTGAAGACTACGGGGCAATAAAGCTAAGGGATGTGTACATGTTTGACCTATTACAGCTAATTATAAGCCAGTCATGAGAAGGAAGAGGTGAGAAAGATGAAGAGGCTTTTCAAACGGACTGACTTGCAACTCCAAATTAGTAAGTCGTAATATTTTGTACACAAGATGTATTATTCACGTTGCTCTGATGTGGCTTCAGGCTTCAGCTCTAAACAGAAAGCCATGTAAAAGCCATCCTCTACTACTTAATAGCACTAGTTTGCACTTTGTGACAGTCAGAGATTCGGGTTCTTGAATAAATCCTCAAACTGGCTAAAAATACAATAGCTGAGCCCTCAAGCCCTGCTCAGTGGCCAGCACTTTAATTGCACTGTACTGCTCGCAGTGCAGTGTGAAACATCTCCATCCAGACAATCACTGTAAATCACAATGTTCTCTTCAGTAAACAAGTAAAGAAACCCAGTTCCTTGTGATATCAGTTGCTCGTAGGATCTAATCAGACATTCTAGCTTTCATCCACAGTATCTCGTTCAGAGGCCGGCTTGCACTGCACAAAGCAGGCCTTTAAGCTTCGCACTTGCCTGTTACCACAGAAATCGCCAACATCAGATTCCTGACATGCTTTCAAAGGGGGATGCTACCTTCCACTAGGAAAACACATTATGAACACACAAAGAAGACTCGGGACTGTGAGAATGACACAAAAGAAGAAGCAAAGGATAACAGGTAAAACCATTTTTAATGTTCCTGAACAGCTGATTTACATCACTACCAGGGGTCCTTTGACGAATGAGGTGGACAGAGAAGAGCAGTGACGGACATGCAGCTTCAAAAGACAAGCAAGCACATGAGCGTCATCCACCATTTCCAGGGAGCATGCAAACAGAAACAACAGAATCAAAAGGCCAGGAATTCTTTTCTACAGGACAGACAGAGGGGGACATTAATTGGGAGAGCTGCGGTACTGTTGTTGTTGACACAACCAAGATGAACAATGTGCACTGTTTGAACAAAGATTTTTTTTGAGACAACTCTTCGCACCACTGCTTAACATGAAGGATTTTAAAAAAGAAAATGAGAGAGAGACAAAAAACAAAACAAAACAAGGAGAGCTGGAGACAAACTCCTTTCATGTCTCATTATGAAGTGGACATCCAGTCCTGTCATATGACAATATCCAATGTTTACTGAAATGATTAATGATAGGCTAAAGGAAAGCATGACAGACTAATATCTGCACAGTCCCTGGTATGACTGGTGTATAATTTTGTTTTCATTTCTATGCCAGCAACTACTGATTGTTTTCATTACTGACTTTTTCCCCCAAAAAAGTAAAATAATTACCCATGACGTATTCAAATTGTGTTTAATTATGTCCACTATCTAACCCAAGGATATTCAATATACAATGAGAAACAACAGTGATGATGACATTTTAGAATCTGCAGTTTTTCATGCTCTTAAATTTACTTAAATGGTTCTTTAATTAAAGAAAATGTGGGTCAATCTGCTCAGCAAGTAGTCAGTGTATAATTTCAGCACTACAGTATTTGCACAGATGTGCAAATGTAGATGAAGTAACTAGGCCTGAAAATAACTTATTTTCATTGTTAATCCATCTACTAATTGTTTTCTCAATTACTTGATTAATCTTTTGGACCACGTAATGTCAGCAAATGGGGAACAAAAAACAGAGCCCAAGATGGCATCTTGTCTTTATTTGTTCCACCAACAGTCCAAAATCCAAAGATATTCAATTTACTAATTTACTTCAGAAGTTGAAGAAAAACGGAAAATATTCATATTTAAGCAGCTGAATTCTATTTTTTTTTGCTTGAAAAAAATTATATATGCAATTAATCAGTTACAAAATAGTTGCCACTGATTTTCTGTCGATTGACAAATTAGTTAATATTAACATATACAAGATATACAAGATATGTCCAGTGCAGCCACTATAGAGTTTGAGGGCAGAAAAAACAAAACAGCAACCATCAGGTTTTAGGTGTCGGCCTCTCAGAATCAGAGTTCAACAGTCAATAATCAGGAACAATCCAGAGACTGAGGAACTGAAGTATAAGACATGTTGCATTTTGAGGTTTCTTAAGTGTAGAAGCGGTTGCTTTTCTATCTACAAGTATACTGGATTCTCAGGGTAAGTGTGAACTCTTTTTTTCTTGGGGTTGTCAAAATGCATTCTGCAAAACATAAATTACAAACTGAAGTAGAAGTATAGGCGAGGCACGCCAAAGTGGGACCAATAAAAGTAAAATAAGAAAACTGAAAGCAAGAGGAGATATATTAGTGTCGGGTGGATTTCTCCTTCAAAGAACTAAAACTGCAGCATGAGCAGTAGAGAAGGTGCCAAAGAGAAACACTGGCAGCGCCAACAGGCATAATGGCATTAAACTCACTAATAAGGGGAGAGGGCTGGTCCGCCCTAGGCTGAAAGACTGCAGTATGCCCACAAACAGACTGCCTGTGACCATCCAAGAGCCATTTCCCAAGGATTTACAAATACACAAAGGCTGGCATCCAACTCCTACGCTCCAAACTGCGGGCCCTTCAGGAAGAGCAGCTTCCTAGAACTGTGTGTTTTGAAGTAAGTGTGTTGCAGTCATGAAGGCCATAAACACTCCCTAACAAGATCAAATACATGCAACATCTCATTTTCAAGCCTTAGTTAATCTTGCATGTATTATTCCTTTACTTCTTTCTGTCGAATTACATCACTTTTGCCTTTGATGTTGCTATTGTAAATATAGGATGCAAAGTGTATTGTCTTAGGTAACCTAAGCAATGGATTATGAACAAAGCCACTGCTTGGCTTCACAAGCAGAGCAAACTATTCATTGCAAGTACACTGCTTACAGACTATGTGCAGGAAACAATGAAGGTCGGCTGCCACATTTCTCCAGATTAATATGAAGAAAAACGAAAAATGCTGATGAGAAACGGCCAAGACAGCAACAAGAGGCCTAAAGTGAGTACTATATCAATGGAGCCTATTACAAGTAACACCTTTATCAAGCATACAATACAAATTGTAATTGTTACAACCAGTGATCCCACAGACAACATTTAACTGCAGCTGCTCCTCAATCACAACGGAAACAATGTGACTACTTGTGGTTATGTAGGAATGTGTCATATCTCTCACAAGGCTACAAAAATAGTAGAATTAGTAGCAGTGTTCTAATAAATTAGATTAAAAAATCCCAGTTGGGGAACTTCCCATGGTGCTTCACTTGTTTGGGGGAATTTTCCAGAAACAAATGTTGGTAGCCTATTCTGACAAATGGGGAACTAAAAGCATTACTGCTACACTCTGAATCATAAAAATTACACTACTAATAATGATATTACATTTTAACACATCTGTGCGTGCTGAAAATGGCTGGCTATGATTAAATAACTGCGATTTTTCACATGTGAGTGACACATTAGCTCAAGATCAAGTAAATGACGTGTTAAAAACATATTGTTTTGCAATGTTCATTCACATAAAACGATATTTTTGGAAAAGACACTTGAAAAATGGATGAGCAGCGATTACGTGAAGGTAGGTCCACAGCAAATTCATTATTTAAGAATACCTTATCTTTCCAATGTACATATTATCACACTTAACTTTCTTGTAGGTAAGACAAGAGCTAGAAAGGCAACAATGAGAGTCAAAGCTCCTGTTGGCTTCCCAGTTTCCCGACCCTCGATAAATGCTGCAGTGCACCGCCGCCATCTTACTTCGCTATTCTATCCTCTACTCTACCATCTGACTGAAATATGTGGGAGAGCGTTAATGATGTTTGTTTTCCCAATGGTGCTGATGTCATCTTCACGGGTTCATTTGCTTTGTTTAAACCAGATTCTGGCGTCAAGTCTTCTTTATATAAAGGGAACACGACGAATTACTGCCGTATTCCCTCACCAAAACACACCCACTCCCTTTAAATTAGCCCTCGGGATATGGAAAATGAGACAATATGCTTTTCATTTATTCACTGTAACGACTTGGACAACATTAAATTAGCCCGAATGACCAATAAATAAGCGTTTTTAAAACAGCGGCGTCCAGATCCATTTACACAGGGTAAATCATTTGTTGACAAACCCAACTTGTTTGTAGCATTTTAAATCAGAATCGGAATAAGCAAGTTGCTTCTCAGTTTTACACAAAGGACATGGACACATCAGGGGTTCAGCTTTAAATTACAAGGGTGTCGGACATCCTCTGCATTGTCAAATAGTCTCGATAAATCAGCTACCATAGGCTTGGAAAGGGGACTTTAACAGAGGAAAGGCATTATGGAGCATCGGAACGAGGCTCTTTAAAATAAATACGCATCTTCGGTCTGTATCTCGTGGGATACATTAGAAATAAAACAAAGATAAATACTAACAAAATGTGTCGATGAGGTTGCACTTAATAGTGTGTAGTTTCTGGTTTAGAAATGCCAAAGTATTCACAATCAGTGTCATGCGAGCTACATTTTTACACACAACCTCCGGTTAGAACTTTCAACGTAAAATGGTAGACAAAAGACCTGATTTTTGAAATTTAATTAAATTATTTGATTTAACGTACCGATGTGAAAATTACTAAGGGTTTCGTTACTAATTTTCCCCACATCATTAGATCAATGGAGCAAAAAATACCCTCATCAAATTGCCTGTTTTTTAATCTTCCTCTTGCTCACCCTCCTCAACACCTTCTAAGCTTTAGCTCTGAAGGTACAACAGCTTAGCTTCCGGTGCAGCTATAGCTAACACTAGCTAGCTGGACTCAGCTGGCAGCAACAGTATGGTGGAATATACTACAAATTCTCGCAAAAAAAAAGGATTTCTTACCTCGGCAGCCAGAGCCGAAGCCGCTACAATCAGCAGCAGTAAAGCTACTCTGTCCCCCATGTCGTTTCTCTGACACAACGCTCCTAAAGGCAGCGTTACACCGAACGGTTGAACGTTTATTCGTCGGGTGAGAAACAGTGTTTTCAGCGCCGGTGACTCCCGTTGTCTGCTGGTGAGCGATACCGAGGCTGCACAGCTGCTCAGCGCCGATCACCTGACCACAGCGGAGTGGGATTAACTAACGCACACACACACACACACGATATCTTTCTGACGCACACATTTTTTATCTTATGTACACTCTAAACTCACACGCAGCCAACATCATCTGTCGCGTGCACACGCATTCCCGTTTATATACGCATAACATTCTCCTAGTCAATATATACGAATAAATGGAGACCGTAGACGTTATTGTTCATACGTTGCGTTTTAATAACTTGAGGAAACACTTTTACACAGTCAACACAGTTAATATCCCTTCCATCATTCACAATCATCCATCACATCAATTAGTCATAACACAGTGAGGTCAATTCACTTTCAATTACAAAACATTAACATACAACTGCAATTCAATGATTGCAATGATAAATGCCTCACAATTTTCAATATTTTTTCCATTTTGAAGAGAATCCACTTTGGTTCAACTGAATGTGATGTGACCCATCCCCCCACACACACACACACACACACTCTTCAATTTTCACCCTCACATTGTTTCAAGTAAGGCAATAAAAAAAAAAACAGTTCATCACCAACAACCCAGTCCTTTTAAGTTGTGCCATGCCAATAAAAGGTCAGTATTATTATGCATTATATTCAAGTCTTTGTGTCAGGTCCAGACCTGACTTATCTAAAACAGCTTTACTCATCAACTTCCCCCTCAGTCGATGACATATAAAGTTTTTTTTTTAAATGGGGAAAAAAGATGTAACTTTCTATTAAATCTGTCTACAGTGTGTCCTAGAAAGACCTTTCCTCCAGTGACGTGAGGTTCCCCTCCATGCTGACAAAAGTGGTCTTCACCTTCATCAAAGCGACGCGGGGCCTTTGATGTGCACAGCCGGGGATGGATAAGGATATTGTTCATTAGTGGGGAAAAAGTACCAGCTACAGGCTAGCAGCACTGCTAGCAGTTACGTCTATTAGAATGTGGACGTGTCCAGGGCATTCATTGGCATCCTGACCAACGCTGTGTTAAATTGTTATTTATTTCCCCATCATTTGGTCCAGACAGAGAAATGCAGTGACATTTACACCCTGCAGAGGCGTAGCTAGGAATTCTGGTCTATTGGACAATATTGCACTGGGCCACCCTTTTTTCCTTTCCATCTTCTTAATGTGAACATTTTTGTGGGCCCCTTAAATTGTCTTTAACCCCCCCCCCAAACAGCACTGCTTCAGATGCCAGAGATGTACAGACAGCTCCAGGTCTGGAAAACTAGGCCATGAGAGTTCCCTCTGAGCTGGCCGGTAGATGATCTGCACTGCAGGGATTCACTTGCGGCTAAAGCCAGGGTAAGGAGGAGGGGGGGAGTAGTTTGCCGGCTGAGGCTGAGTTGGGGTGTAAGGCGGTGGGTGGAGCGAGGGAGGGTACATCTCGTAGTCGTAGGTGTATGGAGGTGGAGGACCTGAGTTTGAGAAATAGAAAGAAATAAAGAAACATTATTAAAGAGGTCAACATAATTTATTTCCCCCATAACTAAAAACTCCTCATGTTAAAAGGTGAATGAGGCCACTTAAGTTCAGGAAACCTGCCCTCGTTTTACAAGGAGTTTGACGGTACATTTGCGCCCTCTAGTGGTTGAACTTAGAAACTGCAGCCTGGAGGAAGAAACATGCTAATACAAACATATGGCAGCAAAAAAGTCTTTTTGTTGACCACAATGCACCAGTCTCACCAGGGGAACTTACATTAATCACTGACACATCAAAGCAGCAGAGATGAAAGAGAAGATGAAGGGAGTTAGTCGAGCCCCTCTTCAAACTAGAGGGTTTCATCAGTAAAACCCTTATATTTATGACACTATTAGTATTAATAACTCAGTCTAACATGTTACAGGAGGAGCTTTATTTTAAAATGTCCAGTCCTGATTTGAAACTGTTGTGAAACTCACACAAAAATACCTTGCAAGAATGAGTAAACAGCCACTGTTATGTAAATAAAACTAGTAAATAATTTAAGCCCAAACCAGGTCAATTTAAATTATATAGAAATATATCTATCATCTTTGTGGCGGTGGAGCAGGAAAACAATAGGACAAGAAGAACAGACATCCTTTGTCATGACAAAGAATAATTCACATCACTGTAGCTACATACGTTTAATATTTTATCGCTTTGTGTGTTTGAGTGTCAAGTTTATGAAACATGATCAGAGCTGCAGGGCAGAGCGAAGAGTGCCGGTCCAGCATAGCATGAAGGTGATACGCTGAGGAGAATAAAATGTGATAAATAAATGATGAGCCCCAGAAAAATAACAGCATTCCTTGGGCAGGAGAGCGTCACAGAGTAAAGACTCTTGACATGCAGACACATAAGTACAATGTGGTAATGTAACCCTGTTGTCATTTTTTCTCCCTTAGACCGGGAACAGAGTGCAATACATGTGAAACTTCATCGTGTTATTAGGTCAGGGATGGTTCTCAAGGCCAAGGTGGACCCTGTAACAGAACACACATATTCATCTTTTAGCTGTTTTCCTTTCATATGTGGTCACCTGTGGACAGGAGGGGTGTCACTATATGAAGTAATAACCATGTTTAATAACTAATATTAATAAATACAAAAAGAAGAATTATCTTATTTAAAATAATATGTTGGCTGGAGCACATCCTTTAATAAGTAAGAATTTATAAAAACGGTTTATAAGTTCTAATTAATTAAAAAAAACATATCAACATTTAATAGATCAGATCAGTAAGTAATGGTTGTTTAGGAAATGTTTTATTGTGAAAAATCATTTGCTCTTAAAATTATAGTCTTAAAAAGTGTGTTTGTGATTAATAAATTGGCACCACTCTCTGATGTGCCTTAATTTAAAGGGTTATTTGTTGTAACTAATTCTTAATTAAAATTAATTAATACATTTCTGTAGGCATCAAATATCAGTAATAAAAGCACTTTATTAATAGTAATAACTACTGTATTAATGCTTAATAGATCAGTAATTAATAGCTTAGATGAGCTTTATTGTGAAAAATCATTTAGGCACATCTCATGTCCTTTAAAAGTGTGTGTGTGTGTGTGTGTGTGTATGCGCGCGCATGTGTGTGTCCCCTGTAGACCCACCTGGATAGCCCTGGGTCACAGTGTTGATGTAGGAGGTGCTGAACACACCGACCAGCGCGCCCCGCCCGTTCTTCATGCACATACACACGCACAGGAACAAGGCCGCCACTGCCCCCATCAGAAACACCACGCCGAAAACTATACCGGAGATGGCAGTGCCCCTGGAACACACACAAACACAGAGAGAGAGAGAGAGAGAGAGAGAGAGAGAGAGAGAGAGAGAGAGAGAGACCCAGTCAAGTGTGAGAGGAGGCAGCTGTCTGAAACAGACATGCAAGCTATGCCTCTAAGTTGCTGCCATGGAGATGGACTGCAGCATCTGATGTAACTCAGCAGTGTACATGTGCAAATTGTGTGTGATGTGTTCGCTGCAGAGGAGTCTGTGAATTGGCACTATAAAACAGAAAAACACTCATCATCATTGACAGGTTTGTTACGTCTTCATAGTCATCGTTAGTCAGCATGTCAGATTTGCTTTTTTCTCCCAAGTCATTCAAGGTTATACAGTACAAATATACAATTTTACAACCTGAGATTAAATATCATGTAAACAAACATGGCTTTTTCTTAAAGGAAACAGAAGTCTGAGAAGACGGTGAAAGTGTTAGAGCAGCTGCGCTGAATCAGGGCAGGCAGAGGTCAAAGGTCAGATCCTGTAAAGGGTCTTCTGGCAAGATGAAAGACAGCTGGCGCTTGAGTTAATCTTACCGCCAGGACTGCACCATACCTATAGGTGTGTGTATGGCTCATTCTGAAAAATGTTGTTAAATGTTGTCCAAACCCACGCTGTCGGGTCATTTTCTAAAGGTTTTACACTGAACACTCAAAACTCTTCTTTCCCCTCTCTTAATGGTGGTTGGAAAACAAACCCTTTTTGATAAGAAGTGTGGTTGGATACCGGATATTTGACACTTCAGATAATGTAATAGGTTATCTTGCATGGGTTCGTTTTGACATTTCTGTGTCATTGCAAAAGTTTAAAACAGTGGTTTGGTTGGAGGTAATTCAGGCTTCCTGTCAACCCAAGGCTGTTATTACGTGGATAGCAGCACTGAGGCCTCGAGCCAGTCACTATTTCATACTCTCGAAGGACTTTGACAACAAACTGAACACCTGTATTTTGTGATCGGCTATATTTAGACACCCAGCTTAAAGGAATAGTATGGGATTTCTGCAGTGGGGCTGCATGAGGTTAGCATTTCCCCAGTTTAAGAAGCAGAGAGTTGTACTGGCACAGCAGCTATGCAATGTACTGCTTTGGAGAGGGTCACCACCAAAACGTGTCACCTAAAAGAAGTTTTTTCAGCGTCTTACCTTTTCTTTGGAACTACATTTCTCAGCCATAGAAGTTCAGTAATCCTACGCATAAGCGCAACTTAGCTGCGCACTGTAAAGGAAATAAATGTCTGACAGAAAGGTCAAGTGCTGAAAATATCTACATATAGTGTGAATTTGATATTGATTTCTTTTAGTAGGCCTTGTTTTTAAGTGTCTAAAACACGTTTTGCTGCTGACCCTGTCCACAGCAGTACATTGCTTGGCTATGTGATACATCTCTTGACTTCTCCAAACTGCGGATGCACTGACCGTCATCCACTGCAGGTAATACACTGACTATGGATTAGTACCTCATGCAGTCCCATTTCAAAAAATCGACTATCCCTTTAAGCTTACTGCTAATGTTGAGAGTTTATTTCTACAGTAAATAAGAAATGAGTGAATGTGAAAAAGAATACCTGGTGTACTTACTTGGAGAATTGGCAATGTAACTTGCTTAAGCCCTATTCATGAGAGTTTATCTTGTGGTAATCCTGCATCAAGCCGTTTTCAAAAACAAAGACTAGCATTTCAAAAAGTTTTAGTGGCTGCTAATGCTTCTACGTGGTCTTAATTTGCTTGTCTGTGTGTTAACTTACGAGAGGACGTCCCCCACGTAGGCGTAGTAGGAGCAGCAGAAAGGTGGCGATCCATCGCAGCAATACTCTATGCAGCCTTCACACTGGGCTTTGCTGCTTCCTGCAACACAACACACACACACACACATTTAATAATCTGCTAATTTAGGATGTTAAACTCTGTGGAACCAGAGGATCACCAGCAACTCCCAGAGCGCTGTTAGATGGAATAGAGAACAGAAACTAAAGTCATTAGCATAGATGAAACCTGTGACAAAAAGACACTGAGCTTTGCATATTTCAAGTTGTTAAGAAGTCGGGAGTGTCCACTTATAATAAAAGAAGCCCTTAATATAAACCATTAAATTAGGTCTTGTTATCTTGGAAACTTTTTTTAAACATTTCTTTAGATGAAGAGAATAGCTTAAACGCTATAATGAAACCTTTCACGAACTAACCTCTAAAGTGCACAACCTCAAACCAGCAGCCTCTATTTATACCTTCAAAGACGGACCTAAAAGCTCGGAGACAGTCGATTTATTATGAGCTCGGAGAACTGGAGAAGCACTTGCCTGTTTTAGAAAAGAGGCAATCAATAGGCCTACCTGTGGAGCGAATGGGGAAAATAAAAATTAAAAAAAGAAGAACTCACACAGGGACCTGGGGTTTTGTTCCGATAAACCCAGCCAACCCTGCCATCCTGTATAATTGTCGGATGAGGAACCTAAATAAAACCACTGGGAGAGATCACTAATACAAATGGAGCTTTCTGACCACATAATATATATTATATAGCAACAAGCAACTGCCATGCTGCAGTTCACAGAGCATACATGCCTGGTCTGTTTTTCCATGTCACGGCTCACTGAGGCAGCAGATCGGCCCACGTGGCTGGAGCTGCAAACTGGCTGAACATGACGGACACAGCCTGAAAATACTGCCCTTTCCTTATGTCAGCATGGCATTATCGAGGAGTCCAGATTGGCCCTTTTTTCCCCCCGAACTTGATGACATAAGAGGTGAAAATCTTGTTATAATATAGAGATTTGAGCTGAAACAATTTGTCAATTCAGTGTTCAGTCAATGATTCACTAGTTCCAGCTTCTTCATCAACAATGAATATAATCATTAGTTGCAACTGTAACAGAGATAAAGACTTGATTCTAGATTTTTGCACGATTGTCAAGTAAATTCAATCTGATTGAAATTACAGCTTAATTAAAATCTCAGGGGGGACTGTGGCATTGTCAAGTCTGAGAAAATAACCCTGATGCTGTCATCGTGGGTCATCTCAGCTTGGTGTAGGTGGTAGGGCTGGGCGATATGGCCAAAAATGGTATTACATTATCACGATCATTCCATACTGATAATTATCACAACAAATGTCAAATCATTACTTCTTTCAAGTTTAAAGGCTGATTTTTGCTCCTGAGTGGAAGTTAAAGAAACCGGACAAAAATTAAGTGGCAATTCATTTGTGATTCAAATGAATTCAAGCAAACATTTATTGAACATTTGTTATACTGTTATATCGCAATAATTATCATTATTGTTTTGTTGCCCAGCCCTACCCGGAGGACACATACTGGTAACAGAAAGGACCTCAAGCATATTTGAGACGTGGCGTTTGACAGGCGTGTGCATTTTCCGGGCATAGTTGCATTATGAGAAGTGTGGTTTCAAGCAATTTCGGAGCTTGACCGCAAAAACAGTGAATCCCCCAGTGCCACATCACTAAAGTAGCCCTTTAACAGTATCACAGAGAGCTGTTAGGCAGTTTATGCAGGTTTGGAGGTTACCCAAAACTGTGGACACAGAATCATGAGCCACAGCAACTGAATTAATTACTATTTTGAGTGGGAGGTCATTCAAATGGGACACAGTGTGACTGACGTGTGTTTGCGTGGGGGGGTCACATTAAAATGATTTAAGAGCAAACATTCACCACCTGTTCACCAGCGCAAATCAAGATTCAGCACGACGCTTTTACATTGAACGTGCTTACTGCGGCTACAAACAGACATGGCATTTGCAGGATCTATTACGTGCTTTTTGTGTGTGATTAATGTGGTGTTCATTAGCCCCCCCCCCGCCTGCTCAGCCAAATCCTCCATATTCAAAAGCATTGTACACACAGCTGTGCCTCTCTCCCCATGTACTCGTCTCAACCTGCTGCCACGACACGAGCCTTGTTCATCTGAAGGCCTTTTCCCCTTATGAGCTGCGAGATGTGTGTGTGTGTGTGTTGTGTGGGGGGGTTCGCTGCCATGTGGAAGGAGTCTTTTACAACCCGGAGCTCGTTGACACACTTCAAATGAAGGACACTGCAAAGAAAAATAAGCTTTCTGCTTATATGTGTGTGTGTCTTTGCTTAGGATCTGCTTTCTCTCAGCAATCACTCACCCTCAAATGATGTGTGCCTGGAGGCATATTATGCACATTTACAGGGTTCACACACACACACACACACACACACACACACACACACACACACACACACACACACACACACACACACACACACACACACAGGTAGAGACCTAAAGAAAGAAAGCAGAGTGCTGCCTAGTAGTCACTGCAGGAAAATGATTCTCTCAAAAGAATTTGCAAGACTTTTTTATAACGTGGTCAAAAGAAGCAAATGTTCTCACGTTTTCTTTCCTGCAGAAAAGTCTCAGAAATCGTACTTTTCTACATAGATAGATAAATAGAAACTTTATTGATCCCCAAGGGGAAATTGCGGCATTGCAGCAGCAAATCAAAGGAAGTTTTGATGGGTGTTTCCTTCATGGTTCACAGTCCACCCAACTTTTTAATCTAAGACTTCTGGTGTCGCTCTGTCTGGGTGGTCCTCATAGGTCCTGGCTCCTGTCTCTCCACACGCTGGGAGACAATGGCTCCATGTCCTTTAACCCCCCCCATCTCACCACACATACACGCGCGCACACACACACACACACACACAAAGCTAGTCCTCTCCCCTGCCCCCCTCTACAGCACTGTGCCGTAGGCTTGACTCAGATTAAAAGTTTCCAGCAGTTTTTTTTTATCTTTGGGCTGTGCGTAATTTGGACGAAAACGCGACTAAGACGTCCCAAAACGTGATCAGTATGACAGACATTACACATAACTGTCTTCTAAGGAATTGTGTGACTTTCTATATTTTCCCAACATGGTCCCATTATCTCCAGCACCTCATTTCTGAGCTGAGGTCGCATCATTAATAACCAACGAAGGAGCGATACATTATGGACCTGTGGCTGGATGGACAAGGTGGACAAGCATTTAAACTGAATAAACAAACAAACAAACTCACCGGTGAATAAACAAAGCAGCAGCGAGTTCCTCAAGAGTTTCCATCTCACCGCCTGCGTCCCTCTCCTCCCCTTCCTCCAGGGGTTTTCCATGACCCTTCTGTCCCCGTGCGTCCACTTTCTGGGCTGCTTTTATTTTCTAAGAAATGACAGAAGACAATAAACAGCGCTTCTTCCCGGTGCCTGTTGCAGTCACCTATTTGGCTCTTCCAGGAGCATTGTTGTGTCTCCCCCCCCCCCACAAAGACAGCAGCCAACTGCTCCTTATGTCTTCGGTATGCTATTGAAGTATTTCCCCAGCAAAAGTGAACCTCTGTTTGCTCCTCCACGTGTGAGCCTCTTTTCCGCTGGCGCTGCTCCGTCCTGTTGGTTCCCACACCTCCGACTGCTGAGAGTTTTATTCCCCTCCCTTCCCCCGCCGTCCCCCGTTTGCTCAAATTACCCAGTTGAGCCTACACTGAGAGAGAGAGAGAGAGAGAGAGAGAGAGAGAGAGAGAGAGAGAGAAGAGAGAGAAAAAGTCAGACGCAAGATGAACTAACTTCTGGTAGATATTTTCAAAATAAGACTAATCGATGTGGCAGTATTGTTACTTTGCATTGGTAACTGACACAGGTGTTTTCCTGTGTGTAATGTTTACTTCATTTGTTTTTCCATTTCAAACTTTTGGTAACGTTTTTTCTTGTTCTTTTCCTTAATGATGATCTGAATGTTGTAAATTAACGTTAGTATATATGTCAATCCAATAGGGACACTTGAATGTGAATGTAAGATATCATAGCCTATTATTTTCTACAGAACAAATGACAAATGCACAGAATACTGTAATTCAGACATCAGCTTACAGCAACATGTCGCTTCAGACTCTCCCATGGGTGTTTGCTGAAGGTCATAGCACATATACTTATATAAATGAACCCTGTGTGGAAGCGTCTGCATTTGTTATGTTTATCCACTCACTTATTCAGATTTTCCCTTTAACTTTTCACTTGATGCCTACCATCACAAGTGTTTTAAATGATTTCTTCAAGTGTCTAGAGTAAGAACCACAGCTAACTGTTAAAATGGATCCCTCTCTTTGGGGAGTATCTTTTTTAAAATCATTATCTTGAAGGTTACCGAATAACATTTCTAGCCTTAATAAAACAATACACTCATCAGTGTTTTGCTATTCACTTTTGATTAAATTTGAGTCAGTTATGTATTTAGCTGAGGTTTATATCCAAAGTGACTTACACCTGCTATATATGTCAGAGGTCACACGCCACTGGAGCAACTAGGGGTTAAGTTTCTTGCTGAGGGACACACTGGTGGATGTGTCACAGTGGGAAATCAAACCCAGGTTTCCCAAACCAAAAGCATGTTCCACCGCCACCACTGATTCAATGCTCTGTGCAAATAGTCAAATGATATTACATACCTGTTTTTGTAGGCTGCATTGTGCTTCCTATAACTAGTAGCCTAAACTGACCTTTATGTGTAAAGTTAGTCTGTTTAAGCATCCCTTTAAACCCTAAGACATATTTCTATCAGTTTATGTTAAAATATTTTCTGATGATATTGTTTGCAACATTCTTTTACACCTAGTACGACTTACAAATCCATTATTATAAAAATAATAATCATTAGTTGTTGTGGTAGTGGTATTAACCGAAGTATTAGTGATGATATTGGAAGTAGTAATATTATTAGTCACACTTTCTCTTTTAAGTTCCTTAAAGAGAGACAATGTACCTTTATTTTGAAGGCACGCTCACTTGTTTTCCGGTCTTATTCTTGTTATGTCTGTCACACTTGACGCAGCAGGAGAAAAAAGCCCTGTGTACGGCTTTCTGCGCGCCGTGGGATGTGCTCGTTTGCACGTGCGCGGGCACGCCACCGTGCGCTCGTCAACCCGTTCCTCTCCGCTGCTGTCACATCACGACCTCTATTGAAAATAATAAGCGTAATCAGGCTAATGACTCAAGCCGGCACAGGATGACACTTCACACCTGTGTGACGAGACGGTACGCGACTCGCGGGTATATTTTCAGACACCAAACAACACGAGCCGCCCTACTTTTCTCGTTACGTTTAAATCTGTCCCGCAGCCGTTATGCCGAAGATGGCGTAATCTGGGAACTTCATCCTATTAACACTTTGCAACTTTCATGTCAAAAACACTGAAACAGACACATTAGACCAAGCACACACCTGATGAAGATTATTGACTTAGTTTCTCTGTATCTCTGCTGGAGAGGAGCAGGGGCATAAGACTCCATACTGAGTATACAGGGACATCACTGGAGGAGGGCCCACAAAGATACTAGAATAAATGGACCAAGATAGACTCATAGAGAATGCCTTGGTGAATGGCTCAATATTGTTTCTAAAACGGTACTAGGGCATAAGATGTTTTAAGCAAGATGCCCCCCCCCCCCACACACACACACACACACACACACACACACACACACACACACACACACACACACACACACACACACCACCAAACACCACTTGTGCTAACCTGTAGGGACGTAACTACAGTCATAGAAGTGATAATTAAAGTTTAAAGAGTTAAATTGTAGTTCTGTAAAGGCCCCTGGTAGGCTGTGAACGTAAGCTCTTGTGGAGGTTCACCATTCAAATGCACATTTTTACAAACATTAAAGAATAATGTATTTTGCAGCCGTATTTCTTTTTAGGTAAAACCAGACAGCAGCAATGCAACTACTCAGCAAGCTGGGATTCCTGACTGCACAAGTAGGCTATTGTGCGTCAAAATAAGGACAATTAAAGTTGATTTTCCTAATATGAGTTAATTTTATCAGTAAATGACACATATGTTCATAAAAATCAATATTTTACCTAGACTTCTTAGACTTCTATGGCATTTATTTCACAGAACTAGTGAAGCTTTTGGCCATGATGGATTTAAATGAATATGAACACTGTTGCTTTTGAAGATTCAAAACCGGAACAAAGTTGGCATAATTTAAACAAACTTGCTACCAAGGGTGGCAAAAGGATGAAGATAATTTAGTTCTCGGAAATGCCACCCACACTGAGCGGCAGTGATTCATAATGCCTTCCAGATGTTTCTTTTAAGCTGTAATGATGTGACGCCAAGACATGAAAAAACAAGCAGGTAAAAAAAAAGTAGGCTCAAGCTTCATTACAGGCGTATATATTAATGATGACGCTTTCCTCCCTGGTTGTGTGTTTTTCTTTATCAATTTGGGGGGAAAAAACATGCAGTATACATTATTGCCTACAGCAGTTGTTTATGCTTTAGTCTGATGACACATTATGCTATTATGCAGATTACAGAGATGGCCAATCTTCTTCTTAACCATCCATAATTACAGGAAAATGATTTCCACTGTGCTTACAGTGGGAGCCCACAAGGCGGGGGATCGTCTTCTTCAGGGCCTGGCAGGAAGTGCCACACAGGCTTTAGTGACAGTGCTGACTTATTTTCACAGGGGGCTGACCACAGATAATTTTAAACAAAACAACAACCCTCCAATCTGCAACTCCAAATGCACAAATACTTCAAACAAAGTTTCAAAGAGTTTTAAGTTTCAAAGAGTTGTATTAATGGTAATATAAGGACATTAGATGTTGGTTGCATTGATTTTGGTGGGAGGAATGACAGGAGAAATCCCACAGAGCAAAGTTGTATCAAAATGTTGTGTTGTAAATAATGCAATATTCCTATAAACCAATTGCTTCATTTCCCCTACAATAGCTTGGAAAACTATTTGTAATAACTTTAACCCAGCTTCTAAAAATCCTAATCATCGATCCATTCACTTAAGATTTGTATATAGAACTTATTTAACCCTCAGAATTAGACATTTGATTAAGATAGAGTCATCTCTGCTGTGTCAACTGTGTTCACAGGGCAGTATAGGTACTTTTCTTCACATATTTTGGGAATGCTCTGAAGTACAGTCTTTTTAGTTACAAGTTACTAAATCTTTATCTGAAATTCTCAGTAAAGAGATTGCTTGCTGTCCCGTATTATGCTTGTGAAATGATAACTCTCAGGTTCTGATGTCTGTGCATGAAAAAAGAATTTGGCTTTCTGGCCTAACTGCTGCAAAGAAAATCCTGGTAATATGGTGGAAACCACCACATACTCTTTGACTACACCATTGATGGAACTTGCTGTTAGATATTCTTACTTTAGAGCTCTCTGTGGCACAGTCTCATGGTGCTAAAGGAAAGACTATAAGGTCCTGGTCAGAAGCTCTTCAAGTTACTGAATTGTGTTAGTTTTGTTTATATTGTCTTTGTGTGTATGTGTGTGGTTGGGTGTGCGTGGGTAGGTTGAGGTGAGTGAGTGAGGGAGTGAGGGTGTGTATATTGTATTTCTGTACATGTATATGCCTTTCTTTTATGTTTTTCCCTTTTTCTGTCTGTTAATATAAAACCAAATAAAAAATTGTTCACAAAAAAAAATGTTGTGCTTATTAGCGGCCCACAATTTCACTTTTGTTCTTTAGCAGTCCAGCAATGACTAGACTGCCCTTTTCCTCCAATGTTTGGAGACTGTGATTAAGTATCCAAATTAGAGGACATGCTGAAATTCTCCCATCTAGTGGACAAGACCTAAATCACAACAAACCAGAACATATACAATCCCTTATAAATTTTGTATGTGTGTGTGTGTGCGGATGTGGACTTGTATTGCTATCTTTGTGAGGTCCAATTTCAAATTTAAACCATCGAAGTGAGAACATTTCTGTATTGGGAGGACTGGTGGCTAATATCAGTAGGAAAGTATAAGGAATGTAGACTAGTGATACTGATATTTGGCAGCCTTGGACAGGTGTTATGTTCGTTCTCTGCTGTAACAGGTACCCTAGCTGTGAGGCTCAGGCACCATATTTTTTTTACCGTCAAGTATCAAAGAATAATATGTAGATATTTTATGTCCTGTAGACATTGTTAATGTAATTGATTCATATAGAGCATTTAAAATGTGTGCAGATAAGTGTACCTTCAACCAGACAAACCACTCTGGAGACATTAGCTGCACAAGTCATTGTGATACTTTATTCATGAACCTAGGACCAAATATATATATATATATATATATATATATATATATATATATATATATATATATATATATATATATATATATATATATATATATATATATATATATATATATATATATATATATATATATATATATATATTATATATACACACACACATATAAACACTGTATAAATACTCTCTATATTCTACTCCCTTCTGTGATCTCAATAACAAATACAAAATAATATTAAAAGCCACATGATTATATTTAACAGGCTGTACAAAAATAAATAATGTTTGGATATTCTGTACAAAAGAAACTTGATAGCCAAAAACAAGGTGCCTTCGCAGAAGGCAGGAGAGACTTACTTATGAAGTAGTAGCAGGAGACAAGTCCCTCTTTAGGTCTCCACACATGCACACACAAATGCACGCACACACGCTTACACACTCCTCTTTGGTCTTTGAAGAGTTCCCTCATTGAAGGCTGTGTAGACTCGGGCAAGATATGGCTAAAGGACAAAGTACGCTGTACTGAGGCATTTAGAGACAATTGGGTGTTACAATGTGCGGCTGGCAAAAACAAAGATGAAGTGCTATGGGTTTGTGATAAATAAATGTAATCTGGCAAGTTTGAACATAAACACAAAGCTATCTTATTTTCCATACCTGATGGGGTGAGCTAGTAGAATATGAGCTTTTCTCTTTCATTTGTTTCTTTATATAATCTGCAATAACCTCCCCTACCCCAACCCTTATGTGTTCATCCAGCCCAGCTTGGACAAACATCATATACATGCATTAAAATTTAACATATACAGACACGGTCTCACACTCTCACACACTCAAACACACGCACAGACCTACACAAGCATGAAATTGGCACGGTAAGCAGCCCGCTCCTTTAGGATATCAGGAAGGTCCATGCTTTCTTCCCCTTGACAAGAGGCAAATGTGCCACTGCTGCGCTGAGGCCAGACAGGCAGCAAGCTGTAATCAGTCTTTATTGCTGCTACTAGGTGGCGTTGCAACACTGTGGACCAACATCTGACCTTTGCAGTCGCAGTCATTGTGAACCCTTTGACATGTGGGACTGTTTGACTACCTGGAACCCATGAAAACCTGCAGCACTCGTGCTCTGAATGTAAACATTCATCGGCCTCTTTAGATTGTCAGTGGGAAAAAGGAGGCAGTGAAGATCAGAGTTTTTATCTGATGTCTTTCTGAAAGCTAGGTGTATAAAAAGGAGGTTAGATTGTGGAAGCAGTCACTTAACAGGCACTCTGATTGCACAGTTCCAGCAGGGGTCGCGGCCGGTCTTTTGGGTCACAGCTGTCATGGGTTAGTGTGCGGCCGTCATGGCCGATGCATCGCAGTTGGCGTTTCCGGAAGCCTCGGCCGCAGGTCTTGGAGCATACCGACCATTCTCCGAGAAGCCAGGAGGGACAGAGCTGGGTGGCGCAGGACCGTGAGGCCAAGGGGCGCAGCTCCTCTGGGCAATCTCTGGAGGGATGACCCTGGGGATCTAGACACACCACCTCTCTCTGCTGCATACCTCCTCCACAGGTCTGGGAGCATGGACTCCACTCCCTCAGGGTCCACTCGGCTCCTCCCACCTCTGGGATGGCATTAATGGACGGGCGGCGGCCTCCATTGTTGTTGGAGACTGAAGCAGCATTGTTGGGTCTAGGGGCAAAGTAGCTGTACTTAACCCGGGGCCTTGGTGCCTCACCCACAGAGAGGACCTGGATGGTGATGGGCTCGGGGAGTGGAGCAAAGCTCCGGAGGCGCTCCAGGGTGGCAGAGGAGCCACTGTATCTCAACAGTGCCCCTTGCAATGTGATATCAGTCTCCATGGTCATCAGCTTATAATCGCCATTTAACAGGTAGGTTCCATCCTGGCGACGCACTGCCAAGTAGCTGTTATCAGGGCGACCGTTGCCTGGGGCACGTTGCTTGACATCCAGGTGGGTGGCACCAGCAGGGATAGTTACAACATCCTGGTATCCAGGCCTGAAACAGAGCAAAACAGAGGTCAAGCTTAATAAAAATGATTTTGACATACATGCTAAGAGGTTTCAGTCTATATTATCAGACATAATGTTTGTGCATAACAAAAGGACTGCTAGGTGTTTACCTCGCTCGCTCCAGAGAGCCAGACACTTTCTTGCAGGTAGAGCTGTCGCCACCACACACGCCGCACTTATCAAAGCGCCGGTTAGAGCCAATGACACGATCACATCCAGCCTTGACACACTGGCCTTGAACACAAACTGAGGTGGAGTCTGGGCTGCAGGGTGTGCCATCAGCCACCTGAGGGCATCAGAGAGACAAATGGAACATGAGAGTTATGTCTAGTAAGACTGTTACATAAGAGTCTGAGTCAAAAGGTTAAAAAAAATCTTATCCCCAGCAAGGGGATGGGAGAAATTACAGTAGGTCTTTCAATTTGCAGGTCTGCACAAGACTAAAGACTAAAGATAAACTAAAAGACTACCAACTCTTACCTTAGATTTGAGGACAAAGAAGTATCCGGTCCCCTTGGCCCGGCACACCAGCTTGCAGCGGTCTTTGGGTGAAACTCCAGCATACTTGGGGACCCACTCAACACCCTCGCCTGAACCCAGTGACACTTGGGCTGACATGTCATTGTGGGCCAGGCACTGTTCCTCACGGAATGACAGGCCTGAGACAGAGACAGAGGGGTCAGATTTACTGTTTGTTCAGGCTGAACTGCATGCTAACTTTCACACCAATGTGCAAAGTGTATTAAAATATGACTTCTAAATTCAAGGTAAAGGCTTTACTCCTGATGCGATAACAAAGATCTCTTACCATTGGTATCTGGGCAGGTGTCTGTGTTACAGGAGCGGTACTGGATCCTCTTGCCCTCACAGTACTTGCCCCCATTCCTGGGCAAAGGGTTATCACAGGCGCGGAAGGAATACTGCACCCCTCCACCACAGGTCCGAGAGCAGTCGCCCCAGGGACCCCACACTCCCCAGCCACCATTGACAGGAGTCTGAAAGAAACAAAGACAAGACAATTAAAATATTGGACTGTGTTGGAGTTAACTGATTCAAAGCTGAGTTAAAACTTAGATTGGTCAAACAGCAAGCACACTAGAACAAGCATTTTGCGAAGTATGTTTACTGCTTTTGGATAATGCAGTGTTTTTTGTGGGGTTCTGATGTGTAATTGGATTGGGTCTGGTTCCTACCTGGTGTTTGGCAGCTTGGCTCTTATTGAGACACTGTCCAGCCAGACAGTAGCCGTCTGTCCCGCATGGTGTTCCATCAGCCCAAGGGAAGTTCTTAGTCTGGCACACCGTTACACCATTGGATGTGGTCACAGTGCACCACAGTGCTGCGCACGTGGTACTCGTGTCTGTGCAGTGCTGGGAGTCTTCGCCAAAGGTGAGCCGACACTGATGGTTTGCGCCATAGACCGTCCCGGGCAGGGGCTGGGGGAGCGGCTGAGGCTTGACTGGCTTATCCAGCAGGCACTGACCATGGCCGTTGTCCAGGAAGGTAGTGACCATGAGGGCAGAGCAAGGGGACCATGGCTGCTGCTGGTCCAGGTTAGACAGGGTGGAGGCCATCATGTGGGAGCCCCAGTGGACACCGTTGATCCCGGAGCAAAGCTGGGCATCATCATGAGGCATGTTGAAGACGTGGCCTGGAGGACAGACATGAGATAAGAGATCTTTGAGCACCTCTAGCATAAGTGGAGTATGTGATTAAATACATTTCATACATGGATTGTTTTCCACTTACCCAGTTCGTGTGCCACAGTAAATGCTGCTTGCAGCCCATCGTCCTCAATAATTGAGCAGCTTCTGTCAGGGTCACACACTGTGCCAACATCTGCCATGCCCAGAGTGTCACAAGAGTGGGCACCACACAGGTCCTACACAGGAAAGCAAAATTAATGTTTAAATTCTTTAGAATGCTGCATCTTTTCCTCTTTTTCTATTTTAATTCTCTTTTTTAACACACTTCCTCTTCTTTGATTCAAACTTACTATCCTGGTGAAGAGCACAGCGGTGTCATAATG
This sequence comes from Lepomis macrochirus, assembly GCA_024633595.2. NCBI lineage: Eukaryota > Metazoa > Chordata > Actinopteri > Centrarchiformes > Centrarchidae > Lepomis > Lepomis macrochirus. The sequence continues at coordinate 8,514,403 of JALXJV020000025.1, forward strand.
CTCTGGGTGGCGGTCACTCGGAGGGTTGTGCTGGCGCTGCCACTGGCAGAAGTTGCGGAGGGTCATGGCGGCATTAGAGGACACCTGAGGGCCTCGCTCCTCCTCATACACCACCAGCAGCTTCACCACTGCCAGAGTGATGGAGTTGTGGATGCCGGGGTGGCGGTAGAGGCGGGATGCCACTGCCATGATGGTCAGTAGGTAGGGTTTGAGCCCTGCGCCGTGGAACTCAGCCATGGACTGGTCAGCCACCAACATGATCTCCAGGTAGCGAGGAGTGGAAACAAAACGCCTGGTTCTGTGGTGGGCTGAGGGGAGAGAAAAGAGAGAAAGAGAGAGGTCAGATTTTAGGTTCACAGGTCATGTGAGCTGATACCAGGTTTCAGTCCTAATTGTAACTTCTGAGACATTTTTTATAGAAATGATTCAGTTTGTCTGGAACAGTCTGCACCCAACAAAACTGGCAGTGTTCTAAATAGACACAAAGCCTCGTTTTTTTTTCCAGGGGATAGAGGCTCCAAAAGAGAGCTACGGATGTGCCTGGCTGTGACTCAGCGTCACACCACCGGCGGCTCCTCCTCCTCCTCCTCAGGGTCAACATTCCTACAAATGACCTTCTCTGGTGGAAAATTATTCTAGTGAGAAAGGGCGAAGGGAGAAAATCCTTTCTGGGGAAAAATGTCTGCCGGTGCGAGTTGTACCAGGAGGTGAGTGTACACGTTTCAGCACTGCCGGGCTCTGGCTGGACCCGCTGCTCCCCTCCCCTTCCTCCGTCACTCCTCCTCCTCTTTCCCTTTGAGAAGCGCCCCCACTCCCCTCCCCTTCCTCCCTCATCTCTGGCAGTGCGTAGACTGCGCTGTCAAAAAGGTATCTGAGTGCATTGCGCATGCTGTGCACCCTGGCATACGCAATTCCAACTGACAGCACTTTGGTCTGCACATTCACTATATATATAACACTTTTTCTGTTTCCTTGGCCACTTTTAAGGTTTTTAGCCTGATCATTTCAGCTGGTCTATTATATTATCTGCAGCCTTACCAGTCTGGTCTGTGTTAGCAGCTCCGTATCTGACTTCTTTCTCTAGATTCTTTGGCACCCTCTCCTCGTCCTCGTTGACCCCGCACTTGGAGCTCCCCTCCTCAACCAAAGTCGCCCGACTTCTCCTGCGGATCACGTGGACATCCTCCTCGGTGCCCAGGAAGCCACTTGAGTTGAGGGGCTGAATGAAATACTCTTCACTCTGATAGTAGAATCCGCCCCTGAGTCCGTGGCACAGGTTGAGCGCAGCTGCAGAGTGTTCCTCTCCGTTCACCGTGCCCGAGAAGAAACAACCCGACTCGGCTCCGCTCTTGGGTTCCTGTGTCGCTTCGGACTCGGGACTCCCCACAATGTGGAAGACAAAACCCGGCGCCAAGAAGGTCTGGTCAGGCTCTAGCTGCAAGACCAACTCCTTGTCAAATACGTCCAAGCGGTACTCCCTCATCTGCGCCTCCTTCTCCTTCTCTTCTACGGAGAGAGTCCGCCACGGTTCGGTTTCGCTCTTAGACCGGGCTGTTGGGTCTAGTCTGACCGGCACCACTGTGCTCTCCTCCCATGCGCTGTGCGCCGTGCCGACGCACAGAGTGGCAATTAAACCAATGGAAACGTGTAAAACCCACATCATATAACTGTGAAATCCTTAGTGGAAAGATAAATTGATAATAAAGGCTCTACGAGAAGCAAGTAAATCCTTTAAAAGGGTTTCCTATATAAGCTACAAACCCCAAGTCTGTGAACTTCCACAAAACTGTCCTCAAAATTACGCACACATAAAAATCTTAAAAGAGATCAAATCCAGTGCAAAACTAATTTAAAGTTATGTGTAGGCTTGACTTGTTGAAAAAACGTCCGTTCATTAAATTGAAATAAAAGCTGGATTTCGGCAGTAAATTCCAACAGGTCTTTTTCTCTCCAAACCTCAGCAGATGTCTCAGTATCTAGCTCTCTCTTTGAGTTCGAACCGTTTAGTCTGTTCTCTGCTCTTGCCTTGCAGTCAGAAGAGAGCCGGTCCCTCCTATATATCCCCCTGCACCGGGACCACCCCTTTCCTGAGGGCCCTTTGATCTGAGAGGGGCCAGATCCCGTGCGCAACGAAAACGCACCAGCGACCTGGAGCGTTGCCATAATAATCAATCATTGTGGAGGAAAGAGAGCTTTGGGCAGAGAAACGTTTTCTTCTTCAATCTCTGCTTGTCTGTCACAAGATGTACATATGCACCAATAACCCACGCATATTATTATTGCATATATTTTATTGGCATAGTGTTTGTCATATTGCCTCATTGATCATTTCACCCAAAACGCCTCACTTGTATGATTAGTGTATACATTTATGACATGTGGCCAAAATAAAAATCAAACTTTTAAATCTGCTGCACTGCTCTACTTTCTAACTTAATCAATGAGCCACACCGGTTATTAACTCATGCCTATGGCAACATAAATCAGAATGACAGGCAGCAGTGGCTGATGTGGAGCAGTGTTGTAGTGTCGTTGCAACTGGAGAAGGGAGGTGGCAGCAGGTCGGGAATGGTAACCATATCGTACTGGCCAAAGCTCCGGGAGCCGTACTCACCTCCTCCGTGCCAAGCCGGCTGTGGTGCGCCATGGCCGGGTTCCGTAGCTCTGCTCCCCGGGGAGAGGGAGCAGAGAGGGGCCGCTGAGGTCTTAAGGTGGAGCGGTTCCTCCATCGGGCTACCCCTGCGATCAAACCAAGGCGGGCAGAGCCCCTGTCCTCCGGCTTCTTCCCCCGCCCGCCCGGGCTGTCTTCTCTCTCCAACAGACAGTTTACACGGGAGTTTGATTAAAATAACTGGCAAAGCGACATCCTATTATCTACAGTACACCGAGACACAAATGAAACTCCATTCACAGCAGTTCAGGGAGAGCTATTTAAAGAAAGTGAACTAATGTTATACTTCAATATATTGATATCATATCAAATGGCCAAGAAATTGTAACGAAACGTGAAATATCTAAACACAACAAAAACAATATATATAAGAATATAATCTAATAATATAACAATGATGAAGACCGAAGTGTGGTGTTATTGATCTAATTTCCACTACAGTGTGCGACTTTTGACTCGCTGGTGCAAACATCACTGGACAGATTATGGAAGTCCACCTTAATGACAACAGGTCAGAAAATGTGAATAGCTGTAATTTTATAAATTTCCAGTAGATGGTAGACATGACGTTTGAAACCCCCCCTGACTGCTGCGGAGATTTTCCATGACTTAATGAACCATTCACAAGTTTAGCCGACAGGTGGGGCCTCAGCATCACATTTTGGAGCTTGTAAAGATGCAAGCCGTGAGCTATTGACCTCCAGGAGGCAGCCCTGGTACACTAATGTACTGTGAGGACAGCAGTGCTTCTGCTTGAGGGTGCCTCTGCTGGGTCATTTTTCTATTTTCTATTATGTCTGGAGGAGTGCAGATGAAGAAAGAATGTCTGTGACAATTACAGAGAACAAAAGAGCCGATCAAATTGGCCATTTGTCCACTCAAGTCAATAAGTTACTTAACAAAAGGTAGGTTTTCGCTGAGGTGTTCAATCAGCGTTTGAAATAGTGTATGCTTCTGCTGCTACTAATGTCTATACAGTGACTGGCGAAAATATTAATACCCTTTAAACTTTTCCACATTTTTCCATGTTACAACCACAAACGTAAATATTTTATTTGGATTTCATATGATAGACCAACACAAAGTGGCCCATAATTGTGAAGTGGAAGGAAAATGGTACATGGTTTTCAAAATGTTCACAAATAAAAATCTGAAAAGCCCCCCTGAGTCAATATTTTGTAGAACCACCTTTTCGCTGCAATGACAGCAGAAAGTCTTTTGGGGTATGTCTCCAGCCAGCTTTGCACATCTAGAGACTGGAATTTTTGCCCATTCTTTGCAAAATAGCTCAAGTTCAATCAGATTGGATGGAGAGCATCTGTGTTGCTCTGGATCTGGGTCATTGTCCTGCTGGAAGGCAAACCTCCGCCCCAGTCTCAAGTCTTTTGCCAACTCTAAAAATTTTTCTTCCAAGATATCCCTATATTTGGCTCCATTCATCTTCTCATCAACTCTGACCAGCTTCCCTGTCCCTGAAGAAAAACATCCCCACAACATGATGCTGCCATGCCCACATGTTTGTTGTGTCCCCCACATGGCTTTTGGCAAACTGCAAGCTGGACTCCTTATGGCTTCTTTTCAACAATGTCTTTCTTCTTGCCACTCTTTCATAAAGGCCACGAGTGACCATGGGCCTCTTGGTTGCTTCTCTGAATAATGCTTTCCTTGCCCGGCCTGTAATTTTAGGTGGACGGCCATTTCTTGGCAGGTTTGCAGTTTTCAGGTGATCGATTGAACAGTGCTCCGTGAGATGTTCAAAGCTTATTTTTTTTAATTATAACCTAACCCTGCTTTTAAACTTCTCCAAAACTTTAACCCTGACCTGTCTGGTGCATAGCTTAGGATTCATGGTGCTATTTGTTCAGTTATGCTTTCTAACAAACCTCTGAGGCCTTCACAGAACACCTGTATTTATACTGAGATTAGATGACACACACAGGTGGACTCTATTAACTAATTAGGTAACTTCTGAGCGCAATTGTCTCAGAATTTTGGTAGCACTGGATTTTATTTGGGGGTATAAAGTCGGCTGAATACTTTTGCTGACCACTCAGATTTTTAATTGTGAAAATTTCCAATTTCCTTCCACTTCACAATTATTCGCCACTTTTTGTTGGTCAATCACATCAAATCCCAATAAAATATATTTACGTTTGTGGGTTTAATGTGAAAAAATGTGGAAAAGTTCAAGGGATGTGAATACTTTTGCAAGCCACTGTATCTTCTGGCCAGTCACCGAAGGAGTCCTAGATGCCTAAGGGATGATTATTATGCTATTTGAAGCCAAAGCCATACTTAACAATTGAGCGAAGATCACCTAATATTTTATTATTTATTATTTGACATAACTTCAGTCAACACCAAATACATAAAAAGACATCTGTCTAAGAGCATTTGTTCCTTACTCAAGGAAAGTTGGAAAGACACTAAAATTCCTCCAAACAACTGTATATCTGAACTCTCTCTTTTACTAACCACACACATTTAACAATTTATATTCTTCTTATGATAACTAATGTAATATTTTTTCACTGAGCCCTCCACTATGAAAATCCTACTACCTACAACATGCTGCTTACATGTTGTATCATCAATAAAAATGATCCTCTAATAGATATAACACTTTTAAAGAAGCCAGTGTGCATAGTGTGTCCTTTTCCTTTTGATGCTTTATATGTATTTTTAAAAATATTTTTTTTTACTTGTAATGGAATATTTACATAGTGGTATTATACTTGAGTATAAGTAAAAGTACTTCTTCCACCACTGCTACTGGCAAAAGGCCACATAGTGACAATGGTCTTCTTGTTACAACTTTGTGTTTGTGCAGATATCTGCAGCAGTGGTTGTTCAAAGATGTGAGCATTTCATACAGACACATCTTTAAATATATCTATAGTAGATAATAGCTGTTTTAGCATTAAGTCATCTTTAATCCTCAATATGTTGAAATTTTCTGTTCCTTCTTTCTCTTCTCTGCGGCTACATGTGTATGAATATAGCTGTAACAGTTAACATCATTAATGCCATGACAATTAACAACACAGACACAAAGATGTTTAAATATATAGATTTTATGTACATATATTCATGTGGATGACTAGAAAAGAAACACTATATTCTTACAAAGGAATGATTCTGCACAGTCAGATTCCTAAGTTAAATAGTAATTTGATACAAAATTACTATAATAAATAAAACTCATCTCATTTTTTTATTCACACATACCAGTTGTACAAACAATAAATTACAAGTTCAGTGCTGTGTTTCCGTCGTTCAGCGAGAGGGGTTTCCCCACTGGAAGATTCTGAGAGTAGTTTGTGTGTGTATGTGTGTGTATGTATGGAGTGTGTGTGAGGGTTTCTGAAATACTCAAATACTCTGTCAATGTTGGAGTGTTTCAATGGTGTGTGTGTCTGTATGTGTACATTTCTGTGTAAATATGGTTGAATACTAACGCATATATGAAAGATCTATTCATTGTACAAAAATGTCTACATTGTGTAAATAAATCTGAATGTGTGAGGGAAGAAGAGAGAACATTTTGTAAGTGGCATGCTGACCCGGGTCATGTAGTATTTGAAAATGTTTCTGGTGGTTTGTTTTCTCCTTCACAGGTGCCAGATGGGTGGAGTTTGCCACACAGGAACATTGAACAGGTGCCAGAAATTTGAACACAATTACAGGAAGGTATTTTAAAGTCCATTAAGTATGTAATTAACAGCACTTTGTATTGCTGGTGCATGATTACCATTCAGGAGAGTTGAGGTAAAGTTCTCAGTATCATTTTCATTAAAGAGACAGTAAGTGATTGTAACCCAATACACTTTGTTAAATTCAGCAAATATTTCCTCTCTGACAAGGCCCCCTCTTTTTGCTTTGAAAAAATACAGTTTTCCTACACAGCCCTGCCACCCGACATTTTTCCAGCCATTCAGAAACAGGTGGCACTGGTCATTGTGCACAGGAGCAGTGGCAGAGAGAGTTCTATACACCGGAGAAATGACCAACTAACAGCCAAAAAGTTGAGTTCAATCCTACAATGCTTCTGCAGAATCACTTACTCTCCCTTCAAGAGTACATTTTCATTTTTCATCGATTTGGAGGACGATTTTAAAGGAGGTGGTCACCCAATTTACAAGAAAAGCACATTTCTTCACTTAAACCTGGTGGTATCTAGAGAAGATATTTTTGTTTTGTTCACTTAACGGAATAGTTTGACACCATCTGAGTTGTTATAATGTGACAAACACTACCCATTAGGGTTGAAAAAAGGATTAATCAATCATTTGCAAATACAGAAATACAGGATTTAAAGTAGTAAAATGGAGAATGAGTGATGAACTGAATTGCAAAAGGACATTAATGACTGCATTAGTCTCTCTCTTGCCGTCATTGCGAGTATCCTGGGCACACATTGTCATATTAGCATTGCTCCCATAACAGATAAACAGACAAACAAACAAATATTGACTGCCACAAAAAATATGAGGACCCTAAACCTCCCAGCACCAGCATATTGATTGATACAAATGGAACTGGGAGTGAAGAAGCTTCAAGACGCAGCAGAGGATAAAGACACATGTTAATTGTACATACTGCATGTGCTTAAAACACAGGCCTGGGTACGAGAATGTGCTAGGACATGACATGCATAAAAAGACACACACACGTTACACAAACACGCATCAAGCAGCGCCCCAAACCTGTGAGTCATCATTAATCTCCATAAATGTTAAGGAGTGTCGTGGTTAATTTGCCCCTTTGTCGATTTAACTGTTGAAAAGTTTGTCCTCTGAAGGCCACAGTACACTCTTGTTCCATCACACCATGCTGCTGTTTCTACACACCATACAGGTGATTATCAGTTTAAGTACAATCGATACTTGTGTCATCAGGAAGAACTTTCTTCTCAACTTTTGAAGAAGCTGAGCACAGAGAAATAGCTGAACAGTTTAAAATTGGGTGCAACTGATTTGACACCGTCAGTTCGCTAAATGTCTGGGTTGTGAAGTCACCCTCCCATGCATCCTTATTTGGAAATCATATCCATTTGCTATTATTTTTGGACGCTCTTGGCCTAATGTTCATCGCTATGGGAAGTAGTTTATATTCAGTCCTTTCCTCTCCTTGTGATCTTTTCTGGTTTTCAGATGGACAGATCAATCAAATAAAGACACACAACGCTTGTAGGTAACCCTGACCCAAGACTGTCATTCGTATCTCCATCCCCTGTGACTCGTAAAAGCATTCACAGGAAGAAAATTGGTATGTATTCAGAAGATAAGAAAACCACCATGTTAATAATAATGCTCTAATATAGCTTTTGGCCATCAGTAGCACCACTGACAGACATTCTAAAAGACATCCTATGCTGTCTTTGATTGGACTGTATTGTTTTTAATTGGAAAATACCTTTCTTTTTACCATCTAGTGAGCTAGTATCAACACACTTCCTGTAACAAATTGTATGAACCTATCAGTGGCGGAAGTTACAGGAGATGGCAATCTAGCACTGTTGAATGCAGTATGACGGTTGTGGGACAGGGCTACAATAAGGGCGGAAATAACGACAAGCTGAGGAACGACTGTTTCCCGTCGTTGGGACTTGTCTCGAATGAACTCATGACAAAAGACAACGGGGTTCTTTCATATCCCCACAGTGATTAGAACACATGGAATAGCATAAAAAAACACGATACACATGCCATTACAAGGCAAAACACACAAAGCCTCCAGGATTTAGAGACGGAAGTAAAGACAATCAGTTACTGTCCATGTGGAAATGACATGCAATTTAAGTCTTCAGCTATTCCAGAGCCATGCTTGTCACTATCATACAAAAACTGTACTCCGTCCTACATGTGTTCTGCATAGCTAATATTATTCCAGGACATTGTTCTGGCATGTAGTCAGGTACATCCATGCCAATCTGTCTCTGAGTGTCTGTGTATCTGGTCCAGGCACTTTCAGCCAACATTCACAGTCCTGTTTAAGGATCTATGTCCTAAATTCATTGGTCCGTATTCCTATACCCACAACTTGAGATCTTTATTAGATGTATAGATTAAATTTCTTCTTGTCTTACAAATCTTTTTCCCTCTCCTGACGCCTCAACATTTCTTCACCAGACAGTGTCTGAAGGCGGATGGGCGAGAACCTAGCATGCAGCCCTTGGACAGTTTCCCGTCCCTGTCCTTACACTGCACTGTCCGGCTCTGCCAGCCAGTGTCACAAGTCCTGGAGCACGTCATCCAAGATCCCGTTACCCACTGGGGCCCTGGGGTTTGGGTGGAGGGACCTGTAGCTGTAGGTGGGTCTTGGACCAGGACATGGGCAGTGGAAGAAGATGTAGTGGTGCTACTGGTGGTGGAGGTGGTCCTCGTCGTGGTCGAGACTGTTGTAGCGCTCTGCACAGGGGTCAACTTGGGGATGAGCGGAGCTGAAGGCTGCTGTGGAGCTGTCCGGCGGGGCATGAAGAAGCTATAACGGATATCCAGTGGATTTTTAGCGTCTGTCGCCAGAATCTGGATCACCAAAGCTTCTTGGATGGCCCCAGGTCCCATGCTGTGAAGCCACTCATCCCTTTGGCTCCAGCCGCTGTAGTTGAGCACAGAACCGTTGAGTGGGATGATTGTCTCGGAGGTGGAGATCATGAACTTGCCGTTTAGGAGGTACTCGCCGTTGGGCCTTCGGAGAGCCAGGTAAGCAGTGTATCGGGTCTGGTCCTTGGCCTTGTGCTGACGAACCTTAATGTGGGTGGAGCCTACAGGGATCTTCACCACATCAGTGTAGCCCTTACTGTTGGGCAAAAGAGGAAGTAAAGGAGGGCTCCCATTAGTAGGTAACACTGTGTGTTCTTTGTTATCGCTGGCTTTGCTTTGCTGGATTTTCATCAACATAGAAGTCAATATTAAAAGAAGTCATACTATGCTTTTTGGGGTTTTCCATTTCCTTTATTGTGTAATACATCTTTCTTGTGTATTTAATAGGTTTGCAAAGTGAAAAAACCAACAAGTCCACCGCAAAGGGAGTGAACATATTCTTACTTCCGTAATCTACCTATGTCACGCGTCATAATGCTAGCCTTGCGGCTAGTGTGGCGCGCCCTTAAAAATACTGGTGAAGAAACAACACTGAGCTGCCACATACTCAGTCACAAGACACTTGCCTGCTGCCTTCCCTCAACCCCACACTCCCTACTGAACGTTAGATACCCTCCAGTCAGTCAGTAGGCATAAACTTGTTACTGTGATGTAGAGACAGCGTGCAGTTAAAATGTTATGTATGAAAGATACTTTTGTTACTAATGAATAACTTACCACTCTGAAACATTGTTCTACCTTTCAGGAAAATGTATGGCTGAACCGAAGCTGTTGTTGCTGGCTGAAGTTGCTTTGTTTTGGATCACACTACCTTGCATGTAAGGACCCGCCCTACTCTGTTTCTGATTGGCTAGTAGTCCTTACCTAGGTACTGTGCATGTACAACTCCCAACTAAAATCGAATAGAAGTGAGATGCTTCACTCACGCAAAAACAGAGTGTTCAACACACAGGGTGAAAAGATGTGCTGCAGCAATGTGCAGTATGACAAAAATATGGCGTTTTTTGAAAATCAAACCATGTAACCTGTTCTGGTACAACCCCTAAATACAATTATAAACCTGAAAATGAGCATAATATGACCACTTTAACATTTTCACAACTGATTCACAAAACTGAGACTCTCTTCTGGTGCATTGATGCAAATGTCTGTATATGCATGATTGTTCCCAAAATATAAAGACGTATAATGCACATCTCAAGTCTTTTCTTTTCTCTTACCTCTTCTTTGTGAAGTTGCCCATAACGCGTACACATCCTGTGCTATCACCTCCACATATGCCACACTTGTCAAACTGGAGCTTGGAGCCAATGATGCCGTCGCAGCCTGTCCGTACACATTTCCCTTTCACGCACACCGGCTGCTGTAAGGACGACACTCTGTCCCATCTACCACCTGAAGACAAACAGTCACAAAATCACTATCATCTCCCACATTTGTATTCATTATATAGACCGCACCTTTTTTTTTGTAACTAACTCACCCTCTGAGAGAACACCACATAGTATCCTGTTCCTTTTGCTCTGCAGGTCAGCTTGCACACATCTTTAGGGAGGACTCCTGCATACTTAGGCACCCACTCAACAAAAGTCTTCACCCCTTTAGGATCTGTCTGGGGACCGTTGCGCACCTCGCATTGCTCCTGCCGGAAACTCTTATCTGGAGAAAAGTTCCGTTAAAAGATCTTAAAAATAATTAGAAATAATTAAGGACTATTTAATAAATAAACATTAGTGAGCTAATATAATTTTACATGCATTCTCAGGCACACTCACTTGATGCTGGACATGGTGAGACATTGCAGGACCGATAGATGGCTCTCTTCCCCGTGCAGTAGCGTCCGTTGTTCCGTGGTGGCGGGTTGTTGCACAGACGCTGGGCAAACTGCACCCCGCCTCCGCAAGTTCTAGAGCATGCACCCCAAGAACCCCAGGAACTCCAGCTGCCATGGTTGGACGCCTGGGAGAGAGAGAAGAGGAGAGGAGAGATGAAAGAGGAGACAAGAGTTGAGGGAAATTAGTGAAGAGGAGAGATCAGAGAGTTGAGAGGGATGAAGAGAAAAGAAAGAGAAAAAGAGAAGAGTGAGAGAGGACAATTAGTGCTTATCAGACATGTTGGAAGTGGTTGCTGGCCACACCACGTGTCACAGGGAAAGCCCTTTGGAGAGAGATGTGATGAAGAAAAATATGGAATGCATTGTGGTTAAGACAGCATGACTGGATCTGTGTTGTAACAGCTCACATGCTTCCCCTGAGGAACAGCCTGAATGAAATTCTTAAATTAATGTACAGTACTTGTATTTGAGTTTTTCCAACCAGTCCTACATGAGTCATCAGTGATAAAATGGATAAATAGCATTTAACATTTTATGAGACAAAGTTGATTTTATAAGCCTGAAGTTCTGTGAAACTTCTTTGGAAACAGCTTTTCCATTTAGTTCCATTGCTGAGACTTTATAGCACTTGAACCGCTACTTTCCACAGTTAAAGCTACTTAATCTGCAATCATACTACAAGAAATATTTGGAGGTTAAAAGATTCTGAAGTCTAAAGTGGAGGGGCTTAAAATTGCTCTGAGCAGTAAACTGGTCGTCATACGAGGCAGTGAAAATAAGCGCGTCAGACCTTGGGCCGGATCCATGCATATGGCATCTGCCAAAGAGCGAGTCAGACTCATCCAATGTCATGTGTCAAATAAACACAATCTTTAGTGTCCCATTCTGTCCCATTCTTTTTGACTTTCACTCTCTTTTCCTCACACACGCGCACATGTGCACGCACGCGCGCGCACACACACATACAGAGTGTCGAGAGCCTGCCAAGAACAGATTTGGTCCTTTAGCTCATTAAGGCCAAATTCAATTTAGATCTGTTTAAGTACAGCTAAGATTACAAATAGCACAGATCAGCAGTGGCATAAACAAAGTGGACCACACAATGAAGTCACATAAAGAACTGTGACATTTTTTTCTCTTCAAGTGTCTCTCTACCTTTCTACTTTCTCTTTTTTCTTTCTCGATAGCTGCCCTGTGTCCTGTATGTTACATTTATTCCTATTTATCTTCATCTCTCACAGGCAAGTTTGTACATTGTGGAAATGGGTTGCTTAAAATATCAGTTTTTGAACTATAAAAAGGAGTCTATTTTAGATTTTAGTCCTTTTTGTCTCCCTCGACAAACAGCTTCTATCATGTCCTTTTCCAGCTCTCCCTTACGTTCTGGTATCATCCAACCATGATCTTACCGAGTAGTGTCTCTTGCGGGTCTTGTCCACACACTTTCCCTGCAGACAGATGCGCCCCTTCCCGCAAGGCGTTCCCTCCACGGCCGGCAGCTTCTTGGTCAGACACACCAGCTGTTCCTGGCGAATCACGGCGCACCACAGGCGAGAACATACGTCCATGCCTGGGCAAACTGTGTACTCGGGGCCGAAGGCCAGGCGACACTGGCGGACTGCGTCATAACTCTGCCCTGGGAGCTCCTCCGGGCCTAACAGTGCCTGGCGAGGGGAGTCTAGGAGGCACTCAGCTGTGGCAGGAAGGAAAGAAATGGGAATTTTTAAAAAGGCTCTGCAACCTGCATACTTTTGGTTGGTGACTGGTGAGTGAAAATCTAAACACCATCTTTGTCTATTGATGAGCCCTGTATGACATATCATTCAATAAAAGTGCTGAAGCAGCAGCAGATACTGTAAAGCTTGAAACGATGCTGTTGCTACATGAATTATTCCAAAAGCGAGTTTACCAAATGTCAACTGACAATGCTTTATGGCTGACACGAATGGAACTACTTGACGAGATTGGAACACAAAGTATGAGTCATCTTGATATCCTGCCAGAGATCTCTCTTTGGCTGCAGTCTTTAAGAAGTTAATAGGATTGTAAATAACTCGCTATTAACAGAGATTACAGCTCTGTTTGGTAGTAAACAGCTCTTACTGAAAGGTAGTGTGGGAGAAAAGCTATCACAAGTCAATGTCACATGGATGCAATTTATAGATGGAGAAAATAAAACTCCTACTGGCAGGGAAAAGTTCTCACTATTAAAAGAACTACAGATGTTTGCTCAAACACCAGCACAGACCCTTTCTTTCCCCGAGCCTTTATTGTTCTACATTTTCTCCCACACTCACCGTTGCCATCGTCAAAGAAGTCGGTGATGGTGGCTGAGGTGCAGCGGCTCCAGGGTTTGGAGGCATCGATGGAGGTGAGGATGGAGGACATTAGGCGCTTGTCACTGTTCACGCTGAAACGTTCCTCACAGAACTTGGAGTCATCATGAGACAAACCGAGCAGGTGACCTGGCCACAGGGAGAAAGGGCATTGTTACTGGCTGGTTATGGGTACACGATGTACAGAGGTTGAGTTCACGGAAGAAAGAGAAATGATGAGACTTGTCAAGGGTGTGCACATGCAGCAAGAATGGGAAAAGAAAACACACAGAGCGCTCAGGTATCAGGTGTATGACATCAGACAATACTTGACTGATATTAATCACAAGAGAGATGTGCTGACAGATGCGCATGCCCTGGCATGTTCATATCTTTGTTTGTGTGCTGGTGTGTGTGTGTATCCATGCCTACCTATCTCATGCGCCACAGTAAACGCAGCGTGAAGTCCGTCATCCTCAATGACTGCGCAGCTTCTCTCCGGAGAGCAGATGGTGCCCACGTCCGCCATGCCCAGGGTGTCACAGGAGTGGTGCCCACAGAGGTCCTGAGCAAAGGAAATACTGTAAGTTTAAATTAGCACTTTACCCAAATGGGGAAAGTCTGTTTATGTCAACAGTTTTCTTAAAAAAAAAGTTACTTCTACCTGGTACTCGTATCTTGTTTCCAGATAATCTTTCTCAAAACAGTTGGGAATGCAGTGTAAACAAGTAAAACCATTCAAAGATTTCAAACTCATTTTACTGAAGATCATCATCTTTTATAATGGATCAATTGCCTGTAATGGCTCAATGAAAGATTTAATCAATTATTTCCCTTTCCTCAGGCACTTGGGAAATGTATTATTGAACCTTGCAGCTATTATGCGCCTTTCTGTTCAACTTGCCACATTCTTTTCCTACTGCCTTCTAGGACCATCACCTCGCTTAGATCTTATACTATCTAAAACCAATGTGTTTCTAATACTTTCTTCAAAGATATTAGAGTTTCTTCAACTGTTGCAGTCATTTAATAGATTAATAATCTTCATCCTAATCGCTGTCAAGAGCTACACTTTAGCTCTGTTTGTTCTAGTCCTTCTCCAGTGCTAGGTGGTACTGATGCAGTTAAAGCTGAGATTCAACTTGCTATACGCATTTTGCAAACATATTCTGTAAGATAAGTAAACCAGTGTCAAATTTCCACCATTGTGATGACACTCAAGTTATTCTTATTGCTTTTGTTGTTTCGAAGCCTCTGCCCTTTAAAAGAGCACTGCTGCAATTCAGTATTGCAATTTCATGAAGTTGGGAGGCAGTTTTTAAAAGGGTTGTCAAAATCAATGTAGCAGTCCCAGAAAAACCTGGGTACCACACCTCCCATGATGCAATGCTTTAGAGCCTCCCTGCCTTTCACACTCTACAACCCCAAACTGAGAAATTGAGTAATTTTCTAAGACTTGACAAGGGTCCAAAAGGGCTACAGAAGACATACAACTGTTTTTGGTGGAATCGAAAATCGGTGGAGGGTCCCTTTAATTTTTCAACCAATGCTTCTAATCCCCGCTTTCTTGCTCTGCCTCCACCACTTCTCTGTCTGCCTCATGGGTTGGCAGAGTACATAGTATTGATCTTTGTTTTGATTCCCACACATGTCCATGCAGACGAGCCCTCAGGCTCCACTGCTTGGCCCTGCTGAGTGCAGAGATCAATCGGCTAATCATTCCATCACATCAGAGTACACACGCATGTGTGCATGTGCGTACACACTCAGTGCAGCACAAACATCCGTAGAATGTACACAGATGTAACATCCACGCATGTGCACATGTTCACATACTAAAAAGGAACACACACACACATACAGTCCCATGGAGAGGATGAATCGTTAAGTTAAGCGGTGCTGACAGGCCTGCTGGGTCGTGTGTGAGAGGCTCTTTGGGGAGGGTGTTTACCCGTTCCGGGCGGATCGGTTTGGAACAAAATGCCTTGTGTTCTGCGCTCACACACATGACTGACTGGGTGGGACAAGCTCACACACACAAGTACACTCAGATGCACATAAGCTATAAGAATGTATGGTATATTCACAAGCAAATACACACAAAAACAGACACACACAATCCTACAGAGAACAGGAAGAGAGCGCCTGCTTTTGCCGATTGACTGCGGGATACACAAGACACAAACAAAGGGCAAGTCAAACACTCTCACTGTATTGATGGCTGTTGAGAGCCAAACTGTGCTGAAGTCTTGACTTTTCCATGTGCAGACAAGCTCAAAAGCTATGGAGGGAAGCCTGTTTGTTTTGACTCAGACAGTGAGAACATATAGAGAAGTTTGTATTAATATTTTGTCTGTTTCTCTTTCCCCATTTCCCACACTCTTTCACCCTGAGGTTCTTCACATTTCTTTCCATTTCATTTATTTATTCATTCATCCCCTCCCAGGCTCTCGTACCAGACCTGTTTTTGTTTCGATCTTTCTTATACACACAGCTTTTGTTGGTACAACACAGTGTAACAGATAATACGTAGGTGAAATGCAGGAAAATGGGATCTCCTTTTGGAAATCAATGCTGATGCGTGAAAAGTACCTGAAATGACCCCAAAACTGACACCCCTCCGCCAAGTGTCTTCCAAACTTTTTCATCCAAAGGCCTCTGACACAAGCATAAAAACAGGGCGGGAAAAAGAAATATGTTCAGGAATCAGACGTTGGGGGGAAAGGATGGAGGGATGCAGGAAATTAAAGAGAAGAACTTAGAGAACAAGGAGTTAGAGAAATATTGGCAGAAATAACAGGAGAACAGGTGGCAAGCTGGTTGTGCAGGTCAGGAGACGACCAGAGCTGTTCTGTATGTGTGTGTGCGTGTGTGTGTGTGTACGCGTATTTTACAAGACCACTTGCAATCTAAGCCAAGGCTTGTGTTAAACAAACAGCCAGCCAGACCCAGACCCAGACACACACACACTATGCGATAAAAACACATTATACGCGGATTTCAAGAAACCTGCTAATAAAAAACAACAAAAAAATAGTCGACTGGACAGGTCACTAAAGATTGCTCACTAGTGATTGACAGCTTGTCAGATAATTTAATTTTCATGCTATTTTATATGTATAATCTATTCTATCAGTGGAAAATATTGTACTTTCTAGTCACGCTCTAGTTATGCTGAGCTCCAGAGGTGTTACTTGTCAACTACTGGATAGATTGCCATGAAATTTAGTTCAGACATTGAGGCTCCCCTCCGGATGATTTTAATTTAGATTATTCCTTCACTTTCTTTAGGCCAAAATATTAATTTGTTGGTTGGCACTAATCACAAATCTCCGATCAGCCTCAGCAGCACTTGTGTTTAGTATCAATAATAGTGCTGACACACTAAACTAAGATGGTGAACCTTATATCTTCTAAACATCAGCATTTTAGCATGCTAACATTAGCCTTTAGCTTAAGCACCACTGTGCCAAGTTCAAGTGCAACCTCACAGAGATGATAGCAAAACTGTACTTTTTAAAAGACCCTTTCACATGGGGACAAAAAATCCCACAAACATCTGGCATTTGTCTTCGGTGTGAAAGGGTACAATCTATATTTATTCCCGGGTCAAATGGCTCTGCAGTACTCACAGGTATTTATTGACCCAGGTGGACATGCTAATTTCCGACAGCTGTGTGACTTTATAGCCATCCTGTGATGTCTCACAGAGCACACAAACACTGTGAGCATACCTGTCACCTGGCCTGTACGTTGTTGTTAAATGAGAAACACAGTGGCTAAAGAATGAGAGCAGCCCCAAAATCCGTTTTACAAACCAACTGAATCGTCTCACTGATACGACCAATGTGTAGGTTTGGACCTCGAACCATGACAGTTAAAAAAAAAACAGGGTCAAACCTCTGGCAATGGGAAAGGAGTCACTTGGCTATTTTAGCGGGTTTCCCTGCATTTATAAAACCTGCATATATGCGCTAATTTTGGTGCAAAGGGTTCTTTTTACTGCGCTACTTTCATCTCACAGCTATAGTGAGTAGTTCAGATTGAAAGTTTTCTTTCAAGATTAACGGAAACATCCATCCATCTTGCTGGACCAACAAGCAACAATTAAGACTTCTGTGTATTCAAATCTAGGAAGTTGTTACACATCAAACAATTGACTTCCGACAAACACTTTTCTAGTTTCAAAAGCCAGGAGTCATTGGCTGTTACAGGAAGATATATTTGTGTGTCATCAACATAGCAAAGATTATTTATGTGATTTAGTTTAGTTATATTCATTTTTAAAGATGTGACCAAGTGGCAGTGTGGTATAATCCATAATAAGACTTGGGAGACAGGTTTACTTAACATGTGTTTCCACAAGATATTCCAGCATCCTTTGCAGGCTGGTAACCACAGAAGTTTCCAAAATACCAAACTCAAATGTTTAACACATCATAGGCAGCACGTGGACACAGATCAAAAGTGGTTCCAGTGTTGATCCATGTGGAATGCTGTATTTAAGCTTTGAACAGGAGGATGCATCATTGCACTTCTGCCTATCAGATACAGTTTATGAGCGGAACCAGCTAAGCACCAGCCCGTTGAGACCCGTACTGTTTTCAAGACGCTGTAAGAGGATGTCATTGTTCACATTGTTAGAGGTGGCACTAAGATCTAGTAACAAGACACATCGGATATCAGAATAACATAAGGGGAATTTCTGATCAAGTGAAGTTTTTAAGGAGAAATGAAATCACAAGAAATTAAAAGTGTCACTGGTTGAACTGAATAACTTATGTTTCTTAGCGTGGAGGCCCAAACCAGTCATAGGTCAGAGCCCAAAGGAAGCTTCAAACCATGATTGCAAACAGGAGTGCAGGTTAAAGCCACTGATGCATCACAACGTGAAGAAGGAGAGGCTGATGTGTTGTTACCAGGCAGACTGAACTCTCTGGCCAGTTGTGTATGTCGACAGACCCGGGGCTGGGCTCAGGGGTTTGGGACCCAAAAGCTGTCTACAGGTTGTCAACATATGCCAGTTGAAGTAAAGCATGTGTGAAATATCAAGAACAGTTAAAGCAAATAGAGGGGCTGGTTGTGATGGGGGCGAGTCCTGGGAAATGTACACTTTAATGTACAGACACTACACATAAACACATGGAGGTGAGGAGGAGTAAGACAAGTGCTCAGGAAAGGGCGGAGTCCGATCTATACACGTGCAGATTCACCACATTCACTTTAAGAGGCTATATGACATAACTTTCACATGACATCCTTTACACATTTGAAGGTTGAAGGTAATGGATTGTGTTAAGATATATGCTGTGTCTTCATCAGTGTGTATCTCACATTATTACATAAGGTCCTTCTATGTGTTCCTGCGTGGTTGACTCTGTTGAAAAATAAAAAAAAATATTTTTACAACTTTACCAGAAAATGTGTTAAGTTTTTGCTTGAGATCATGTTTTGCACAGCAGTGGTATACAATTGACTGCTTTGAACTTTTTGATGTTTTATATGTGACTTTGCATGGAAGATATGTTTTGACCTTGGAATCAGCACATGAGACAACATAATGTCAAGTCAGGGTCTGCTTACAAGTTTTCAATTGCATTTTACAGTCTTCTTCAGGAAATGGATGACTTGTCATGTTAATGTCTAATCTTAATCCACTCATGCACGTTTTTCAATCAGTCTAGACATAGCAGTCAGCTAAATGCCAAAAATGCGGACATTTCACATGGATTATTACAAATCTGAGAGTGGCCTGATCTCAACCTAGGTTCAAAAGGTCAGCACTTCAATATCACTGGCATCACAAGTGCCTGCTAGCAATTTCTATCCAAATATTTGAGCTATTGCTGCAAGAAGCAAATGAAAAAAAATCTAACCATGTCAGTATCTCCACAGCTCTGTAGCTCCTCTCTGGCCACCTTACAGTAGGGCTTTGTCTACTGTCCAAGCTCACAACAAGTGAACACAGCCATGCATAACACTTAATGTTCCCATATACACGAATACCCCACAATGTGCCCCGTTGTTTTGTTCTAGTGCTGGTATGTGTGGAACTGGGTGACACCACCACACGGGTCACTGCGGGTATGGGGTGTTGGAGTAATTGGACCTGACCACAAAGAGACTAGTCCCCCCCCCACCAACTCTCAGGTCACAAAGTCTTTAATGACCTTCAGTTCACAATCTACTTCACAGGCGCTCCAAATACACAGATGAATTTGGTTATTTCTTTTCATGCATAAACTGCTATTTCGTTACTTGACACCTCTGACATTCAGTACATTGGAACACTTGGCGGGCCTTTTCTTCTGAACTGAATCTACAGCACATGCATGTCTTTCCCTGTTAAGTTTCCATTGGAGTTACAGCCAAAGTTATTTTCCTGTGAAAATGGTTAACATATCACCATGTCTTCTAGACCCAACATCTTTTTCTTTCTTTTTCTTCTATTTCACCACAAAAGCAGCAAGGTATGAGGTACCTGAGCCAAATAAAGTTATTTCCTGACTGGCATTTGGTCAATGGAAACTCTAATGGCTCTAGTCTGTTTGTAAAATGACAAATGTTTGTGCAGCTCTTGACATAGCATAGGGGGATCTGTTCTGACAGCTACTCTTGCAAAATGATTAATTGCAAAATTAAAATTCATTTTTTGTATTAGTTTTTGTAAGAATAAGGCAATACAACTTTCCCCACAACAACTTTCCCCCCAAGATTTCAGCATCTTCACATTCCACATGTTTTCCTTAGTAAACACCTTAGCTGCAGTAAGAGTGGATACACACAAAGGACTCCCACAAGAATGTGCCTTTCTAAATGTTATTTTCACTCAATCACACAGAATTGGCCTGTTTTCCTGCAGCGTTTGGATGTAAACAAACCCTTAGCCCTGCTCGCCTGTCCATGATAATGATTGACAAGGTAACAGCACTCAGCCCAAGCACATAATCCAGAAAGTGGCCTTTAATAGCCAAAGAGTTCAAAGGTCAAAATTTAAATAAAATTGTGGCTGCTTTCTTTGTCGAGTCATGCATTAGCTATGTGCGTATTCTGCATACTGATGGTAGGTGCCGTTAGGCTCATATGTCCTGCAGTAATGCAACAGATAGGGATCAGGAACCCATCTCACAAAGTTTCTCAGAGGTCTGTACTGTGTTACAGGGGCCGTTGTAGATCGCATATACGCTCTGTGGACAACAGAGTGGGATCACCTGCTTCTTCTACTGACAGGTAACGTCTACAGGACGACCTCCACGTTCAGTAGTGATTTGTGTGAATGGCAGTCAGGAGGCAGGTTTATGAATAATGCAGCAACCTGTGCATATTAAGTGCTATGTTGCTGGCTAATTCTTCATTTTAAGGCCAATATATATTTGTGTTCCTTCCATTAATGAACACAGACAGTTAACCTACTCACTTTCACACTATTTCATTAGTTTTAATAGAGCTGTATCTTCTTGTGTCTACATTCAGCAGCACAGACTATGAGGTTTTGGTATAAAAAAAGTTTAATATATTAATATCGATAATAGTATAAGATACTGTCGGGACTGCTTGGTCATGTTTCTTCAGTTTCCTGTCCATTTGATTCTCTGCTCTCCTATTCTGGGGCTGCCTCAGAGGTATCCATGCCCGCCTGACCCTGTCCACCCGGCCAAGCCCAACGCCCCCAGGGGATGGCACCATCTTCTGGGCATGGGTCTTGCTCATGCAGGTGTAGTGGCAACAGGGTTAGTAAGAAGCCACAAGGTGGTTGGCACACAGGAACAGTGCCACTTTGCCAGCTTGCTGACCTCAGGTATGTACTAACGGCTGCCTTGCCAGTGCATGACAGCATCAACTTGCACTCAATGCCAGGAGATCCGAGGTAATACCCCTGGTGCTTGCTTGTTCCGGCGTGAGCCATGACAAGACCCTGCATGAGTTGAACACACCGCAGTCCAAGGTGAGCTATGTGACACGTTAACTGGAGCTAACCACCATGAAGCCACACCCGGCGAAGTGAAAAATGCATGTAGATCTGCTGCTGCTGCCCTGCGGCTTTCCATCAAGCAGGGTTGGAAGGAGGAGGAAGAAGTAGACAGAGAGAGAGAGAAAGGGATGGTGAAAGAAGGCATAAATCAGTGTGGTCTCAGTGAATGTATGGCTTCTCACAGGGGGCATGTGTTTGTTTTTCTGACAGGTCCCAGCCTCAGCTGACAGACACTGAAAAAGTTACTGGGGGAAAATATGTGCAGACTGGAGTGATATGAGAGAGCGAGAGAGAGAGCGAGAGCGAGAGAGAGAGAGAGAGAGAGAGAGAGATGATTTTCAAGTCTGGAATGGCTACCTAATTAGCTGCAGTTTCAAGGGAGTTTAGGGATATTTCTGCAATGCACCCAGCAGCTGATTTCAAACCTCCTGCCCTGGGAAGAATTTGCGCGCACGGCAGCGGGCACGCGCCACAGATCACACAGACTCTGAGGCTTTTGGCCGGTCAGGGGAGTGGGAGGGCGAGGCTGTAGACAGAAGAGCCTGCCTAGAAAAACACCAGGCGCAGGAAATACGCCTTATGACTGTTTCACAGATGCTGCGCTGCATTACGCTCGCAAGATTCAGCAAAGAATAAGAGGGGAAAGACACAGAAAGAGAAAGAAAACATACAAAGGGGTTGGCTACCACCAGGGACATGTGGGAAGCTGCTGTACAGTCACTACTGACTTACGGTGGACAAATAGGTGAACATTAGCCTACCACTTTGCGTCGCTTTCCTGCCGGATGAAGGCGAAAAAATACGTGTGATCCGACTATGACTGTTATTTTCATTACAGTGTGTTATGTCATTGATAGGCCATTCTCATTAAGCACCCCAAAGATCAGTCTGCCAGGTGCGGTGAACCAGCACCGCGTGCAACATCAAAATAAAAACAAACCAACAGCAGTGAGTCACTGCGCTGCGTTGGCATCACACCGGGGCGCTAAGCCGCCTCTCCTCCGCCGTGTGGGACAGGCGCCTTGGTGAGTCTGCCAGGTGAGAGAAGGGGACAGGTGGGATGCGGGACGTTTGTTTACCTGCCTGGTGAAGAGGATGGCTGCGTCGTGGTGGTGCTGGTGGTCGTCGTCCAGCGGGTTTTGTTGATTCTGCCACTTGCAGAAGCTCTTCAGCGTCGCCGCCGCGTTCTTGGATACCTCGAGCCCCTTCTCCTTCTCAGTGACCGTGGTCACTTTAACTACAGACAGCCGGATGGGGTTTTCGATGCTGGCGTGTCCGTACAGCCTGGAGGCAATGGAGGCCAGTGTGAGCAGGTAGTGGTTCAAGTCCTTGCCATATTTCTTTATCATGGTCTCGTCGGCCACCAGGAGCAGCTCCACGTGCCTGGCGCGAGAGACAGACCTCTTGTGCCTTGTGCCAACATCTGGAGGGGCCGCTTTGGTGAGTTGGCTCCCCCATCTCCTCCCGCGCGCACCGTGGTCATCTGTTTTCTCTGCTGCGATCCCCTCTTTGTCCCATCTCCATTTCCCGCGACCTCTGTTCCGGTGTTTCCCAGCAGCATCCCTGCGTCCTCTGCGCCTGTCGCGCGTCCCGCAGCTCTCTCGCCCTTCGCGCATGGCCTCAAAGCTGAAACTCTCGCGCGTGAACACGTGGAGCGCGCTATCCGCGTCCTTGTCCTGCAGGGCGCGCACGTCGTGCTCGTGTCCCTTCGCCCTGATGATAGGCGTGATGGTGTAGCGCGCATGTTTCACGGCGAAGAAGCCCTCCAGACCCCCCCCGCAGAGGTTGAAGACGGCCAGGGACTCCGGGTGGGAGTCTACTGTCCCGCGGTACATGCATTCCCGCTGCAAAGGCGCATTGCTCTCTCCCATCATAGCGAGCACATACTGGGGGCTTGAGTGATGCGACAGCACCAACTCGTCTCGCTCCATGTCCAGCTGAAACCTGCTCCCATCCAGGTACACCAGGTAGCCCGCCTTGCCTCCTCCGTGGTAAATCCGGTCAATGGTTCGCACAACCCCGTCTGTCCTCCGGGCAGGTGCGTGAAGCGACCCGTTCGCAGGTGGAAGATAGAAACCCTGGAAAGTAGAAAGCCCGGCACCCAGCTCCAACTCCACGGCGCATAGAAACAGTAGCCGAAACCAGATCATGCCCTCAGCCAGAGCACCAAGGAGCCGCACCATTGTTCATTCCAACCCGAAAAACATCTATGTATCCACTAAAACAACCAGGGACTGGCCGAAGAGACAACTTTGAGTATTTGTTCCTCCAAAAAGCGCATCCTCCCGGGGTCCAAATCCCACATGAAAAAAACACACAGCAGTAACCAACAGGCGAGAAAACAAAACCATTGAGTTGAAACGGAAAAGAAAAAGAGCCGCAGAGAGGAACTGTGTGCAGGCTGGAGAGCACTGAGCTGAACTTGGAGAACAAAAACACAAAGTTTGCTCTTAATAGGACCCGGAGAGAAAAAGTCCTGCCCCCTTTGCGCTCAATCACCACTCCTCCACCCCCTCTTCCCTCTCTCGCTCTCTCTCTCTCTCAAATCAGAGTTAAGTCAAGTGCTGGAGGAGAATAGAGAGAAACCTGAACAATGCTGCCACTGGAGTATTTCCCACTGCCTCAGCAGAGGGAAGAGGAGTCTACTATCATTTGCAAGTCCATCCTAAGAGGCGGAGAAAAAGATCCTCCCTCAAGTCACTTCTGGATATGAATAAATCAGAGCTATACTTCAACAGTGACAGTCACCTCTTAGGCTTTCATCAATTTCAGGATATAAACATCACTTGTAGCCAGCATTAAAAAAAACACATCAGCAAAACAAGTTCCTAAACAGCCACCAACAGCATTTATCTCAGAAATGTCCCCATTAAACACCAGCCTGTTATTTTTACACTTTTACCACTTTGACTCTTTAAATAATTGAAGGCTAAAAAGTCCAACACGAATTGACTGGAGAGTTTTCAGAAAACTAAAGGGGAATAGATAATTTATGGCCATTCCCGAATAAGAGTTGTGGGAGTTCACTGTTTCCGGGTGAGACATTTGAAAGAAGAAGGAGATGGATTAAATCTGTGAGCTTGTAGCCTATATACTGGGTGCCATATTTTTGCACTTGTGTGTGGCTGCCCTGGGAGCTGTCTTGATTATTTATTGTGCCTTTAGGGAAGTTTGTGTGGCGGTGCCAATGGGATGTCATACTTGTTTGCTGAGAGGGATTGAGCCATGCATACCTCACTGGAGCTGAAGTCACTGTGTTTCACTCACACACAAACACTCTCAGGGGGCAGCCGACTAGAGTGGCTTCTCTTAAAAGTTCCAAGACACTGCTTATTTGCTGAGTCACCCAACACCTATTACCTTTGCACACCTACAGCGGGGTGGCTTAGTGTGTGTCTGCATGCCAAGAGGGAGGCCTCTCTTTGTGCATGCAGAATTCGAGAACAGATATTGCGTTTCCAGTTTGTTGCGTCAAACGGCGAACGCTCATGTCGGCGCTGCTAATCCAAAGCCTCTTCTACGTGACAGAGCGGTGTGGGTTAGTATGGCCTGCCGCATGCAGGGATGCAGCCAGGGAGTGGGCGTGAGAGCTTGTGAGGGGCGGAAAGCAGAAGCGAGGCCAAAAAAACGGGACACGGTGTGCCTGCCACCGTAAGCCTGGCTGCCCCCCTGTCAAATCCCGCCATGGTACGATCCACACATTAATTTCCAAAGGGGGTTGGGGGGGCTTGGGCTCATTACCTCAGTATTTCTAAAATCTCTACGACGCCCCTGGTGCCCAATATTGAACATAAAAAACATTGTGCTCCCCAACTCCAAGACAGAGACCAGTGGAAGCAGTCTCGAGCAGAACTTCATGTTCAAATCACCCAACTGTTATGCAATGCACTTCCCACCCCCACTACCCGTCTCTTTTTCTGTCTGTCCTCAAGTCTCATCCCCAACCATCACCACCACCCCCTCTTGCTGCCGCCTGCTATTCCTTTACACCAAACTGTCAAGTGTATTACCTACAGTGAAAAGACAGCCATAAAGACAGAGCAGACCGGAGCTGCGGGTGAGAGAGGATGTTGAGAGGGCAGTGTGATATCAATGCAGACTTTGGGCGCTTATGTATGAGTAGGTATGTGTGTTGGGAACAGAAATGGTTAAGTTAATATTTAAAGAAAAACTGCTCTACCTATAGAAGTCCAGATGTTTTGTCCATTAAAGAACAAAGTAGGTTTGGTTTAAATGTACACAAAGTGAAATGCATCACAGCTGCAAACTACTGAGCATGAGCAAACCATTTGACAACTTTCCACAGTGTCTTTCAATGTTATACTGAAATAAACACACACACACACACACGCTTTGGCTCACATCCTCACAATGTCCTCCTCTTCCTCTCTCCTCTTTGAATCTCACACACTCAAGCCCATTGGAGCATTTTAATCCCCATCATCTGAAACCGAGATGTATGCCAAAGCAACCATATGGACTTAAACCACCCCCGTTATCCACACACACACACACACAATTACACAGTAACCCGGATCACACGTGCAAAGCAGACTGCATACAGTATTGAGCGTCATCAAAACAAGTTGTGTGTGCCGAGCCACGTGTGTGTGGGACCTGCCCACTTCCTACGGTGGCTGGGAGGGGAGGGAATCCAATACAGTTAATTGACAAGCCGAGCCTTTTACATAACCACCAGGCTTCATCTAAGTGGTAGTGTCAGAATTCCCGAGCTGCACGCTCCCTCCCTCTTTAGTCTCCATGACTCCCTCTCCTCTGCACACACACACACACACACTCTCTCTCTATCCTTCTTTTCCATCTCTCCCTCCGTCCTCCTCTTCTATCCCTTCATGGATGTTAAACCAGTAATTCCCATCAGGATGAAAACGCTTCAGATGAAGGGAACAGCAATCACAGCGCTTGTTCTTGTGATGCTTGAATGGCTGATGGAAGTATGTGCACGCTCTCCCAGCTCCTTTCTCCACCCACAACGCTTTTCTGTCCTTCATTTCCTCTCGTTCGCTCGCTCATCGTAGAAGCCAGGTGTGTTCTCAGCATCTGTTACCATACCGCAGAGGGAGACAATGCAACGTATCCTAGGCGACAGCAGCTAGGCTGGACCACAAGCAGACTATGTTCTGTGGGAACACAAACAAACGTGCACTTACGTCCGCGTGCACACACACACAGCTTCTCACTCAACTTCTTTTGTAAGAAATAAACACAGTCAACACAAACTTTTTTTTTTTATCCACAGTGTATATATGTATATTCATTTGAAAAATAAAATAATGATGACATACATACAAAAGACGCCCATTAAAAAAATCTATGCACCTGTAAACAGAGAAAACACACTTGGATCAATTTTGAGTAAATAAAAGCCTTTCAGAGACACCAGATGGCTTTAGCACTTTGCTTCTCATTAAATTAATCTCAGAGGAGCATTTGAAAGAAGTTTAATGAAAGAACCTCATCCAGGTCTGAATGACAGTGCAAGAAAAAGAAAAAAAAGACAGTTTCATTTTCAAGTTTTCAAGTTTGCATAAGGAACTAATTTATCTTCAAACATATTAAACACACCACGCTCACTCAAGTAATATTCCCCGTCCTTCAGGTTTTTGGAGATGTATACAAGTTTTCCCAACGAAGACTACATTCTGTCCTAAACTTAAGCTAGTTAACGGTGAGTTCACATACCAAACCCCACCGAGACACCGGAAAGACTTCGTGGTGATAAAAAAAAAAAAAACATTTTCAAAATACCTTTCAGCCTGACATTTTAAAAGTCTGTAGTGACTCTGAAAAACATAACACATTTCTACAAAACTGACACAATCCTTTACATTTTCTTTTGAAAAATATAAACATCCCTACACTGCATAGAAGTCACTTCTTCATCTGCACTTCAAACGTTTACTGCTCGTTACCATTCACGTTACAGTTACATACACTGTAATGTCCTCTGCAAAGAGAATCACATTGGAGTGGCATGTGTTATTAAGCAGTTTTTTCTTACTTTACTGAAACATTTTTAAATAAACATTTTCGGCATAGAAATCAATGTTTTCTACACAGCAGCAGCAATATTGTACTAGTGAATTCACACATGCTGATTCAGATACTATGATTGCATGTCTCCCAGCTTGATAAATTATAGTTATTTTTGGTACAGTGCTAATAATGCCTTTTAATTTTTTTGCAGAAACTACATTAGAAAGTTGTACCTTTGCAACTAACAACACCTAAAACAAGAGTAAAAATGACTTTCCTGCCCACTTTTTTGAAAAGAAATGTGTAAGATGGATGAAAACAGTTACTGTACATTTCAATCATTTTGTCACTGAAAGTGTGTAACTATGACATCAAGTTTTAAGCACTTGATATGTTGGCAGTAAAAAGTAGTATTTGGCTAATGCAACTCTTGCATTAGCCTACTTGGTCTGGGTGTAAGGCATGTTATGAACCATTCAAACTTCATGATATTGCAATCACAGAAGGTGAAGCACATACAAAAAAGGGGTCTACATAGACCACTGTATAAAACATGTCTGGCTCACAGAGCCAGTTCAGATGAAACCAGTACTGATAACAGAAATGTCCAGGGGAGAGTCAAAGTTAAGCACACATACTAACGCAAACAGTGATGTCTCATAGAGAGTAAAGTGGTAGGCTAAGTTACTCTGTAACATTAGCGCTGTTGTTTAGCTGGATGGCTACAAGTGTTGTGATTAAATGGTCCACAGGTACAGTGACTTAAAAAAAGCTTTACATTTCAAGTTGTCAAGATTGTGTTGTGTGCGTTCTAGAATAACCAGTTCTGGTTATTGTAACAGAGACGGGGGGGGGTCTTAAAGGTAAAGCAATTTAGCGCTGGACCCTCAGAAGAATCCAAACTCATGGCCTGAACTTACATTACGGAGTTAACACAATCCTTTAACCTCCCCTGACTGGCTGACCAGCACCCAATGTTACATTATCACTGACCCTTATCAGGTCATATGATCCTGGATGATGTCTATGATTGGCTCCTTTGGCTTCTCATTCAGGGGCAGCGCAGGGCTGTAGGAGAGCGAGGTGTTGAGGCGGAGGGCCAGTGATGAGTTTTTGGCAGGGCTGCACAGATGCTGGAAGCGCTGAGGGGTCAAAATGTAAAAACATCCTTATCACCCTGAACAAGTAGTTCAAGCTGCACATGGTACTAAATGAATTAAAGAGAGTGCTGGTATACCTCTGGCAGGGTTCCCGGGGTGGTGGCCAAGGCGTAGATGGCCCAGATGGGAAGCAAAGAAACAGAGGAGAGAGTGAGGACCCAGCCCAGCGTGGTGGCCCAAGCCGGAGCGATCAGGCCTTTCCCCAGGGTTAATGGAGACCAGTGCACCAGGGAAAACATAAAGGTAGCCTGTAGGAGACAGAAAGGAGGAGGACTGGGTCAGTTAGTCTGAATCAGTGCAAATTAAAGGTTGACACAATATCATAACAATCTGGGCAACCAGTAGGACTTTCTTAACGCAGCTTTATGCCCCAATTGACAAACAATTCAGTATTTCACTGTTGTCAGGATGAAAGACCAATGAGGAAGACTGATACCACTCTGCTGGCTGTACAGTAAATACGTAGCTGGAGCCAGCCACCAGTCAGCTTAGCTTAGCACAAAAACTGGAAAACAAAATCCACCTACGGACTCCTGTAAAGCTCACTAATTAACATGTGACGTCTTGTTTGTTTAAGCTGTACTACAAAAAAATACAAAGTGTAAAAATCTGGTTGCCTGGCAAGTGAACCAAGAAATAGTTTGGCTCACTTCACTTATGGAGGCTAGCCACAGCCAGGCTTGCTGCTGTTGAGAGAAATATACAGAAGATTTTCACATGCAGCTCTCAGCTAGAAGTGACGTGAATTGACGTGAATAACAGTATTTCCTTTAAAGCAAGTGACAGTAAAACACCATTCGACCACGGCAATTCTATAAAGAACACTGAAAATGTAATTTAACAAACGACTGAAACATAGGAATTACATAATGCATGACATATTTTCTGAACTATATTACATAGGAATGTAATATTACCACAGGACTTTTGGTGGGTCAAAAAAGTTGTATATGTAGCCAGTCTTTGAGATACAGAAATGCAAGCAGTTACTGATAGGCAAGTTTGTCATGGGAAGTAGACTGAGTGACAGCAGGCCAGGAGGGTGGTGGGGGGGTCACTCACAGTGCACACAACAGGGGTCAAGTATTTCCAGCACAGCTTGAAGACAGGCAGTGGGCTGTAGCCTGTCATGTCCCTGATGTTGGCACTGAAGCGTTCGGCTCCTGTGGGCAAAAACAAGAGCAACTTCACCATGAGTGGTTGTGGTTTGGTTTGACATCATGGCCTGGTTTATGACTGGCTTGTTTTTTTTTGGTGGCGGTGACTGATTTTGGTTGGAATACATTTATCTTTGCCAGTATCCACATAGAGGAAGTTACAGGAAAAGGTTACTGAAAAAGAAAACATTACTTTAACTGGACATTTCATAGCAGCAGAGCCAGGAGTAGCAAAATCATCAGTAGCATTTTTAATAAGTAGTAGTAGTTGTAATAGTAGTAGTAGTTATAGATGGAAAGAAGGAACTAGTTATCTAAACCAAATTAATTAGTTTAGTTGCCAGTTAAATGAGTTAGTTGGTAAATAAATTGCTACCCACAATATAAGAATGGTGGTCAAAACTACAAAAAAACAACTGCATTATGGCATTTGGAAAATTCACAGTAAAAATCACTGATATTCCGCAGTATGTAGAACTAACTTACTAGTGTAACTTGACCAAACCAAAAATCCTCCAGGACCACCATAACCAGAGGACAAGAGTGTCAGTCAGAGTCCTTAAAAATGGTCAAATCCCACAGTCATAAAAAAAGGTGAAAGGTGCACTGGAGTCCTGACCGCTGTGTTACCCAGTCCACTTAAAACCCTCTCCTAAAATCTGCTGCTACACTCACCTACTGCTGGGAGAGCCATAAAAACATGCTTTCTTGGTATTCATATTCACACACACACACACACACACACACACACACACACACACACACACACACACACCTAACCTACTTCACTTATTTGTTATCACCTGTGATGCCACTACTCTTCTCTGTCTCACGTCTCTGGGTCTCCTTCACCAAACAAACACTCCAGCACTTATTATATTGTCCTGATGGATGTTTGTGGCACAATCCCACCTATCTCACACTTAAACAAACAATGTTTTTGTAAAAGCTCAAGAGCCCCAGGTCTGGCTGGGATAGGGGCTCCCTGGGGCCGCCAGACTGAGACTGAGAGGCGACGGGGCCCGGGGGCTGATTTAGGGCCCGGAGGAGACAGACAGGGGCCTGGCTAGAAGCCAGTCTCCTTACAACAGTGGGTAGCTGCAGCCATGTTAATATACTGTCTACTGACTCCAACAGGAATGCAGAAGGAGGGGAAGGAAGTGCACTGGTTGACCTTGTTTGTTCATCAAATTTTAGGAACTACTTTCATTAGAGTGATTAAAAGTGTTTAACTCTTGCCACTGCTCTTTCTTTATATTTTCTGTATGTGGTGAAAACAATGAACCGGAGATTTATTTAGACATTTTCTAAATGGGCAGAATGTGGAGCCCTATTGTTCAGACATGGGGTGGGATGGTGAGATTTGTTCTGCATATAAATGCATATATGTGTCATAGGCTAAGTGAGAAACAGGATTCAGGGTAAAAAGAAGGAAAGACAACAAAGACAGAAGATGATGTGTGAGGCTGTAAGAGAGGAGAGGAGAAGAAATGATAGGATAAGAGAGGAGAGAAGGAAAGAAAACAAAAAGAGAGGAGAGGAGAAAAGCATAAGGAAATGGAGAGGAGAGAATGGAGCAGAGGAAAGGAAATCCAAGGATAGGAAAAGAAGAGGAAATGAATTTATAAAATTGGTAAGGTAAAGTGAGGAGAAAGGAAAAGAGAGGAGGGGTCGAGGGAAGGAAAGGAAAGAATAGGAAAGGAAATGAAAGGAAATCAGAAAAGGAGATGGACAAAGGGAAATAAAGAAAAAGGAAAAAAGAAAAGGTAAGAAGAGTAGTTGGGATTTGTACCGTAAACCCAGCCGATGGCCAGAGACTGGAAGATGGAGAGAAGGAGCAGGCTGGCTCCACTGCAGGAGAAATGGTCATAGATCTGGAACACATACAGACCACCCTGCATCGGGGTGAAGACAAACATGCACATAAGAGAGATCATAAAAAACAAATTGGGCAGAAGATTGTGTACACCTCATGCACACACACACACACACACACACCTATCAATCCAGAGCGTGACTTACCGGCGTGACCATGACCAGTCCTACCAGGAAGCAGACGACGCAGACAAACAGCAGCAGCAGCTCCCTGCGGTGGCCTCTTCTGATCAGATGAGGGTACAGGTCAGTCACGGACGTCATCAGGGCCTCCAGACTCACAAACTGGGTGACAGAGGGGAGACGGGGTCAGCGGTACGACACATAACACATCAATGCAATAAAATGTAACTCATCAAAGTCGGTGCGTGTGTGTGTCTCTACCTGAGTGTCCAGCCCCAGCATGATGATCATGAGGAAGAAGCACACAGCCCAGAGTTGGGGCAGAGGCATCATGGCTACAGCTCTCGGGTAGGCAATGAAGGCAAGGCCAGGACCTGAGAGGAAACGCCACCACAGGAAAAATATGATGAGCAAAGTAAATACATGCTATTCAAACATGAAATGTGTGTTGATTTTTATGGATTCGGATCCTGCTTATCCAGTCCAGAATTTGTTAATGCCTGATTCTAATTCTATGTAAATAATAAAAAGGTAAGTATAACCAAGTATAACCAAAATATGTCTATAAATTTATATATATTTCAAGCTAAATTAGCCCATTAATTAATCAATGTTTTTGGTAAAATAAAGAAAAAGAATAAGGCTGGCGTTATAAGATATTTTCTTTCCATCAACAAATCCCACAAAAAGACCAAAACCAACTATCCATACGTGTCTTGATACTTCCTAATTCTCTACCATGTCTGTGGCCCATTCATTCCTGTTGAAGGCACAAATCTTTACTTTTTTAAAAGACTAAGTCTTTTCCGACAGCAGCTGGGCACTGTCAATTTTAGTAAAAAATCAGTAAACTCATACAGGAGCAAATTGTGTATTTTCAAGGGACTATTTTCAGCTGTGGAATAATACAGATGAATTGTCTTTTGACAACAATACAGCTCTATGGCATGCAGGAACAAGCTGTTGCAGTCTTGGACTAAACAGACGACTTGTTAAAAGGACTGATTTGACAAATTCGTTCTTTTAATGGGGTTTGTTGACAATAAAAAAAATAAAAAACATCAGACTTATTTTTTAAGTGCTTGGTCACACCAATAAAGCAGCACAGTGAAATTAATTTGCCTGTCCTCATTAATTAGCTGGTGCTAAGCCTGGGGCTCTGACTAGTGTTGGTTTGTCTAATTTACAGCAAAATGAATGTAAACGAATGGTGTTGCTTTTCAGTAGGCAGAGCAGAGGTACAGTATATAAAATCGGATGGTGTGACCAAACTAATATGTTAGCTTCTTCCATTTGGGATTATCAGTATCTCCCTCAGTATCTCTGATGATAGTTTGCAATTCATCAATGGTTTATTGATTTGTGTTGCAAAAGAAAATGGAAAAAAACAGACATAGAAAAAAGAAGTGCATGGATGTACTACACCTTAGTGTGACTGGGTCTTTACCTCAGATGGATATGCTAACATTAGCTAATACTGGGATGTATATAACCAGGCGCATTAAACATGCTGCTTTCTCATCACTGCTGCAGGAAATGCTTTCTCATTAAAGAACTTCCTCTCTTGCATCAAAAAACAAAGAAACTTAGCTAGAATGCTAAAACGTCAGCCCCCATTTTCAAACATTTAGATTAAATTTAAAGGTCAGTATGAAATACTGCAGTGGATTAATTCATTAGCTAAAAGTTTGGCTTCGTTTCTGATTCCCCCTGAGCCATTTCCCTGAACAACATCTCTTTGCTTCTGCTGAGGGAAATGTCGCTTCCACCTCCAACCCTGTTTCACCTGACTGGGCCACGGTGGCTATGTCCACGCCCTGCTCCTCAGCCATGAAGCCCAGCACTGAGAAGATGGCAAAACCTGCCAGGAAGCTGGTGCCGCTGTTCAGGAGGCACAGAAGGAAGGAGTCCCTGGAAGGCCACATGACATGCAAACAAAGACACAACTTTAAGAAATACATGTAAACAATTATGTGACACAAAAGCCGAAATTTTTAAAAGTTTAAAATTTAGTAAAACTGTCAATAAAACAGAATCCAGTGAGGTCTTTATCCTGGTCTTTGGCACTGTACTGTGAAGCTCTGGCCTAGATAGAAGCCAAGAGTTAAGTGCTTGGCTCTGTGTGTGTGTGTGAGTGTGTGTGTGTGTGTGTGGGAGTCCTGGAGTGTGGGAAACATGGCAGCGAGGGCTTTCCTTTAAGGTGTGGCTGTATCAGGGTGTTTTCTCTGTCCATTCCAGTCATTCCTTCAGGAAGCCATCTGACCAGCAGGAGCTTACATCTTACATTTCAGTGAAATCACGTTTGTCTGAAGTGGAGTGCATAAGACGGTGTGCGGCTGGAAGCTGTTGTGTTGTTGACTAATGTGTCTCACTTGTAGCAGTCATTGTTGTATTTGTTGTAACTGCCGAGGGCTGTGAGGCTTCCCAAACAGATCCCATACGAGAAAAAGATCTGGGTGCCTGCGTCCATCCATACCTGTGGAAAAAGAGAGACAGAGGGAGGGGAGAAAATGAAAGGTCAGACGAGAGGCAACAGGAACAACTGCATGTTACTTAATGTGATATGGCTGTATTTAATCAGAACTTCCCTGTCTGCAAATTTTACTCCATTTCCATACAACTTTCTATGCCTCTTTTTTATCACGTCCCACATTTCTTGCTGTCTCACAATACCTTTAGATGGGTTTTAATTGGTGAAGAAAAAACTGGACAAACTTTACTTTGTGTTCAGTCTTTAAAGCTTTAAGTATGTAAACAATGTGTTTGGTGGTGACATATTCATCTCTGTTAACTGTTCTTTTACTGTGTGCACATGACGTGTTAAATGTGTCCTTGAACTACAAAGAAAGTGTTGCAGATGTGTGTAAAATAGAGGTGTTTTAAAAGCCAGAACAGTCTGTACAGGCAAGTAATTATTCCCTATTTCTTCTCAGTGTCTACAAACCCCATTTCCAGAATAGTTGGGTTATTTCCCTAAATGCAATAAAAACAATGTGAAATGTGTTAACTCACACGAACCTTTATTTACCTGACAAAAGAAAAGATTTTCAGTAGTATTTCTGACCAGTTTAATCATATTTTTTGTAAATATAAACACACTCAACTAAAGCTTGGACAGAGACATGTTTATCATTGTGTTCCATCACCTTTCCTTTAAATAACACTTTCTAAGCAATTGGGAAGTGAGGATACTAATTGTGCCAGTTTCGCAATTGGAATTCTTGCCCATTCTTACTTGATACAAAACTTCAGATGCTCAATAGTCTGTGGTTGCTGTTGTCCGATTCGCCTCTCTAGATACGCCACATATTTTCAATAGGAGACAAAATCTGGAGTGGCAGCAGTCCAGTCAAGCACATAAACTCTGCGTCTACGAAGCCACGCTGTTGTTGCAGAATGAGGTCTGCCATTGTCCTGCTGAAATAAGCATGTAGGTCCCGAGAAGAGACTTGATGGCAACAGGTCTCTCTAAAAATCCCAATATATGCCTCTGTGTCACCTTCACACACATGCAACTCACAATTGCCTTGGGCACTGATGCATCCCCATACCATCACAGATGCTGGCTTTTGCATCTTTTGCTGATATCAAACTGGATGGTCTTTTGGATCTTTGGCACAAAGAAATCATTGTCTTTTTTTCTGAATAAAAGCTTAAATGTGGACTTATCCCACCACGGCACACGGTTCCACTGTCTTACGGTCCATCTGAGTTGACCATGGGCCCAGTGAATTTGGCATTTCTGCATTCAACTGATGTACGGCTTCCTCTTTGCGTAATACAGTTTCGAGTTGCACTTCTGGATGCAGTGTCCAGAGCCCACGTGGCTATATTTGTCACAGAAGCACTGTCATTGTCAATGCCATCTGACAATCACGCGCATTCTACAGTGGATTCCAACTTTGCCCTTTACGCAATGAGATGTCTCCAAAATTTACATTTCACAAAATGATGTACTGTTGATTTTGAAAGAAGTTAATTCTCTGCAATCTTGTGCTGAGATATGTTTCCTTTGAAATGAAATTTTTCTCTCTAATCCTTACCTGCAAATACTGAGCCTTTGACAGACGCTACTTTTATATCCAATCCTGTTTATTGTGGATTCTTCCAAATAGGTGAATATTCTGTGCACTTTTTAATCTTTTTTTAACTCTGCCCCAACATTTGTTGAGTGTGCTACAGGCAGGAAATTCTAACTTTGTTTAGATTTATAAAAAACAATTACGCTGGTCAAAACTATAAAAAAAAAATTCATTGTACTTTTGTCAGTTAAACAGAGGTTCACATGAATTAACAAATCCCAGATTTATGTTTTCATTGCATTTTGGAAAATATCCCAACTTTTCTGGAAATTAGGTTTGTACTAATTTTACTTGGTGTCGCTTCGGTGTTTGCACCCCTTTGTTGTCAAACACTTAATTCAAGTCAAAATATCCGTTTCTAATTTAAACGTCTCTGTTCTTTTTGCATTTGAAATTTGAGGCTAACACAAAATCCTAAAAGATATGCAATAAAGTCAGTTTTCATTCACACAAGTTATACAAAGTTTGCTGTCTCTGCAAACAAAGTCCACAATTTTGACATTAAACAACATGAAAGGTCTTAGCTACTGTAGATCTGACAATGCACCTACTCAACTGAGAGGTTAGGCCTCCTACCTGTAAGAGCTGCTATAACACCTGAAAGAATGACTGGAAGAATTTCTGTTGACTCCAACTGAGAGTTTTTTTTATGTTGTGTCGTCAAAAGACATCCAGAGTGTGTGTGTTTTTGTACCTGTGGGTCTGCCAGGCGGGTGTGGTTGGGTTTGAGGTAGTAGATGATGCCCTGGGTCGCTCCAGGCAGAGTGGCACCACGCACAAGCAGGACCAACAGCATGACATATGGGAAGGTGGCTGTCAGGTACACCACCTAGAATGTACACAGCATGCGGGGATGTGGTCAGAGACAGGGAAAACAGGAGGGACACATCGGCGATGTCCTCAAACAGAGCTGAAATACTAAAAGAGGGAACCCTGGAAAATTGGAGTCTTAAAACCTGTTGACGGATGGTGGCAGTGACACAACAAACAAGTCCTACAAAAATTATTGCAGTGTCCATATGAAAGAAGAGGATTTATGTTCTGTTTCTAACTTTGCTATTCAAAAAAGACTGTGTCAACACAAAACTTATAGGAAGTAGGGAACTTTTCCAGGAACCTTTCTAGCTACTCAGTAACTTTACTTACATTTCAACCAGAGAAACAAGGTTTGAATGCCTCACCATACCCTGTTCGTAGATTTTATACAGAACAGCGAGGTGCAATGATGGTGGAAAAGCCCCGCCTTTAACAGGCTGTATAAAAAAAAAGGTCTAAATAAGCAAGCATCTGCTCTGCTGAAAAGCCCTTGAGCAAGACACTGAGACCCTTCCAGTTTCATGGACACCGTTATTTATCTGACCTTATGCTTGCTGCTCTCAGAGGAGTCAGGGAAACAAAAAGAGGTTTCCTCTAGAGCACGGGTTTTAAAAGTCTGTTTTGGCTTCAGTTAGTTACACTGTGGGCTACAACATGAGTTGTTTTTTAGTGTACATTTCTTTACATTTTGGCAAATTAGAATGATATTAAATATGCCAAATTAGCAGTTCCTGTACGTACACGTACAAGCAAAAATTATGATTCTCAACAAAATTCTTAAATATAAGGAGCATGTTTTTTTCCCCCCATTGACTTCTTAATGGCTTTATCGCCTTTTATACATGGGAGGTAATGATACCCTCAGAAAGTGCAAGTCACAGTGGAAAATATGTGTCATGTCTATGGTGCTTGGATTTGACCAAATTATGACTCAAGAAATCAGCAATCAGGTGCAAAGGGTTTTAAAATGCCTTGTGACCAGTGTGTCAGATCAGAGACGTTTTAAAGAGGAGACACGCCACTCAATCACATCCTCAATACAACTCTATGGGGAAAGCCCCTAAGGGCAAAGATGGCGGTTATCCCACGCCATCCTGCTAGAAAGCCAATCGTCTGCTTTTAACAGCCAAAGCGGGAAAACATATTTCAGCTAATCGTGTGGTTCTATTGACTTAAGGGTCTGTTTTACTACGACTGCGCATGCGTGGCAGTAGTGACGCATGAGCAGTGGAAGTATAACTGGTTGGGGAAAAAATGCTTTTTAAACCTTACTTTGGGGAAAAGTCATCAAATTTTTCAGCGACTTTTATTAGTTTACAGTTGATTTTATTCATGTAGTTTTTATGTCCTGGTGACCAGTGAAAGTGCAGTTCTGGCTCCTCATTCATTCAGATATAGCTGCGCAGAGTTGCCAAGATGGCAGCCGAGTGGCATGACTTGGCCATAAGGACTTTCATCAAATCCACTACTGGTGCTGCAACTGCTGACTGTGTTGGAAACCTGGCCCAACTACAATTTCCTAAGTTCCTATTGTTTTTTGAACACCATCATGCACCTGTCCTCTTCACCTCGCACAGTATCTGCGCCTCACATCTCTCCCTCCACAACCCCTCTAATACTCTCACGTGTTTTTCTGCTCACCTTTCCAGTCGACTTGACGCCCTTCCAGACACAGAAGTAGCACACGAGCCAGACGATGGCCAGACACAGAGCCAGCTTCCAGCTGATTGGACCAAGCTCGTCTAAACTGTTGGAGAGATGGAGCACCTCCCGTCTACAACACACATACACACAACACACACACAACACACACACATAAAATCACAAAATTCTGTTAATTCATGATTAATACCGTAAAAAACACAAGCGAGAAATCAAGGAAGCTACACTCACTCCCAAAACTCCATAACAGGGGAGGTGGCGTTTTCAGGCAGGCTGCTCCCGTTGGCTGTCTGGTCACGGTGATCAAACAAGACACATGCCTCTGTAGGAGAGCACACACACAGTTAAACTCTTAAGGTTTTACACAGCTGCCTCAAAATAAGCTTCTAATTTCCTGTCTTTACTGACCAGTGTTCCATGTGTTGTTACAGCGCGACCAGGGCAGCTCCGCCTGGAAGCTGTAGGACAGGTAGAAGAGAGCCCAGGCCAGGATGACGATGTAGTACACACATCCATGCAGGATCATCACCTGGCTGGCATAGCCGAGACCTGCAGAGACATAAGAAGACGCACAAGAAGATCCTAATGTTAGCTGACACACAGCAGGACCACAGAAACAGATAAAACGTATGGGGAGTTGCAGGGACACAAAGAAATGAGCTTCAAAGCATTCACACAGACATATTCCACTGTCAGTTCCAAGTCACTTGAGTTTCACATGAAAGCATTCATTTATTGAGACACTCGACTTGCAGCCCACATCTAGCATATCTTCATTAGGACTGAATGAAGCGTTTATGAGGCTTTGAGTGGGTTAGAAAGTGTAGGCCTTTGACAAATAGCTGTTTGTGGTAGCCACTAATGAAATTCAGGCCTTCAGCTGATGATTGCATATTAACCAGTGAGGAATTCCTACAGAAGCATCACTTTTTTGTTCAAGTTTGTCTGTATAGAAACACATGAGCCCGAGGAAGTACTGCATTTTCTATGTGTTCGTCCCTGCGCTAAACACATGGCCTTCACACAACTAGCTGTCAAACAAATACAGGTAACTCTGCTGGCATGTGCATTTGTGTGTGTGCATCTGCAGACCATATGGACCAAGGGGCAGAGCAGCATGTGTTGGCACACTCGTAAATATTTGTCATTGAACAGGGTAAAATAAAGGGCAATATGGAACACGCACATATTCTGTTTACAATGTGTTTCCCAGGTGGTCCAGCTAGCATGCTACTGGCCTTAGCTGCACCTGCACATGAGATTGTCAAGACCTGCTTTACAATTCCCTTCACATTTTCCATTAAAGCATGGCTGTTACAGGGGGGTTGCTAACTCTCACTGCGGGTCGGGTTTAGTAAATGAACTTCACTCTGCTTAGAAACTATTTCCAACTCTTGTTACTTTGAAGAATGTTTTTATTTAGTCCCTTTCAGTGGCTGTTCTGAAGCCCAATTTTAATAAGCAGATTAAAGCTTGCCCACTTGTCATGGAAGTTTGTGCGATATGATCTAAAGCTCCAAAAAAAGCGACTAAAGTGGACCTTTAAGTGCTCAGACTTTTTTTAAAAATTTGAACATCTACAATTGTCCGACAATTGGGCAAACTCCACTTGTTGATGAAAACCATGTGACATGATCAAAAGCTCCAGAACAGCAACAAAATGTTTAAGATTATTTTCTGAACTTCATTAGCTCAGTTTTGTTCTTGCAAGTTGCATTTTTCTAAATAACAGCAAAGTAGTACTCCAGTTTAGTAAAAACTGTCAAAGAGCGGGAGGAATGGTTATATGGTCACAACACCTTTGTCTGAAACGTTGAATGCAAATATACTGTATAATAAATAAAAAGATTTCATTGTTTGGCTTAAATGCTGCATGACCTGTGGCCCCAGAATATTAACACAAATGCTAAACTAAGTTACTGCTTGTTAAACATTAACCAATTCCAGCTCAGTCAGTCGACATTTACATTATCTACAGTGCATGTTGCTCTATCACAGGGCAGCATGGCTACTGACTGCTGCTGTTTCAACATTTATCTGCTAATTAGTCATTCTGCTGCACCTATAAACACACCCGGGCAGACACAGTGCCTTTACTGTATGGGCTTATATATTCAGAAGAAAACTGAACAGATGGAGTCGGTTGTGCAGGAAGCAGTTTCAGAAAGACGGTTAAGAGAAAGTGAAAGTTTGTTAAGCCTGAGATTAGGGAAACTCCGGGTATCTGTCTGAGGCTGAGATCAGACAAACCTTAGATCATTAACTAGTAACATAGCTGCGAAGGTAACCTGCTCGGGAGGAGCAAACTTTTCTCTCTGACTCCTCGCCTCCTGCGGAGTCTGAAGCAGCTTTCTGAAACCTTTCATTTCCTCATTCATACTGTCAATATCAAAGCACAATACGGAACGACTCATCTGCAGATGTTCATGTGTTTAGAAACATTGAAATCCAAGTTAGATATTAATTTGTTACCCAAACATGATCTTTAACATGACCAGTTCCATGATTAGTCTGTCATCAATGTAAGGACAGAGACAGATCTCCGGACATTGTGGATTCATCCTATGAATTCATCCTAATCAAACTATTCAGTATGAAGCTGTAACGGAACGGAACGAATCATTTGTCATGTTGTGATTAGTCGCACGTATAGAACATTCAAGGTGAACCTAGACACATTTTCAACTGTAAATCATTATTACTTGGTCGGACTATGACTTTACAATCACAGGTCTATGAGTAAAGTCTTATCTGTTTGATCCATATTTTCATCTTGAGTTATTGCCACCGGCTTTTAATCCTCATCAGGATACAGCTGAATAAATATTTTTAAAAATCAAATGTAACATACTGAAGAACTGCAGCACTTTACCATTATAATGAAATTCAAGTCTGGTAAATGCAGTGTAACACTACTAAGTTATTGACTCCTTCCTCCACTAGTGTTTTTTGAGAGGAATGTCATGGTCCACATTGGCACGTATTCATATTTCTAGCACCACTGAAATAAAATGGAGTCTCTGCCTTTATTTA
Organism: Lepomis macrochirus; assembly: GCA_024633595.2. NCBI lineage: Eukaryota > Metazoa > Chordata > Actinopteri > Centrarchiformes > Centrarchidae > Lepomis > Lepomis macrochirus. The sequence goes on from JALXJV020000025.1 coordinate 8,555,705, forward strand.
CCCATTACCATAGTGGATTTTAGTATCAGAGCTCCGTTTATGAAGTTCGTTTTCATTCCCAACGCACGCATTTCCATCAGGAACTGAAAGTTTCACATCTCAGGCTTACTCAACTCAGAGCTCAGGGTTAGGCTCAGAGTTTGTTAAACCTGCTTTCGGAAACAGGGCCTTGGTCTACTTTAAGACTGTAAGCCTTTTCTTAATACTTCAATGCATTCCTACCTCACAAATGTTTAATTGTCTGAACCGGTTTCCATTACTCAAGGGTTTGGATAATCCAGGATCATGTGTGCAACTTAAAGCTCCCCTCCAGTGTATTTTGACATTTCTATGATATTTCATATTTTTCTGAGTCATTTCCTTACAATGTTGATTACCCACATAGTTCGCCAAATATTTTTTGACAAATAGCTTAATTTTGTGACGTATGACTATAGTAAATTCCATAAGTCATACGTCATTCTCCAAGCTGTCATGCCTCGTTAAAATACCGTCATGCCTCGTGAAGTCAGAGTGTCAAACCAATAAACATCGTTGTGAGCTAGCTAACCAATTTATTATGTCATTTACAAAAACGCTTCGCACTTTCACCTGCCACCGTCTTATATACAGCACCCCAACCCCCGCTGTAAAGTAAGCCCACTATAAAACGTAGTGGGAGTTATCGTGTGCAGTGCGTGACAGGACCATCGACTGTGTGATTGATAGCAGCTGATACGCGCACATTAGCTCCTATCATGGGTAAGTAATAGCTACTCCTGCCGGACAGTAAATTGAACTAAACTTTACAGTGTTGTGATGTGAACACAGCATGTCGTTAGTGAACACTCCAGCCGGTCAGTTTCTGGTTGTCATGGTAATGTTACGTCCGACTATTAACCACACCCCCATTCTCTGTTTGAGAAAGAAGGTTTGTCAAAAACGGCAGTTAAAAGTGGCTGGAGGGGGGCTTTAAATAACTTCACACTGTGTTTTACTTCTTTAAAAAAAAGCATCACATTGCTCACGCCAGGTTCTGTTTCAGTGGTGCGATTGTGTATTAAGTTAATGCTCAACTGTAATCCTTTGTTTGGATTGCAGGATACCATGAAAGCAAGACATTCAACCTGTGTGTGTGTTATTGGCAGGTGGGTGCGTTTTGCCTTCTGCACTCCTGAATTGTTTCGATACACAGGCTGAGATTCAATATGAAATGCACATGCATGGAGCTCGCGGGGCATGCCAAATGTTCTGATTGCAGTCAGATTGTTAATGTGGATTGTGTTTTCACGTAGACATGGGAATGCGTTGAAGGCTTGTGCCAGTATGGGGAAAGATTAGAAAGTGCAAATGAAGAAGATGAACACAGTGAGAATGATAAGAGATGTGGCCAAACATGGGGAGAAAACAGTGAGATTGCACGCTGGTTTAAGACTTCCCTAATAGACCTTATCACATTGTAGGCGTCTCTGTGTTGGTTTTATTTTTTAATGCTCCACCTCTGCCCTTTTGTCATGGTTGGGAGCTCAGAGTATACATTCAAGTAATAATTGTCACTCCCCTATCCATGCTGAATTTCGTTTATCCTTGCCATTCCCCGCAAGGATACGTGCATCTCAGATAAACTAAACTCAGCACAATATAGTGGGGGGAGTGATGTTATATAGTCAGAGCCTCCAACCCTGAACCCCAAAATATCAACTATCACCTCCTTACATATTCCATATTCACATAGTAGTCCATTCCACGTGAGTTTGTGGCGCAGGATAATTCCACTTCAGGTGAAAACAATAGCAGCAATCAGTGCACATCAACAATTAAGACATTATCATAGACGATATATATTGTACACCTCTACTTGCATCCCTTAACAAAACCTGCATGCGTGACAATATGCACTGCAACCCAACAACTGCACAAACTGCCGCCCACTGATAACATAATTAATAAACGTACCTCCAAATAATGGGCAGATACTCCTCCAGGCGCTGACCCCTCCAAGGCTGGTGTACTGTCCCAGTGAGGTCTCCAGGAGGAACAGGGGGATACCGCAAAGCACCAGGAACAACAGGTAAGGTACAAAGAACGCACCTGGACATACACACATAAGGCACTATTATTGTAAGGACCTTCACTGTTTACATTAAGCCCAATATCTAACCCTAAAATAGCAATGTTTTAATTGTAATTTGAACTCTAGAAGCAAGTAATTAGTAATAATTCTAATTAATTCTAAGTAATAATCCCAAATGAATTCTTGCACTGTTACAAAATGTAATTAATTTTAATACTGACGCTAAATCAAATTCCCAGTATCAATCTGACCTCACAGTAGAACTTGTTTCAGTAGAACTCAGTGTTATGGACACATTTTGGAGAACTTTCTTCCATCTGTCAATCCTCACGAAGAAATCTCATGTTGTGTAAAAATTCAAAACACTCATATCACAGGCTCTAACAAACACCGTGCAGCAGTCATCCCCAGTTTTGGAAAATGAGAAAAGATGAAAGAAAAAAATTGGGTAAAAGATAAGAGCAGAGGTGCCGTGGGTGGACAAAGACAGAATTTATAATATGATGGTATTCAACAATTCCTCTCTGCCCACCCCCTTTCTCCACTATCACAAATGCTTTACCTCCTCCGTTCTTGTAGCAGAGATAAGGGAACCTCCAGACGTTGCCCAGGCCGATGATCTGCCCAGCCACGGCCAGGAGGAACTCAGCCTTGCTAGCCCACTGGCCCCTGGCATGCAGGCCGTCTTTGGTTGCTTCTTTCCCTCTGGGGTGGCTCCCTTGGTGGAACTTGTTCAGCAGCAGGTCTCCTTGCTGTGGAGGCACTGTGTTGGCCATTACTGCTTCTAGCAGACACACACACCTCCGGGGAAAGAAAAACACAATCAGTTAAGAGAATATTTGGGAAGAGAGAAGCGAAAGAGGATGGTGTATTTTTCTTGACAGTTGGCTGCCTATCTTATCTGCGGTGTGCCTCAAGGATGCACTCACGTGGGGGGGGCGGCTTTATCTGAACTTTGCAGCACACTCAAGGACTACCTCAAATGATGACACACTTTTTTTTCTACTTATGGCTTACTTTCCTAGGCTGACCTAAACCAGATGAATACATTTATATTTACAATATCAATTGTACTATTAAAATATATTTGTCATGTATTTAATGTTACTCATTTACTCATTAGTCTGTTGATAACTAGTTATTGGTTGATAATTGTTTTATTCACTTTTAATTTTTTAATTTCATATGGTATCACTGGGGGATTGTTGTTATGGTGTATTCACAACAAATTAGACATCTTAAGGTGTGATAAGTCTTTTAATGTGATACATAACCTATTTTAATCGTCCTTTCACTTCTATAATTTTTAATTTTAGAAGTTTTTCAGAAGAACTTCTTCGTTGCGGTGAGTCGAACGTGACATAACCTCGGTTTCACTCTCTTTCCTCCACACTGTCCCCCGCTGTGCCATGTGAGCACATAATACTGATATAACGAGCACGAGTCACCGTCTACGAGCCACCTTTCGCTATCACTGACACACCAGCACATGAGGGGATACTGACATTGTGGCGAAACATGGGCTAATTAATAGTTTCGGTTACCCACACAGATGTAGGTTATACATGTAACAGCTCCATTACAGCGATCCGCTATCTGTGCGGCCATGAACAGCACAGGCGTTGTCTCACGATGAGCTATAATGGATGCCTAAAATGTAAACGGTGAAACGGCACATTAACCTTCTCCAGGTTTGTCGTAGCGTCGTATGAAATGATAAATTGCAGAGAATTCCACGTTGCGTTGCCTACCTCTGCGTTTCCTGTAGGTCTCTACACCGCGACCACCCCCGTGTACCGGTGACAAAATGGTTTGGTCCAGACTGAGGCAGCGAGGGGCAGAGTTGCTGGGCGGTGGAGCGCCAGAATCCAAATTTATAGAGGGGCTATGTTTGGGTCTAACCTGGCGCATGGATATCAAGCAGCAATGAACAGCTTACGAAATGACAAGCTCGTCTTCCTATTGCAACCCAGACAAATTTCGAATGATAGTATTTTTTTAATGTATTTTAACATAGGTTTTAATATTTACAGTATAGAGGCTATTAGTGATGGACTTGATCGGCATTATGAAGTATTATAAGAGTATTTCTCTTCTACATCATCTCTAACACACATTACATATTATGTAAATTATTTCAACCGCTATGAAACAATGTGCAGTATATGACAGGAAACAAGTAAAAGTAGAAGCGTGATTTACTGCCGTTATTTAAAATTTCCTTCCTGCAGCCTCTCTGGGCCCACCTCCAGTTATGATGACGTCACCAAAGACACGAGCCCAACCCCCTCACTACCCCATCCACACAATGTGTTTTCTTTTTTTGCCTGTAATAAGGACAAATACAGTTGCATAGAATTTTAACTAAATACACTAATACCTATTCAGACTAATCCGTAAGATCTTATAGCATTTATCAGTAACTGTCAAACATTAAACATGTCTATTCTATTTTGTTTAAAAGCTGAGCTGCAATTAGGTGTTTGTACTTATCTATTAAATATGTGTTCCATGTATATTTTTTAAGTCAAGTAAGTAAGAAGTATATGACAGAATAAAACCAAACCAATCCATTCATTGTGTTGTTAGTATCAGCATGTTACATCACCTAAAAGATCTCTATACCAACACTGTCACATGGCAACTGATCTGTATATTCCACTGAGGCCTTACTGGGTAATGCACAGATACAGTACATTCAAAATCACAGGATTCAAAATCACCTGCTTTTTTCTCTTATAGGCCATTGGTAAAACTTGAGAAAAACACTGGCTTTCGGCTCCTAATTGTGAACTTTATTGTGGACTTGGCGTCCTAACCATTTAGGCCACCTCAAACCGCTCTCAGCACATTTAATGGTCTATGTCATTGCCTGTGCTCGTTCAGCTGAGCATTTATAGCCACAGTAAAAAGTCCAGGCTCCAGGTAATACTCTACTCCAAGGACTTCATTCAGAAAATAGCATTCCACTGCATAGACAAATTAGGTTATATCACTTGGTGTATAAATCAAACCCAAAATGGGGATCTTTGCACTCTGACTTGTTATACACAAGACATTAGCTGCATTCTGAAATTAATTGTATTCCTCAAACTTTCTAAAATATTATTCATTCACTGGATACATGTATTCTATACTACGTGTATTCTGTCTGTCACTACCTCTTTGTTTTACACTAGGCCTACAGTTAGGAATTCAACAAGGATGTCCACTATCACCATCTGTTTGCCATTTTCATTGCATCACCTGCTGTATGAATTCATCAGAAATAAAAACACAATCACTTAAGGTCAAATTCAAGATTAGCCATTATGTAGATGACATGTTACACTACCTAAAAGTGCCTTCAAGCTCTTTTCAAGACCACAAAATGTGTTAATGTATTTTCCGTATTGTTATATTTTAGTATTCTAAATAAATTATACAGAAATAGAAGTGCCTCTGCAAAACCCTATTGTTTTGCAACAATAATTATTGTCCATTATTGGACAAGTGGTAATGCCTGGTGGTACTTGTCAATTTGTTCATTTCACTGGATTTGGCTAAATGCACAAACCTTAATTGGACGCTAATATATTGCCGCAATTGCTACCTTGGAAATGTCTTGCCATATATTACAGTGTATTGCTAAATGCATAATCTTGAACCACTTTTGTGTACAAGTAACAATGTAAAAAACTTTTAGATTTACTCTTCCTTATTAAAACATTAGAATCTGCATTAAAATTACTGTAAATTCTAAAAAGGAATAAAATCACTATATCCAAAACGATATTTTGTAAGTAAAACACTGATATCCATTGAATTAAAGACTTATGGAGTGGTTAAAAATTACACTATTATATTATAATACTGTTATAGTATGTATAGCTAAAGTGTGCAATTAGGTCCCTACACTAATGTAAGTCACAATTTAGACACCCATTAGTAGAGAGATCACCCCCCAAATACCTAAAAGTCAAGGGTCAAGAGTCAGGAAGTGGTAAAAGGTCTTGCAATCATATACAATGCACAAATTCTTCAACTACATGTACACTTTACTCACACACACACACACACACACACACACACACACAGAGCATGCTTACACTCTCTTTAAATGCAGACTCTGCTTTGCTTCCCAGGGGCCAAATAAAATCCTACCGTTAAGGGTCCTTTAATACAGTTGCCATTGTTCTGTCCTGACAAACCTGTACCCCCTGTAAATGTGGTGCCACGGCATGTAACTCAGACCAGCCGTAGCCATACATAATTCCTGTATGCTTTATCGCTGCTTTTATTGGTGTCTGGCATCCAGGGCAAAGGCAGTGGGTCACTGATATACAGTGGTAGGCATTGTGAAACTACTCCAGCCTGCACCTATCCTGTTGTATAACTGCAACGTTTTCAAAACCTTTAATAGGAAGCATCATTGCAGCATGTTAAAGAATGTGGCAAAAAGTCAGCTTTGATTATGACATCTGCTTTGCGTTCTCCCTATGAACACAAACTGAGTGCTCATACTGTATCCAATTACTGTGCAAAACACATGCAAACATGCAACTACACCACAGTAAAAAAGTACTGACGTTACAGACATGCAGTATATTGAGAAGCAAGGGCTTCAATACACACAAAGACACACACAAATTGCAAAGTAAGTCTGAGTTTTATGACAAACACACCACCACGCTAAATTCACACCACATCTTTTTAGCCCCAAAAAGTTCAAGTGTGTGTAAAAGTAAAATTTAGTGATGCCTGTGATTAAGTGATCTGTTGATGTCAAGTTGTACTCACCAGTGTAATCTCTTGATATTAAGCATCATGTACCATCTGAGTAAGTAAGCCAGACCACGCCTTGTATAGTTTAAATGTGTTGCGTTAAAGGAATTGTGGGTATTGAAGTCCTTAAATTACAGTTGCCTCCTTTTGCCAGCCGATGTCCCAAAGAAACCAATGTGTGTCAAGCTTTGAGGTTGGTTAAAGAGATCATTTGACAAGCTGAAGTTTCAGGTTTCACTACGACAGAAGCGGTGTCTCTTGACGTAGGGTCTTCGGAAAAGATACCTAACACCTGCCTGCTCATTAATTGTAAACCAACCTGGGTGCACAACCTAAGTATCTAAGGTGACAGGACTACACAAACAGTGCTAATGTAGGATCACTGAGGGCTTAGAGAAGTAGTTACTGGCAACAAAAATACCCTTCTAGTGTTAAAAGAATTGCTTTGATTGCTTTTATTGCAAGATGTTAGCTGACTGGATCTGAATTCTTTCATCTATTGTTTGAAATATTACATTTTTTAAAATGTGTCTATCTGCTTTCTTTCTGAGAATGACATGAAGCTCCTACAGAGCTAGCCCGGATGTGCTTAACCTAGATTAGCAGTAAATGTGGTTTCATGCGGAGTCATGTGCTGTGACAATTTCTTGAGCAACAGCAGTATATCTGTCCAATGAGTAGCTTGAGTGTCCAGATACGATCAATGAGCACAGGTGTTGGCATAGCCACGCCATGTGCAGGCATGATTGTAACAAAGCTTCATTGTGACGACTTGACTCCAGGAAGCTGTGTGCAGTCGTAGGATCTAGCTGTTCGCCAGAAAATATCTTTTAACCTGTAACTTCCACGAAAAACACACATTTTTAAATTACTGTCCATGTTGTGCTTTGTATTAGGTGATTTTTTTAATTAGTGAGAGCCAGGCTAGCTGTTTCCCCTTGCTTCCAGTCTTACTGCTAAGATAGGCTAACAACGTCCTCGCTCCAGCTCTTAATGGACAGACATGAGATTGATTTTGGACTTCTCATCTCATTCTCAGAAAGAAAATGAAGAAGTCTTTTTCCTTAAATGTTGAACAATTCCTTCAACACAACATGTCAGTTTTCATTACATGATTTAATGACTTGAATTGAGAGAAAAAATGTATCATGTCATCATTACTTGACAGATTTTCTATTTTACCCCATAGAGGGATGTCAGAGGTCAGGTTCAGTACAGTGCAGATACCCTGCAGGTCACGTGCTCAAAAGCACCTCAACAGCTTTTGACAACAAAAACCATCTTATAGTCTGCAAACTATCAGACCAGAAAGGTGACAGTAATTCAATATTTGGAAGATGATTTAAAATTTTTGTGCATTCCTACGAGACACATTAATCTGCTGCCTCAACTGTCAGGTCAAAGACACTTTCAGACATTTAAGTGGTCTTATTGCCTTGTTTGAACAGTTTGAAAGAGGAGGTCCTGATGTGGTCAACATCAGACCTATAACTCCTTACCTCCTACTCTACTTCTCATGTCCTAAATAGGTCAACATTCCTGTGGCTTAACCCCTTTCCTCTTTAAACTGTGTGAAAAACATACCCTGTAAAAGAGGAGTAATTTAAATGCAACCTCTGGCTTTATGTCCACACTGTACAGTGCTCCCTGAGGCTTGCGGTAGGTGAGATATTTGTTCCTGATAATCTTTCCTGAAGATTTTATGGGAATGTTTTCAGAGGCCCCTTAATTTTTTTTAACTTTTAGTCACAGCTAGGCTAGCTGTCTTTCCCAAGCTGCAACCGCTAGGTCTGAAAAGTAAAGCCAATGTGGAAGTACCTTAAACCTGCATTCTTTGTATTAGCCACCAGGGGGCAAATTAAAAAACTTGATTCAACACCTCAGTAAACACTTTCTTAATGAGCATATGTTACTACCGCAACGATCTATCAATCAGGATAAAAGTGAATCATACCCACTGACCGTGAACTTGTTTTTGGGTAGTGTCTGTTTTTTTTTAAGAACTAAAAAACCAAAATGATGACAGCCAAAATGTCAAATTTAAGGCTACAAACCAATGGGTGACGTCAGAGTGTCTACATCCACCTGTTTTATACAGTCTATGGGTTTTAGCATAGTTAGGACTGACAGGTTTCAATCTTCACAAATCCTTATCTAACTCTTGGACAGAAGGCAAATAAACATATTTCCCAATGCTAACATATTCCTTCCTGCAGGACAGAGCGTAGAATTGTGTTTGAACCAATTTCTGAAATTAAACACACAAAATGCACCAAACAATGTGGCACTCTGGCTCGTGTCTACATGCTGCATTCAGCACTTTAACTCCCTCTCATGGATCCAGATTTTGGTGGTTTCATTAATGTCATAACAAAACTGAATTTCCATAAAGGAATTAATTAAGTAATTCATACTTATAAGAAATAAACTGCCTGTAAGCACAGCATGTGTGTCATTTTTTCTCCAGACAAAAAGTTGATTCAATTGCTTTTGCTGCAAATAAAACTTGTACTCAGTGCACATACCAGAAAAGTTTCAATTCTTAGGAGGACAGCTTACTGAAAATACATTTGATTCTGCTTGAATTGGAACTAGTTGGATTTGAAGACCTTGCATCCTGGGGTGGCCAGTTAATCGGTCATATAGTCTGAAACGAGCCTCCACTTGTTTCTAGACAACAATGCACAAAGTTATTATGATCACACATTATAGTTACACAAATGACTTGCTTAAGCTGTAGTAAATAGATAGAACCGTGCAAAAAGAATGATATACCACAATATTTTGAAAATGTCATTCAGAAAAAAAATCATTACAAGGCATGTCCTTAAACTGAACTTACCTTTGTTTATGTGACTGTGGATTCTCACTAAGCCTTCGATGTTGCGCGCCTTAATGAGATGGATTAATTAAGACACTGTTCGTCTGGATCATTTTACAGAAAAGTGAGTACAACCCTGCCTCTCCCTCGCCCATCCAGCCTATGATGAATCTGGCTCTCAGGCAAATCTAGGCAAGCTAAACAAACCCGGATTCCTGTTGTTCACTGAGCCTGAAGCCAGGGGCTAAATGGTCAAATCATGGGATTTCTAAATGGGGATTTTGGACTTAGTTAACTTTGCATGTATCCAACCCTTAAGCAACCTGAACAGTGGTTATTTTGTGTATGTTAACAATGTTAACATTGTTTAGCTTCTTGGTTTCCCAGTGTGACAGCAAAGAATTGATATTTTACACTGGTGTAACAATGATATATTTTACAAAATATTAAACAGGACACCTGTACAATATTTGATGCAGTTGGACTTGTATCAAGCAATGCTGTATACGCTCATGGAGGATAAAACTGAGCGTTGAAGTCAAACCTCCAGCCAGAAAGTCGGCATTACAGTGATTAAACCATCTAATGTGATTGAGGCTCCCAGACCTTCACACTCTGAGGTTGCCCCAGAGAGGAATGCAGTGCTGGATTATCTCAAAACATCAAATAATAAGCCCCCTTCAGCCACCACTGACTCCTGTTTTTATCCCCGTGGAGAACCAAAGACATGAAGAAAACTTGACTGACTGCTATTGTGAGCCCACATAAATAATAATTTGATTTTCAGTGACTACTACCCCACATATCTCCATTGCTGTGCACATGACAATGTTGTGGGTTACCTTCAAGGTAATTATATCATTACAGGCCATCGCTTCCATTATAACTTGATTTGATTATTTCATTACTGTGTTCTTTGCTGACTTGGCAGCTTTCACTGGCAAAGTTTTGCATTCCATAGACAGCCGTTACATACGCTTGGATGCAGAGAGACTTAATTGAGGTTAAGCACCCTGGTCAAGGGGCTCTGAGGGCCACATTGCTCCACTGGGGATTTGTGGAGGGGCCCCTGGATTGACCTACCAGGTTGCAGAAAAACATGGCTAAGGAAAGGAATGCATGTTGCATGAAAAGTGTACAACATTTGGAAATAACTACCATGTTGTGCTGGTATGGTAAAACAATTTAGATGCACTTCCAGAGAAAAAATGAGCAACAGCTCAAGTAATGGATGATAAAAATCACGGGTAGAGCTACTACTGAAGAAACCAAGGTCATGTCCTCTGTACGAGGGAATGTGGGTGTTTAAACAACCTGAGGAGGAGTTTTACATTCAGCTTCACACAAACTGTGGAGTTCTTAAAACCCGATTCCGACATTATTAGCACAAATAAATTTCACTATTTGAATCTATGTTTTTGACCTTAAACAAAGGGATTTTGCATTTTACCACCAGTATTATGTTTCTGGCATTGTGGGGAAGGCTTTAAAACAACCTTTAGACCATTGCGTACGGAGATAACATTTTCAGAAAATATATTTAAAAAAATACGGCCTGCAATGTACTATGTAACTTTGTTGTAATGAACCAGGTGCCAATAGAATACCACTTTCTATTGGTACTTAAATGTAGATACAGTGAAAGAAAAGTCACTGGGGAACAAGGGAGTCACTGGGGAACAAGGGAGTTGATTTTCTGTTGCAGCAACCGTACCTAAAACCTACCATGAGCAAAGGGCAAAAGCATTTGTTTCTTAATGTACTCGATCCATTGCTATACGGAACAGCCACTACACTGTAGTTATTCCATAGACCATAAACTGGTAGCTTAATCACCAATGCAGTGGGCTTGCATTTATCTCATCCATCGTGATTCCAGGAATTGAATCCCTTCTCCTGGAGCTTCCGCCACAAAATGACATTGCTGTATTGGTGAGAGGACGTGTCATCGTTCTGGGAACCTAACCCATATATATTTTATATATTCTTCAATAACCACTCCAAGTTTTAAGGGTTTATCCAAAAGCCCCTTTTGTTACCTCATAATATAACTGCAGTTTTTGTATATCCGCAACTGTGAAATATAGGTTCCACAGAATATTAGTGTTGTTAGGACCATTTTGCCCAATGCTTTTCTCGAAAGGTCCAATAATTAGTCCCTCGTTCTCAATCATTGTTCCACTATTCCATTATTTAAGTAGCTGCAGGAAGTGGTAAGTATTTTATTGGTACCTGATTCAAATAATGGAATTACACTGTAATGTAAATATGTGAAGAGTTACTAAAATAAATAAAAAAAGGCTTAGGTGTGGTTGGACTGGGGGTTCTCTTGCTGACATCCTGCCTTCGCTGACTAAGATGCAGCTGATTGCTGGCACATTTTCAGTGATACAGTCATCGGTGTCTGCCAAAATACTGCAAAAACACTGTCAAAAATATGATCATTATGCAGATAATCCATCTGATCTTTAGATGAGATATGAATGAGTACAGGTCAGGACCCTAAATCACAAGTACGATGATAGATTGCATCTTTGACACACATGTTTCCAATGAAGTGACTACATACCATTTCCACAATGGGAGGATGACACAGAATAATCAATCGCAGGCACAAAACTCTACAACCAGCCTCCTGCAGCTATATTAGCTAATTTGTACACAGCTACGCTTCATAAACACACCGCAGCATCAGGTTCTTCCTTGTCCCATTGACACACAGTGGAACTACAAGGATCTTGGCGATTGTTCAGTTCTGTTGGGGGAAAACTGGGCCCATATGACTGTTATTCTGTTTAATTCTCCTGCCAACAACCCATCAAAAGGGGTAGAATTTTCAACATGGGCCAAGGTCCTGACACTTTGTGATGACAGAAAATTGCATTTGCCAAATCCAAGTAGCTGCCTCAGCACAGCGGTCAGATCACACGAAAGGGTTGGAAACATCCGTGGTCAACTTTGGCAGCCGTCCATACAGCTAAATAGGGACCACAAATAAAACACACATGCTGTAACACAAATGACATCATACTACAGAAGGACAGAGTGGTAAAGTAGGTATTTAGGTGAATAAATGACATCCTACATGTACTGTCTAAGTAGTGAAGTAACCATATTGTCGTCAAAAGTGCACAACAACAATGACCCATATCTGCTTGCAGTGTTTAGTGATTGCCACACCAATAAGTTGAACAATTACTGAAGCAACTGGAAGGGCTCCACAGGTACAATATGTTTCAAACGAATGGCATGTCATGATCTTTGAACTCATGTGGTCCATGAGTGTTTATCAGCGTATTTCGTTAAGGTATGCAATCTCTGAATACACTCTAGTATAATGTTTGTATTTATTAACCCAGTGCCTATAGCACGTGGTTAAGCATATAAACTTGGGAAAACAGAGCCAGTGTTAGCACCTAATAAATAACACCTACTGAAAGCCCTGTGTCTATGGCTCCTTTGGAATATGTTACCAAGTACTTTTGACCATAACCTTCAGTAGGCTACCAGTACTGTCATTGTTTTGTATTTACACGTAACAGTATCACATTCCTGCTTTTGATAATCTGCTATTTTGCTGTGTCATGCTGGTGTTGGGTTTGTAGCCACGGATAACACGGAAGTAATACACGGCCGTAACAACAGCAGACACCAATGAGACACAGAAGCTGGATGTGCAGGAGTTCAACGCCTGTCAAGGTTGAAATACTATTTTACAAAAGATTATTAACACAACTTTGTCGCTGTGTTGAGAATGAAATTTCACATGCAACATGCCAACTGGTTTTAAATGACTGTACAAGTTAACTTTAGCGTCAGTTCTCTGTGTTTTGATTGGCTTGGTGTAACCCGTAATAAGACACAGGTGTCACAACAGGTTCCGGGCTTACTTAACATGTGTTTCCACAGTACACAGGATATTCAAGCATCCCTTGCGCAAAGTGGTAACTACGGCACAACCAAGTATCCAAAATACCAAACTCAATTGTTTAATTTATCACAAAGAACATCACATCTTGCATCTGGCCTGTTAATCATTCCTACTGTATAACCATCAACATGGCTCATGGCATTTATTTGTTTTTAAATTCACTACATACACACATACATACAATTTTAATTGTATACTTAATAAAAACACTTTAACACGCACACACACTTTCATACACATTATAAATATCTTGCACCTACCGGTGAAAACTTGACACAGTTCTCTCTGTTCTCACTTGTCTCCTCAGGTGTTGGTGATAGAAATCAGTCAGTGCAGGAGAAGCAATAAAAATGATAGCTCCTCCCACCTGACCTGTGTGTTTTTATTGCTCCTCCTGCACTGACTGATCATCCAACACCTGAGAGATATTTCTTCATTATTTGGTTATGGTTCCAAGCCAAACTCTGACCGTTAATAAAACAAACGTGAATAGATGGTTGCACAAAAACAAAAACAGATGTCCCTCACTTACCTTGACACTTCAACTGTTGTCCTGTCCTGAAGGAGGGCTAGCTAAAGTACAGTGGGGATACTGAGGACATCACAGGTGTGTTGGATGAAGGAGGAGGAGCATTGTGGAGGATGGATGCTTGGAACAGCTCATGCCATGATCGCCCTATTAGAGCTTTTCAGTGATGCTTTTTACAACCGAGGAACGCTGCAAAAGCTTGAGACTGCTGAGAGTGCTTCCATTCAAATCTCACGATGTACCATAAACACTGATAAAGTGACTCTGATACGTGAAATGTGAAATTCTCCTCTCCCTTCGGCTTTGGTGTCTTCCTTTTGGAGATGTGGGAAAATGATTGTGTGCATTGCATGGACATTAAAGACACATCATACACTTCATATGTAAACAGAACCAGTGAGAGGAGGCCATGAACTCCATGTGCAGCTTTTTTTTACATGTAACTGTGTCACATTCCTGGTTATGACTCTTGATAATCTGATATGTTGCTGTGTAAAGGGGCAGTTTAATGGTCATTTATTTCTGCTTTAGTAAGTAGCAAATAATGTTAAATTTATTTTTCTTGTTCACTCATTTGCTCTCCCAGTTGATGTATTCTCTCCCACTTGCTTGTGACGTCAGAAAGGTGTCTTTTACTGCTGTCCCTGGGGCTTTTTCTAGTCCCTCAGTGCACACTGGTTATTTGTCAAGTGGTGGTAATGGCAGATAAGTTTGATTTTTAACTACCACTGAGGAAACAGGGTGAATCCTGCCAGGTCTACTGTGTGAAAAACAAAGGCAGAATGCAGAATATCCTTTCATTGTGAGCTCACAATGTTGCTCTATAATGTCTTTCCTTTATTGTTTCCTCCTTCTGTATTATCTATGACATTTTACTTTTTTGCTTTGCATACACTAGCTGTGTGCTGAATGTCGCTGACTGGTGACACTGGTGCATTGTTTGGTCCCACCACCATAACAACGGCAGTTTTTCCACCTGCCACCTGAATCAGCTCTTCAGATATATCAGAAAGAAACTTTTCCTTCAAGGTTAAATCAGCGATCACTTAGTGTACAGTATATAGAAAAACAAGAGTGGCTCACATTCAGAAATATTTCTTGGAGCTGCTCTTGACAAATATAAAAGCATCATGAGAGGGCCACGCTCCAAGCATTAATAATGGCATTTATACATGCATCATCATGCAGCTTGTGAAAACAGGCCAAATATCTTTTTTATTACATTTAATAACTGGTATACCTGTATAAAACTGTCCTATTTGACATATAAAACCTATGGATGAGGATGTTTTTCCACTGGAGATCTACAAAATATAATATTACATTTCTATTCAGCTCGGCGAGCTAGAGCTTGGAGACATGCGTCACAAGTGCAATTATATGCAATAATCATCACTCAAACAATGAATAGGTCAACATTCAATGTCTTTTTAAATTGCTGTTCCACCGGACAACACTCAACCACATGAGCTCCAACCCTGTGACCCACAATGCTGGCCACTAGAAAACATCCACACACGCTTGTGAACTGGAAGTGTGCAATTATCGCAGTTGAGATAAACCAGCCTTAACTGCACACAAAGTTAAATTTTAATAATGTGTTCAATAATGAATGTAATACTGCGTACCAGTTTAGTATGTTAAAAGAGTGAAAATAAGTCCAGGACAGACACAAAGTGAGGACCAGTGGGAGCTCCACACAACATTCCATAGACTCTCTTTATTAGGACGTCCACATTAGACTGCGTGGTTGGTCCTCTGTCATCCCAGACTGTTGTGGCATGTTGATGATCCCCCTATAATCTCAACACATACAGGGAGTCTCATGTAAACACGGGTTTGCAGCATGTCTGTGTGTCTAGAGTCTGAAGTGTAACAACAGAAGGCACATAAATATTTGAATCCATGTAGAAATGGAATACTTCCAAATGTTTCCAGTAATGTAACTTACCACTGATAGTATTATTTAGGAGGGGAAAAAGCATTCCTGATCCTGGATTAGTGGTTCTATTGGCGGTACGAGCAGTACTCGAACAGCTTATTAAACAAGTGTTTTGTCAGACACTGTTGCCTAAACCTTTGGCATCTCCGGATGAAGTAGAGCTCTCTGTGTGTGCATGCATACTGCACACTGTGGACATGATTGTAAAACCCCAATTAGGCCTGTATCTGTTTCACCTCAGTGGTTTTCTGGGAAAGCCACAGAGAGAGAGAGATGCCAACTGATATAAGCCAAAGTAGTCTGTCATTAAGAGTGGAGGGCCCCATCAAAACGAGACCAAAATACTCTAATAACCAGCTTACCACCACGCTCGGTCTCTGTTCCTCCCTCTCTCTGGTTATGTAGCTTGTTTTCTTTTGCCTTTGTTCTTTTGTAGCTCTATTTGTATTTATTTTAAAGATTTATTCCACAGGTGCTATTAAAGTGCAAGACAAATGACTGAGTAAAAGTAAATAAATGAGTTGTTGGAGATTAAATCTGATCCCCACATCAAACCTCTATATGATTTTATTTATTTCTCCATGATAAGAATATATTCTTGCACCCAGCTTTGTCAGGTTCTCTCAAAAGGTGCTATATTTACACACAGCATCACAACACAAAAAGGAACACATCAGATAAAGAGAAGAGAGTCTCCAGTCACACTGAGTGATGCCGTCACATTATTGTATGGAATTATTTCAAAGCATCCAAATTTGGTACATCATCCAATACTTGTAGAGAAAACCACAAATGACAATGTCATGGTGGCATCAAGTCAAAGGATCACTTAGACAAAGTCAGCTTGATTTCCTCCTGTAGGGACCATGAATGTTCAAAATTGAATGGTAATCCTCCCTGTAGTTGCTGAGATATTTACTAATGCGGTGGACCAACCAATTAACCAACAAAATGACCAACGATGTTGGAAATGTGGTTGCTGGAGGACAGACTGCTTGAAGATGCGCTGCTTCTGAAATGCCTTCAGTGGACACTTGAACCACAGCAGACTGCCCTTTTTCGCCTTTTGTCTGCTCTTCATATCTTTGTCTCATTCCTGTAGGACATTATGTAACCTCTACTCAGAGTTGGTATCTTGTATGGTCTGACTATGCTGTCTCAACATTAAATTATTTGTGACTTCCCCAGTCACTGAACCAGAGGTCAGACTTTTGTGCAACACATGGCATGTCCTTGAAGAAGGTATTTGCTAAAAGTGCCCAAAGAGCTCATATTTTTCGACATGACGACAGTTTCTTGCTTCAGCCGTAATAACCTGTTAGCTATGCAATGATACTGTGATATTTGATGGTGAAATGTTATTGTGTTGAGCACCCATTGTGTGTTACTAGTAGTAACATGGGTTTTAATTTCATTTTAAGCAAATGAAATCATGTTAAATGCACAAAGGGTAATGTGTATTTGGGTACAATACATAATTAAAAAATGAACAAATTACCCATTTTTGCACATTCTTGAAATAAAAAACCAAGGGTTGTGGCTTTTGGTTCCACTGTAGTCCTCAAAATGGGAGAACCAACATTCTGCTGCATCAGCCTCTTGTTGTTGTTTCTCTCTGGTTGTTTAGGGTCACAGAGCTGGAATGAGGATGGACAGACAGTGATGCAGAAACCTATTTGGCACAGCGCTGTGGTCACAGAGGCAGAGAGAAAGGAAAGTATGCATAAAAACTGGGTTGGTCAATAAATAGGCAAAAAAACACAAAAAAATTTAATTAGTATGCAGTTAAATTGTTTGCTTCAACAAAAGCGTTCAATAATCAAGTATGCATGGTACAGCCTGCTTAAAATCACATCCGTCCCAAACAAAGAAATGTTGAGCCATGTCACACCACAATGAGCAGCTGCCAAACAAAATCTTGAGGCCTGACATTATGAAAGATTCTTCCTGTTTAACTAGATTTTGCCACTTACTGTTTTCAGATGAAATAGAAGAAGTCAGATTTACTGTCAATGCTTCGGAAAGACAATAGCAAACATGTGGGCCTTTGCCTTGCCTCATGCTGTCTAGCGGTTTTAATCGTGTGTGTTTTTAAGGTCTGTTGTTAGTTATGTTTTATTGTTAAATTTTTCTTTAACTGCTTTTATGGTTTTGTTGCTTATGAGTTATTGTTGTTGCTTTACTGTTTTTATAGTCTTATTTCTAATAGGTTTACTCTACACACTTGACCTTGCTCTATGAAAGGTGCTGTGCTAAATTAACTTCACTTATGCATAATGTGTAAGTAACCCATTTTCTTAATATGTGCTGTGCTTTCCCTTCACATAATAAATAATTTCCAAAATCAGCAGTGTCTCCAATAACTCATTTGACACATATGAAACAAATGATCAACAAAGTGCTCCCTTAAGCCAGTGTGCATCATTTTGAAAATAAAATGATGATGTCATGCATGATGGATGACAGAAATAACTAAAAAAACTGATTCATATTCTTGCACTTCCACTGGCGCCAATAAACTAATTTTATTTTCTGTTTCAATCAGTGGGTCAAATTAAGATTTTATAAAAAAGGGTGGATAAAAAAATGACACACTGAAACAAATTTAGTGCTGAAGGACAATGAAAATCCCCTCACAAGACATGTCTGTGCTGAACCATCAGCTGTAATTACTGTATTATTAAAGTGAGATACAGAGTAATTTTTAGTGTAATTATACCCACACCCTTTTCCTCTCTGTCAGGGGGTAATGCATTCCAGGCATCTTTTCTCCAAGCGTTTACTACAGCCTGACATGTTATCACATTACTCTTTATCTGATGGCTTAGTTGGACGCTGTCAGCCAGAGTGAGAGCAAAACAAGAACCTGAGGACTCACAGGTGCTTTCTTGAGTTACAGCTTAATCCAACATATGCACAGCTGCAAGTGTACAAACACATACATACAAATGTAATGACAGAAGTTATACACAAATGGTCATTCACACATTATTTTAAATGCCTGTGAGAGGTCTTGCATCTAGCTAGCTCCATTGTTAAAGTGGTGATTCCAGCAGCCAATACAATACATATAGAATGTGAGCACAGGTAAAGCTCATTTTAAATACCATACTACCATTTCTTTAGTAGCCTATATGCATTTATCGTACTTTCAAACAGTACATTTAACATTTAGCATTATAAGAGAAAAGGCTTTTGAACAGAACTGAGACCTTATTGCAGCAATAACCAGATGTGTCATGAAACCAACCAGCCAACTTCAACCTTGTCTCTGTCAAATCTATGCATTACTTTGATTCATTTGTTACTGGGACAATGTCTATTTTGCTTCCTGTAAACTGTAAAACCTGTAAACCAGCTCAGAAGTCTACAAGTTTACAAGCTCTCATCCAAAGACACAAAAGCACAGAATCCTTCATTACACCCTCCACCTTTCAACAACCACTTATTTAATAGAGTAGGTGGAGAGGAATCGAGCCTTGTCTCTAATGACACATTGGATTCCTGAGAAGTAAACAAAAGGCCTGTGATCAACAACTGCAGTCTTGCTACCAGGGCTCGACTCCAGTCTTTTAACATTCTTTTGGAAAAATCTGGGGATTGCAAATGGAGCCGAGAATATGGGTGGGTAGTGGTGTCATGAAATGAGGCATGTGTTTATGGTCTTTTTGGCAAGTATGTATGTGTGTTTTAATCCCTTGCATTTTTTACTGACTTTGTAGTGCAAAAGTCCTGTCAAGCCTAAGCTGAACAGACGAAGAAAAATTGGATTTGTGACCCATAGTGTATTCATAGTTTGTCAGAGCAGTAAAACAGTCAAAGGAAACATTTCTGGAGACTGGAGGGAGGGTCCACTTCTCTGGTCCAAATCTAGGCTTATAACCTGTCCTCTGCTGGGACCTCATTTATGAAAGCCTCTGTGAGGGCTCTGTCCTGTTGCCCTAATCCAAGCCAGAGTTGTGATTCATGAAAAGCCAAGGAAATAATATACAAAGCGAGTCAGGCTGAAAACACTTAATCATCGTCAGATATTACAAGTACAACGGAAACACCTGGGCAAATACACCAATACTCAGAAATCAAATCCTTGGGGTAATCATTCACTTTGGAGGATACAATTGATAAGAAGAAAGGAGGAAGCATGGAAAATATTTCATGATACAGTCAAACTAACAGACAACAGAAGATCTGACTCATTTAGGCTTTCTGGAGAAATAGTTAAGTATAGATCCTTAATATAGCTAAGAGAGTTCAACGCACTGCAATTTAAAGGTAGCCTGTGGCATTTTTGACCACTAGTAGCTCTATTAAACAATTGTTGTTTTTAGTTTTTAGAGAGTGGATGTGTAAAAAGAACTGGATACAGCGTTGGAGGTGGGGCTCCATTCATTCTTACGAAAGCTGCTCAGTGGCGCATGAAGACCGAAAAGTTCGACTTCAAGATAGAAAATAATCCAGATGTTCTGCATAGCATCCACATCAGTCAAGATCGCCATTTTAAAAAGAAATATGAACCTTTCTATTGCCTCTCTATTCCTATAAAGTCAAAAGATATAAAGTGGCAAGAACATCATACTAACCCATACCATAACTCATACCATTAAATACTGACCAAGGTATGTGTTTTTTATATTGCTTAAATGGTATTAATGATATTAAGAGAACAACTAAAAGAAGCTATCTCACACACACATTCTTTTACACACTTTGATGGACAGGCCCATTGGCTCTGACTTAATGCTCTGACCTGCACCTCATTGCGGCTTTGCTAGATTTACAGTCACCTTTCATGTCCCCTCCAGGCTTTTCATTACCTTTCCCTTGTGATGAATGGCCCCCAGACACAATAGGCACCCGCTGTCCTGACGTGTTTTTCTCCAAAGTGATGACACTCGACTAGGCCAGGGAAACTGCACTTTTGGGAATATCGTTCAGTAAGTAAGAATATAATTGGCTCTTGACCAAACAAAAGTTTCACAGTCTTTTGGATTCCCTTTGATGCTTTGGCCATAAATGTATCAAATACACCTGAGAAGTGTCTCTGTACAGCTGCTTTGCTTGACTTTACCAAAAGCAATGCCCTCAAATTTGCATTACATCGAGAGAATGAACTTGACCCCCCTAAGAGGTCATTTTAATTTTGATAATTATTACATATATTTTGATGTAATATGGTGATATTGTAGGCTCATAGTCAGTTTAGACTTGACCTCGTATGACATCCAGCCGCTCACATTTTGTATTACAGAATCTTATTTTTTTCTTTTCCTGAACTTAAGGGCCTCTTTCCTATCTAAGCTTTTAATAGCCAACCAAATAGCATTCCTCGACATTAGCACATCATAAAACCAAAAACGACTTTCCTCGTGAATCTGTGGCTCCCTTGTGCTCGGTGGTATTAGCACTGCAGCCAATATATGAAGAGTTTTACTCCAAGTGAAGCTTCTAATTACAGCAGTCACATTGTGATTGGAGGTTTCACAGCTTTGAAATGGTGGTTGTCTTCTTGTGTCAGCCCATAAACATGAACAGTAGAGAATATGTACATTTTAAACATGATTTTCCTAATGCAGTGGCTGAAACAAGTTACTTTGTCTCTTTGTGGCAGGCAGTAATTTTGTGGTATGCTGCCCTCTTAGACAAAAAGAATGAAAGATAGAGAGAGAGGGGGAAAAAATGACAAAATGTGTGGATGTAAGGAGATCTGTCTGGAATGCCGTGTAAGAGAATGCATGACCGAAAACCACAGAGGCAAACTCTGCCCTGGGTCTCGCCTGGCCTGCACCCAAAAAAACATGAGCTTAGGAGACAGAGACACAGACAGTGGTAGGAGATAGTGAAGCATGCCCCACAAAAATGTGGCTTAACCCTGGCAGAAACAAACACGGACCCCCCTTCTCCAAAAAATCCACAGACGCCTCAGGTTATCAGTAATGTGAACGATATCATTTTATCTGATAGATAAGAATTTAGCCCAATGGATTATGAGCCCTTTAAAAAAATACCATGAATATAACTGTGGGAACAAGTCCAAGATACTGCTTTAGAAAAAAACTGCTTTGACATTGTCCATTAATGTTGTCTATTTATATTTTAATGCAGCTTTCTTTATGCCCTATTTTGTAAATAGTCTTCAATCAATGATTTAAAGGTGCAATATATCGTTTTTAGCGGCCACTTGTGGTGCGGTTTTAATATTGCAACCAGGTGTGTGCTCGTACGCGTGCTCGGCTTATATACGTAGAAATGGAGAAGCTTTTCACATAGACATACCGACGTTCCCGGCTCGCTCAAAAATCTAAAATTTGGCCCCTCTTTCTGACTCTGTATCGCAGCGAGCCGGCGTGTTGACACAATACTCCTGGAAAATAAGAAGCTGTAGACAGACTCACCGGAGACAGCTTCAGATAACATGCTGGAAACCCAGGTAAAGTCACACTGCACCGTTATAGTACTATTTTTTATCAGCTTGAGATTGAACTAATCCATGCTCACACTGACGTGCTACTTGCCTGTTTGCTTTTCAGTAACCGATGTTATTTGTGTGCCTTTCAACGGAGGCTCAGCAATGTGAGCACAGCTAAATGTACTGGACTGTATAACACATGACTGAATAACAGTCTAACTGTATAAAAGTTAACAGTTAGACTACAGTAAGTAACATTACTGTAGTGAAAAATGTTAGTTCTTCACCTGTGTTGGTGTCCTGTGATGTTATGTTGTATTGTTGTATATTATGTGGGTCACATAAGTTATAGTGACAGAGGCGGTGGAGAAGATGTGTACCTGAGTATCGGTAAAACAAAAAAAAAAATCTGATTCAGCGTTAGAAAGAAACAGCGGTGACTGTTGAATGTTAGCTGACTGCCCCTGTCTTATATCACTATAGGCTAGTATATACAAATCATGTCTTGCACGCTTAATCAACACTTTTACATAATACCGGTGGTACACAGGATAGTAAAATGGGTCATGTTAACTGGTAAAGTAATGTGGAAAGTGATACAACTATAGTGTTTTGCGGCGGATAACATTAACAAGTACTCCGCCTTATCTGGGGAGGTGGCTCAAGTTATCTAGTTAGTTATCAAGTTATCTAACTTGAGCCATCTAAAGCAGAACAGAAGTCTCTCCCTGACACAAGTCTTTCTGATGTTCACTGTGTTTTACACACAGACAGTTTTGTGGCGAGAACAGACAACACTCCAAGCCAATTTCAACTTTCAGCTTCTGCATGATGTAGGGGGTCAATCCATGTAAATTTTGTCATCTGCCCCTGTGAAGTCCCACTCACATACGTAATTTTAGAAGGGAATGACAAATTACTTATTTTGTTATTTAGATTGGAGGACTTTTTGGGACTTTTTTGGGAACTTTGAGTGGAGTCAGTAAAAAAAATGACACCAAAATCTGGTAACTGGTGTCTGCATGGCACTAGCACGCCTAGTGTGGCTAGATGCTAGAAGAAGTAAATGAGAAAAAAATGTTTTCTTGTAATTTGGGTGAACATAGATTTTAAATGAACATGAATAACTCCATAGGTTGTAATCTAGAAAAAAAAAGATCAGATGCGGTTCGGCGTGAAGCTAAATAAAATGTCTTGTGAGTCCAGTTGTACTCTCTGTTACTCCCACTGTGCGTTTTGTCTTTAATGCCTTGGTTCTCCTTTCCTCTGGGAGGATGTTTGACAGGAAATGGAACTGGCCGGAATCCCTTGCGGGGTTCAGGCAGCCATTTCCTGCGCCAACCCATGCCATGCCGTGCCAGCTTATGGCTCGACCCAGACCACCGTGAGAAAAATAGCCTCCAACATCCTCTGGGAAAAGAGGACTGGGCCTTCCCCTCCCCTGCTGTGGTCCAAAATTTCAGTATTTGACTGACTTATGTGGGGTGGATGCATCAAAAAACACTCAAAAGTACATCATAAGATGCATCAAAAATGTTGGGGGTGTCTGGCAAAGGTTGATACAGATACCAGCAATGAGTTTAGAAGGTGGAAAAAGTTTGAGTAACAAGTAATACAGCGAGATTCAGGACTTGCTAAACTGAAAGAGGATAGGGGATAAAGATTGGGGGATAAGGATAAGGAAGATAGGGGATAAAGATTTGGGGTGAGAAGTAGCAGTTTTTGATGTTCTGTGACTTTTAATAAGCATTTGTTGAAAGACAAAAGTGAAAATGTCAGAGCGAGTGTGAGGAATTTGACCAGCTAGACAGCAAAGAACTGATAAAAGGGGGAAGAAGGAGAAAGGTGATAGTGTGGAGGCGAGGGGAAACAGATGGAGGATCACAGGGGAAAAGAGGCAGTTGGAAAACACAGTGGTGGAGGAGGAGAGCAGGCGCCCGGGAGGGAGAAGGGAAGTTTGGCGGTGAGGGTTTCACTGATGAAGCACAGCTGACAGTGTGAACCTACAGCGCTCTCATGACAGGCCTCACCACATCAACCCGTTGACATTATTATTCAGCCGTCCAGTGCCGGGGCCCACACACATACTACTGACCTGCTGCACTACACTGCGCTGCCAACTTGCGTGTATGATCTCCGATTTTAAGGCACGCACATGGACAAAATGCTTATTCATGCTCCTGCAATCAGGCATACACACCAGGCCATCTCTCACACACTACTCTTTCTACACAGTCTGCTGTTATGTTCTTTGGCTGCTTGCTCGGCTTCTTTTGGACTTTAGTCATACCAGCGTCAAGTGAATGATTCAGGTGCAATTTTCAGCATGTGCGAAGATGTGCTTTTGTCTTGGTTGCCAGGTGTGCAGCCCTCCCATCCTCTCAATCCTTATTTCCAAATTGCCACCCTCAGTGTTTTAAGTTAAGCTGTGAATTCAGATTGCTTCACTTTTTACAGCAGCACGGAGGTTTGCTGGAGAAGCACACAGCGCCCTATCAACAAGCTTCTCCAACTTCATCAACAGTAAAGAGTCAAAGACCGCCCTGGCTTCAACGATAGGCCAACACCATCTTGTCACTTGATATCAATTCACCCACACGATGCTCGTACACACCCATAAATATTTGTTTACGCACCCTTTTCACCATACTTAAATGTCTTGATGGATTGGCAGTGAAGTGGAAGCTTTACTTCCACAATATATCTTTCATCACGTGCAGAGTAAAGCAGAATCCTGTTTCTGTTTATCATAAATAAAACTCAAAACTTGCTCACTCAGTAACTTTGACGCCATAAAATGGCAAAAAGAAAAATAAAGTTTGAATTTTTATAGTTTTAATTTTACGACTTCAGGGACAGAGAAGGGTATGACTGTGTGTGTGTGTGTGTGTGTGTGTGTGTGTGTGTGTGTGTGTGTGTGTGTGTGTGTGTGTGTGTGTTTGCAACTATGTCTCCTTCAAAATTCATACGCTACTAATTTGCTTTGCCACATAGGTTTTGTAGGAAATATACTCCTACTAAAGTGTGACATCCTCATACTGATGGTCATGATTGGGCAGCCTGCTTCCTCCTTGGTGATTTAGGCTACTAAAACACTTAAGGTTATATTTAACCAAGACTTATGATTGCCAGTTGTTTTTTTAATGATCACATTAGATGCTACACAAGCTGGGATATGCTCTTATTATTCAGTGCATTCTTCTTCCTTGCCATGGTGCCTGAATCACCTACAATGTAACTCAACTACTGACTGGTTGAAGATTAGGGTGTGTTATGCTAGTAGTGGATAATGTAGTCTTGAGTCTCATAAACTGTGGACCTGTGGACAGACTAGGCAACTGGCAGCCTATGTAGATGCAGCAGCCAGTACCTCCTTCAAAGTGCGCTACACTTTTGTTTTTCATCTGTGATCGAAATACAGAATTACAGTAACTGGAAAAGGAAGTTTGATTTTTGGATGTAAGACCTTAGACGATCCACCAGCCAGTTCAACCACTTCAGTTTCACTAGTCGTAATGTGACAAATAAATCTACCTTCTAACTTGTAAATTACCTTGTACCACCTGTAATATTTGGCATTTTGGCAACAGATTCTATATATCACTCTAAAGTGTGTGTGTATTTTAGTTTCTTGTTATGCGTTTATTTCCAATCCCCTATATGAGTGTGTTGTGTGTTTTCCCCTCAGATTCTGCAGCCAGACATGCACTCAAAAAAAACAAAAAACAGTTGGCAGCAGCGCAGCAGGTAACCGGCAACATACATCACCTGACGAGCCATGTGAACAGTCAGCCCCCTTGATAAACACTGCACACACACACACACACACACACACACACACACACACACACACACACACACACACACACACACAGATCACTCATCAGTCTTGTTATCAAAAGACAAGACGGTGAATGGGAAAGTTTTGTTTAAAGTCGGCGGGGGATTTGCCCTGTTTTTCTCGGTGTTGTTATTACGGATGAAAGGGCATGTGTAGTGATGATGTGTGTGCGCTTCACCCTTGACCCTGCCTGTTTTTGTGCATAGAACTCAACAGACTGCTGGGTTGGCAGGCAGATAGAAAGATGGATGGAGGGAGGGAGTCTTCCTGTTTTGCTAGTTTAATGCAGCACAGATGCACATTTACTTGAAAAATAACTGACAGAATCTACTGGTACTAGTTAAAGAGTGATTACAGTGTTAACATATAGTACAAATTGCCCGTGGGTATGACTTACTATATTACTTTTTTGGACTCTTTTCTGCAATAACATGCTGAAGCCCAACAAATTGACATTGAAAGAGTAATTAATACATTAGATGTAATAAGTCTTTAAATTAAAGCCCCTTTAACACAGGACAAAACCCCAGTAACAACCGTTTACCTCTGGATTTTGTCTTCAATGTGAAAGTACAATCAGCATTCATTCCTGGGTCAAATTACTTTGCAGTATTTGTGGATAGGTGGTTTCACCTCCGATCAGGAGTCATGTGAACACGACAAGCAGGTGGACACGCACATGTCTATAAACATCTATGCTTATGAAGTATTAGCATGCTAGACTAACAGTTCGTCAGCTGTGACTTCATATCCGTTGTGACGCCTTTCACAGCACACAAACACACCTGTCACCTGCTGTTAACCACAAACACTGTGGCAACACCTTATTTTCACACAGTCTATGCGCTACACACAACAACCACCGTAACATTATCACCGGCCTGGATGCTACGTTCTGCTGTTTACTAACCCTGTTTTCTGGCGTGGAGATCAGAAAAAACTGAACAGGCAAACATGTCTACTGGCAATGGGAAAGGAGTCAGTTGCCTATTTTTAGCAGGTTTGCCTGCATTTTAAAAAACTGCATGCACGTATATGTGGGTTGAAAAGGGTCCTATGTGTGTGGTGTAAATTAAACTGAGAGAAAATAATGTTTGTCCTTGGTTTCCATGGGCGTGAGAGGCAGTATGTTTCCCACAGCCTGGAACACTCATGAACACACACACACACACACACACACACACACACACACACACACACACACACACACAATCTCCTTAACGTAGCATGTGTGGTGTGAGGGAGCAGAGGTCTCACAGCGCCTGTATACCCCTTTGGTTTTCTCTGGACATACAGTATCTTGAATCATACATCAGTCTGCAGCCACTTACACTATAACTTCAACCGCCTTCGAGGCATGCGTCAGTCACTCAATGGGAAACCAACTAAGTGAATGTGCAAATCAAAGCCTTTGTTTCTAGGAAATATGTGCAAATAAGACATATTAGATTTGTCTTAAGACAGCAAGATTCTCAAAGTTGACAATGCATTGAATGAGTCAGAGATCATGCACACCCACAGACACACACTATTAAGCCATATCCACATCCGATTACTGTCAAGAAAACACATTGTTGTAGATCAGTGTGTGAAGCTGAACAATAGGAAGGGCCAAGGGTTAATGAATGTGCACACATTGTGACGAAGATGGCGGCCCTTTCCCTGTCCTCTTCCTGTCAGTTGGCACTAATGGGAGTTAACACACCCTCACAGACATATTCAAAACACACACCATCGATACATCCAACGCAGTGCTTGCCTTGGCCAGGCCTTCTTGGAGGAAGAACCGTGTTGGAATAACACAGGGGAACAATCAGCAAGCTCTGCCCTGGAACAACTGCCCATCCCCATGGGCGACAGAACCAGTGAGGCCTGGGTGGAGGTCTGGAGGGTGTGGGGCGAGGAAGCGGAAAGCTTGGAAGGGAGGGTCCCCCTGCAGAAGGATCCTTTTAGCTGCAGCCAGGGAGATCCTTCTGCGGTCACACACACACACACACACACACCGAAAACACGCATACTGTACAAATTGCACTTCTCCCATAGTGACAGGAGCAGCTTCCTCTTTCACACACACACCGGGCCAATATCAATACGCCCACATTGTGTTTGATCTGCGTTGGTTCCACAAGCCCAGCCATGGAAGCTAGGAGTCGTCCATCTTTCAGAGTAAGAAACCCTCAGTTTGTTAGCAGAAACACTGCTGGACGTCACGCCTCATGAAGACCAACTCCCTGTAGCTCCAGCGCTATAGAAACTGCTAAGTTAATTTCCTATGCTTCACTTCAACTTTTAAATTTATAGAAATACACATCCTGACTTGAATAAATCAGGCAAATCATGACCACTTGGGGAAGTGTATCTTTTAAACATAGGATGTAAGCATAACATGCCATTCAACATTGGTATTTTTAAATGAATTTGCAGGGCTCACGCAAGAGACTTGAGGACATTATTGCATTTAAAATGACCATCCATCAGTTAAAACCACACTACATCACACATTACATTCTATGTCAATAACTGCTACATTGCACCTATATGACATTTACTGGCATGTTTGCAATGTAGGTGCTTCCACAGAGTAGTTTCTAAGAAAAATCCTGCCATGTGGTTCTGGTTTGGACTTCTGGGAAGCCGCTGAAAAATATGCCGTGTATGGCCCTGACTACTGGACTGTCCTGAATGCCAAGATGCCAGTGATAATGATGAAGGCCATGGAGATGTCACTCATGGGTCCTGTTTCATGGTAACTGATTGGTCACAGAGTTTGGCCGTCAGAGCAGAGATGTAAGATGGTGTGACCACTATGATTACCAACAGGTGGAAGGTGGAAAGGAATGGTTTTCAGTTCTCACAAGCTTGCAACACACTGTACTGATTATGGAATAAAGAGACAGGCAGAGTCACATAGAAGAAAAATATTTCATATCTATTATGGGCAAAATAATTATATATAGGAGAAAATAGATACATTAACTTGAGACATAATTGGACTGATATCCTTCAGATTTGAAAAATGATACACTTCAGATCTTTCATCAGATGAGTGCGCCCAGGCATAACTACTAAAAACAATGGATGACAGTCAATATTTCCTAATATGCGCATTGCCTTAAGGGGACAATTCAACATTTTAGGGAGCTTTGCTTATTTGCTTTCTTGCCAACAATTAGATGAGATCAGCCACCAGCTGGTTAGTTTAGTGTAGCATAAAGACTGGAAACAGGGGGAAACAGCTATCCTGGCTCTGTCCAAAGAAAAAGTCTGCCTGGACATGTTATATCTCATTTGTTTGATTTGTAGAAAAAACAAAATATAAAAACGACAATTTGTGGTTTTACATGGGGTCAGATTTTGTCAACATCATACAATGCAGGCTAATTATTTACTAGTTTCCAATCTTTTTGCTAAGCTAAGCTAAGCTAAATGGATGCTGGTTCTAGCTTTAGTGCACAAACAGGAAAGTGGTACCAATCTAATTTAACTCTCCTTCTTTAACAATTCCTTCGAACCTGCATCTGGCACTGATACAACAAGCAATTTGAAAACATCATCTTGAGCTCTTGAATTGGTGATCATTACCTTTGGATATCTTAAAGGCTGAAGGTTATCGATTAATCAGAATGAAAAAATAATTGCTAGTTGCTGTTCTGCTATTCTCAACTCTGAGGGAGAACACCATCATATTTATGGTACATATCATGTCATGCATAGAACAAGTTCATATTTAAACAGGATTTCCAAAGCCATACCACCAATAAGCCTCTCCCACCCCAGCACCTGTTGTCAATAAACGAAGGATTAACAAGGGGTCCCTACTAAGGAATGCCACCAAAGCTACTCTCATTTAAGAGGCCATGGTGGTCCCAGGAATCCTTTTCATTCTCAATGCGATAGCACAGTCTGTTCTCTCATCTTTTGTCCTTCTTTAATCTTATCTTTCTTTTTCTATATCATGTACTTCAATCTCATCTCCATTCCCAACCCAGAGTTAGACGCCACATCTGTCTAGGTGTGACAAAATGTTTTCCAGATGACATTCAGCTGGCAGGCTGCCCGTCCTCTTCCCTCTCGCTCTTTATTTGTCTCACCACATCAGGCACAAAAGCAGAGGTCGTCTTTATCTGTCCTCAAATTCTGTCTTTCTTTCTCCCCGTCTGCCTGTCAGAAAACATCCTGCTCTCATTACCCACATGCCTCTTCTTTATTTCATCTATCCATCATTTCTTCCCACCTCCATGTGGTTGTCAGTTTTCTAAACACGTGTGATTTCAAAAAAAAAAAAAAACACCCTCTGGTAAGCTACTGACAGAGGCACAGTAATGTACACACTCCATCATAACCAAAACAAATATGTCTATTAACAAAATGATAACATCTTTCTTCAAGAAGTGAATGGAGAAACCATTATTTAGAATAATTTGTGACGTAAACCACTGGAAAGTTAGTTAGAACATCTATACCAAAGTATAGTATTAAAGTCTTTAAATTCCATATTTTTCACTCTTGCTGCTTCCTGCCCGCAGACACACAGCTCAGTCGACCATGGTTCTGTCTGGTTGATTGTTTTCATAGAAATTTGAATGCGGTGATGAGGTCTCTGGGAGGAGGCCTTTAAAAGCAGCAACCATTTGTAATCACGTTTAATCATTGTCTCCCATCCAGATACGATCTGTGAGAACCTCCCAGTGATGTTACAGAGATGAGCCTTCACATTAACCCCTGTGTTTGAATGTCTGTGTGTGTGTGTGTGTGTGTGTGTGTGTGTTAGTGTGTCTGTGTGTGTAACTGCTGTATTGGGAACAAGCATCTATAACAATATATAGTACAAAAATACATAATACAGATTCACAGGCAGGAGGTCAAATTGGATGGTCTTTTTGTTAAGGCACAACGGTTGCATGTGAATGTAACTTTTACTAGGGAAGGGGGTTCAAATAAGAAAGAGTAATTGTCATTCCCAAAAGTAAAATTGAAAGGCTCCATATTGCAACCAAAAGACTTTTGCAAATATATTATGGACAATTGTAGATGCTGTATGTGCTTGAAGCTTTTAAATACCCTACAAAACCTTATTCTCAATGAGCTTCTCACATTTCCACCCCCTTTCAGAAAAGCCAAGTCAGCTGGAAAAAGATGACATCATGTAGGCCTACCTTTGCGCACCAATCAGGAAAACATTTGAAACAGCATCTGATGGTGGTTAGCGGGGCTCTTTGGTCACTGTTAGAAGAAGACAAGCTGAGTTCTGAAGGGTTAAACTATTTACAACTAATGAACAAATTGCTGCAAATTTAGTCAAGGAGATTTAAGGTTATCGATTAATACATAAGATCTGAAACCAAGTTTTCACTGGCTTTAATGCACAGTGCATAGGTAGCATTTTGTCATTGGCCTACTTTACATTTCCATTTTATGAAAAAATTTAATTTACAAAAGTTTTTTTAAGGACTAGATGCATTTGCGATATGGTGGGTGGCTTATCCATCCATCCATCCATCCATCCATCCATCCATCCATCCATCCATCCATCGTCAACCGCTTATCCTGCGTATAGGGTTGCGTGGGGGCTGGAGCCTATCCCAGCTGACATTGGGCGAAAGGCGGGGTACACCCTGAACAGGTCGCCAGTCCATCGCAGTGGGTGGCTTATCCTTACTTTTCAAATTAACAACTAACAAAGATGACAACAGTGTACAGTAAATTAGCAACATTTAGCAGCCATCAAAGAAAACCTTGAATGAGAGACCAGCAGTGCAACAAGCAAATCCTCTACTGGACTATTCCCAGGATTAGAACAGACACCGCTTATTGTACATAAAATTTAGTATTCAACCTAATCAAACTGCACAGTGAGCGTGCTTGTGCATTTTTATGAACACGTGCGTGTGTGTGCGCGCGTGTGTCAGTAATTGTTAATCCATAAAGACAGACTGCCACGAGCCTCTCATCTGATTCCGCTTGACTTCATGACTCTCCCGTTCGCCATTGTTACCCTATTTATGTCTCCCTCAAATTAGACATCTGGAGACGATCTGCGCCCTGCGTGTTTGTGTGTGTCTATCAAAATGCTGACACTGGAGTCTTCAGTGGGGGCAGACAGGGTTGAAAAGTGGGATGCTGGTAACAGAGCGACAGAGAGAGAGCTTTCCATCTTTAGCGGTTCGGCGATGACTCAGGTTGGTTACTTTGGTTGCGTTTGAAGAGAACGATGAAAGATGGTTAAATGACTTTGATAGTTAGTGGTCAGCTGAAGGTGATTTATGCTGCCTTTTCCCATAATAGCCTCCTCTTTTTGAGGTGTGTGAGTGTGTGTGCAATTTCCAGTCGCCAGTACACTTGCTTAATCACACGCACATGAATTCTTTTCCTTTTTCATTGCATTGGCGTGTGGCAATGTCAGCTGCGGGTGCCAAACCAGCGTTCTCACAACGTTACATTGGGATTGTGTAAGCATTGCTGCAGCGGCGAGGGCCAGAGGACGAGGTCAGCGGCTGCAGCTGTCCGCATGTCCTCATCCTGGAAGCAACCATGACTTCACCGCGAGCGCCGGTTCCGCCTCGCTTCAAGAATGAACTTTGCTCCTCGCAGCTTAGCACTCAGCAGTCCTCAGAGATCTGCTGGAATGTTGCCTCATGTTATGTTGCCGTTTTATTCTCCTATTGGGCAACTTTTGCATGTGTTTCTCTGACATGGCATGGGTTGGACATACTCTTAATAGAGCGTTGAGTCATTTAAGTTGTGTCAATGACTTGGACCATTTGGTGTTAGCCTTCTTCTCCCAGATGGGTGGTTCCAATCCTCCACATGTCAAACTGACTTCAAAATATTATATAATTATTTCTCCACCAGTAGCCAAACTGCACTCTGGTCTGAATACCTTAGAATTCTGTTCTGAATTCCATTCTGATCTCAGTTTTAACTGATGTATCTTTTGAATATCACATGTGTCCTCTCCAGCGCTGCTTATCACTGAGGATGCTTCATTTGTTTCAACCCCATGTCTCAATCCTCTCCTCCCTTCCAGTCCTCCACCCAGGACTCAGTGATACTGTCCAGAGCCTGCACTCTGTGTTTCTTCACCCCCCTTTAATGGCTTCTGATGCTCCCCAGCTTCCAGGATCGTGTTCCCACCCCTCTAATACCCCCTGGACAAATGGCAGAATTAGCTAAACACGCCCGTTTGGAGTCCTTCTTGGACAACTGCACCAAACTGTAATGCCTAAACACTCTTCTTTAATTAAGCATGGTAGATTTACCCTGGGGTCAATGCTTCAGCCTTGAAATCTGATATTTATTTTGGAACAGTAAATCACAATGCTATATCTTTGGATAGGACTGTTTGGGTGCTTTCCCTCACTTGGATCACTCCATCAGCTCACTGGCTGCCTGTCTATCAGCGTGTCAAACCTTGACTGACTGTTTATTTTGCTCTAAGTGGGAATTCGTCTTATGTACTTATGGCCACATGAAAGAATGTTATTGCACTGGCAGGTCAAAAGTCGACCCAGCTTCAGATGTTTGTCAGCTGTGGCAGAGCTCTCTGAGGTTCTGGTTGTATTTATTCAAGCATTCTTTGCAAAAGGCAAAAACATGATACTGATACATAAAAACATCCCACTGGCAATGCTGAAGTGGATAATAAGATACAGAAATTGTGGGCTCTCTTTCCTTATGACCAAGTGTGTTTTTCATGAGGCATGCTGGTGGTGAGGTTGTGTCTCTGGGATGATGTCGTGCCGCGGTCACTTCCATGCTCTGCTGCGTGTGTAGAAGAGCGTGCAGGGTCAGTGTCTGTTGGCCTGATTTAGCAGAGAAAAAAAAGAGCACTTCCTGTTGTTGTGTGTCTGGGTCTCACGGTCAGTGACCTCGGGTTCAAAGGTCGACTTCCTGTGAGAGTCCCGTCCGGCTGCAGTACATTACAGTACAATATGGAGGGCTGTGGTTTAGAGAGGATACTTGAAACAAGGGCTCGAGCAGGGAGATGTCTTTGTTGTGTCTTTCAACACACCCAAAAGTGTGTATGCGTGTGCGTCTGACAAAGACTGATGACAGGAAGTCCCCGATGGCAAACTGTGTCACCCGCCCCCGCCAAACGGCCTGGTGCACCCTAACACACTGACACACTGACAGACTGACACACTCATGCATGCAACCCACAAGCTACACTCACACACTCTGGTCACTGATAAATCATTGTTGGTGGCCTAAAAGGACAGCAAGCTTTAGGAGAAGTAGGTCAGTGCCCAGAGGCAGTGGTCAGCCTGCCAACATAGCACCACAACTTTTAGAGGATCCTATTGGATAAACCTTAAAACATGGATTCAAAGGTCTATAAAACAGTGTTGAAAACAGTTGCTAAAAGATGTTCATATGACAGGTTAAGCAGCCTATCTGAAAATACATATTCAAAAATTAGCTCAAGTGTGTCCTTTCTTATTATTATAGGTCTACGACTGTGGCAGCATTTCACTTCTAATCAAAATGGCATGAGGCAAAAACTCACCAGCATCCTGTCTCCAGTGAAAGAGGTTTATTGAATATCTGGTGTCAGCTGTTATGACGTTCAGCTTTACTTAGTGTCATCCTTTGACCTTGTTGCGCTGAGTAACTGATCTCTGAGCACTTGTTTGAGTGAAAGCACGGCACTGCTTTGTGTCACAGAGCATGAGCGGTATGTAAACACACACATCTCTGTCTCCTGTGCCATACAGGAGTACAAAAGCCGGCGCAGTGACCTAGACCTGTATTCATTATCTCAGATACATACAAACCAATCATCAGAGAGGCAACATGGTTCATGTCAGCAAGACGTTTTACGTCCACAACGCTACTGGCTGTGTATGTGTGCAGGTCACGTAGTGCACTCTGCACATGTCTTTATCAGCTCTCTGACATGCCGTGGCATTTCTGCATCGGCTGAGTGTTTCTTACACTCTTAAACATGTCAGAATGCATTTATGGATGTAGCTATGACAAAGTTCTGTCTTGTAAAGTTTGCTTCTCAGCAGCAAAACAGCAACTCTATCGCCAAGAGGAACGTCATAAAATCCTGCAACAATAAGGGGAAGAGGGAACATCTTTTATTGATATTACTTTACTAAACATTTATGAATGGATTAAATAATTATGTGGCTTATATTGAAAAGTGCAAATTATGAAAAGCTCAACAGCTACTGTGACTGAATTATTTAAGTTAAACAAAAGTCATAATTCTTAGGATTTCAGTTTCTGGTGACAATGGAAGATTTTATCTTATTGTGTTTTATTAATATATCATAGTAGCCAGAGTTCTGTTCAAAATGACTATGAATAATTAATGTTACTGCAACAGAGGAAGAACAGATGGTTTATTTGTTGACAAGAGACTCTCGATGGACTGCTATGACCTGCAAGGTGAGGGTCACGTGATTGACGAGGTAGCCAAACTAGCACCACAGCTAATATCAGATAAATGAATGAAGAGGAAATGACACAATGTCAGTGTTGTACACAAAATGTTCAACTTTAATACCCAGATATCATATATCAGAAAACACATGTTAAAGAAATGTGTCCAAAGGCTGGCATTCCTCCTTTGCAATCTATATCTTCTTGTGAGAGGTGGCCATTTGCAGCAAGTGATCATGCCTGATCCTAGAATTTAATTTTCGCAAGCAGATTGAGAAAATAGGTGCCAGATTGAAAGGGGGACTCTGCTGCAGAACTCTTAAGAAGTAAAAAGTTTAAAGTGCAACTTTTGACATGGTGGATGTATTGAATTTATCTGTGAAAATGGACCATAATAATGACAAGATGGCCATAATTCACACTGATGTTTTTATAGTGTTACAGATTTGTCTTTAGGATGCTACCTTTGAACACAAGAGGACTCTTGTATACGTGAGCTATTTGCACCTTGGGGAGCTCAGTACAAAAAACACCACTGGCTTGTGTGTTAAGACAGTTAAGTTCACACATGCTTGGTCAGAGAGCCTAAAAGTACACACACACACACAGAAAAACTAAGAATTCACCACATGCTGTTGAATCCTAACTATTTAAATGCCAGGAAAGAAAGAGCTAAATGTTATGGAATCTGTCATCTGTCACGGAGTCACATCCATCATCTGTGGATACTCTGAAGTGATACACTGTGAACCAGAGCGAAACTGCTTTAAAAAGCAGGTGTCCATAACACTTCTCCTGAGGATCTTGACGCTCCATGGGACTCGGGTGAAATATATTGCTCAAAATAATGAATCAAATGACCTTTTTATTGATTTCCCCTGCCTCATGCCTTTTCTCACTTTACCTTTGTCTGCTCCTGACCTATTTGCCCCCCCCTTTCCTGCTTTTTGAGTAAAATGCCTTTACTTTCCTCTCGACTCCCTCTCATTGCATAAATGTTCAGAGCCTGGAATGTGTTTTTGTGACCCATATTCTTCAGCAGAAAGCGTGTGTAAGACGAGCGACAAGGGCAAAGCTGCTGACTTGCCCACGCCCTGCATTGTGCGCGCGCTCACTCTTTTTTTCCAAAACTCTCCTCCAATCTCCTTCTCCAATTTCCCTTCCCTTTCTCTCTCCCTCTACCTTTCTCCTTACCTCTTTGACCTGCACTCTCCCACCGCCACAATACTGTCAATTTTCCCATGCATCGAGAAATCTAATCAAGCAGGGAGTGTCCTAACTGATTGTTGAGGGTGAGAGGTTAGTTGTGGCTGGCACTCGTGATACTTCACAAGACTGAAGACTGTTTAGAATGGAAGAGGTGTGGAGGTGTGTTTACACTGGACACTGTGTTTCATTTATTCAAGGAAACAGAGATGACTACAGTTTATTTCCCAGCAACTCTCATACATTTGGGAACTGGGGAATTTTAGTGTTGAAGGCTGGTTTTGATAGTATTAAACTAAACTGCATTGCTAAGTTTTGGGGAAGTCCAGCACGGAAAGGAGCATGAGCATCTTACAGATTTTGTAGAGAAAAGAGAGGCCAGCATTAACATTGTTACCCAGTTTGTTTGCTAAAAACATCCATTAGAATTTGCAGACCAATTTCCTGGCTTGACTTTAACACACAAATCTTTTCTTTTTAACGAGCCACTAAAACCAACATTTTGAATTTTCCCAAGTATAGTGCTGGCCGAGATCAGATTCCTCAAAATTGCATGTGTTTATTTATCACAGGTCTCCATCTGTGTCCATCTCGTACATGTTTTTGTAATTTACTGTATGTGTGGGTGTTTTTAGTCTCTATCCTCCTCATTCCCATTCAGGCCCTGACAGAGATTCCTCCCTGTCTGTCAGTAGAGCCCCATTAATTGTTACGACTTACGACTCATACACACACATAAAAACTCCTCTGTCAGCACCTTTGATTAAGGCTTACATGTTCGGGGGCGGACATAGATTTGAAATTCCTAGAAGTACGTCCAACTCAAACATGAACTTTAATGGATCTTTCCTAATAAACGAACCACGGAGTGATTGGGAAACATTACATCCTGTTTAAAATGATGTCAGTTAAACACTAAAATGAGTTGGGTTGGCTGAGTTTATACTACTTTTGACGCATTCAGCTGTGATTTATTTCCTTTGCAAACACTGAACAAACCTGAGAATCCCTTGTAGTCATGTTGACACTGATGCACTTAGTAAAAGACCTAAATCTTTATGTCTGTTGTTGGTAATGTGCAATCTACGTCTCTTGGTTCTATGCTTATATCTCATCCATCCGGCCAGTTCCGACCAAAACAAAGTGCTGAGCCAGACAGACAGTCAGTGAGGTCAGTTCACACAGTGTGAAAGGATGGAGCCATGCACTATATCTCCACCAAGCAGGAGTTACTATGAGGTAGGTTCAGTGGCAGAAGAAGTACAGATAGCAAGACAACAGTGTAAAATATTCTTAGTTAGAGTATTTATAAGTAACTTACAAGTCAAATTTATCTACTTACAAGTAAAGGTCCTGCATTATGAAAGTAAAAGTAAAAAATGATTATCACTATCAAGAGTAAAAGTACTAAGAATGCAGAATGACCAATTTCAGAATCATATATCTTGATGGGCTGATTATAATTATTGTATACTGCTGGGTATCTTAACCTATACTAATATTTCAGAATTTTTTTTAGTCAATTTATATTTTGTATTAATATTTATTAATAGTATTTAATAGTAGCTTATGTCTTGAGCTTATGGAGCAAAACGTAGAATATTTCCCCACAAAAAGTAGTAGAGGTATAAAGTGCCATAAAATGAGAATACTCAAGTATCTCAAAACTGTACTTGAGTAAAATGTACTTTCCACCACTGAGTAGGTTAGATGCTTGCATTGAATAATGGAAAATAGAGGGAAAGTTAAAAGACAGGAGAAGAAAAAGATACGCATACATGTGTGACCTCTTTTCACTGGCTCTACTCTCTGCCTCTAATCTGTTCTCCAGACATGTCAGATTAACAAAGGAAGAGAGAGCGATGGAGAGAGGAAAAGTTAGACTGGAGGGAGATAGAGCCCCCTGACTGAAATGCAAGCTTAGTGATTACATTTCTGAAGAAATACCAGTTGTGTCATTATACTGCTTGATTACTGAGATGGGGGGGGGGGCAAAACTATTCTGTGCAGAAGCAGAATATTAAAATACAATAAAATAAATTGTTTTCTGGCCACATTTCTGGCTGTCATTAGAGGGACAGATGCCCAAACCACAGAGGCCACAACAGGTATTAAGGTATTACATGTCGGTAAGCTTGAGTCTGTTGCTTTAAAAGGCACCACCATGTTTACTTCTGACATGCTGACATGCAGTGTTGCAGAGCACAAGCACAGTTGAGCCATAAAATCAGTAAACTCAACTCATAATGTCAGTTAGATGGCATGTACTTAAAGTTTGCTAACATTTCTGACATTAGCCCCAATAAGCTAATGGTCATCCCAGACCAAGGCTCTGATGTATATTTGTGCCTTTTGTAAAAGCAAGATTGTGTTATTGCCCCTTTCTAAAAAGGTATGTAGTCTCACTTTAATTTTTTTTTTTTGAATTTTGAAGAGCTGAGGACAAAAAGTCAGCAAAGATGATAAACAGATACAAAAAGATTTCTTTGCTGTTTTCAGTATTTTTCCATTTGGCCAGTTTGGACACATAA
Organism: Lepomis macrochirus; assembly: GCA_024633595.2. Taxonomy (NCBI): domain Eukaryota; kingdom Metazoa; phylum Chordata; class Actinopteri; order Centrarchiformes; family Centrarchidae; genus Lepomis; species Lepomis macrochirus. The sequence goes on from JALXJV020000025.1 coordinate 8,595,119, forward strand.
CCAGGTATTTCTCATTGCTTTGACTCTCAGAACCAGCAACCATATAAGTGGCCTCCCTGAAAACCAACATTCATATGCACATAAATGTACTGCACACGTCTACATACAGACATAAAGTTTATACCGTGGCCATGACTGGCACCAGATGATGTGTGTGTGTGTGTGTGTGTGTGTGTGTGTGTGTGTGTGTGTGTGTGTGTGTGTGGGAAACACCAGACTAATCCTGTGGGACGAGCTGTCTGTCTCAATATGTCACATAGTGATGTCAGACTACTGCTGAATTCCCAGTAAAGGCTGGGAAAAATGTGTGTTCAAGTACTAAAATGTTGTGTTTTCTTGTGTGTGTGTGTGTGTGTGTTCAGGGTTATGTGGGATTGGAGAACAGCTCTCATCAGTCTGTCTGCTGTCTGCAGGGAAATGGCTTTTCACAGTCAGGGGAGCTAAAGACACAACAAAGGCTAAAACTGAGAACTTGCTGACAGTACTTTTGGAGTCAACCTGTTTGCTCCAATGTGTGTAGGTATGCCTATGTGCACAGTAAAATTTTTGGTGTTAGTGAGATTATAGTAACAGCAGAGTTAAGTACTTTAACACTACTTTAACAATACTTGATAACTAAATGTAGTAGTACCTGTTATTGTTATATTTTATGTTCAATTCTGGCACCTGGTCATTTTACAATAGTGAGCCACCATAACTTAAACTTATGGCTCTACACTGTTACTAGCCACCCTAACACCTGTTTAACAAGCAAGCGGCATAAGGCAGTGTGAAAGCGCCTATTGTCTAACACTACATAAAAGTGTTAAGAAGTGTTACATTTTCAACTCCATATGAGAGTAAAAACTTACACTAAATTAGTGTTAAGGTACCAACACTCCACAAAGAGTTAAATTAACACCCTTTGGTGTGGACCCACATAGAACCTTTAAAAGTGTTAAAATAGGGTGACCATATGTCCACAATGAAGGCCAACTGTAGAAAGCAAAAGCCAAATCCTGGACATTTTGGGTGATTTAGAAATCCTGGCTGGGTTCATTTTTTCATGTCCAAAAAAAGAGGACGTATGGTCAGCCTGAATAAGCTACATTTAAACACAACATAGTTCATGCAAAACATATTTGCTAGTTATTTAATGCACCTTGTGCTGTTGATCAGGCCTGCTGTATATTGGATTTTGTTCTTTGCTGGGTGTGATTGTTACAACTTACTCTGGTGTATCTAATCTAGAAACCTTGAACGTTTGATTGACAGCCACAGAACTAATCAGCAGAGGGATATTATTTTAGAGTTTTAAGTAACTTCAATTGAATTTTAATTTTCCTTTGCCAGTATGATGAACTCCTTGGAAGCCAGGAGTGAGCCAAGAGCTAACTGTGTTGAGTTGAAGGAGTTTGGGGGATTCCATGGGAGTTGCTGGCTTTATATCCTGCAGCTGCTCACTTACTTAACTCTGTCTGGCCTCCCAGTGGACTTGCAAACTATCTCTCCCAGCTCTTTGGCTCACTTAACTTCAACTCTTCGTACAGTATCTCCTTCATGTTTGTCTGCAATTTCTTTTTACTTTCTTGGATATGTCTCATTTAGCAAGGGTTTTTTTTCCTCTCAGCAGCACTAACCTTGTCAAATAAAAGCCAAGTAAATAAAATTGGATTTTTCTCAGTTCTCTGTTATCTCTGTTGCTACTTTTTTCATTGTTTTCTCTTTATTTCGGTCTCCATTACTTTTGACATATCTTGAATCCAAACCAATAAGCCATATGTCTATTCTGCTGCGTGTTGAGCTGCAAATCCCCATCGATGTAGGTGAATTGAGAATCTAACCTTACTCTTTCCGACTTTCCCACAGCACACTAAACTGTATGTTTTTTTCTAGCTGTCAGTGGTGCATAGAAACATCTCAAAAGCCTGTTTTATATATATACCATATGTACATATTGTTTATTTTGTATGTCTGGAACGGAGATGAGGTTGTGACATCGTTTTTAGCTGTAATTTTTTAAACATGACTATAAACTGAACTCAAATTGGCACTGCAGCAGCGCATGGATTTTATTTCCAGCAGTCTCCTTCTTCTTTGTGCACCTCCGTTAGATAGCCAGGACAGGAGCAGGGGTCTTTGTCCGAGACACCAGCAGCTGGATATACAGACATAACAGCCGTGGTCTGTGAAATGAGAGTAGGAGTGATCCTGCGTTTGATTGATGGCTCCTTTGCTAGTGGATCCCTTAATCAGCACACGGCTGACTCACTCGCCTGCGTAGGACTGACTGTCAGTGTCTTCATTAGCAGCACCCACACTGCTGGGGGGAAAAATGCAAACTGCATGCCAACTTGTTTCAATAAGTAACTTAAATATGTTGTGTACGTGTGGACAAGTATCTAAGTAAAATTGTAGGAACTGTGTAGTTTATGGTGTGGCAAGCAATACTTTTAGTAGTTGGAATTTGATTTGTTTGGGAATTTACACAACTGAAACGCAGGCCCTGCATTTTTACCAACTTGTCACCAGGGAAGAACGACTTATTGGACGAATCAGAACAAGTTTTTGGCACATCCAATGTCAACATTTTTTACATTCTGGCTTTCTACAATACCTGCACATTGCATATCTGTTATGGTTATGAAAAGATTGTGGTTATGGCAAATAAACAATGGTTAAAAAACACTATTTCCTGCATCAAATGTTGGCATTGTACTTAAATGGCGAATCTTCTAATGTGGATGATTTCTTAGAATACAGGGCTATCTAAACCTAACTTTACTTTTACTTTAAGTTCAGTTTTAGTACCTTTATTATTTCCACAGCTGTCTGTAAAACCTCCATACTTTTTGGTTTGTGTCCATTTCAAGATGTAAAGGCTTAGGTCAAGAAACAAGGCAGGCGATTAACTGGTAGGAAGAATTGATTGGCAACAAAGGGAACCAGAGACACTGGCAGAAAACTGTGATGAGTTGGGAGGCATATATATACTAGCAGACTGATTAGGGGGATGCGAGACAGGTGCATTGGCAGATGATGATCAGGTGGTGACTGGGGCAGAAACACACTGAGGGCACTTGGTGAGCAGATGGGGGAATGGCAGTTCTAAATTGCTGTTCTTTGAGAAAACCATGTCTATATGTTTTGAAGTTAAGTGAAGAAAAAGCAGTGTGTTGGTATATATTCCCGTAAACTCATTACACATACTCATACATTTGGAAAGCCCAAGAAGTGTTTATGATCATAGCATATTTACACCTATGGAAAGGTACTTTAAATAACTTTATAGATATCTAAAATGTCAATTCTAGTTCGAGTTGTACTAGAAAGCTTTTACCCCGGGGATTTTATTTAAGAAGTCTGCAGTAAAAAGATGATTGAAGTTCATCAGGATAATTCTATTTCAACTCCACTGACATTAATAAACTGAACCTGGGGCACAGATGGCATCTTCAAACTTCGCCAAACTCCATTCTAAACTACACAAATCTCCACATTAAAAACCACCTATTTGGCTTCAAGTGAATCGTTCCACTGTTTTCACTTTTTCCTCCCAGGACCAGCTCGTCCTTTGCCCTCCCTGAAACGTCGTGAAATATTTCAGAAAGGGTGTAAATTCACTCATCGTTACATAAGTTTCCATCGCCTGACCTAAACCATTTGTTTAAGCAGATGTCCTCCTTTGGTGAAACTGGAATTATATAAAAAAGAAGTGAAATGAATGAATGAAAGTATAATGTGAGAGAAGACAGTTATCCTAGTTCTTTGATGTTCATACAGACACTTTTACTTTAAAAGCCTCACTCCGTTGGCCCGTATACGAGGGGGACATCCTCCTGAGGTGTGAAAGTTGTCTCAACAGAAGCTCTTTCTTTACTAGTCAGAATCCTTGAATCATTGCCATTTCAGCAAAGTTAACATGGATACAATTTGCTACAGACCACCAACGAGAAGATGCAATTAACTAGGGGTGAAATTTGGCTCTTGGTGCTTGCTTATCTGGTGAGTATTTTCTGCTAATTTTTACAATCTGTTTACGGCAGGTCTCCTACTTGTCAGCGGCAAAAAAAAAGCCAGACGCTACCGTATTTCACAATTAGCTTCTGCTGTATTGTCCTTTTCTCACAAACACACATGCTGAATGCACCGCCTGGCACCCACACATCTTATCCTGTTTCCACTCTCTCACCCTGGTATTACTGGGAGTTAGAGGGGAACCAGGACCTTGACACAAGCAAGGTAGACGCTACACATTATGGCAAGAAAGACAGAGGAGAAGTGTGTTATAAGTTGAGGTAATGAGCACCAAGCTTCAACCGTCCCATTAAACATGCACTATGGCTACTACATACAGTGTTTATATTAACAAGTACTAATCTCTAGATATTTCCTTATTGCACTCAGGTGCCTGATTATGCATTACGCACTTACATACAGTATTTAGTAGGCATACAGTAATTTCCTGACATGCAGGGAGGGCTTGGGGTGGGTGTAGGGGTGGGAGTAGCTGCCTCTGCCCACTGTGTCTCTTGTGCCCCATACCCTCTTAAGCGACATCCTGTGAGACAGGATGTCCATTCCGCACAGGAAATGACCCTGATTGATTGTTCCCTATTAACAGAGAGCGAAGCAGTCGGAAGGCACTGTAGGAAGTGGTGGGTGAAAACGAGGCAATTTGCACAATGGGTGTTAGTGTGTGAGGTGTGTGTTGTACATCCTCACGGGAATGTTTTGTGTTCAAATCAATGCAAGTAAATCCATGTGCATTTCTGCATTTGTTCTTTTTTGTACAATTTGTTAGCTTGGATAATAGGTCAAAACCTGCTTAACGAAAGTTAGCTAGTTTGATTTAGCTGTTTATAAAGGAAAATTTTGCCCCTGAACTGTGAAGCTTAAATGAAAATGGTTTGCTTGGAGATAAAGGTGTTTTGAGACCAACTCCAGCCTTTCTACTTTTGCCTCTCGTACAGCCTTATTTCGATAAATGAAGTTGTATTGAATTTAATTATATTGTGTGTTTATGAGATTCAAAAAGCCCTGGGATATGCACACATTCCGCTTAACGTTTTCAACTCATGCATAAACAATAACATGCAATTTCTGCATTGACAGATTTCCTTCCTTTTAGCATATGTACTCAACTCACAAACAACTAGATTGACCAACATTTGCACAAAACATAAATTGTTGACCAAAGTCTACTAGGCGTGACATATTTGATATAACTGCTGTAACTTTTAAACACATTAGGCAGCCAATTGAACACAAATCAACTGAAAGTGATCAGCGCTATACCAAGATTTACATCCAACAGCTAATTTAATTGGGCATACCTCAGTTGTCCTGACTCTGACTAACATGAAATGTTGAGAAATTCATCTTTGTACTTTGTATCCCTATAATAATCTTGGGATTTAGATTTTCTCCAAAAGTCTTTAATGTCTCTCACTATTTTGATGCAGATCAGATGCGGGAAAAAACCAAACATAATGGCAAACGTTGAAGTCTATTTCACCATGGCAGACACATGCACTCTCATAGTGCTAGTTTTCTATTTGATGGTCCAGTTGGATTCATGGCGGTTGCAATGGAATTCAATTTTGAGCCCTTCTGCAGCATAATCCACCTCTCCATTTTTTATCTATATACTAACACGTCATTCTTTCACCAGTAACACACTGCTTTGGTTTCTGTTCCCATGTCTATGAAGCTCTTGAGGAGGGAAATGCGTCACTTTGAGCACATTCCTCATGCTGTTCCGCCGGGCAAACCCAATCTATCTCTGCTCACTCATTTACTAATCTTATTATGCACTTTCTATGAACAATACAGAGCATGATATAGGTTTACCAGCAGACATTAGGGAAAGGAAAAAGAACAACTCAACTTTGAACTATGATGTTTACCTGCAACACAAAAGGGACAGTCTTTAAATAGTTGCGCAAATTTCACTATTTCTCAGATTTATTCTCTAACATTTCCTCTAAATGGGATTAAAACATGGGGTTCCTGTTTTGTCCCTAATCATTTTCCAGTTCTCCTCACCAGGCTGGGAGCTATCCAGAACTACTCTGAGAACTGAAATCGATACTGTAGTGACTAATGACTGAAGTTGACAAGTGTGAGCACAAGTGTGTATGAGTGTGTGTAATCTAATCTGGTCTAATGGGCAGCCTCCCACAGGACAAAGCCAAAACCAGCAGGTGCGTAAAACTGAAAAACAGAAATGTTTATCCCTTTAGACCCTGATGGCTGAGCGACTTTGAATGCACAGAGGAAGCAATTAATGATATAAAAAAATAGGAAGATTTTGTTATTTTGTTCATTGTTTTCTCCCCTTCTCTCTTAGATCTTTCTTTCCAAGTGCTTTTTCTGCAGCTAGATGCAAAATATTTCACTTATTCTTTTTTTGTAACAGGTCTAGATAGAAACTAATTGTTGCTTGTACATTGCTTGTCACTCTCTTTCATATTTCATATTTATGGACTTTTTTTTTTCCAAGGAGGACACATTGCCTCAACTGACACTGACCAACTTTGGTTGAACATAATTTATACACTTGAAATAGCAATAACAATATAAACACACACACACACACACACACACACACACAATAAAAGCTAAAGACAAACTAAATTATTATAACAAAATTAATTTACTTTATCCCAGCCTTCAAACTGCTTGGTGTCTGATCTTGACATAGACCCTGACATTTACATTTAACCTTTGATCTTTACTGTTTGGCTGGAGCTGGACAGCATCCTGGTCATATGACGTGAGTTTCTTTTCAAACGGCAGGGCATTTTATTTGCAGGGCTGGGTGTTTTTAACAGCAGGTTGCCAATCGGAACAAGGCAGAGTGATTGGACATGGTCTGCTTTTACCTGTCGTAAATAAATACCTCAGCGTGGCCCCTTTAAAGGGACAGTTCATCAGAATGTCATGTACATTGTATGCACACTTTTTCCACCCAGTTCCACAATAAATAGTCTTCCTTCTTGGTTAACAATATATTAACATAATTATGCAGTATGTGTGAATGTATGCATGAGTTGTATGTGAATGTGACATCTAGTGGGTGAAGAATATCGACGTTGCTTTTGCATATCTCTTGGGACTCCCACACACTGTGGACGCAGCATTAATCTTGCGGCCCACATGTGTAATAAGTTTGTCCCGCTGCTGTAAGTGCAGTAACTTTCAGGATGATCTCACTCTTGGTGCATGACTTTGAAACACCCAGCTCAAAGCCCGCAGTGAAATACCAAGGTGATGTGGAAATTCCTGAGGTGTCAGGGCCTTTAAGGTTTCACTTTATTTCCTGTCACCAATTAAATTGGTAAAAACCAAAATGTCAACAGAAAGAGCTTAACCCAAGATTACCCCCAGGTTGTTGTGATGAACTGAAAAGTTAGCTACACTCAAACTTTTTCTTTGTTAATGTTGTCTGAATAGCTTTGCTTTAAGTCAGGCAAAAGTATAAAATGACTTCCAACTGGTACAGTACAGTTTCAGGTGACATTAAAGGAACAAGCTAATGGTCTAATAAGATTAGTAATTACTAATAAGATAGATTAATTACTAATAAGTATTGCCAATGAACTTATATATAAAATGATTGTGCAGGGCATTTAAGTGACTTTTGTGGAAGCCCATTTCTGCAAGGATGAGAAAAAAAAACAATTAAAAGTTTGAAATAATAGAAATAAAAATACTCTGAAATACGTAATGCACAATTTCAAGATAGAAATCGAATATTATGGAATTATTATTATCTATTTCTGTCAGAACTGAGCTTCCATTGATGTTTATGTGGCGTGGATTGCTGAAAATTTAGCTATCAATTATAATAAAAGTTTCACAATTTATCTTTGCTGCATGTCACTAAAAAACAAATAATATATAAGAAAATATCATCCACCATTTTTCCATTATATTTTTTTGCACTTCCACACAGTTTTTTGTTCTATTTTCTTCCCTCTAGGAACTATGGGCCAACACCTCTAGGCATCTGCAATCTGAAGGGTTGCTGATAGACCATGATGAATAGACCCATTTGTCAACTTCCCAGCTTGTGATGAAAACATATTGTAATTAGTAACCATTTGTACTAATTAAAAATCAAATCTTTCCCAGGTGTTTGTGTGGAAAGAATACAACCAACCCTTCTCCAACTACAAATGAATGATAGCAGAGGAAGCAAAATTCAAATCATGTGCTTAATAGGTCAAATGTCACTGTATAGCCTAATAGAAGACAGACTGGCGGTCATTCAATTTATTGGATATACTATGGACACTGAATGAGCCATCAAACGACCACACAACAAGATAACATGGTTTTATATGGCCTGTTCAATGAATTCCTCACACTAAAATACTCAAACTGTCCTGTAGGTCTTACTGGTAATAAACTGTATAATGTAAATAACTTGAAATCAACAGTCATGGTGGAATTTTAAATGGCTTGGCACCATCATATTCATGTCCTCCGGCACACACCCTCTCTTTGCTCAAAATGGACTGTTCACCCTTTATGAATTGCACATTAGCTGTACAGAGGGAGAGATCTGAAGGAAATGTTAGCTACACACAGAACTGATATGGTTAATATAGTAAACATATTTACTAAACATCAGCTTGTTATATTGTCTTTGTGAGCATATTAGCAATTTGGCGTTAGTATTTAGTTTGAAGCAAGTTGTGCCTAAGTACAGCTTCACAGAGCTGCCAGCATGGTTGTAGACTCTTAGGGCCCTTTTTAAATTATCTATAGCGCATGGTCTAAAGTGCATGGCAGATGCATTGAGGGCGTGTCTAACTCCACTTTTGCTTGTGAAATGGCGCATAATCTGAGCGCAAAGTAAAGCGCAAAGGGTTTGTATTTGGTCTCTTATTTAACAATAGGTGTGTTTTGGGCGTAACATGAATTAATTCAATAAGATCTGTTTCAATCAGGCTGTTTGTAGTTTTTCAATGAAATCACTTAAAAATAATTCACTTTTTACTTCCTTTTTGTCAGTGGGCTGTAAAATGATGACCGCCCACCCTGAGCCATGGTTCTGCTCGAGGTTTCTGCCTCTTAAAAGGAAGTTTTTCCTTGCCTGTGTCGCCTAGTGCTTGCTCTTGGTGGGAATTGTTGGGCTTCTGTAAATAACTTCAGAGTATGGTCTAGACCTGCTCTTTATGAAAAGGGCTGTGAGATAACTGTTGTTGTGATTTGGCGCTATAAAAATAAAATTGAATTGAATTTAAATTGAATATGTGTTACAAATGAATGTGTTGAAACAGAGTTGTGAGAGATTTATGAAGTTCTAAGGAAGCGCTGAATATCTAGCCGTAGTTCCGCCATTGCGTGTCGTTTCATATGAGATGCATATTTTGAACAAGCACTGCACTAAAAAGCACAGGGAGGCATCACACTGTGAACGTGCAATGCACTAGTATCTATAATTGGGGTAAATATGGTAATAATGATCTTATCCATCTTTCAAAGCTGAAGTAGGAGGGTGACCAAAAATATAGCAAATGCAAGAAACTATTTTCATGCAGGTCTTGATTTCAGGACAGTTCAGGAAGGCTCACAGTTTAGCTAACTGTCAGCCTCTGTGTCCTCACTCATTTGTTTTTTTGTCCAATAAACCCCACCAATTCATACATACAGTCGTCCCCAGCTCCTCCCTTTGTTCCATTACATCTGATGCTGTGAAAACCATCACCTGCAGCACAGGCTCAGAGCATTTCTGGGGTTTATTTCTGACATCAATAGGACATTCCCTGGCAGTGAGAACCTGGCTCATCTGTGGGGAAATTACACCCAGTGGTTTGTTGTGTTAATAGATCTTGTAGCCCAGTTTCTCGGGGCGCAAACTGTGTGGTCCTTCTTTTCAGCTCCTCTTGTCAGGTGTGGGCTGTGGCATTATTTGTTCACTTTTCTAACTCCTTCACGCTCATGTTTCCTTAAGGAATGTAGTGGGTTCCTTGTGATTTTCATGAAACAGTGAGTTTTAGCCACTATTATTACCACTAATGAGCAATATTCCTAAAATCATTATGTAAGTCATAAAAAAATGAATTTAAAGTGTAATTACTGCCAAGCAATTACATATCAAATTTCTTTCTAGTGTCAATTCCGTCTTTCCTATAAAAATAATGACATGCCCTTTAGTTTCCGCTATAGTTTCTGTTTAGCTCTAATTACCAAATGTTAGCATACTAACATGCTGTACTACTGCTAAAAATATTGAGATTTAACAACAGACTCTCACTCCCAACTCGTCACATAATGACGCTTGGTCAAGACCCCTTGGCATCGGTTTTTAATGCCCTGAGTACCCCTTTAGTGTCATTTTTCAATGTTTACAGTCCTGTTAGCAACAATAAATCAACAACTTTTGAAATAAGAGTACCAATTAAAACACCACGTTGTTAACGTGGTGTAATGTCGCAATATGGTTAGGCAACAAAAGTACTTGGTTATGGTTTCGGTTAAAATAACTATGTTACATACGTCAGTTCACTTACGTCAGTTAAGTAATGTTACTTGCGGAACTTACACTACTTGCGTAGCTTAAACATTCAATGTTGACTTTTTGTTTGTGGAGACAAACACCTCTCTCCTTGTTCAAAGTCTAATTTCTGGCCCACCGACCACCCCAACCACCTCCTTACTCTGACTTTTCTGTTAAATATCCTTTAGTCTTCAAAAGTGATGCTACAGGGCTTTTCCCAGTGCCTTGAACTTTGACGCTAAGGGGCTCCCCAGTGCGTTAAAGTGCCGCAAAGAGGTCTTGACCATGTGTCCATATGTGACGACTTCTAAGTGAACACAAGTTGGATTTAATGCCTGTCAAGTACTTTGAGATTCCTTCTTTCCATATTTCTTTTCCATCATCCTCTAAATTTAAAGAGGCACTATTTGACAGTGTGTGAATACTGCAACGAACAGCTTTAAATTTTATTTTGACCATGGCCTTACCTGACCATGGGATTAAGATTTAGTAAGAAACATTGTGCCATTGTCTCTTTTGGAATGTTTGAGCAGGCTGTTTGAATTTGGGAGAGGTTGTGTGAGTGTTTTTTCACCTCCCTGTTTACTGTCAGTCTGTGTTTATTTCATTTTTGGCCCAGGAAAAAAGGTTTGTTAACTGATTTATAGCTCTAACATCTGGCCACCTCAGAGACATCAGGCGTGCATACCTTTTATGTTCTAGTTAAGAGCTCTTAATGTAAGATGGAATTTAGAAAACTCAACTTTGCACACAATGCAGCTTTTCCCCTTCAGTATGAAGTATGATGCCACTGCATCATACTTCATTCCTTCGCTGGGTTCCAGTGGTGTTGGCGCAGCATAAAGGTGGCTCTGTACGACAGGGTTGTTTTTAAGCTACTGCATTATGGCAGTGGTGACATGTTTAACCCCAGAGGAATAAGGACTAAATATCTCTTTTCATGGTGACATGTCAAGCAAAACTGGAAAGCCTTTTTTAGTAAATGACTTTCCTTCATGATGGCCAAAACACGCTGTTATGTCATTTTGCACATTTTACAGCAGAGTCAGTGTGGTGTGGTTTTTGGACCTTGACATCTATGAAGTTAATTATTGGTATTTGGGGTCTTGTATGCATCATGAAGGGATGACTTTCCGTGTTTAAATGCTCTGTGGACATGGCCTACCTCAGATTCCAGTGTCCGCGCCAGCAGGTATGACAAACTTATCTTTAAGGTGTTTCCATTTGGCCCTGTGGTGTGACAATTTAATGTGTGTGCGTGCGTGTGTGTGTGTGTGTGTGTGTTTGTCTGACAGGGGGGACGCACGGAAGTACCACGAGGAGCAATTAGACTTTTATGAGAGGAACTGAATTTCCAGTTGCCACATTATTATTGAAGAACATTTCATGGGAGCAGACCCTTAAGAGGACAAAAAACTGCTCAATAAGGTAGAGGGACACAAACACAGAGTAGGAGAGAGAGAGAGACAGAGTGGTTATACACACAGTGTGTATCCTGCACACAGGAAGAGCCCTCTTGTGATTTAATGCTCCCTGTAATCTGAATAAGTAGCCTGTTTACAGGGTCCAGATTGGCCTCCGAGCGACTGCAAAACTTTTCCACAGTGAGAAACAGACTGCTTGTAAACTACAGCATCATTAACAAACTAGCCAGCTAACATGGACAGCATTGTTGTCTGTTGGTTCGAGTTTATTTTTATCCTGGCAAAGTGCACAGCTCTGCAAATAGATTTGCAACCTGTCCAGGGTGTTTCCCTGCCTTTTGCCCAGTGCATGCTGGGATTTGTAACCCTGCAGAGGAACAAGTAGTAAAGAAACTGGAAGATTGAGGCATGGGTGGGAAAGTGTTTACTTGGGGCTGAAATTACTCCTCAGTTAATCTACAGATGCATCTCCTGCTACCAAGAAGAGCACCATAAAAGTGTGTAGCGTGTGAACTTGTTATGTTCCACAGTGTGGCATGGACCATAACTCTTAAAAAAGGCATAAAGCTATAAAAGTGTAATATAATAGAAAAGGTAATCATGTGGGTTATTTAAATATTGACAGATGAAGACAACAGCAGCATCTACCAACAAGTCCTTATGCCTGAACATCAAACTAGGTTGTTTGTGATTTCTTTCCAAAAGGACCCATATGACTTTTGAGCAAGAAAGCTGAGTCTCGACCTAAGGAACAATATATTTGACAAAGTTCAAATATTTCTCTCAAAGTCCACTCAGCAAATTGAGCTAAATACAGCTAAGTCTTCACATGACCTAAGTGTGAAGCTTTGGTCGCATGATAATAAATGGCCTTATGGTGAAAATAAAAACCTTTTGTACAAAGTTTTTTTTAACTGAATCAAGAGACTGAAGGTAGAAAGTGAAGAGTCATGTGTTCTACCGATTGTAAAGCCCATTGAGGCTAATTTATGGTTTATGATATTAGGCTATACAAATAACATTGACTGGACAAGGGAAAGATGTTGGTCATGGTGAGGTCAGTGTGTTGCAGGTTTGTCCTGTACTTACAGTATGATCTGTTGCCACTGTCTCAGATTTACCCTATAGTGTCGAGTTCAACTCTCCAGCTAGAGATTGGGTTCACCTGTCGTGAACGCTGTTTAAATGTGGGCCACAGATATCGTGGCTTATAGTCACACTGAAAAATGTTTCCTTTTCACTTTCCTGCTCCTCCTCATGTGTTGTGTGGAGTATTAAAGTGTCACATGAGCCGTGTTCAAACACCCCTACTTGTTTTTCTATTCTGTCTCCAACAAAGCCGGACACTGATCTGAGGCCAGTTAACGGGCTAGCACTCAGATCTGTGTGTATGCGTCATCAGTGGGAGACATCTGCTGAGCACACAGATCAGCAGCAGCTGGAGCAGAGGTCAGCGTTACAACAGGCGAAGCTTTTCCCTTTGCAGCACCGGAGACGGCGCTTTCAGCCGACTCAGGCATTATTCTGGGAGCTTGTGTTTTCACGATTATGATCTTAAGCTGCTTTCACAAAACATACTTCCCCAAAGTGTTTTCCCTGCTGCGCCTGAAAACGCTTTCATCTTTGTTTTATCTGCTTTCTTTTCTTTTTTTACTCTCTTTCTCTCATCCTCTGCTCAGCTGTGGGGTGACAAGTGTTTGCAGTAAACACATTAAAAAAAGACCGGATTACAACCCTCAGGTATTAGTTTGTTTGTGAGAGGGAAACTGAGTACATAGAGATCATGATATCAGTGTTTTGATTTCGGTGTTAAAAAACTTTTTATGCCAAGTGTCTTGCAAAAAACTTGTAAATAAATATTGTTTATATACAGAGTAAATAGGTGGGGACCTAATATGGATCCTTGTGGGACACCTTTATCAGCCATTGGTAGACTTCAATTGAAACCATTATCAACAATCAGGAAGATATGATTTGAACCTAGGTACATTGTGAAAAACATTACCATTAAAAACACTTCCTCATTATGTTAATAGAAAGCATCATCTGGCCAACATTACGTTTCCTTCAAAATATGTTTGCTACATGTATTTGCCTATATGAACAAATGCATCCAAACCCATGGGAAGCATCTGATTTATCAACAGTCTTGGTCTTATATACAAAAGGATACAAAGGGAGCAGCTAAATAAATTCCTGTGGTCAGTGTCCTCTTCCAGCTGGAACTTTTGTGTAGATAGGGTAATGAAACTTCTAATCAGGGGGTTAAATGCTATTGCTGGCTGTACTGGTTTCTCTGAAATATATATATTTCTTAATGTTTCTACACTCGCACACATTCTTCATAGGACATCTATTTTCTATGCCTGAGCCCCACTGTAGAAGGCGGTTGGTTCTCCAGAGCAGTTTAAGTGTAAAATGTGAGTGAACTCAAAAGGAGAGTAACATGTGGAGGGTTAGATCATTTCCTCACCAGAGCGAAAACTACTGACTATTTACTGTAAACCAAGGCTTGACAAAATTACTGTAGCTGCTAACTCCAAGCACAACTGCTCTCCGCCACATACTGAAACTGTGACCTATTCTATCCTCATGCGTCTACATCTCTTCAGTGTTTGCTACCACCGTGACCTCAACTTACAACAACACTCAAGATTCATGCTCTTGTTTATTTTTTATTTTTTAAGTGCTGCCATAACCAAAGTAAACAGCACACTGTGTCCTCTGTTTCAGGCTGCAGACTGGCGGGCCTCGGCCCCTCTGGGTGAGACCAGCTCAACACGGAGTTCTGCAATGTTTCACCAGACGAGAAGGCAAGGCAAGATGCTTTTGGGAAACCCAGCGCCCAGAGCAGACCACCGCAGGCTGTGAACTGAGGCCAAGGCCAGATCCCAGGCAGCCAGATGTGGGGGTGTGGACCAGCGGCTGTGGCCATGCCTGTGGCTGGCTGCACTAGCTGACCTGGGCATGTATGTGTATATACCTTTAATGATATGTACAGTCTCTTGCATTGTGCTGAGAGAGAGGAGGCAGATGCTGATTAATGTGTTTTTTTAAGGTGCACACACACATTATGACACTAGACAGTCTCGGCGGATGAGAAAATGCTTTTAGAGCATATGGACGAGCACGCAAGTGTATATGTGTGCATTTGTGTGTACACAGTGTGCTGTAAGTCTAGCAGCTCCCCCCCGGACTGCCAGACAGTGTTATTGCAGCTGCGACCAGCCCTCCTCCTTCTTCTCTTCCTCCCCTGAATCACACATCAGGTGCTTTCCAGCCTCGGCTCTCCTCCTTTACTTCCTCTTCTTCTCCTCCTTCCAAGCTTCCTCTTTTTTTTCTTGATTTAGTTGTCTCAGCCTGTCCATCATTGTTCTAGCCACATTCTTTGACTCTACGCCAACAAGAGAATGACTGACAGTCCCACTTGGCCAGACAGGCTACTGACTCCCTCATTAACCCCCCTGCCTCCCCACTTCCTTGGTCGTTGCTACGACAACGGTCAGATTGAGTAGGCTTACCTACTTCCTGCTTGCTAAGCCAAACAGTAATTTGAGGGTGTGTTTTGTAGGTATGACCTCGAATACATGGGTGTGTGTGCATACATTAGTCTGTATGTTTTCTGTGAATAAACGCTGGCAAGCTAAGTGAAAGCTAACCATCTTTTAGCTATTACATGCTTTCACAAATTACATTTTGTTCTGTCTGAACAGTGATACAGAAAGCTGCTTTTTCACAGTTTTAACCAAGTAAGACATTCCTGCCCACTGGAATGCCTTTTCCTTTTTCTGGAGTGTATACAGTGAATTATGTTTTTTTTGGTTTCTTTGAATGCAAATAAATGCCCATGGAAGGAAAGTAGACCTGATAAGAAATACTTTGACGCCACTTTAGCACTTCTTATGGAAATATTCTATTTTGAGCCTCTCAGTGTCATTTCTTAGCGTGCCCCTTCATTTAACCCTTAATTAACCAGGAATGTTGGCCAAGTGCATATCTTTGAGATAAAAGCCCTGATATGGAAGCCAAAATGTTTTCTGCCAAAAGGCCAAAAAGCTTTTTAACTGAAGATTGAAGTTTTGATAAAATGTGAACTTACTAGGATTAACTCAAGCCTTGTTCAGGAGCGGCCGAGTTAACGGCAGTGCCTGAAAGAGACAGTGTATGTTAGCAATGTGTTTTATGTTTTTCCCAAAAAGGTTATGAAGTGCTCAATGAAATAGGATATAGCAGGTCTGTTTTTATCTTATCTTGTAGGTGGGATGATGGGCCCAGCCCAGGTCCAACACTTCCTGGTACATTCTTGGTACAGAAATCCTAGATTGTTATGATGATATTCTTTAGCGTTCACAACAAAAGTTTAAATTTTGTTTTATCTGTATCACTGTCCAACATGAAAATCATTCTAAAAGATACTGGGAGAGATGTGTTAAATGGTTGACTTTGTTCTCAGTGACCAAGACCCAACATTCGACCCAGTTCAGGCTGGGTCCAATTTCTATTCAGTCCAGTTAGGATTCTGTTGTACCAGGAGAAAAATGTGTTCTATATTTGAGATTGTGATCTTTAAAGACCATGAAAACCGAATTTTGGATTCAGATCTAATAATTCCACAGTATATTTGCAACATGTTTGACTTTTCTGTCCCTTTAAGATTGCATCTCTTTTTAAAAATAAATGCATTCTGGGTTCAGGTAAGTTTCAGGGCAAAAACACTTCTATTGTGTTGGTGAGATATAGCACACTGTTAAAACAAGCAGAAAATAAGGGACAAATTAAATAAGAGATGGTCTAATTTAAGAGGCAGAGGGGGAGATGGGAAATGAAGGCCTTCTCCTCAGCTGAATTGTGATGGAAAAACTAAACGCAACCTTCCCCTGCATTCCTGGCGAGGGCGAAATCCAAGGCCGATGAGCGGCAGCAACAGGACCACAGCACTGCAATCACACAAACCTACCCAACCCAGCCTAGTTTGACTGCACACATTCATATGCCCACGCTCATGCACACACATGCAATTCGTTTCACTGTATTTCTGCGTTGCTAAACTATTTCCATTTCTTTTCATCACTTCCATTTCCAACATAACGTAAACAAATACCTTTTCGTGGGAGTTTTTGCGTCAATAATGAAATTACTGAAAACCACGTCAATACCAAAATTCCATAAAACCCAATTAGGTGGATCATGTAAAGAAAAACTCTGCCTTGAAAGAAATTCTTGAAACAAGATTTGTTTTGGAACTAAGCACAGTTATCTCACTCCATTATCATTTTTCACATGCTTTAATGAAAAGTTCTGTACAGAAAATATTAGATTAAGTGGCTTGTTAAGATGTCAGTTCCAATGTGCCTCTCTTTTTCCATCTGTCTCTATATTCATTCATGCAGCAGATACAGGCCAGATTCCCAGGCTCTCTCTCCAGCCCTCAGACTGTTTTTCCAGGCTCCGATGGACCCATTAAAGCCCTTGACCTGGGTCTGGTGGTGAGGCTAACCTGCTGGTGACCAGAGCTGGTAGTGAGGCGCTCCAGTGAGGCCTAGCCCCGCAGTTACCCTGCTTGGGTGGGGCTCAGCTGGGTTGGAAGCGAGTGATGAGTGGGTGGGGGATTGGATTTTGCCAAGTGTCTTGCAAAAAAAGCATCCACAAAGTCAAGTTTGAGAAACTGGGAGCTGTAAGGAATTGTGGTGAGTATGTAAACCATCATCATGAATCAGCTGCCTCAGGTTCAGGCATCCACCCTGCTAAAGTGTCCTCAAGACACTGAATTCTCATTGACCCCTGAATATTATCTATTTATATACAGTACCTGCCAGTAAAACCCTATAACCCAATCCCATTAACATTCTGAATATTTTATCAGAATTTAAATGAGTGTACACATTTTTACATTTATTTATTACTACATATCAACTACAGTGTGTTTATTAAGGTATGTTTAAAGGGGCACTGCACCAATTTCCACCTGTCTACTAGTTTATTAGGCGAGAAGTATGAGTACTACACAGCTTGTGAAACAGTTGTACAGTGTTTCTGTGGCTCTTCATCAGGCAGGAAAGCTCTAACAAAAAGACACTATAGAATTGTATCATGGGATCTAATGTTTTGGGGGTTTGTCATAGACTGGTGACTAAAATTCAGACTATCTCCGCCTCTGCTGGTTTAATTTTGATCATTCTTTTTTAAAATCCATCTCTTACGAGTCCTTCAACTTTCTGGAAGTGAGGTACTAATTTGCTGGAGTACATCTTTAAAGACGTAGTGACCCGCAGTGTTAATTGTTCTGTTTTGTCTGTTTTTCTATGTCAGTCTCTCTATTTTCCCTTCCCGTAAAATGTTAAAACATTTTTGTGACTCATCCTGTGCTTAGTATCATATACATAAATGCATCCAATCAAACCATAATGTAAAACCTCATTTGACCGTTAGCTTGTGAGTCATGTTAGCTTAAGGAGAACAAACACAAGCTGTAGGTGTGTGTATGTTCCATTTCACTCAAAATTATATCACATTAAACATGTGTTTCACACTGACCTTATAGATAGGCATCAACAACACTTGTTTAAAGTTAGGGTTATGGTCACAGAATTTTAAAAAGTCTGAAAGGGCACAAACACCACTTTCTGCATTGGCAATGAACATCTGCAACTGGGCTGAGCCATTAATAGAAAACTCAGATAGTATATGCTACATTAAAATGGTAAATGTATAAATATGTTCCATTTACTTAGTATGTTTCACAAACTCAGTTTGATTTGAACTACTTTACAAGACCAAAAAAGAAAGAAGACAGACAAACAGACAGACTTTACAGGAATATGATTCTGAGAGTATGAAAATACAGCCAACAATTTAAGGCACAACTGGGGATGTGTAAAATCTCTACTGGACAACAACAACAACTTATCTTGACCTTGAGATCAGTTGTGAAGTGTCCAGTTAAAGTTACCCAACACATTCAGAAAATAACAGGCTGGGAGAGAAATAAGTGTGTGCCAAACAGCTGAGAGTGTGTTGTGCAGCCAAGTCACACTCCTGTGGACAGCATGTGACAGAAAGATTGTTTGAGTAACAGCTGTTTCTTTTCAGCACATCTGGAGGCCTCTATACACACACACACACACACACACACACACACACACACACACACACACACACACACACACACACACACACACACACACACACACACACACACACACACACACACACCACTCTTGTGATAATTTGTGAGATATTGAATTGGATCATGTTTATATGGCTCAGTCAATCAGTCTTGAACATAAAAGTGTCAAAGAGGCACGGGCCATTCTTCCATTGCCTGAGAAAAGACTGCACAAGTTGATATATCATATTGTGTCATATGCAAAAGAATGTCATTGGCTCAGTGTCTGTTGAGGTAACAAGTAATATGTTTAAGCCACATTGGTTTATTTCTCTTTGATCAGCCTGGGCTGTTTGCTTGTGGATTTAGAGAGAAGAGACAGATGCGGTTGAGTGCAGAGAAATAGAAAACACACAGCAGGCAGGCAGAGATGGAAAAAAAGATCTTTAATTCATTATTTGCTCCTTTTCTCTGCCACCCCTATCAAGCCTCTCCCTTGGGTAAAAAACATCCAGCCAAAATCCAAAATAGCCCCTTTTGAAACCTTCTCAAATGTACTTTTCTGATGTAAGAAAGGCAATTGAGTTTGACCTTTGACCTTTGTGTGTTAAAAAGTTATCCACTATGGTTGGTTTATCTGTGCTGATGTGCAGACAGTAAATTTTCATTTCAGTGCCCAACTTAAACTACCGTAAAACTTTAATAGCCTGGGCTTTTATTTGCTAAAATCACTGTATTGACCCTCCCTTTATTTGGGACAGGCGTCCATATGGGACAGCTGGAAAATGTTGCTTGGGAGAGTGATGTCTGGACTACCTTGCTTAGCTTGCTGACCCCACGGATGGATGGTTGGACATAGGAAGTACTGACTCGCCGTATACTGTATGCATGGCCTTGCATGTCAGATTACAGTCTGGAAAAGCCTTGTTTGTGCTAACACACAGTGAGATTTTCATTCGGGTTTCACAACCTACTAACTGCAGGATAAACACATGATGTTGTATACTCCTAAATGTACTTTCAGTGTCCAGAGTGTGTGCATGTGTGTGCAAATCTGCTTAAGAGTACGTCTTGATGAGTATGTTGCCACTTCATCTGCACTCATTTACTCAGGTTTTTACCTTCTCACTAGACTGCAAGGTAGCACGCTTGTTTTAATCTATATCCTGGCTACAGTGAGGTCCTATGGTGTTTCCACAGTAGCCATATGTAACCTGAGCTAATGGTCATACCAGACCAAGTGCAAATGTAGCAGTAAAACTCCAATGTATGTTGTATGTTGAATTATATCTCTTAGAGATTTAACTTTTATTTTGTAAGAGGAAGAATGTGTTATTCCTTCTTTTAGTTACATAGTCTTGCTTTAAGTGAGTGTGACAGTCTGAAAGTTTCTGTTGCTGCCGCAGCGGTTGGTAGCCAGCATAGAAACCACACCAGTGAAACCAAATAAACAAATGTTTTGGAAATTTCTCTTCCAAAGAGCTGTCTTCCAAACAAAGCTAAACTAATCCACCTTTCCTCTTGCCTACAAAATTCCCACAATCTGCCTCACACTGTTGGAGTTTTGGATGTTACTGTTTCCTTCACATGACCACTTCCTTATGCTTCAGTCTGGAGCCGATCCTGTTCCTTCATGCATCATTTCATGTGCAATACAATGTTAAAGATAAACTGTATACAAGAAACCTTAAATAAACATACATGCGCATATCATATGCATGAGTGTTTATGTGTGCGTGTGTCCCCCACACACGCACACATAAACACTCAAAATGGTTGCATATGGAATTTCATCCAGTGCTTTTATAGCTTTAAGGCACAGCAGAATGTAATAAAAACAAACGACTGCAAGAAACAAAAGTAGCTCATTTCATGGACAGACTGATAAAGACATGACATTCAATTTGAATTTGTTGAAAGGGAATAGATGTCAGTTCTGACGCACGTGGATACATAAACACAGAAATGGCGTACATACCCAGCAGGCACATTTCAAGCTCTTTGTCAGCCTCTCTCGGCTGTGTTGTTTTAAACTTTTTGGCAAAGCTGCAGTGATAAGTCATTTCAAGTGTCAGCTTCCTGTGTTTCTGTGTACGGCTGGCTTGCTGTGGAAGCATTTAAAAACTGGGGATTATCTTTCCAAACACAGGAGGTGATTTTCTTAGGAGAAGACTAGAAGAATATTTCAACAAAATTAAAATTTTCGTAAAAGAGGACATTACATGGTTGGGGATTTCTGTATGGAAAATGATGATTCAGGGCAGTCATATTTGCTTCCACATATATTTTCTTCAGACATGTAGTCAGAGACCACAGGACAATGCAGTGGTCAATCAGTCCAGCACAAACCACAGGAAGAATGTGATGCTGGCACATTACAAAATGTAATGTTGTGGGAAAATGTTCATCCATTGTCCTCTTCCACCAGACTGCTACACTGCCCCTGCCGTATCCAAATGGAATCTTATTCCACCTCATGGAAAGTTTTGCTGTAAGTTAATACACTGAACTGTTGCCAAATTGGCACAAGATTGGCTGCCATCAGCGTTGGTTCACCGATTCACTGCTGGAGCTTCAAATGTCCGTGAGCATTACTCTGTGTCAAGATATATGTGATACTGCATGGCTTAATGTGGAATTTGTACGTACCTGAGAGACTCTTTGGACCACATGCCATAAAAGGCAGATTACAGCAGCAGGATATGATATATTATATATGGTGGTCTAGGGATTAAAGTCAGTTTATGAGTACATGAATGTTTTTTTATGGATGCGTGTTGAATAGTTTAGCTTCTTTTTCTACATCATTTCATGCAGCCCAGTGAACAATCCCCATTAAAAGTATTGCCAACTGTGCAATCATCCATTTAAACGTTGCATCTCCAGTGGGTTTATAGATCAAAATAAAACTGAAACCCAGACAAACACACATACACACACAGCACTGTCCTACTGACCCACTCTGTGGCCTCAGTGTGATTGCAGTCTGAGGAATTCCACGGCACAGCATATCCGAGCAGACAATTCTCATAGCAGACCCGGCTCCAAGCTGCGAAGGCCACAGTGAAACACTGCAGGACTCTGACCAGGTTCAACCACAACTCTGGTAACATAAGAGACATATGTCATAAGCCGCAGATTTCATGAGGTCACTTAAGTAAGTTGAAAAATGTTTCAGCTGTGGCAGTATTCTCATCGAATCAAGCTACTTCCATACAGTATGACAAAGTTATTATTAAAAAATAAATCATGTACTGTCTCTATCCAAAGCTATAGCAAGCACATGTTTTTCATCAGCTGAGATATTTAATCATGCGTGGGCATTCCTGCCTTTTCTATGTCCACCTTAAATCTCACATGTGTTGGTTCAGCAGAGCAGGGCCTGGGTACGTCTGCTGAAAGATAAATATTGCAAATATTTGACATGATAGTGCAGACCTGGGGATTAAAGCACATGGGTTAATAAGAATGTGTTTGTGTCTTCAGCCTGTTTCTCATTTGCTCATACAGACACACACACACACACACACACTTGCTGCCTTGAGCCTTGCTGCCTCACATGAGTTTTTTTGTTATGTGGTGCTCCAGGTAGCATATGAGCGATGGGGCTGTCAGCCTGTGGGAATCCACAGGTTGCCTGTGATATTTGGATCTCAGTTACACTCACTAGCTGTTACAGTCAGATTGGGAAAAATACCTGAGGAGATATAATTAAACAATTTAATGTATGGTAACAGTAGTAAAGAATCTTTCAGCCCAAAAGGATGACAAGAATCTCTTTTTAGGGCCACATGGAAAGATGTGTTTTTTTGTTTGAGATTTTTATGCAAGAATGTGCCCATTTTATTAGCATAAATCAAAAACAGTGGCTGACTCAAGTGCTGTGTCTCATTCCCCCTAACTGACTGTCAGACGTTTGCTGAAAACTTCTCCACCCAAACAGATTGATGATCTGAACAAACTGCAAACACTCTGTCCAGAAAACAGCTGGATTCGGTACACATATCACTACTGAAGTTCAAATTATCCAATGTTTTATTGCCACAGCTGTCTAAAATTGCAGACATGCAAACTCACCTAGTGCCTCATGGAAGTAATTATTTAAAGTTTGGGAAAAACATGTTTGAATCCATGTTGCACGCAATTCACATATTTTTAGTCTAAAGCCTTTGGGCATCTTTTAGGCCCCAGAAGTACAGGACATGCTAACAGGCTGTGTTGGCATCGAGTAGAAAAAAATCAATGTATTCTTCATAATCCTTAATTGTAATTATTTTTTTCCGTCACACTTGGGCACTTACAATGCTGTAAAGCACAGCATTGACATATCTATCAGCTTTGAAGTTAACATGTTAGCAAACACCTGCCTATTCAGCAGACACAGAGCAACATTAGCATTACTTTGGAGTTGTTTTGGTCCAGTTTTCACCCTCCTTTTAGCTAGTGGCTTACTAGATAGTCACTAACTAGCATCAATGTGGAGTCATGTGTCTGGCCACTTGACAAATGTTAGTCCAATATTCAGTCTTTAGAGCTAATATGGTCTTCAACTTCTGGCTTTTTAGCAGCAAGATGCTCCACGATGTTCACCGGCTAGTCACTAACTTTGTCTTACATTTGGTGACTGTTTTAATAGCGTACTGTCTTTGTTTGTGATGATTTTATTTCAGTTGCTGGCAGTTAATTTAATTTTTTTTAAAACTTGTTTTTGTTGCTATTTCCTGGAAACGGTACACACCAGTACATACCAAACTTAAAAAGGATCAGTAGAAAACATCTTTCTTGCCAGCACTAGTCAAACTGAGATCCCTGCCTCATCTTGCAATAACTGACATTAACAAAAACAGAGAAAGGTGAGGACCTTTGCAGCGATGAAAAATATTCACATTCCCACTCTTCTCTTTTCCATTTGTTTCACAGTTTCTCATTAGTGACCGTTGAGAAGAGCTGGGGATGGTTCCAAAACCAATAACCCGTAGTGTCCTCTTAGATGTCCTGTAGACGACTCTTTCCATAGAAAGGGAAGGAAGAGAACGTCAAGAGAGGACATATCAGTGTGGTGAAAACACACACGCACACCAACATCATCTTTGGGTTTTGACTTATGTGTGTTGACATGTTCTTTAGGAACAAATTGAACCTTGGGCTTGAAAGAGACGTATTTTACCCTTTGGCAGAAATAGCAAGAAAACACAAGGAGTTTGTCACAGATTTATATGCATGCACATACACACATAAACACCACCCACCAGTGGTGTGGTCATATTTTCCCCTAAGCATACTTTCCATATTTTTTCTGATGACACAAACCAGCTCAAAGGTGTGCGTGTTGTTGTTTTTCATACCAGCCCATTAGTCTCTCAAATGTCATTACCCACCTGGCTCCATACACACAGACTTGAAATGTAATCCATTTCAATTACTGACAATACTGTAACAAGAAAACACAATTATGTGGATTATTTTAGTAACGTTGGAACATCAGGAATCCTTTTCTGAATTCAGATGTAATGTCTTCCCTAATCTTTTCCTCCTTAGCTCTGGTAACTGGTCTGTGATTTAAGTTTTTAAGAAGGTGGTAATATTTTTCTGATTTTCAAATCCTACAGGAATGTATTCATCCTTGCGGTAGTGGCCAAAGTGTCTTGTAATCCCACTCATGTCCTGTCCAAGACATCAGTCATCATCGTGGAAAAGCTTTTAGTCACAAAACCACTTGCAGTCAACCTGGAAAAGTAAACAAGGCAATTAGGAGGGAGAAGGGGAAGACAGAATTCCCAGAAAGCTTTGCATCAAAACAGGCTTTGGCCTGGCTTTGACCTGTGAGGAGACAGACAATGACTGTGTGGTGTGTATTTATGGATATGTATGCTTGTTTTTGTGCATAGACGTGTGGGTGAGTATGCAGGGGAACTGCTGACAAACAGGCAGTTAGATCTCAGCTGGGGTCAGGAAGGGATGGCGCTTCGCAGCAGAGTTACTTGGTTAGTTACTCCTTACTTTCATCTGCATCACCTGGTCCTCGTGTAACTTAGTGTGTTGTTGCCTGTATAGATTATGCCTCCTCAGCTTTGAGACTACTCACCAGAATTCATGACGAACGTGCAATCCCAAATATAATCAGAATCTATAATTCAATAATCAATACATATATACTTTTTAGATTAATGTACTGGATCTTACACATTGTGACATTCTGGCATCTTAATACGATATTGTATTTAGAATTTTTGTTTTGTTTTTGGTCTGCAGGGACAAAGAAACAGAATTTGTTGTCGCTATGTATTTCTTCTTCTTAGCTTTTGTACTTCATATTCACCTCCATACAATTATGATGATTTGTACATGTACTGGATACCTTGGAAAACAAGAGAAGGTACGAGCAAATAAAAGACATGGAAACGGTTTAAAATCCATATACACAAACGTTTCAAGCAAAACACCACTGAGGCCTGTGGAAGTCAAACCAAAGAGTCCAGACGATAATCTCTGCAAGTAAAATTTCCTCCTCCGTCCCCCCGAGTGTTCATGTGAAACTCGCTATGGTTTAAAAGTCATTTCTTACCACTCAGTCCATCACAGCTGCAGCACTTAGAGTCTATCCAACTTTGCCCTCACACTTGGCAAACTGACACGCTGAAGCCGAAACAAAACAGAAAATCTTGATGTAGGGCACGAATTGTGGTTCTTGTGTCCATCTGATGAATGATTCCCCACAGAACCATACCTAAAAAAAATTTCTGACCACATCAACCACTTCAACGTAGCTTTTGCTTGTGCAGCAGTATTTCCCAACTGTGGGGAACATATGCAAGTACAAGGGCAATAACACAGATTGAAGCATGCAGCTGATTGGGCATGACTGGCCTGTCACCTGTAGTAATCACAGCCACCTGGACAAGAATGATGGATATGTAAAAGGATGGTTAAATAGAAAGGGAATGCAGGGTTTATCCTTTTTTTTTTTTTTTTACTATTCCCCATGCATTCCTATAACATGTCTTTTAACCACAGACCCATCTCCCCAGCCCTTTGAGCCATTTGACACTAAAATAGGATCCTGAGAGAGAAGAATATTAAATGATAGCTTGAGAAGTGTAACAAAGGAAGTGTGTGAGAGAAAGAAAGAGCAGGCAGTTGAGATCACACGCTCTCACACACATATTACAGAAACTCTATTTGGCAAAATATACGAGCCGTCGTTCCTATAGAGGGCAGTTTTTGGTGGCGTAGTGCCAGATCTCTGAAACTACAGTTCAAATTTTCCAAGTACACTGACTGATTAACTGGCTGGCATATTAACCTGCTGAACTCCTGACTGATTGTCGGAGCAGCTGCTGCAGGAAGAAAAAGTCCCTGTTTCTTAGCAGACCAGACATGAAGTAGAAACAATAGGTAAGCCACCCAATCTTTTGCAAACACACAGACACACACACCAATGTATGTATTATGCAAAGGCATGCACACGCCACCAGCGACTCCCCCTGCTTTGACACAATCAGCGAAGCACCTTGTGACCTCCAACTCAGGTAAAAGCCGTAATTATTATTCACTATTACTGTTGTTTGAGCCTTCAGCCTTATAGTTCAGAGCAATTTCTTCAAACCTGTGACGTGTCCATTACATCTGTCTGTCTCCAAGGTGGACATGCTGACAGAATTACCTACAAATTCACTCACCTTCTGTGACCTTTCTGTCTCCTTCCAATCTTCATGTGACGCACTTCGTGTTTTCTATCTTTCATTTGCCAATCTCTTAGGGCTCTAGTGCTCACATGTGGGAGCAAAAGTAGTGTGACACAAATTAGGGACATTAAGGAATGCCATAATCCAGTAGTCAAATTGACAGCTGGATTATTTGGAGTTGTTGTATCAGTGAACACTGATTTTGAGGTTTAGCCTTGTTCCACTGTCAAGCCCATCAGCAACTGAAAATCAGGTATTCATTAACCATATAAAGTTCACTTTTTCGTAAGGTTCAAGCCATTTATTTATCATATATTCTACAAGATTAGCATGTATAAAGTCACTCTCGATCCAATCCAAGACCACTGTACGCAACTATCTCTGGAGTATTTTTTAAAAAGTGACATCAAATAAGACATCAAACTAAGCTAGAGTTGAGTATCATATTAGAGGAAACTAATGTCACACCCATAGGTCACACAACTTAGCTGTACATATTTAAAGTACTGGACTCATGGTAGAAGTGGATTTATGAATTCATGAAACATCCGCATGGGATGAAACTCAAAACCAAATCTCTGACAGAAAGTTGGAGGCTAGGAATGGATAATCCAGCATCACTGAGTGAAGTCCCATCCCCCAAGCTCGAGCTACTCCCATCAGGTCTTGGTGGGTATGCTGACAGATTGACATGCCAGACAGCCTCTTAGCATTCAGGTGGAAACACAGAAAAACTGTCTAACAAGCAGGTCAGGAAAACACATCTACACCACTCTCCTGCTAAGAGTCATACCGGGTGCTCGTGGGGTTTTTGAGGGCCGGACTCAAAAAAAGGCAGAGAAGTGGTGAAGGATTTGTAGAAGATGAGACATAATATGAGATGAAAAGGTGAAGGGGAATTGTGGCAGCAAGTTAAGAATGAAAGGGAGTCGAGAGAAAGTGACGTGTTGGAATCAAGTCCTGAAAGATGAATGGAGGATTTTAGGAGGGAGGAGGTGCATCGCAATGACGGATGGATGTTTTGATGAAATAAAAGGTGGCAGCAAAGCGACAGAAAAGGAATGTAAGTGAGAGCAAGATAAACAGAAGAAGCTCTCCTGTTCTCAGTCAGGTGTGTCGCCTCAACTCCTATTTGAAAGTAATGGATGCTAAGAATGTATAGTGGACAGCAATGGTTAAGCTGCTCCTTGGTGTGAGACCGGTTCAGTCCACTGTGTCCCTGAGCAAGACACTAACCCTACTGCTCAAGCTGCAACTCTGACATATATGAATTAGTAAGCTGGTAAATGAATAAATGTAAATGTAAGAATGTAGGCCTCCTTCAGTCTGTGTTCAGCTATTTGTCCATCCGCATACATGCACTTTTTCTGATCCAAGGATTTACACCTTCTGTGTCCTCCAGTTGAAAATTACTTACTTACTCTAACTAACTAAAGCGAGATTCATGGTAAACTGTTTAGAGGCATCTTTTTATATCTTAAACTGCATGGAGTGTCACTGCTGCCACAAATGTTCCATTTACTAAAATATTTGAGCCTATCAGTCATAAAAGAGGCATTATTAGAGGGGATTATCATTTGTACCCATGATGCTGTGAGAATATGAGCATGTGACGCTCATAAAAGTACAACTTTCAAAACATTTCTTGAAATGTAACTTTTTTCATAATATCTTACTTTATTCCAAAATATTTTTAAAATCTTTATTGTTTTTATTTTTTGGTAACAAAAGCTAGTTAATATGATCATTATGTCTAGCTTAATGCACCTACTTTTGCATATCTATTTTTTTAGGATAAAACCAATGTATGAGGAACTAATGGCTTACTTTCTGACATCCCAGATAGTATTAAAGACTGCAACTAGAGGCTTTTTAGCTCTCTGACTCATCACCTGTCAGATTATTGGCACAGAAACATTATTAACGTCAACATATTCTTCAGTGATGTTTCTTGTCTAGCGGTTTGACACCTAATGTGCCTCGACTCATAAAGAATGTCTCACCGCCGTCAGCTGTGAATAAGTGAATGTATTGGGGTTGTGAAACCAAACCTAAAAAATCTGTAGCTTTAGGCAGATCCGGCGTAGGCACGTGTTTGCCATAAATTCAGCCAAGAACATAAAGCAAATACCTTTGAGAGCATTTTACTCATTTAGTGTCTTTATCAAGTTACAGCAGGCTCTTAGGTTGCAAGCGTTAAAGATAGAACTTGAAGAATTCAACTGCGGACATATTTTTCGACTGTCACGCAGAGAGAAAAGGGGGTGATTTGTTTTGACGTTTATTGAACATCAGGGGTGGGAAAGAGGAGACTCCAGGCCTGTATTTCTGTCAACGTGCTGAAAAATGTCCGCCCATGTTCTAGTAAAGGTTGCTAGGTCAACTGCTCAGGCCTCATGAATGACTGTCAGGGCGGTCCTACAGTCTGGATGCAGAAACCTCAGGTATCTTATCAGTTTGATGACGGAGCGTCCACAGCAAGAGGACTTAGGTGAGATTTGAGACCTAAGCCTAAGATTGATAGTAGCGATCAGGGACTGGAGAACAGACATGAGGGATTGCTTGTCAACAGCAAGCACCATTTCAGGTACGAGACAAACAGGGTTGGGAGGGTTACTTTAAACATGTAATCCGGTACAATTACTAATTACTTGTTTAAAAATGTAATCAGTAATGTAATCACAAAGTACCACAAAATAAAATTAATGTAATCTGATTACTTTTAGATATTGATTTTGGATTACTTCAATGCCAAATAGGCAAATGAAGACAGGAGAAGTATCAATGATGTGTTTTCTGCTCAGTGCATTTTTAGAGAAATAGAATAACAACATCTCCTATTCCCAAAATCCATATTTAAATGTTTTTATATGATGTGCTTTGCACTATATTACCACTATGGCAGTATCTTGCCCATCAATGACAAAAACATTGTTTTGTTGGTATTCTTGATGACCATTTTACAATTTTGATTACTTATTCTGGACTTGTATTAATTTAGTATCCAATGAAAACAATATGAAGCTGCTGAAGCATAGTGTTTCTGGGACTGGTCTTCACTGTACAAAAACAACAACTTTCTTCACTGATTCTGGTGAAACTGGATCATATTTAATGGATAAATATTATTATATTATAATTATTATTATTACTATTATATTATCATTATATTTTTCTAGCTTTCTCTCTGATGTCCCCCGGCTGCTCTGCCTTAAATCTGTGATTCAAAGAGTTTCCTGATGGACGGATAGCTTTACTTGTTGTTGAAGTTAGCTAACTAGCTGCTGGCTCAGTTAGCTGTGCAGCTACTGGTCAAATTTGTTTACTCTGCCCATACTCTGTGATTGGAGCACTGATGGAGTGTTAGTGTTTACCATAGCCGGGCAAACGGGCAATGAAACCTCGCTCAGCAGCCTCCCAGTGAACACAGCATGAACAGGACCGAACACAGCCTCAACGACCAACAGGGAATCCAGTAACTTACTAAGATGATTTACACAGAGCTTCTGTGGTAGCTTTACGTTTGGTAAACTTCTAACTGTAGCCTATCTGCCTGTATCTGTGGCTGGCGACACGTCCCTCCCTTGCTTTGGGTTTTTACCATAGACTGTATATATAAAACATATATGGAGGCAAATAACATTGCGTTTTCTGTTTCATGGAAACTTTCTGCTTAAAGTAATCCCTGATTTTACAAAATGTACCTGTAATCTGATAACGTCTATTTTTTCTCTACTATAATACAGTTAAATTTTTTTTGTATCCTGATTAGGTAGCGCTGTTACATTTAATCCGCTACTCCCCAACCCTGCTGACAAAGCTAGTAAAGAAGACTGTGAGCTAGCTAACACATTTTTTAGACCTCAAGGATTCACACATTGTATGTTTGTTTGTATGGTAAGAAAAACTGAATTTGAACATAACTTTTATATGTTCACAAGAAAACTCCACATGGCACCTTTAACTGAGATTATTTCATGTATTTAAATCCAGAACGGCTAAAGTCACACTGACGTCTTAAAGCATCAGTCTTTTTTGAGTTTATTGCCCTTCCTTTACAGTTCTAGACAGTTTCTATTTTGTAGGACTGTGATGAAAAGGAGGCCAGACATGGCACCTTACAAAACCCCACTTGGGTGAAATCACCGGCACGCAGACTGATTTCACACTGCTTTATCAGCCAACTAGAGCAATGCCCAGTCTCTGAACTTTGCTCAGTCAGCAGTCGGGATCAAGCCTCACTGTGGAATAATCCGATATTCATTAACATCAACTAATGAAATGGAAAATAGGATGAGTGTGCGGTGAGCCAGAGTGGCAATGTTTATTCTTGAAATTGTAGTAGGCTCCTTTAATTGGAATTTGGGAAATGTTGAAAGGGTTCCTTTTAAGCTGCGTAACTATAGAAAAGGCATAAGAATGAGTACATGAGAGCTCTGGGCTCATGTATTTCTTTGTTCCAACCTCCCACCTGCTGTTACATAGCGCACACTCACACACATATGCTCTCCTTCCTGGACCCCATGCTCTTTGATCTCGAGTCTGTCTGCTGGTATGACTTGGTACATCTGGCACTGTGCCACTGCTGCCCTCCGCTGTGTTTTCCCTGCACGAGGAGGAGAGGCATGGGGGAGGGAGAAAGGAAAAGGAAGAAGGGAGGGTTGTAACTTTGCACCTGCGGGTTTTTAGAATCTGTCTGGAGGCCAAGCTGTCGATCGTAATGTGGAGAATTTACCTGGAAATAGTTTTCTTCACCTCCCATATTTCTCTCTCTGTCTCAGTTTCTCTGGAGAGATTAGGCTGACTTCACTCCTCATGTTGGCATTGTCTGACTCACACACACACACACACACACACACACACACACACACACACACACACACTTACAGTTCAACTTCAAATCCATCGCCCTCTCTCAGGGCTGCCATAAAACCCTAAAACACTTCAAAGTGGTCTTGCTTCCCAGAGTCCCTTGCTGCTCTGACATCACTTACTGCCTGTTTTCACAGCTGCTGCTCTCTGTGCCAGAGCAACCCACTCCTCACACTGCAGCTCTCTTCCGCTTCAGTTTGTGTGTGGCGGGGGGGGGCTCGTGGACCTGAAGGTGTATTTGTTGGCACAGATGGACTTCACATGCCAGGGTGTTTTTTACATGCCTGTCACAATAAGATGCGGTTCACCCTCTTGCATATAACGTGTGTGTGTTTGTGGGAAGGTGCTTTCTTTTTGAATACAGAGTATGAACTTTGAAGAGTCTCTGTCCCAAGTCAGTGGCCAGTGGTGTTACTCTTCCATATTGCCTAAACCTACATCTTCCGCTTGCTGTTTTTAATACAAGACATAGATAAAATTACATCAACACGTTTCAACAGTGCAGTCCAATACAACAAGCAGTCTATGGTCTTTAAATTGATGCTTTTTTACATAAATAAAGACATTTCCATAAATTGGTGCAGAAAATTTTACCAGAATGCAGGAACATCAAAATTTTCAGGTGAAAATGTGAAGGTTTCTGGGCTGGACTAAGCCCCCAGTGTTTCAATGTTTCAATGTCCTAAAAACGGAGTTACATATCATATTAGTTTTATCACATCATAGAATTGTTTATAATCCTCCAAGAGTTTTTTTCTTCATATCCATTTTTTCAAAGAACAAAATTACTTAAAAATAACAGTAACCCACTTGACCTGCTTCAGAGAAGAGCTTTCAACACCACCTATTTTGGGAATACACAAATGGATTTTCTGGGCCACTTTAGACTAGCGAGTTTCTGGTTGTACCTTAGTCCAGATTGTTGCTAAAATGTGACCATTGCATTTGCAGTTTGGGAACCTCCAAGCTCTGGAATAGCCTTCACAAGGCCTGCTGCATGTGCCGGACTTGCAAAAACTTGAGTGCACCGGCAAACCTTACTCAATGTAAGTGTAATGTAATTGTGGCTGCCATGTTAACCTCAAAAGTTTTTCTTGGTGAATGGCTCAATTCCTTCTCCGTCTCCTTCAAAAAACACCAGCCAACAAGAAGAACAAGGAAGCAAGACGGCACACTAGGTGTACAATGGTGACATGCAGCCATTGTGAAAGAGACATCATGTGCTGCTTTTCCTGGTTTAGACGATTTACAGACCGGCTTTCTCATGTGCTTGCTGTAGATTTGTCCACAGCGCCAACTACAGTGTTGGAGCAGTGGAGACACTAAGTAACACTGCTAAAAAAAGGTGCTATAAATATCATTTATCTGCAATGGAGCTCTAAAAGTGTAAAGTGCTGCCTTACTGGGCAGTTTCCCTTTCATTTGACTCCCTCTCATTCTCCCTGCTGTCATTAGTTATAAGAGAAGAACTGTAAAATCTATCTACCAAACATTTCAGCACTCATGATGGGATAAAGCAGTGAAAAAGTCTTCTAAACAGCACAATATGCTCTGCTGCACCAACTTGTCTACCAACACCACGACTAAGATGGAATCTTACTCATCCTTTTCTGCTCCCTCCCTGCTCTCTGATGTCAGCTTTTGGGTCATCCTGCCTTGGCACGGTGGGGATTCCCATTATGTCATTGGCCCCCTGGGAGGGGAAGGAGGGAGAGACACTGTCATCAGCCGGTTCCCCAACTGATAATGGACACCCAGAGCTGGCTGTCACATGGGAGACGGAGGCATGACTTACTGAGGAATGGTTGTCACTTGGGCTCCTTACATCACTACCATGGACTGTTCCAATTTTTTGAGGCTACGTCAACGTGATGAACTGTGGGACAGTTATGAGACACGGCATTATGCCGAAGGCCTAAGTGGTGTGCTCGGTGGAGTGGCGTCTCTTGACAGCCATCACAAAGCACAATGATGAGCTTTCATGACTCTTTGGGCCATTGTAGGCGGGAAACAAAAAGTGATACTATGAGACTCTCTCTATGGGCTGCTGTGCCCAAGATGAGGCAGTGTTTAACAATATCAGATGATGTAGTTTGAATGATGAGTGAGGTTGCACATATGTAAAATCCTTCTTTCTTTCCTCCCTTGTCCTTGGCTTCTTCTCACTGCCATTAATGTTTTTATGTGACAGTATGTTAAGAGCTCCCCGTACCGGCCAGTCATGGGAAAAGAGCCCTTTTCTCGTGGATAACGGGATAAACATCTGTCAACATCTGTTAACCCTGTGCAAGTTATTTTTGACCACTGCTGTCACATAACAGCTAAGTTGTGTGTATGAACCATCAGTTCAGCATGAATTACCATAACAATGATCAGACAGTGGTGTGATATTCAGTAAGACAGCTCCAGTGTCAGTTAAAAAGAAACATTTGGAATAAGCATTTTTGTTCTGAAAATACTGCATGCTAATTGTATCCTGCTTTATTGCAGCTGGTGTGCACTGGCACGCAAAACAGTGGAAAATGCACACCAAAGTCTGCAGAGTGTAAGTCTGTCAGTAGGCCAGTGAGGCAACAGTCACAGGAAGCCCAATGAGTTCACTTGCAACTTAAATTAAACCTTCCTTTCTCTTCTATTTGCATGACTCTACAAAGAGATTAAGAACCCCTGTATGTGCCCCAAAATGATTTCTTCACTTTCTGTCATTCCTATCTTCTTATATTCTCCTTAATCTTCTTCTCTTCTCCTCTTCTGACGAGTCCAAGACAACAGTTTTGTTGCAAAAGCACTCAATGAACCCGTTCATTCTTCAAATAAATCACACTAACAGCCTGTTTGTCTCCGAAACCGCATCCCCTTCACATAGCGCAGCTGTCAGCAGATCCTGGAAGATCTATTTTGTGGGGAGCCTGTTAGCTTTGTCTGAAGCTAGGCTCTCCAGCAGGCTTACTCATCCATTTATTTACCATATTTACACAGTACTTGTGTAGCGTGCGTCTAAGAAAGTGTGGCTTGCCAGATGCACGTGGGACCTCCCTTTTAATGTGATAAAGTATATTAAACTAATAAACAATATGCATAAAGACAAAGCTTTCCACTTTTGCCATCAGTTTGTGTCCCTGATATTCCACTTTTAGAGATTTTAAACTGATGAACTGAGAGGAGTGCATGACATCGCTGCTTTCCTTCTTAATGTTTGTGTAAACTAGACTCAAGTTTAACCCACTTTACAAAATAAGGAGCCACTGGTATGCGCTGTGAGCAGTCAGTGAGTGACTGGTTAAAGTGCTTTCCAGTGTTTGTGTTTACCACATGAGAATTTACGTCTGTAAGTTGAAACATGAGAAACAAGGCTAGAAATGGGATCCGCTGCCAAGATGTCCTCGTCTGACTCAAACAGCCGGTCGCAAAGGACATTGCTTTGTGTCCTAATTTGTTATGTAGTCTAATTGTTATTGAAGAGACCTGACACTTGCCAGAAAGACAAATAATATGTAATTCACATCTTTTTAGGACACTTTCCAGGCAGTGCATTAGGTTCCATTTGATCATCTGAATTCTATGGTTGAATCTGCATCAAATGGAGAAAAAATACCACTTAGAAACAGTCACAGGAAGTTAGAAGGTTTTTCGGATGACTCTTTAGGAGTGCAGAGCTTCCACAAAGTCAAGTTCGGAGCTAAAGCAGACATCTCAGCAGATAGGAAGAGGGGAAGAGGCACTGATAAGAGAACAGAGGAGTTAACACAGGAAGCATCTATGGCTTTGGGAGAAAGAAAGGACGGAAGGATGGAAGGATGATCTTAGAGTTAGCAACAGCCAGGCTGAGAATGACCTGGAATGACAGAAAAGAAATGACCAAATTGACATTTTATAGGAAAATTTAAGGGTGCAATGAAGTTAGATTAAAAGTTTAACATTTTTCATGAAAATTAGCTCTCTCTCTGACAGGCAGAAACCAGAAAAAAGCTTCTAAATGCAATAGGGTCAGCATGAAAACTGTTTTTGGTCGCAGAGCCTTAATTTGACTTTTAAGTGCTCCAAAAAAGTCCTGAAAAGTGAGGACTTTTTGGCCTTTCCAGAATGCAAAACGCATGAACAGGTCTCCTTGTTTTCTTAGTCATAAACAGACTTTTTGATTGCAATGAGAGTCACTTTACTGACAGCTGGGGCTACTTACTGGCTCAAATCATTAGGCTGACTTGAATTATGCATTGAAAATTGAGCTGTGTGTGGCCTACACTCCACATACTGGAAGGGTTATACATTTATGTGCCAACTAATAATGCTAAAAAACATCATACACACATGGTAACCCTAACCCATGCAGACCCTGGCTTAATCTCCTCCTTTGTTTGAGCACATTAACTCCTGTTAGTCTGTTGTGGTTACTATGTGTGTAAACAACAGCTTTCCTAATTCCATAAATATATGCACAATAATACTAATTCACATGATAAAATGAAAACTCCTGCTGTTGGAGAGCATATATCCCCTCCCTCAGTCACATTGCAGACAAACCAGTTTCATCTCCAGGCATGGAGCGCCACCTGCCATGCAGCCACCAAACACCAGCTGTCAGCTACAGGCCCCATCTCTTTGCTCAGGCTGCCTCCTGCAGGCCAGCAGAGGAACTGCAGAGTCCTGCTGTATCTAAGGGGAATGAGCGTTATTGGGCAGGTGAGCAGACACCAGGAGGCAAAAAGGAGCTCATTGCCTAAAAGTAGGGCAGCCAACAGTGAAGATTTTGTCCAGAGGTCTTGCTTTACTTCTCTTTCACCTCTCACTCTGATGTGTGTTTCTCTCCTCTTACTCTCTGTCATGGAAGTCAAAGTTTAGCACCATAAAGAAAGCCAGAGTAGCGATGTTTATGGGTAAAACATAGTGGTTATCGGTGAGTGTCAGCAGGATTTTTGTCTGAAGGTCAAACTAAAAGATTTTAGATTTCATTATGCCATATTGTTGATCACCCCATCAGCACTCATTTCACTTTATTTTTCATCTGAAAATATCTATACATTTAACCCTGAGGCTTCTCTCCCTCCATATCCTCAGGAATGTCTAGCTGTGTGCATCCCAGCTGTAACACACAAACACACACACGCTAATGCAATAGAGATGCCATTGTCTTCTCACACAAGCCAGACTCATCTTTTGGATGTACACATCATCACATGGACTGAAGCACTCGTCAAGAAAATGTTTTGTTTTTGTGACAAGCCTCCTCTCGGTTGTTTTGATCAATTGCAAACTCCTTCAAACTTTTGGCTAGCAGATGCAGCTTGGTGAATCTCATGCATTTTTTCCGGTCTTATACACATACATGCAAACACCCAGGCTGGCTCCTTCTCACTCATATTCGAATGAGATAAAAAAAAATTTAATGACCCTTCTGGGAAAGTCGGGCATATTCTCACACATGCGAAGCCAGCAAACACACACACACCATTGGTGGCAGGTGGGTGTTTGGCCTGAGTTTGGGTGGGTGAAGCTGTAATGACTTACGCAGGACAGATTGGAAAACCACACCCAGCAGGGATAGGAGAGGAAGGCCGGGACAGCTAAAACGCTTCGGAGCCCCAAATGGGAGAAACAGGTGAATTAATGTGTGTGTGTGCGTTAGCGGGATTCTTCCTGTGAAAGGTAATGACTGGCTAACAGAGAAATGCTGGCTTAAAAGGAGGGAAAAGAGGCTAATATGGGTAAAATAAGGGGTCAACAGGAAGTCACTTTTTTATATCTTCACCTCTCCTTCATCAGTTCATCAGTCCTAATAGTAAAATGTTTCTGCTTACAAAACATGAGATTATACACATCTCTGCATATATAGGCATGCCCAAATATATACATGCACACAGTAGCTCACATGCTATCAAAGCACTCATTGTTTCCCTCCTTATCACTTTACTCTCTGCTGTTTTTCCCTTCCTGCACTCTCTTACCTGTCCTTATCTCCTGTCCCTTTCATCTCGGGAGAGGCCTCCGAGCATGGAAGACAAAGAGAACAGAGGAGAAGGGAAGAAGGAGCAGCAACAAGGGGGCATGAGAAGGGAGAGGAGACGAGGAGAAACGAGTAGGAGGAGAGTAGGCCACCTTATCTGAAATGCTACACACACAGGGGCCATTGTTCGGGGGGTTTTGCTGCAGGGCCCTGTGATCACGGAGGCTGAGACTGATGAACGTGTGGCCTCTCTTTCTTCCTCGCTCCTCCTTTCATCTCCTCTCAAGTCATCTCCTGCCGCTCAAAGGAGCCCTCTTCCTCCTTGTCTTTCTAAGCTCCTCTAGTCCCTCATCAACAGGAGATGTCCACCTGAATGAAAAATATATGCAGCATTAGTGGACGCCAGGCCCCCAACTGCACGTGTTTACAGCAGGGGGGAATCAAAGGCCTTACCTTGACTTTTTATAGGGCCCTGCTAGATGAGCGGTGATTCGATTAGCAAATGGAGTTAGTGCTGTTGCATATATCACTTCTAGCAAACAATAATACAGTTAGATTTGCCAGAAAATGTTCGGTTGTTTGAGGGAGCTCTAAATGAATCCAAACACTCAAAACAAGACTTCTTGTAGGTAGTCGTGTAGCAGTGGTCAGCACTGGTGTATGCAGACAGAATGTGCACCAGTTTGTTTGTACTGGAGCCACTGCTTACTTTAGGAAGATTAAGATTGGGTAGAGATCAGCCATAGGTGTTGCAATCTACATCAAATACAGATTGTTAGTGAATGTCATAAAACTCAGTCATCTTGATTTCATTTACAGTTCCATGCAATAAGGTATATAAATGTGTGGGACAAAAAAATCCGTATCAGTAGAGGAAATGGTGGATTTCTAGTGTTAGAAAGAACGCATTGTCATAATTTATCTGATGGTATGGCGCACATTTTCCTCAGCCTACTGCTATAGCGAAGTGCAACTTGATTAGACAATGTCACGAAAGTGCTAAGCCATCAAGACATAAAGGTTAACTCAGAGACTGAGATAAGAACATTAGTTCACATTTTGGATCCCAGAGAAGATAAGAGAGAACACAGACAGGCTGAAACAATGTCAGTTTATGAGAATTTAACACAATGTCCCAGCTGAAAGACCACAGGCAAAATGTGGCATCCAACGCTTCAGTGTTTTGATGTTCTTTTTCGCTCGTTGCCATGAAGACAGCAACACCTCCCTTCTCTGCATTCCCAACGTCTACCGTGATGGACAGGAAGTGGCACGAGAGGAATGTATGAAGAGTAGTTGCAAGAGTAGTAGATGTCCGACAGCGGTTTGCCAATCCCATTTCTCAGCAGTCCCTGACCCCTAGACTGCGACGCTATGACCTTTCAACTCATCTCTGACAGGAAATGCTTTTACCACAGACAGACTGAAAAATTACCTTGAGGTAGGAAGGCAGGAGATTCAAGTTTTAGACATGGCGGAAAGTTGCTCAGGCTCAGGAGGTGATCATGGATCAAAGTTTTTTGGATTGAGCCTTCAGAAGTGTAGATTAAAGGATATACACTGGATTTCATTTTAAGAGGTGCAGTAGTTGAGCAGGCTTTGGAGACATAGGTTGAGCGACTTTGGATTCACCAAGCAGCTCTACTGTTTTGCTGACATTACAGTTTCAAGCATTTCAAGGGGAAATCATGCAGGAGAAAAATTCTCAGCATTTGAAGATTTTGCAGAGACGGGTCTTTGGGTTTAACACTGTTAAACCCAAAAGACATTCTTTAGGATTTCAATGATGCAGTTAGAGACTTGAATCCTTGTTATGTTAGCTATTCATTTGCTGTATTTTATGTCCTTATCTAATTTTCTCAAGCTGCTTCAACAGAAATTGATCAAACAATAAAAATGTGGAACATACAATTCAGTCGTCCAATCGTCATCTTTCCACATCTCATTAGAAGAGGAAGATTTTTCACGCAACTACTTTTTTCATTTGGTTGAAGTTTCATTTTGTCACACAGCATTTTTTGCATGTGATGTACATCCTTGACAGTTAGAATGTTGTTTTATATTTTTTAGGTAGAGGCAATGAAGAAACCGTTGTGGACCTCTTCCCTCTGCCCTCACATGCTGCTCATTTTTGTGTTACTTTTATGCCACACATTTCATTTTAACACACACACTATGTCCATTTGCACCACATCCAACTCTCACCCGCTGGCCAAATACATAAACAAAATTTTTACAGGTTGAATGACAAATGCCTGCATTTTCCATCCATAAGCCCAAGCACATTGAACATGAAGTAGTGAAGATATTTTTTTCTTGCCGTCATCCCCCATCTCTCCCCTCCTTTGATTGGCAGTAGGAGTGTGGCAGGAATCTGGGCAGAATGTTTAGGTACGCTTAGCGGACAAATGCTGGCGTTGCCATGGTGCGTTGAAGACGAGCCTCTTCTCATCCACATTGTTTTCACAGCTCACGGTGGTAGCATTGGTGGCGTGGGGTAGCACTGCTGCTTTACAAAGGTTCTTGGAAAGTATGTGTGATTGTATGCACGTACACACGGTTACCATGAGGACTGCTAAATGTGTTGTGTGTGTGCATTTTGGAGGGTGGAAGAGGATCTGTCTGAGATGATGTAATCAAGATGTTTGACCTCTAACCCTTGACCCAAGCAAACTGGAACCTGTATTTTGCAACTGGGCCACTTAGCAGTATAGCTACTAAGTTTGACCTTTTGACTCCACATGGGTTGCACACAGTTGGACACATCTGCTTGGCTGTGATGTCATTGGACCAGGTGAAGCTCTGTGAAATGTCAGAGTGATAAGTGACAGTGATAAGCTACCCATAGTGCTTTCTCACTATGGGCATGCAAATATGCCCCTGTCTGTGTGTGCATGCACAATAGTGCACAACTAAGCATAATTGGGTATTGGGATTACAAACCCAGATCCCTCCACTATCTGAGGTCAAAGAGTAAATCCTGGATTGGCTCTGTCCAAAAGCTCAGCCAGAGGAGCGATGTTCTGTGCTACATGTTTATACAATAAAGATAAGAGCGAACTCTGCCACAGACTTAGTGTTCCCTTTTAATGCTGTCCCACACATATATAGGGATTAGCCTGCTGACATACAGATCGGAAAGCCTCACTTAGAATGTATATTTCATATCTAAATGGTGCATTACTGGTATTTATGATAAGTTATCGTAGTAGCATTAGCTAAAGCAGTCAGACTGAACCAGGGGGGTGATAGCAGAACCATTAGTGGTGAGTAGGGATGTCCAGATCTGATCACGAGATCGGGACTCGGGCCCAATCACGTTGTTTCAGACTCGATCGGAATCGGACGTTACCTCCCGATCAGGACTCGGATATAAATGTATATATATGTATATATAGATGTGCTTTGCAAACACTGTGGAACTTTTATTTTTGTATTTGTTTACATGCCTACCGAGTATTTTAAGTTGAGGTGCTGTTTGTTTTTATCTTAGACTTTTTTTATATTTACTGTTGCACTAAAGTCCAAAAGTGAAGAATTTATGTTATTTATTACTTGATTGTTCAAGCTACCTCACAGAAGTGCTCTGTTTGTTGTTGAATGTTAAAATAAGGTGAATTAAAATAAAAAATAAGGAACATCCTGGATCTTTTTTTTTTCGCTCTTCTTTATTCTTTTTTTAAGTATTATAGAAGTATCGGATCAGGACTCGGTATCGGTAGATACTCAAAATCAAATGACTCGGACTCGGACTCGAGGGCAAAAAAACCTGATCGGAACATCCCTAGTGGTGAGTGGAGAAGTCTGCAAGTAAAAGGAATATGCACACCATTAAAGTATATTTATAAATATTTTTTCTTCTTTTTCTAGGAATTGCTCTAGGAATGGCAATCTGTCAACTGTTAGCGTGCTAACAGATTGTGCACATGGTAAACATTACCTGGTACACATCAGCATGTTAAAGCAATGCTATGTAACTTTTGTCAGAAGAAATAACATGTTCGCACCCTTGCTCAGATCAGTAAGCGGTTTTGTTGCTAGAGCAGGGAATAGCATGGCTACAGACTCATCTGCAAGTTTGTTTTGCTGTCAGACTTTATTCATGTTTTCTAGTAAAACTTAAAGGAGAAGGCTGATTGTTGACAGCTGACTGTTATTTTATATTATTATCATTATCAATACATTCCATGAAGAGGGCAAAACCAACAATGAATGTATCCTAATAAATATTGAATAGATGTGTATTTTGTATGTATGTGCATGCGCTTGCACAGTGAGTTAAGATGTACCTGTGCAGCTATATATACACATTACTAAACAAATAGAGCCTACACTCCAGGTCCACCCCTTCCCAGAAAAATTGCTGTGCATTGACCAGCGGCCATGTCGACCGTTCACACACTAAAACACACACCAGCTTAGACACACACACACAAGAAAGAGGCAGATAGAGAATGCTGCTTCTTGTATTCTTTTTGAGCCATGTTGACGAATCTCATGACAAAGTGCTAAAGTTGGCGCCGCTCAAACATCTGCAGTCCAAGGTAAATTTCAATCTGCCAGTTGAGTGTTTATTTTCAGTGAGGCACCTAGATATGACTCGAGGGGTTTTGTGGTATTGAGACGTGCATATTTGTTCCAGCCGAGCTCGCACGTGCGTTTGTATCAGCACACATGTTCGGGCATGTTTATGTGGACGTGCATGTTTGCATACAGTTTGCTTATGTGGGAATATAATGTGCAATTGAAGTGAAGAACCCATGGTAACTGTTCTTCAACAAGGGGTTCCACTGGAAATCATCCCGTAACAGCAGGGCCTCAGCAGCAAGTCCCTGTTGACCCGTTACGTTTGGCGTTACCTGGATACCAGGCTACTGTTTGTCTAACACTGCAGCTCCTTTCACATCAGCTCCTCACTGCTCCCTTCTGCCCAGTGATTGGTTAGTTTATAGAGCCTGTGTGCAACCTTACATACCTGAGCACAGGCTTTGTGGTCATTCCTAATGTCCTAATATCCAAAAGTAAAAAAATATTTTATGTATGTAAGGAGGAGGAGGAAATCTATATTAATATAGATAAATACAAAACAATTACAAAAAGTTAAGTAGAATACTAGATCAAAATTAAATTATAACATTAAGAAGCAATCCATAAAAAAAGTTTTAAAAAATAATAAAATATGTTTTAAAGAATGGCCAGAAAAAGTTATGTGTACTAGCCTGGAACAGCCATATTGAATTTTTATGTATTTGGCTGACTTTGCTCGCAAAAGATAAAAAGCTCCCTGTGTGATGTTAACAGATGTGGGTAAAGCATCTCCAGCAGGTAGCTGTGCCCTGGATGTGCCATCTGTATCGAAACTGTTTCCCATGATCCCTCCTGCAAGCTGGCTGGTGGAGCTGGCTGCAGGGTTGGTATGTCTGGGCAGTGTGCACATAACCCAGGCCACTGTGGTGTCAAACAGACACGCCCACCTGGACTGCAATGGCTATTTT
This sequence comes from Lepomis macrochirus, assembly GCA_024633595.2. NCBI lineage: Eukaryota > Metazoa > Chordata > Actinopteri > Centrarchiformes > Centrarchidae > Lepomis > Lepomis macrochirus. The sequence goes on from JALXJV020000025.1 coordinate 8,638,133, forward strand.
TACTCAGGTGAAACACACACACACACACACACACACACACACACACACACACACACACACACACTTCAAACGGACTCATCTTGCCCGCCAAACATTCCACACCAACAAGCGAGGACTTTGAACGTGGCGCCACACTGCCTCCTCGAGTGCTGGGAAGTCTATATGGACATCATCACGACCCTCTGCGCCACCCTGACCACGTCTGAAGCCGACCCTGCCAACCTGCCGCCAAATACCCCTCAGCAAATCAAAGAGGATGCGAACGACAGAAACTGGTATAATCTGGATTTTTAAGATTTCTCTGGATTTTACAGGTGATGATGAAATAAGACGCGTTCTCTGCCAGACTAAACAGAAATGATATTTAAATTTGTGTTCCTCAAAAAAATGCAAGAGAGGAAAATACTTTCCTTAAAGTCTTTGCAGCAAGTATAATGTGATTTTTGTGGCGCTTAAGGAGAATCACCATAGAAAAACACTAATTTGAGGAAACAGGATACTTCACTTAGGTCAATCAGATAAAGTAGAACACACAAATGTTGATAGTGAAATAATCAATGAGCCGTTTCAGGGGTTTCAGTTACAGAGCAAGTGACATAAAATGCACGTCACTGGATGGACTCGAAATGAATAGGAGTCGATTAATTGTGGATGATTGTGCCCCCTATAATTTGTATACTTTGGCTTAAAGTATACCAGCTCTTATAATGATTACTTTAAGTGTGTGTTCTTGTGCGTGCCTTGGCTCTCTGTTTTCCTAAGAACACCAATCAGTGAATAAGCATTCCAGTTATTTCAGATAATGTAGATGACGCAGAACTTGACAGTGAGCAGAAAGTTTAAAGCTTTTCTTAAGGTGAACAAACTGAACTTAGAGGTCAGATACTGATTTACCTTATTTTCACTCAGACACATCACATCTCACGCTTTATTCCTGAGTTACTAAGGGACAAGTCCAGCCATGAAACCACGCAAACATGTTGGGTGTTCATTGGTCAGCTTGACCAATTCACCTGCTGATGCTGCAGATATTTTGACATGTCTAGTGTAGTTAGTAACAAAATAAATAGCATGTTGGCTCATTGGCATCACTTACTGTGATCCTTAACGGAACTGAGACATTGTTAATGTTATTAATTGCATTACTTGTGCTTTTTCTGCCATGACAAGTGCCAAAATGTCCACAGTGAAAAATGGCGTCCATCTACATGGACGCCATAGTGGCATGGGGGTTAAAGCAAGTTTTAACACAGCCATTCTTCATAGTTCAGGAAAGAATCTCTCCAAAGCATTCAGGAGAAAACGTTGACAAATGTGTCAACAACAAACAAAATCAGGGCCCATCTTATCCAGGATGCAGAAAATATAAGAAATATGCCCAGCGGCATATTCAGCATCCTTTGAAGACCAGTTAAATTTGTATTCATTTTGAACTATATTGGAGCCCTCAGAGCTGCTACAACTTCTTATACTCTCATAATATCACTAGTCAGATACAATTACCTTACATACTAAATGCTTACATATTAGCATGCACACTACACAGAGCTATCTGTCAGAGAGACACACAGGTCATGTAAGTACTAATCTTGTCAGGCCATATATCAGGTAAGTTTGTCGTACTTTAAGAGTTCTTTACTTTTGCAATTCTGACTCCATGATGCTGCATGTCTGTGTCATATCAAGGATTAGGAGCTGGGACAAATTGTCTCTTATTACTTAATAAGCCTTCTGCTAAATACAGCTTTATCAGAATCACATTTAGGATTCTCTTCACTCAAGCAAATTTCTAACAATTAATATACATCTCACATCCGCACATGTATGCACACATGGTATAAGACCCTCACATATAGTGTAACCCAAACTCTAGGTATTTGTGCTTCAGCTAAATTTAATTGTTACCATATTACCTGACCAGTGACCCGAGACGGCCAATCCTGGTGTTAGCAGCTGTAAGTATCTGATCTATGAGTAAATAGTATTGTCGTAACTAATACTTGCTTGAGATGGAAGTGTAGATTGTGAGAATTACAACACATTTCCCACACATAATCCTGCATCTGGATTAAGTCTTCATGCTAGATTAGACACACTCCACTGTAAATAAATGCAATGGGGTAAGGTCAAGTCAACAGTGAGAATGTTACACAGGCATTTCTGAAATCCTTTACCATGAGAAAGAGACTGCTAGTTTTGATTATTCAGAGGTTAATCATCCTATAGCTCTATAAATGAATACTGAAAAACATACAGTATGTGGTAAACCTATTGCGTAACTAGAAGCAATAAAAAGGAAAACCCTTTTGTGAAACTACTTTACAAGGTCACAAAAGGCCATAGCCAGCAAGCAAAGTTTATTTATGTAGCACCTTTCACAGACACCAGTCAAAAAGTGCCTCAATTAAATAAATAATAAAATATAAAATACAATCAAATAAATAACAAAGAAAAAACACCAGATAAAAAATAAAACATTAAATACCACTACCTAAGCACCGGAACAGATGGGGTTTTATCTTCTTTTTAAATCCACAGAATCCAAAGACCTCAGGCTTATTGGGAGACCACTCCAAAGCAGACTGGAAAGCACCATCTCCCAAAGTCTTAAAGCATGTCTGGAGTACACTTAGGAAACCCTGTGTGGAGGACCTAAGAGCTCAGCTCATGGTGTGGTGGTGCAGATGGCCCATGATATACTGTGGGATCTGGCTATGTAATTTATGATAATTTATAAGCATACTAGCACCTCCATTTAATTTCGACATAACAGACATACGTTTGACTAGATTTCCTCAACATGCTAATGTAAGAATCGCAACTTATGGATTGGTCAAAAATCACAACAAGATTAGACTAGACCGTGAAGATGAGCATAAAGCACCAAGGTTCTGCCTGAGGTTATCATGATTGCATTTAAACAGATTATGAGACTCTTCAGTTTTAAATGAAATACATGTCATCTTCTTAGAAATGATAGGAGATGTTGCTACGACTACTGGAAATCTGTGATAGTGGCAGCATTTATATGGAGAATGAAATGGGTCCTAATAGTGATCCCTGGGTGACACCACATGTCTAATCAACAGAGTCCGACATGACGTCTGAGACTGACAAAGTCCTATCTGAGAACCAACCCAATGCAGTCACAGAGATGCTCAGCTACCAGGTGATTTAGCCTGTAGATTACAATATGGTAGTCAACCGTGTCAAATGCTGCGCTAAGGTCCAAAAATGAACTCCAGTATCTATAGTCATTAAAATATAATTTGATACCTTAAGAAGAGCTGTTTCAGTGGAAACCAGATTGAAATACATCAAACATCCTGTGCAAGTGTTTATTTGAACAATTTGCTTTTCCACAACCTTTTCTAAAAATTTGGACGAGTAGGGCTACGTTTCAACTGCAGGCCAAAGTGACCCATTTTTTTTGCTTATATGAGACTCAGATCAGATTTTTTTATGACCGTGTGACCAGCCCAAGTCATGGAATCTGATCTTTTCCAGTATGGATTTGGGCCACTAGAGATCTCCAATAGATCTCCAATAGAGATTGGATCTTTTTAAGTGCAACCTGATTCTGGTAATTCAGATCAGAGTTGATGAGACTTTGACGTCACTCTAGAGCGGCTGTTCCCCCGCCAGACGGAGCCACAATGAATGCAAGGACCTCCACAAAAGCCATTATTATACATGTGGCTCTCTTCCTTCTCTACCTTGCTATCATCTGCTCATAAGTTTCCTTTCTTACACTTGAAATCCACCTGGTCACAAGCTCTCTTCTGAGTTACGTGCATGCAAGAGCGAAAGACATTTTCCCTACTATTTACAACCTTATGTACAAAGTTATTGCAGCCACTATTTGAGAAGATTGGTATGTTAAGAGAGCTGGGAGAAAAAAGTTTAACACTGTAAACTTTAGAATTTCTCTTGCTGGAAGAAATTAAGTTTAAAAAATAAGGATATTATATCTTTAAGGGTATGTCTGTCAGTTCTGAGGTGCAGTCTGTGCACTCATACTTTGGATCTGTCTAGGAGCTACTTTATTCAGCACTGAGGAGCAATGATGGTTAAATCACTGGAAGTTTCCACGTTTCAATTCTTTCAAGCAATATTGCTGTCAAACACCATACAGAAATTGACAGGTGCAGACTCATTTATGAAATGTCTCATATGACAAGAAGACTGGGACTCAAATGTAAAGCAAACGCCAAATAAAATACATTTGTGGTCACTGGCACATAAATATTTAGCGCCAACAAATCAATCAATACCATGTGTAAACACAAGGTCTAGACTGTGGCCACTCATGTGTAGAGCCAGAAATATGTTGCTTAAAAGTTAGCGACAGAGGTATCACGTGGATTACATCATTCATTTGTTCTTTGTTCAAACAGTTCAAAAGCAGGCAGAACACTCAACACAAAGAGGACAAGACAATGACTGAACAGAACTGAGCTCCTTAAATACAGGGGCAAACGAGCAGGGAGGGAATGAACAGGTGGAACACATCAGGGTAATCAGAGAAGACAAAGACAGGAAATAAAGTTCAACAAAGAACACAGAGACGGATGGTATCAACGTTAAACAGGAAGTAAAGCATGCAGCAACACTTGAGGATGGATTTAACAAGGTAATCGAAAAAACAGAAGACAACCATTAATTTACAGAACAGAGGCAAGATCATGAACACAGAATGAAAACGCAGAATTGGTGGTGGTGGGGGGGACTTCAAGAATAAAACTGAAAATCACAAACATGACACAAACATTCATTCAGCTTTTTCCTTTATTGTGTCACCTGTATGTATTATTCGTTATCATACTGAAAGAAATAGAAATAAGAAGAACTAACTGTAGCTTCCCATTTACTACGACCTTTAAAACTCACCATCTTCAGTTCAGTGTTGTGTCAATAAATCTGCCATTTCCCTAATCAGTGTCTTAATTGTTATAGTTTTTAATGTTTTTTTCCATGGAGCAAAAAAGCACTCAATTAATAAAATGTGTGCATGAATTTATTATTAATAGCATTACCATTTTACACAAAGCAAAACTGTCTCTACATGTGGTAATTATTTGGTTTGTATTTCCAGTCATTCATATTTAATAATAGCTGTGGTGTTATGTCCCAATAAGTTTAAATTGATTCTGTTACAAAAAAGACAAACTTGCTCACATTAGCTTCCAGTAACCTGAATCATATTTAATCATTAGAAGCATGAGGACAGTAAAAGAAAAAAGCTTCTCTCTCTGTTCAAATTTGGAACACCATTTCCTCCTCTCCCCATCATTTATATTCTCCCCTCTTGGATCCCAAGACTCTTTTCCACTCCATTTCAACTTCAGATTTAACCCCCGATAACTGTTCTTGTTTAACGCACCATTGACAGTTAGCAGCTCTGAGCTCCTTTAAAAACAGTCCAGGAAAACAGTGTGCCATTGCTGTTGGGATGAGGTCTCGCTGGCACTCAGTCTTGTGGTTATGCATTTAAGTATGTGTTTGTGCTCTCAGTACATAAATTAGAACATTTTGTGCAGAGATGAGCATCATTTGATGTTCTCGTTTTTGTGTTACTCATTTGTTCTCTTGTCTTCTTGTCTTGTCTGTTTTTGTGGCTGCTTTCCTGTCATCTATGCAAATGTTCCCAAATCGGAAGGCATAGAATTATTCCTCCGAGGCCGCTCTGACTTGCACAATTGGCAAAACATCCACAAAAACAACATAACAATAAAAAATTTTATGCCTGCAACCTTAATTCTTTCCCTCAAAAAACAGGAAACTCCTTGCTTTAATCACAGTCAAGAGAACCCCATTATGAATCCGTTTGCCTTTTCCCAGCAGTTGTCGGTCAAGCTTCGACTGCAGCCTCATAGGTCCCCGTCACCAAATGATGCCTCTGACGTCATGTAATGCCTCTTCATTGCGCCATAATCATTTACATACATGTGAGATTATGACTAACTGTGTGACAAATCAGACATGAAAGCTGCGGTTGATCTTTGGTTACCTGACCCCTGTCTACCACCTCAGCTGCATATTTGGCGGCGAGTGCCACAATGTTTTCCCCCGTCTGACTTGAACATGTGGTTGTGTTCATGTGTCAGGGTGTTTTGGCACTTTGGATTTGACGCGCGGCAGTTGTTATGTCCCGGATGTGTTCAGCACCCTTGTTTCTCGGACATGTAATGTACAAATGCATGCATCCGGGTCAGCTTTTGCTCAACAGCACATGCCTACATCGCATTCTGCGTCTATCTGCCTTCATCTTTTCATCCTTCTTACGCCTCTCTCTCTGATGAGATTCTCCAAACAACTTATCTCACTTGCTCACTCTTTATCTCTATTAGTTTCTTTTTTTCTCTCTTTGCTTTATTCAAGTGCGATTATGAGTTTGGCTTGATTTTGTTTGGTTTGCAGTAATCACGTTATCACTCCAAGACATCCCCCAGCCTCCCTTCCACTGTCCTCCAGTTCAACAATCCATCCATGTCTGAGAAGTAACTAAACAGTCAGCACTGTGAGTATGTGTGTGTGTGTGTGTGTGTGGGGTTGTGGAGGGGCTACACATGTACTGTTTGTAGAGTGGAGGGAGATGTAATTATTTATTGATGTGGAACAGATCGGAGTTATTCTCTTTCTGCCTCCTAAATCACAAACTGCTCCAGACTGTACGCATGCTTCTCATAAACCTCAGCTGATTCATTACCCTCTGCTCCCTCCTTCTGTAGGCGTCCATCCCAGCACACAAACATGTTTTGATTTTGAAGGAACATGTCTCTATATCTGCATGCCCTAAAAGGACGTGTTCACCTCATGCTGAACCCAGCAAATACTGCCTGTCCAAAGGAGTACAGTACTCCTCTAGGAGAATATGGTTGTACTCCATATTACTCAAAATGCTAAGAATTTCCGTTCAAGAGACTATTAAGGTGGTTATTGGTAGTTATTTAATCAAATGATTAAAATGTTAAAGTAGCGAAATGAGAATGACAACTGATTTATAGTCCACACTTCCGCAATAACACTAAAAAAGAATTCCTTAGCAGCAATTTAGGTGCAGATTTAAAGCTCCCAAAGTATTCATATTTCACAAATTTACCTTGAAATAGAAGTAATCTCTGGGTAAGAATAATGTGTTTCATGAAGTCTCTTAAGTGCAGCTTAGTTTTGTTTCTTGGATGAAGTTCTGGAAGGATAAGTAGTAGAGCAGGCTCAAATCTGGACCTTGACTGGCAGAACCCCTCCAATGCACACCTTCACGTTCACCCACCTACTTATTTTAAATGATGCTATGTGGAGACACTCCGGGACACAGGGGCGGCCTGTCAATACTGTAAGTCCAGATATAAAGCCTTAATTGGACTTAAGTGAAAGTCTGTGTAAAATGAAGGATTGCATGTGCGGTCCAGTTCAAATTCTGATCCTTCCTAATCCATCAATGTAAATCATCGTAAAAGTGTTAACAAACCCTATAAAGGTCACTTTAAAATCCAGGTACGGAGATTTGTGAGTCCTGTGTCTTATTTCTATACTTGTTTTTAACAGGCAAATCATTATTTCTCAGGTACTGACTTTTAATTTTGTTTATGCACATTAAGCTAACTGCAACTAAAGTTTGTTCTTCTTCATAAAATGTATTATTCTTTCTTTTTTTTCAGTAAAAGAGTTATAACTAGGAAGCTTGAACTGGTTGAAGTCAACTCACCATTTTGTTGAACTGTTGCTCAGAGGAGAAATTGTCAAGGAAGTTGGTAAATCCGATTATGACCAATAACAGTACAGTCATGGCCAAATTTTCTAAGCTATTAGGCTAGTTGTTCTCTTTGGTGTACAAGCTAGAAACTAGCATTAAAGAGATCCTATGTAACCTGTGAGTGTTACCACAAAAACAATTATGGGAATAATTTTAAAATGCTAATACATAGCATAGCAGGTATATAAGTAGAGACGAGTCAAAGTCAGCAAACCAACTCAGTAGACAGATGTCAGTTACAAAGTTTATCTAGCAAATGTTAACAAATGTTAGCCAACATAAGCTAATGATCATACACGACCAAATATGTCTGTAGCTGCAAAAGCCCCGAGAGTACTAAATTGAGCGGGTGGGTGGGGGGAGTGTGTGTTCCTTTGCTTATGAATTAAACTTTTGTAAGAGTTTGTGTTAATTCCACTCCAAAAAGTTATTTAGCCTTGCTTTAAAGGACACCTTTATGTGAAGGTTTAAATCTGATCATTGACTGCTATTTTGAGCACAATTAATTGTAAGTTTTTCCATCTCTCTGTGTATATTCTTCCACAGTCATGAATGGTGTACACAGTCCACTAATGGCAACATTCATTTTAAATTCCAGTTCACACCTGCTGCCCTCAATGGCTTTCGTGAAGGGCCTCTTATAACGGAAAGTGGTCACTAACCCGTGACTTTGATTGGGGGGGGGCAAAGGGAAATGGAATGAATATTTCCCATAGACACTGCAGGCCATACAGGTGTGACGCACCTGTCGTCCGAGACAACATTCTTCCGTGGAGCCCACAATCCTGCTGACGCACCAAAGTGTTATTCCACAGAGAAGTGGACGCGTGGTGTGTGTATGCTTGGGGGGTGGGGTGGGAGGACAGGGGGGGCAGGTAAGGGTCTGGGGCTTTCCCATTTTTGAGGAATCTCATTTCCAAGGCGACCAAGGAAAACACCAACACATGTTATGAAACCTTGGCAAACCTGTGTAAGAGGCTGGATTGCGCTACCAACCAAAACCCCCAAAATCCCATAGGCTGACCCTGCAGAGCCTCCCCATAACATCAGTGAGAAAAACCTTGACCCCTTCTTTATTGCTGATGACATTAGTGGATAACACAAGTTCATAAGGTGACCTCCAGGAGGCATCGTTTATGGAACGCCTGACTCACCTAGAGGGGCCGTGTACTAACGGCCAGCAAGAGGGCGGTGGGTATACCTGGTTGTAGTCTTGGTTACTCTGGCAACGCAGTCAACGTGGGCGCCTGGAGTGTTTGCATTACACACAGCTGTGTGACTTGGAGGGGCTGGCGAGAGCAAGGCAATGGAGTGAGGTGGGAGATGGGTACTAATGTCAACAACTTCACACAAGCTGCTCCTTCTTCAACCAGTCACAGAGATAAAGAGAGAGAGAGAGACAGCCCGCAGCAGTGGAGAGGTGTTGCTGAGATGCCATAAATCAGCAATTTTTGGACACAAGGTAGCTACAGTGCACAGACAAACATTTACTGAAAACGCAGGTGATGTTCATGCTTACTAACTGCATAATGTGGAGAAAAAACGGATGGCCTCTTGCAAGCTCATAAATGAAAGTCAAATATTTCTATAGAAAATTCATGTATAAAGCTCCTACCCTACTGACACAGATTTTGAAAAGACGTGACGAATGCACAAGGGATATTATACAAACGTCAAAGCCTTGGAAATAACCGTTATTTTTGCTTGAATATTTGACAAGAGGCACGCTTTCACACACACAATAAGCTAGTGGTATACCGGGAATCGGTAACGCTGAGCTCATCACTTTGCAGAAACTTCATCCAATAAAACAATTTATGGTTTTCTGCTGATGTACAGCTGGCAGGGCGATCGCTAATGGGTTTAAAATGTGCCTTCTCTGGCCGAGAGAGGCCGAGAGACTGGAGGAGAGAAAAAGAAGGCAGACGTTAGTGAGGAGTGAGAGAGTGTGAGGGAATTCTGATTTATGATCACACCTCTGTCTCCAAATTTCAGCAGAGCTTTTAGCTCTTCTCATGCCTCAAAGTGGTGTGATGTTGCAATGTGTCCAGAAAACTTGACATCATTGCTTTCTTTGTGAAACCAAGGCCAGAGCTTCAGGAGTTCAAGCTCAGTCTGTGCCAGTCTGATGAGTGGCGAACCAAGCACCAGCTGACTTATGGAAGCCTTTGATATTAGCCTAGCAAAGCACTTTCAATACCAGTGGACTTTTTTTCTAATGGAGAGTGATAGTTACGCTACAGGCCACCCAGAGTGCAATATACCGACAGTTTAGAACAGTTTTAAATGCATATATACTTTTATTATCCATGTAATTCGCTTCAAGTCAACCAGTGACTTTGCCAATTCCTTCAATTTTAAGCAAATATTTAATCACGGTGTCAATCTGTCAGGTGTCCAGCCAACTTTCCCTGGACAAACATTCACAAGGTATACAGCATGTGCACCATTAAAGTGGTCAGTTGGCTTTCCAGAAGTACATTTAGCGTTTAAGTAAACACATTTATTGTCTAAACAAATATGTTACATTGACAGTTACCTTAGCCCCTAAATTTTATGCTTGTAGTACAGTAGTTAATACAAATCAGTGTATTTGGAAGCAACTTGTGATAGACAACATTAACTAACAGTACAAATGCTGGTATTTTTCCCTTCACTGCTTCTTGGCTATCTTTATGGGTAGGTTGGCAAGTTGCTACGACAATGGAGCGTCCTGTGACTCATCACGGAGGACTCTGTTTACATTTTACCGTTCATGGCCTGTGACCGAACACAAAGATTTCTGGGAAATGAGGTAAATGGGAGAAGTTTTGAGGTAGGTGGATGAGGTTTTATAGAAGGTCATTGATTGTGCGTAGGTTGATGGCCACTGTCCTCTAAGTTTAGTACATTAAGAGCATGTTGGTGTTTGTTGGGAATCTGAGGGTAAAGAAAGCTTTTAAAGGCATCTGGTAACTTTCTCAATCTCTTATCCCACTGTGTCATTTTCTCACCGGTAGTCTAGCTGGCTGTTTGCCAGACACTCGATAGGCCTCATTAACAAGCCTATCTGATGGTACCCACTTTAGATCTTCAAAAGTCTTTCTTTGAACTGTCTCTGTTGTCATGAAACAATCATACGGTTAGATGACAGCTATTTGTCAATCTTGGCCTGGACAGTCAGAAATGGATCATTGGGCAGCAGGGTTATGTTTTCTGAGACTGAGACCCCATTGACCAAAGTGGTGTGTGTATGTGTCACCAACCCATTCATCCTTGTGTTTACAAGGAAGTAATCCAGACGTATAGCTTATTCACACCATATGTTAAAGTACATCAATGCAGCTCTGCTACTTTTACACTCTTGCGCAAATGATTGACCAACAAATACACTTTCAGTTTAAAAGCCCATGATAGAGCCTGGTAAACGTTTGGCAAGATAGTACACTTGAAATGTCGGAAATGGTGACTTATTAGCTCGATGACGCTACCTCTTAAAGCCTCAGGAAGTTTATCCAATTATCCCAAATGTTGTTTTACCAGTTACACTTTGTAAAATGACCTTGAATGCCATAGAAATTGTATTATTCCTGTTGACGTAGTTCATGACAGCTTGTAGACATTGATGTTTTTCAGACTGCTGAGGCTGGTGGTATTCTATGATTTTATATTGTCAGCAAATCCCATGAAAAGGCCAAAACCAACAATAATAATAAAAATCATTGTCTGTGTAGCCAAAGCCTGATCTACGTTCTTCCTCTGTCACAGAGCTCCATTGTTGTTCATAAAATGAAATACACATCTGTGACTCACTGTTGCACTGATACACACCAAATGTACAATAATCCACAGGTGGAAATAGACCCCAACAAATGTGCTATTTAATCCAGTTTGAATGACATTTGCTAAAAACTACAGTCCACAGGTTTCCTGGAAAATAACATAGCCCATAAAAAATGAAACTATATATTTGTGATCTGTTTTTAAAGATTTACATCTTCAGTAGGAATCAGTGGACTTGAGGCTGAGTGACGCAGATGGGGTACCAAAGTTGGAACGTATTGTTGTAACCAGCTGCTCACACTTGGCAAGAAAGCAACCGAAGTGATGTTACCTCCTTATGTCTCAGAATTAATGTGGGCACGATCTACAGATGTTACAATGCTACACATAGTTTCTTATAAAAAAATAGTAAAGTTTTATTTAATCCTGAGGCCAACACAAATCCGAACCATCCCTTTGTGGTTGCTGTCAACTTATATCTTTAAGAGTCCAAGTTCCTTGCAGTCAGATGTGTTCTGTGAGCAGGAGGGTGCAGGGGTCTGTAGCCTCTTCTGTGTCTGTGTGCCATTAACATGTCGCCACTCTGCCCCACAAAGCCGCTAATAGCAGGGTCCTGAAGGAGCCTGCTTTCCACAGGGGGGTATATGTGGCCACAACAAGGTCACTCTTGGGTTTGGATGGAAAACAGAGAGGCCTGCATGCCATTTCTGAAACTGTGTCTTATGTTCTTCAGCATATTCTAGAGTAAATGCAAAGTCATACAGTGCAGGTAAACGCATAGTCATTCGTCATGGGTTATGATTTATGTGCGCTCAGTTAGTTGTGTGAGTCCATGTGTGCGTACGTGAAGTTTGTGTTTCTGCTTGGATTACAGGGAGCGTGGAGAAGGCCTCACATCTGGCAGGTTGGCTGTCTTCCCACTCTGGTGATGGGCTCCAGTTGTGGCACTAGGCAACTATTGTCAAGGGGAGGGTCCAACTGGAGCAGCTGGTTTCATCCTTCCATCCCAAATGGAAGTGAGCACGTGCAGAAGCTGACGAAATAACGGTTAACGGTCATAACAGTTAATATTAAGGTAGAATTACACCGTTAGTTCCTACAAGCTGGTTTTTAATCCGGATACTACAAAAATATAGTTTTTTATGTAAGAGAAGTGAGAACTCTTTATTGTCCAGTGTCTACAGGGAACTTTTAGTTTAGTTATCCCTTCCTTTTTGTGAGGACTTGCCCCTCAAATTATGGAAATGTAAAGCCTCAGATATGAGGCTGCTGATATGTTGAGCCTGAGTGGCTGTGGTTGTTATCTAGACTTAAGCCCTGGAAATAACAAAGGAACACTGTGCTCCTCTGTCTGGCACCAAAGACCTACCTGGATGGGGAATAAAGGGGAAGGGAAGGCACTAGTTCTTGGGAAGAATGGGTGAGAGAGAGTAAAAAAAAGACAAAGACAAGCAGGGATGGTAAGGAGTAAAAAAGAGAAAAAGAAAGAAAAGAAAAAGTGAGAGAAAAAGCAAAAGAGGAGAGCCGGGTTAAAATCGAGTCAGCACATGCTGGGAGATAGCAGACAGCCTGGCTGTGGGAGATTATTGTCACATTAAAAGGACCGTAAAATTGAAAGAAATGGGTCCAGCGGAGCTCATGGGTTCACAGCTGGGTTTACCTGGAGAGGAGGAATCGATCGAGAGTAGAAAGTAGTCTCGCAGGCCTCATAGAAGAGCCGTGTATCATTTGGAGTCTGTCTTTGTTTCCTTTTCTTCTGGAAAAGGTATATATCTTCTGTCAAGTGTTCCATGAGTTGGTTCTCTCCTCCAGCTAGGACACACTGTGATGCACGCATGCATATACACTCATAAACACAATGATGTATGCACACTGTTCCTGCCAAGATACATAATCATATCTACATTGTATAGACTTTCTGGTGAGCTGGATTTGTGGGAGGCTGAAGAGAGGAGAAAAGAGGGCCAGAAAAAAAGGAGTGGATGGCTAGCTGAGAACAGCAGGCGGACACTTTACAGTGAGAAACACTCTCACAAATGCGTACAATTCACTGCAATCCAGCTGTTTTTAGTCCACGTTAACTCTTCAACATCCTGGGCTTCACAGTCAACCTGATCTCAAAGAAATACGTGAAGTGAGCACACAGAACTACAAACAAAATATTTGAATAAAAAATCAGATATGTATTTGCCTATTTAAATTTTTCAACATTAATTAACATAACAAACATTGCATAGATGTATAGATCAGTGGTTTATCCAACAAAGGCCAAATCCAAATGTAGGCTAGTTATTAGGGCTGCTTCTAACACTCAGGTGATTATTACCTCGATTAACTGATTAATTGTTTGGTTTATAAAATGTCAAAGAATTACTAAATTAATATTCTGAAATTTAAAATACAGTGAAAGCCAAATATATCACATTTATTATCACAAACAAAGACTGCTTTCTATACATAAAAGGCCATCTTCAACCAATTATTTGTTGTTGAATTTTTTCCTTCGGTCCCTCCGAATTATTTTGTCATTTGCATTTTATACTCCTGGCAGTGTGGTTTTCTTCGCAGGCCCTGACCTTCATAAAACCGCAGCAGTGTTGTCACCCACGATGCACAAGAAAGAATCACTCGTTTGCACATAGCATATGACAATTCACCCGTCATTTATCATTTCATGGCTTTCCAGAGCAATTTTGCCCCCAAAAACTATGTTTATTACTGACATACACTCCAGATATATATTGAACATGTACACACAAGTGTCATAAATGGATGTGGTTCCACATACACCTAACTGTACTTGCAAAGGCACACACCCTTCACATGCTTAGACACACATATACACATCATTTCAAGTCATAGAGGTTTAGACACAAACAAGATTTAACGCTCTAATGTAAACATAAACTGAGAAATGTTCCACCATCTCACCAAACCCAAAACCTGATTTGCACTGTTAGCTGTGTTTATATGCACACAGAGGCAGCATGAAATGTAGAGCAAAGCAGAAAGGCCAAAGTGGTGGTGAGTGAGTCAAGAAAGGCTGCATGTGCTGTCCAATTCGCCCATTCTGCAGGACTGATTTGATATCAGGATGAAGGGAAATGTCACAACTTAGATATTCAATCCGTTGATCTATGGGGGCTCCTTTATTTTACAAGTGAAGTGGTTTCCATGGATGACTCACAATTTGTCTTTTTGACCTCAGCAGTGAATATGTTACATTGTGTCAAGTAACTGAGACAAAATCATTTAAGAATGAGTACTGATAAATTGGAGACCTTGTGCATGTGTGTGTCTGTAACAGGTTTTCTGGTCAGCATGTCATTCTTCTTTGTTTCACATTTTTTGGAGTACCACATGTGCTGGTACAAACGTGGCCTTTACTGTAAAAGCATGGTACACATCACTGATGTTGGTTGACAGCATAATGGATAAATGAAAAGATGTGTTTGAAAACATTATTTGGGCTGAACATTTTAGTGGCTAATCACACTATGAAGGTCACCAAGTGAAAGGTCATCGTTTGACACCATTGACAACAATTTTTTGCCAATGCAGCAGCAAATAATTCTGAGCAGAATTACAGTAATAAGACCAAATAATCATGCAGACAAGAATGATTTGACCAGATCCAGCTTGGCAAAACAATCTTTACATTTCCACTTTCTCTTTGGGCTTGTTTGGGCAGAACTGTGTGCATCCCGCCGTCAGTCCATCCATTGCCCAACCCTGCCCTAAAATTTTAAATCTTAAAATCTCACCTTAGTTTTTCAGTGCTTACGAGGGAAAACTGAGTTTTTGCAAGATGACGATGTAAGCCAGCCCAGTGAGACTGTGTAGTAGTAAAGCTTTTAGATGCCTCTAATTGTCTCATGAACGTTAATTTTAATTGTCAACATACAGTAGCCAAATACACTGTAGCTCTGTTGTCTTTAATCTGGATTTGTATTGATTTTGTCATACGACGTCACGGTTATATAATAAGGATTTTATCCCCGCAGTGCAGCAGTTTGACACAGAAAAGTATGTAAATGAGAACTACATGGTATATTTTGCTGCATTAGAACACAGTATTATTGACAGCATGGTTGGAGTGTAGGAGGAATCACGACATTTATCTACATCAAAATGCTTCAGGTTATCCATTCCACCAATGCAAATGCTGTTAGATCTCTTTTGGTACAGTGCCAATAACAGGCAGCTGACCCAGCCTAGTGTGTGAGTCCAAGAGGTCCAAGCATCAAGCTCACTGAAGCACACATGCAGGTCAATACTGAACAGTGTGTGCGTCTGCCTCTGGAGACTAATATACTGTTTCACTCCATGGCTCTGTCTCTCTCTTCTCTATCTCCACGCACGCACTCACACCGCTGTTATGCAACCTGCTAGGTCACTGATCATTGGAGAGGGGCTCAGGCAGTTTTGGCCTTACGCAACATGTAAGTGCAGAGAAGGACCACTTCTTATTGGTGTTTCTAGCACCTCGTATTTCTCACTTTGAAGTATGTCTGCGCTGTGAACACACAAACAGGATATGGATATACAGTGTATGCATGGGAGAAGAATATCAGTTTTGAACAGTTTCCTTGGAATTGTTGCTTCTTGGGAATTTGTTACTCATATCCAGGAGAATTTCTCACCTTGAAGTTTGATTTCAAACACATGTATAACAATGTTACCAATGTGGTGTTTTTTTGTTAAAAAATAATTTCACTACTTCTTAGGTGGAAGAAATACCATGCCAACAATATTTGAAACACATCCAAGTAGTTATGTGGGAGCACATGAGCATTATGGCAGTGCTGACCTGAGGATGTAGTGACATCAGAGGAAAATCTGTCACATTCACCCTTTTTTTGGGCATTTAGTTTCAGTGGTTTTGGAAAAGGAAGTGGACATGTCTGATGAAGCCACACATTGAACTGCCTGCATAATTTTCATTGACAGATTTTGCACTAAAATGTATTTTACCACACAGCTGAAGTCTGAGCTGCCATTTTAGCATGAAAAGGATATAATATTTTTATCTCTCACTGTGTTTAGCATTGTTTATCAGTTGTGGCAGGCAGCAGTTTTTAGTAAGGAAAATTCTATTTTTAAAATAAAACAATGTCTGCTACCTACCCAAAACCAAAACAGCTGACAAAGTTAGCAACCAGTTGGTAAACAGCAATGTATGTATGTATGTATGTATGTATGTATGTATGTATATATTGCAGCAATAATTATGTTTTTTTAACTTCAGGAACAAAGACCACGCCTCATTCTTATCCAGTTTCCTGTGTCTAACCCTCTTTTCTCTCTCATTTGTCTCAGTTTTCACATACCTCCTTCAGCCCATTTTTTCCCAGCTTCCTCTCCTCCTTCATTACAGAAACCACAACGAGGGTGGGTGGGGGTGCTTACAATCTCTCCTCTCATCCCTCCATTGCTGAGCCTCATTCATTATCCATCTCAGTACACACAGGCGCATACAGGCACTCAAGCACACATGCTGAAGACCTTCCCAGGTTTCTTCCTAGCAGGAATTCAAGTTTGATGAGAATTACTGGGTAACACAAATATCTCAATTCATGGTATTTAACCCTAATGAATATACAGTAGATGTTAAAGTGGGGGTGCAAACACACAGAAATAATCACAATTTCAATCATGGAGTTAAAATGATGCTTTCATGCAGCTGTAGTAAGTATTCGCAAAGCCTGGCTTACAAACGTCTCTCTCTGGACTTTTCCCTTATATGCTTGGCCTCGAGCGCGCACACTCACACACTCACACACTCACAGTATTTCACCATCACCAACTTTGGCAGACCTGCTGGGTCAGCAGTGGACATACGACTCCACTGGGTGTCCCAGTCCACCTGTAATATCAAACACTGCTGCATGCTCCGAGTCAGACGCTGAGTGAGATATCAATCCCATCCCTTCTTCCGCCACGGTCAGTTTCATGGCTTTAAATCATTTCCTGGCTGAAATGACTGCTTGGTGCTGAGCCAGGATCAGCTGCACCTGTAGATGCATGCACGTGTGACAAAGAATGACCACACAAAACTGTGGTACCCCAATAAATTCTGCTTTAGCTGCAGTTTTACATGAGGGCTGTTGCATAGATTAACTGGTGGTATTTTATTTGATATATGTAGTGCTTTAGGATCGCAATGAAAATAAATTAAATCACGTGATGGATGGGGAACGTGGGTTGAGCGTTGGTGAATAAATGCAGATGATCTGGTGTGACTTATGTGTATATGTGTTTTTGCATATGTGTGCAAAACACATGTTGTTGTGTATTCCATAGTGTTCCAGGGTTGGTTGCTTCCCACTGAGGGGCCTGTAAAAAGGCAAGGACATGTTTCATACAAGCTGATAATTCACAAAAAACAATTACTTCTGCTAACGAATATTATTTCACGGTGTGAGGAAAAGTGTGTGTCTATATGTCTGTATGTGTGTGTGAGACTGCTGGCTCACAGCGCTCTGGCGCCAGTGTCAACAAGTGCTTTGTAAGCAAGTGTTGAAGTTGGAAACAGGCATTGTTACTTTCAGCAGGGATTTGATTATGATGTGGTGTACATACGAATGAAGAGAGACACTGTGTAAAAGCCAGTTAAAGCTTTATATCACATGTTTCCTATTAAGGCCTTGTTTTTTATTTCGTGGTTTTGTCGGGAGGGAGACACAGCTGAATTGACTCTTCGGCTTGGTTTTAATGGAGTGTTGCTGGCTCACATTTCAATTAATACAGATTCGAAGCTGTAGCTTAGATGATCAGGGACTGCGTTGGTTGATGGCAATGATGTTAGTTAAAGAGAAGCAGCAAAAAATATTATTTTTATTAATATAGACCCATAATTGACCCCATTATGTCAATATATTCGAGTCAGCTATTAAAATTCTAAGTAATAAGTGGTTTATATTTTTGACATGCTTTTGTTTAAGTAAGTTATCAATCTAACAAGCTAGCTAGACTTACTAGAGTATAAATCCGCTATACACTAGCTACACAGCATCAAATGGCAGATAGACACAGTCAGCAACTAGCCAGTGAACAAAGCAGAGCACACAAAGAGCCAGATATTTTTCAGGTGTTGGTGGAGACCAAAAACAGAGCTAAAACGAAAGAAACACCACTCCAAATTAATGCTAATTTTGCTCTCTGTGTGCTGGATGTGTGAAAAGGCAACTGTTTGCAAAGTTTTCCATATCAACTTAAAAGGTGGTAATGTCAGTGTTCTGTTTACAGCTTCTTTCCGTTCCACTAAAGTGGCCAAAAAAATCACTTTCTGATTTAAGACTTTTGTTTTCTGAGATACTCCTGGAGCTGTTGCAACGCCGTCCACCATTAAATCTTTTCCAGCTGTGAGCAGCTCCTCTGCAGCTCCAGTGTGCATTTCAATGTGTCCATCACACCATACTCAAATATCTTTATTGTGCTTATGTTGAAAGTGTAAAAGCATTAAATACTGCAAAACTACTTACTCGAGTTATGAAGTGATCAGAGAGACATTGTTCGGATTGTTTTCTAAATTGATGCTAATGAAAGCTGGTAAAATGCTTATTTTATTAGACATTTATTTTGTTTTTTTATGATTTAATGAATTGTCTCCTCTGTTTTCCTGTGCTCCAAATATCAAGTTATATTTGGTTCACTGTTAGTTTATTGGTCATTTCATTGTGTGATATTAAAAAGTTTATTTCAAAATCAAGTTTTTATCTTGTCTCTTAAGAGTGCCTGAAGAATCTGTTCTCCTCTGTTTTATTGAAACAGACTACCACACCAAAGTGAACCATGGTATCTGCCGTGCTGACAGCAAGGAGACGGCCTTGTTGTGGTCTCTCCACTTGGCCACTACAAAGTCTTTATGACGCCTGCACTGAACAGCCCAAGACCTGATCAAAATGAGGTGCACCCTGAGCTAATCTGACAGTTTCACATGCAGCTAGTGCACTGAAATTCATCGCAGCATCCCATATGGCGGACAACTTCAAAGCACTTCTTTTGAAGTCTGCCCTGACATGTCCAGAGGCTCATAAGCCTTAAAGAGGGAGTAACTGTTGCATAAAGAAGAACACACAGCATGTCCAGTATGGACTTGCTACACAAGTCTTGGCTGCAGGTTGAAATAAGCTCCTTGCTCCAAGAAATACAATATGTTACCTGCAAATGTAAACCTTCTCCTTCAATATGTCACGGCTGCTGATACCTTACGCCTGAATGTCTTGACCTGTCAGAAACAGTGAATGTCTTAACGTTGTTTGACAATTTGATTTGGAACGCAGCACCAGAAATGAGCTAAACACTGGGGTATAAGGTTGTGTTTTTCCTTCCTGGAGGTAACAAAGGATCCCAAGACAATGATACATTCCTGGAATGATAATACCACCATTGTGCTATAAGTCTATTATTAACACTTCCAGCTCATGTTGTTCAGTGTCTTTGCCCATTCTCCTCATGCTACAGCTGGACAATGGGATATTGTTATCAATCCTCCTGCCCCGGGAAAGGTGCTTAATCAACAGGTTTCTGCCATCACTGCATCGACCAAAACAGACCTGGTTGGTAGGGAAACAAGACAGTAGTCATTACAGATTTGTGCGGTGTTTACTCGCCTCAGGGCTGTTGACAGCTCTTGAGTGAGGATTTCCCCTGGGTGTCAGGCTGCGGCGAGCAAAGCGAAGAAATCAGACGTGCGCGCAAACACACATGCACAGACGCAGAGGGTGGTTTGATGTTAACCTTGACTGCACTGTCATCATCAGGCTGATATATCAACGCTTCAAGCATTCGCACACACACAATGAAGACGTGAGCTTTAGCCACATGCTCAAACACACACACAGAATGATGGAGTCAGCAGATACAGTATCAGCTGTGTTTTACTCAGCATGGCTGCAGGCTTTCTTTAACTTAAACATAAACATAAACCATTTGACAGGCAGCTTACTTAATGTGATAGATGATATGTATTTTCATACTTAATCTCCTATAGCGTCCCCCTAACATTGTTACAAATTACATAAAAAATTAACATTATAACAGTTATAGTAGTTTGGGATTACTACAGCTCCTGTTTTAGAAAACCGCACTAAGGGATTTTTAGCTGTGAAATTAATTTAAAAAGAACATAATTCAGTCTGTAATGCTGCCGGTGTTTTAGGGAAATTAAAGCTCTCAGAGCAAATGAGCTTGCCAGTGGTTAGTTAGCAAATTTGTGAGCTCATCTTGGTCGCTAACGTGACAAAGTTTATATAAAGGACGTACTTGCACCACATGTCTTATAACTCTCTGGAAAACATTGCCCTGTTGTGGAGCAGTTTGGAAACTTGAAGGTTGCAGCACAGCAAATAAGCCACAACAGCTAATTATCTTTTCTTTTTTTAAAATAAATATTGATTAATGGGTTGCACATTTGTAAGAACCTGTGAAGATATGCAGTAGTGAAAGCAAAATAAACAGTTGTATGGGAAAACTCAGTGAGAAACATCATTACAAGGCACATGTTACCTTTGTGTGTGTGTGTGTGTGTGTGTGTGTGTGTGTGTGTGTGTGTGTGTGTGTGTGTATCTGTGCGTACATGCATGCATCTATGCATATGTTAATGCACAATCTGTTCATCTGCAGTGTGGCCTCTTTTGGCTGATCGGTTCACCTGCTCTTAGACTCCTCTGTTAGTTTAAGATCCCTTATCTATATGAGAACCTGCACACACACACGCATGGATGGCTTGTTCTTCCATGAATGCGCATACAGCTTTCACTTAAGGTAGAATAGAGGGAACAAAAGCAGGAAGATGATAGGCTTAAGAAGGAATAGAGGAGAAAGAGGGGAAGTTGGGACAAAAAAAAGGAGGCGGGGCATCCATCAGGGTTTCAGCAGTGAGCAGGTTGAGTGAGCACCAGACCAACAGATAGGCCTGATGGATAGGCTCAAATGTTCCCTGATGGGGATAGAGATATGGATATACGCATGATGTCTAGACGCGCACACATGAGGTTTGATGGGAACGTTCTCACTGAGTTTAAGCAGAGGTTATGTAACAGGGCCTCAAGTCATACCTGCACAAAATCTCTGTACACGAGCTCTTACTGTCTCTCTTCATGGCTTGATCAGAGGTCAGCTCAAAAAATCAGTGAAAATCACACAATTACTTTTTATATGCTGAGACAATTTGCAATAAAATGATTTTTGTTTGTTATGTTTTTGGTGAGCTGCCATCGTTAACTTTCAGTCAGTGAAATAGCATGAAACTGTAGTAGAGCAAACCTCCACAGGGTATCTTCTTGCTGTGACTTGGCTGAGAGACATGTCATTCCATACATTAAACCTCAAACAGCCGTAGTTTGCTGTCTTTTATGACATGCATGATGTGCAAAGTTGGTGTCCAGAGACAGACTTTTGGGATCAGGAATGACAAACAAAAGCACAGGGCAGGTCATAACAAACTTGTTCTAATTCTAGTTTTTCCTCCAAGACTTTCTAGATGTTTTTCTTTTACTGTGAACTACATCACTACATGGGGAAAAATGACACATTGTTGCTCCCAAAGCCATTATCCGGCTGATAACTACACATTCACATACATAAACAACCTTAATCCTCATCTCACCGCTGCTTTACTGCTTCCTGAACGCAAAAGCAAAGTAAAGCACAGAGGTTTTGCTGTGGGCGACAGGAAGGAAAAATGATAAGTGGTCGGCGTGGTGTAAAGGTGAGAGTCTGATTTTGGAAGCAGAAGAATATAAAATGATAATATAATTTCACCAAGCAAGCTATCTGTTGCTTTTTAGGATTTCAGAAGTGTTTTCCCTGTGATTTACACCACATATTTGCACGCAAGGTCCCAGAATATCTCCTATCAAAATCTATTTCAAAGTTTTATTGGCCTCACATGTACATATTTGTGTGTCTATGCAGTCAACGGGCTAAAATAGTAAGGAATAACATCCTTTTAAAATGTATTGAGTGATAGTATCATACTGAAACTTGGTGGGTGGTCCATGTACTGTATATCTGATATCTTTCACCAAAAAAAGGATTCAGAAAGTGTTTGGCTTTATGTAGAAGCTCATGGTGTGATTAAGGTATTTTACTGTCACATACACATACATGTAGCGAAATTCATTCCCTGCATTTGACCCATCCCTCAAGAGAGCAGTGAGCAGCCACGGTACAGCGCACAGCTTAT
The DNA here is from genome assembly GCA_024633595.2 of Lepomis macrochirus. Lineage (NCBI taxonomy): Eukaryota > Metazoa > Chordata > Actinopteri > Centrarchiformes > Centrarchidae > Lepomis > Lepomis macrochirus. The sequence continues at coordinate 8,660,842 of JALXJV020000025.1, forward strand.
TTATAATTTTCTTTATTAAATGCTAAATTAAGACTAAGTTAGAAAATGATGACAAAATTCGCTCAAAACTGAGAACAAAATTAGAAGGAAAATAATAATGAAAGTGTAAAAATGGAAGTGGAACTTTTGTAGCTGTAAGTTTCACTTCCACTGTGAGGATTTGTAGAAACCATAGTAGAATTTACAGTAATAATGCTGCCTTCATGTACAGTACATACCTAAAACCTTTTTCTGACCAAGAGCACTTGTATGTAGGAAAAATAGTCTCTTACGAGGAGCATTTAAATGCAGCGTTTACTACAAAAACACACTGATTTATATACTGTGGATGTCCTGAGGTGGGGGTAATGCAGGCCTAAAGCAAAGGTTGTACGTTGCCATCATGCCTATATAAGGAGAAACGCTGCTCCTGTAAAAGCCTCTGCTGTGCTGGCAGGTTAATTGTATGTTATGTTGAAGTTTAAAGTGCTTCTTTCATGGTTGCTTTCTCAGAAATGGAATTCAACCCGTCCTATAAGATATTTTTACAAGTTTAAACAATAACACTGATTTTTTCCTTTAGAATACCGGTACGGTTCTAATTAGGTCTAATCCAGACTCAGGAAGCAGGTTCTGGTTTAGGCTCCTTATTTTTTTTTTACATTGAACCCCCTTTTTAAAGTCATGCTGCCTTGTGCCTGAGTATAGGTACACGATGAACCATTGTTTTTTCAGCTTTAACACATTGCAATGTATCGCATGATTTATGGTCGCATGGCCTTCAGCCCCGCCACACATCCAAATGCACACACACACTATAAATATATATTCAGTCTTTCATTGCCTATTTAAATGATCCTGCCTCATTTGAAAACTAGGACATGTAACATTGCTCTGTCACTCTATTATTTTCAGGGTAACATTCAAGCTATACTGTATAATAATATATTTAATTGATCACTTTAGGGAAATTCTCCAGTGAGCTCAGTGCAATGGAAGACCAAATGTGTTTCCCCTTTTGGTCATATATAGCTGTTAGATTTGGCAAGGTTTTGCTGGTTCAAACTGGGCCAATTTGGGCTGAGAATCAGCTCGAGAAAGCAGAACCCGGGCCAGCTTTGGTCCATAGTAGGCCCACGGATGGGATGAAAGTCATTCATCACGATGCTGGCATGAGTCAGACAGCCAGGTGTGCCAGTTTTAGTCATCTGTTGGCAATTTTAGATACCTGTAGAGACCTACACCTGGTTCCTGTGTATGAAGACTGACTCTCTGACACTTTCTTTTCTAATCTCAGTTGTTTCATTACATTTCAAAGAAACCTCTGAAAAAAGTGGGAGAAATATATGTCATCACCATGAAAGCATTACAGAGAGGAGAAACAACTAAAGAGAGGCATCAGTGTGACACTGAACTGATCAAAATTTGAAATGATAAAAAAATTCTTGACCTTAAAAATGCTTGTTTGGCAAAACAATCCCAACTTAAAGGTCCGTTTATTATCTTTCAACCATATCACATTGTCTTCACCAGGGAATGAGAGGGTAGTCTTTACCTTGGAATTAGATGGAAAAACTAGTAAGTACACATTGAGCTGGGATTGTAATATACATCACAAGTGAGCATCTGCTGACGAAGACCAACCAATGAGATAACAGATGTATATGTGACATAAAAGTGACACTTGATAGACAAAAGGACAAAAAAGCCATTCTTGATTATTAGGCTCTTCTCCATCATTTTTTGTTATACTGAAATATGTGATTCACAAACTGCCTTTGCTGGGCAGCATGGGTAATTTTGGTGATGTAAACCTTTGTAATACTTTGCCTCAGCACTTCACTCTGAGCCCCACCTTGCACTAAGCACAACTAAAACCGCTGATCATTTATCATTTGCTCATTTAGTTGACGCCCAAACCATAACGAACTTTGTTTCACATGCATTAACCCTTAGCTAACCTTTTGCATGGGGGAAACTGTGACAAATACTGCCTCCTATTCACGCTGTCGTCCAGTAGTTGTTAGTTTTGGATGTCGAGCTCATTTTCAAAAGCTCTGCGTGAAATGAGCCACCAACTGTGCCGCTGTGTTAGCTGCCAAAGGTGCTCCATCCATCACCAATACATCCCATCCAACCATGCATGTGAAAACAATGCACAATAGAGCCCGTGTGTATGTCATGCCACGCCTTCTCTCAGCTCAAGGGCACTGATGAGACAGGTACCTAATGCCCCTATTGTTTTCCCCCTCAGACACACACACACACACACACACACAGACCTATGAAGTCAATGATATAGACATGTATGCACACCTTAAAGGATATGTAAGTCCCAGAGGTATTTCCTCTATCTAAGCTGTGAGGTGACGAACTGTCAAAGCCTGGTGATTTAAGCGATGATTATATAGGCAGGTAGAGAGAAAAAGAAGGGATGCACACATTTTTTTCTCCTCTGCTGTCTTGTGTGGTCCAGCACACACCCATGAAACACCGCCACAATGAGGCTATTGTCTCTCACGAACAAGACTGAGACGGTAGGAGTGAATAAGGGAGAAGATGGTGAGACAGTGTAAGAAGGTAAAGGATAGAGGTGGGAAATGAATGAAGAGAGGATAAGAAAGGAAGGATAAAAGAAAAAAGAGAAAATGACGCATGTAAAGAGGAATAAATGCAGCAGATATAAAGACAAACGGAAGGGTTAGGGGTGTGGAGAGATTGGATTATGAAAGAGAGGCTAGTTTATTTAACAGCTGTTCTTAAATGCTTTGTATAGATTGTTCTGACTGAGTGTACATTTGGCTTAGAGACAGAGCTAATACATAATGACATTCTGTAAATAAGGATTATACTGTACAACAAGTTGTTTGAGCCGTGCAGTCTGTTTGGTTAACAGACGTGTTCCAACTGCTGGAGAAAAATGGAAATGATTGCGCTGGTTTGATAAGCCAACTTTTGATGCAAACAGAGAAAGCTTTCCTTTCTTTCTGTTAGCTCCGGTTCATTTGAATAAAACCCTTCAAACACCCACTGCTAACCATTGCATAAAAGCAAAACTATCTGAGAAGATGTTCCTAACAAAGACTGTGCAGGGTGTGCTTTGGTTCTGCCACTTTAGTGCTTAGCTGCATCACCACAGCACCTATAATCACGCTAAAGAGAGTCAGTGGACTCTTTTTAAAATAAAAGAGACTGCACAAAAAAAGATTTAGGAAGTCTATTTTATTTGGCGTCAGCGCAGAACCGCCAACAAAGAAGAATCATGCTTGGTTATACAGACAGCTTATACATTCAAAGCAAAGCACGAAAACCATGAAGTGATAGGAGCGGTCTGTAATTAAGATACTTCAAATGTCAGGACATTCCATTCATATATCATTCAATGAGGAAGTAATACTTCTTAATGACTGTGTCTCGATGCACCGCTCAAGGGTCTCAAAGCCAAAACAAACAAAGCAATTGCTTATTATATAAGAAGATATAATGTTTTACTACCTGATTTGATTACAATGGATAAAGGCAGGAAATCCCCAAAAAACCTTGATTATAAAGCATTCATCTTTCAGAGGAATTAATAGATACATATATATATCTGGTTTCTATGGCCGCATTCTCACATATATCAGTCTCATGAATTACCACCAGACACCGTCAACTCTGCATTAACTTCAGCTACTGCATTGCACATCTTTGATTTCATGAGCAATTTTAGAGCTTAAAAGTGACACATATCAAATGGATTCTTAAGTTTGCATCTGGTAGGGGAAGAAATTGCTGCTGGCTGTGAGGCGTGACATTCTTAACACACAATGACAAAAAACTAAATAAACATATTTTCTTACTTACCTCGAGTGGTTTCATACAGATAGTTTGGTTTTGGTCCAGGTTTTGAGATGTCTAACTCTGAGATGTATGCCTCCACCCCACTACTACTGAGGTATGAAATCCAAATTCTAAACAGTTTCTATTGGACCTACTTTCTTCCAAAGAAAAGGTCTAAGTGAGATCTGTGATTTATCCAGGCTAAGCACACAATTTCTGAGGAGATATGCTATATGAATTCCTATTCACCTCCATTATGTTGAGGTAGAGGCATAAGTCTCAGAGGCATAAATCTAGAGCTTACTTGAAGCAAGTTTAAGAAAGGTTCAGTAATCTTCTCTTTTGTAAGAAGCCCAAATCTCTAAAGCAAATTATCACTCAGGGGGGGTTGTACAGTAATATTAGTGACAAGCAAGTCCATGTTGGAGACACTTGGCACCAAATATGGAGTACAAACTAGAAACTCTAGGACTCCAGAAAGAAGATAGAGGGTAAAATTTGTGTACTATCGTATATAAATGTCTGATGTTTATGGGTCTCTCTGGGTCATTTTGTCAACCAAGGAATTAGTTCCCCAAACTTTTATAATTGTATCAGTTCATTTTTTTAAAAAGTGGACATGTTTTTGAATGCAAATCTACTTTTAAATGGTTTATAGTATGCAGACTGCCCTTGCAATGATGAGCCAAATGGACTGATCCCAGCATCAGAGGCCAGACACGTAGAGTGCTACACAATGCCAAACTGCATGGTCACACCTGAGGGCGAAAGCCACACACACACACACACACACACACACACTAACACAAAAACAGACTCAGACACAAACACAGACATAGACATAAATACACAGACACACACGCATAGTCTCATACACTCATGCGGGCACACAAAAAGCCATAAAAACAGACAGACCGAAATACACACACACACACACACACACACACACACACACACACACACACACACACACACACACACACGTCCATAAACATAGGCAGATTTTCACACAGCGACAACTAACAGACAGAGACATACTGAACCCTCAAGGTTATTTTTATGCCACATGGTTGCTCCAAATGTTAGTTTTGTCTTTAGAAATAAAGACAGAGTATTAACCAGTAATAGCTGGTTTAATGTGGCAGTAACGGTCTAGTCGAGTTATTCCATTGTGATGGTCAGCTGCGGGCAATAGCCACAGGCTGTGTGTCGACTGCAACACCACCAAAAAATTGTTAGCTAAAAGAGAAGCCTCTGCAGCCGACAGACCGGCCAGTTTAGACATGCACCACTCACAGGCATAAACTGAGCTTAAGTAAACTTTAAGTCAAGAAAAGAATGAGTCAAGATATCGGGTGAAGGGGGGTGCTTTACATGTCAGTGTGCAAGCAAGTAGGACACACAAATCCTCAGTCAGACCTGACCTACTTCATAATGTTTTCAATTGGTTGGAATAATAATTTAAATGTCAGTCAGTATGTTACTTGAACCACTTGTTAATTATTTTAGTGGACTCACAAGCAGCTGCTATTTAGTGTATCCAGTTACCTGTCAGTGACAGTGATTATATGCCTGATTTGTGATGCAATTTGTTAAATGTTATTTAGCTATTTTGAACAAGCTAAAAGCAAAATGTTGGACCCAATGCATGTAATATAAAACATTCTGGGAAATATGGGAGAATACACTCAACAGTTTGATTCAATGCAGACTTTCCTGGCTATTCCCCTGCTTTAGGCCTGACTGCATTCACACTACACATGCAGCATGCCAGGCTCACTTGGAAGGAAACCACCGGCTCTCTGACAAGTTGGTCTTATTTGATGTGAGAAATAGAAAAATGCATGATCACATATGGATATGTAACCCTAGAAGAAGATGTTTATTAAAGGGGCAAAACCGCTGATTTTACATGTTATGGTTGGTTCACGAGTCATGAGGAGTGTTAGTCAACCTGTGAACAGTTATCTCTTCTTTGAGGAGCTTTGCCGTTTTTGGAGTTTGATTCAGTCCGGATATATTTCATCTTATTATTTAAATTATTTTTAACATTTGTAGCCCCACATGACACCTACATACGATTGACATTGCCTTTATGTTCAATCCAAATTAGCAACTGTTAGCATGATAACACAGTAAACTGAGATGGCAAACAGTAATGGTAATAAATAATAAACATAAACATCAGCATGTTGACATTAACACCGTGAGCATGTTAGCATGTAATTAGCAACTGTTAGCATACTAATGAGCTAATGTTGAACCAGAGCTGCCAACACTCACGCAATTGGTGTGAGACTTTTCACACGCTCTCACACCACACATCAACTTTCTCAAGCTAGAAAAACGTATAATAAAAAAAATAATAATATAAACACATAGAATAAAAAAAAAGTATAATAACGTTAAGGTTAACTGATAAATTCGACTCGCGGCGCGAATCAACTGATCCGACACCTCTCCCGCTGTGAGCTGCACAGTCAGGCTGCCCTTACTGGATATTTACAATTAGGCACACCTATGGTCACCTAAATAAAGCCCCTCTCCACCTAGTATCCAGAGCTATGATCCAGAGCCGTTAAACTGCCGCAAATCCAATCCACGAAGAAGAAGAAGTATCCAACCATTTCCAGCCAGTAGATCGTTAAGTTACACCGGGACTTCACTTTTACACCGAGTTCTCGCATTCCCGTCTCACTTTGTGAGAGCAGCTGAGTGTAAGTCACTTTATCATTTGTTTTTTTTATTAAGCTGAGATGTTAATGTTGCTATGATTCGCTCTATCACTAGCATGACTTTTACAATCCACAAGCTAAACTAAGTTACTATTACTAACCTTGCTAAGATGGAGAAGAATGAATGAAGAAGATTAGCCTATAGTATAACCATGGTAACGTTAGTGTTTTTGTTGGTAAATGTGATGACCTAAGTTATTTATAATAGCAGAGTTTTTTACTATTGAGTTAAAGTGAGCTATTTAAGTTAATATAAAGTCATTATCATTTCCTCTGTATCAACAACGCATAATAACTAAAAAGCACTTAAAAACCTCTTTAAATGTCCTGGCGGCAGCTTTCGGTCATTTATGTGCACACAACACAGTTTGAAAGCTAAAATCTTCGCGATTCAACCACAGTGAGTAACGTTACAACCAGCGCCTCTGTCAGACCAGCCAGTACAATCAACACTGACGCGACTCACCTATGAAGCCTCATAGTAATCCACCGATCGATTGTCAAAGGTCCAGCCGAAAGTAAAAACATTCAGTCCAAAACAAATTATTCCATCAATAAATCCCCGGGACTGCTGCTGCATCCTTTCATATTTGCCGGCAGATGTGGCTAATATGTCATTATAACCGTATTAACTCCGATTTGAAAGTACCAATAAACAACTATGATATCTGTACCTTGTACGCAGATTAGCCGCTGAACTCTAACCTTTCGACTGACAGCTAATGCGACCCAATAGGAACTCACATTTCCCTTTCACAGCCTACAATAGCCAACGAAAGCCCGCACTGTACGAAAGGGCCAGCCCCTATTATTTGCTGGTTTAGCCCGAGCCAATTGCGAGCAATTATGCCGATGACTGGCACTTCCTGTAGTCAATCAAATTCTTGAAATAACAAATCCAGCTTTAAGTAGGATGGGGTGGTGATGGGGCAGGAGTGGTGTGAGAGACTGGGGTTCGAATCCACTGTGAGACACCCAGTGTGTCCCTGAGCAAGACACTTAACCCTTAGTTCTTCCAGGTGCGACCTCTGACATAGCAGCTTTGGATTTAAGCATCAGCTAAAATGAAAAAAAAGTAGGAAGTTCATAATCTACCAGCAAAAAAACACATCTGCGTCTATCAAGGGCGTGAAGCAACTACTGAATTAATTTTGGAAGTGTCCACTGTCCACTGACAGGAAGAGCAACACCAAGTTAAACACATGCACAAAATGAGCAATGCTGTGTCTGTGTGTTTACTTGCTTTTCCATAAAGTACATTTGCTGTACTGTAGGGGCCGAGAGTGAATGTCCCTCACTAACTCACTTAGTCACTGACTCCATCCAGTCCACATTGTTTAAAACACTGAGGACGGTGTCTTGGGGAAATGGTTGTAAATAGTTTGAAAAGCCCCGGATCTATTTACAGTATCTATCACTCCGTTCACAGATTAAAGCCCTTTAAAACAATATTATGCTGGGTCCTCCATCCAATTAGCAGAACTACAGAATACATATTTGAAAGCAATACAGAATGCATGAGAGCCTTGCTACATTATATTCTACTATATTTTTAGATTTTGAATTGTCACCTGCCGCTGGAGTTTTGTGTTTCCCTTACTTAAGTGAAGACATTTCCACCATAAACTGATGCAGACAATTTCACTAGAATCCAGAAATTAAAGTGTTTAATGCTCTATTTTTTCTGGGGGAAGATCACCACCGGAACCCCCTTTTAATCATATTGTTTTTATTACAGAATTTTTATAAATAGTTATAATTATTACAATGATAACACATTAATTGAGCCTATTATATTTAATAAATAATAGCTAAAGGGGTCAAAATTATCAGCTGAAAAAAATGTACCTGACTTCAAATACAAACATTTGTACAAAATGTCTTATGCTACCCCGAACAGGGCCGCTCATTTTCTCATTCCAAGGTTTTCTGAAAAGTTGGCAGCCCTGACTTATCATGTTGAACTTGTTTGCTTTCAGCATGTTAACATCATCATTCTGGGCATGTAGCATGCTTAAGATTAAGCATTTAGCTAACATACAGCCTTTGGCTATAAACTTGTAGTTGTTTTCAAATCGGTTCCTCACTCTGTCCCCCACTTTGTCAAGTACGACTTTAAAGACTTCCAATGTGCTTCTTACAAAATTCTAAAATTACATATAACAGTAAGAAAAGACAACCAAAAGATTGTAAGACATACAGAGCCCCTATGGTCATGTCCCATTTTCATTAGCAGCAGGTAGCTTCACTGCCCGATGCAGAGTTGTTAGGGTGTTACTACAGTCCAAAACAATATCAGTAAAAGGAAAAATCAAGCCTACCTTATTAAGAAGATGAAGGTTCTAGCCAAACATATTGCATTTTCTTGTTTGGTAGTTATGTAGGTAATTAATTATTACCACTATAATGAAATCACAGTAGGCTAAAGGTCATCCACTCAAACCACTAACAGTACACATCAGATTAAATCATGCAGGATATGACCAACTGAGACAGAAAAAAAATCTGTCATGTTTTGGGAAAATATATTTTAAAAATTACTTATATGTATTCAAATGCAGAGACTATCACAGACTGATGCTTTATAGTACAAAAATATCTAACAGTGTATTCACTCAACACCACATGATGTTACCGCCATAAGAGTGCGAGCCTTTAGAAAGGATGAACAAAGCCGTACAGAGAAGCAGAGAAAAAGAAGTCGGGAATGTCTGATGTCAGGATTGTCTGACGTTCTTCTGCTGACATGAAGTTACAAGCCCAGTGAAGGGTTGACCTCTAACGCCAGCCACCCTCGACCTTCCCAGCCACTCTCACACACACACGCAGCTATACATACACAAAAAACCTTAGTAACGGTTGCTGTTTGGCCCGTTAGTCCACATAGAACCCACCTCCACCTCCAGCCAACCTTTGCTCAAGCAACATCACATGGTGAATGCAACCAAACTTACACACATAAACATATACTTAATTGGAGATACAATGGCCTTCATTCAATCATTTTTATTTCCTTCTACCCACAAGTGATGCCTGATAAGCAATTCACTACTTGCACTTTCTTTGAGCATGTGTGCATACCATGCATGCGCGCGTGTGGGTTTGTTTGTGGCTTCAGGCAGGGCCCGGACCCTGATGAAATCGCATTAATCCTCAGGGCCGATAAAGCTCTGTTGGTGGCAGTCCGGGAGGCCCCCAGGACGCTCGCCGCCCGGCCCAGCCAGGACCAAGCAGGGACCAAGAGCTGTAAGCTGCTTTCTCTGTGTCAGCCGCCACATGCCGCAACAAGACACAGCCATCACTGGTGCTAGCGGGCAGTAGAGGGCATGTACACAGACAGGACCAAAAATCAAACAGTCATGCATGGAGGTAATGTAAGAATGCAAGGCTGAGACAGATCTGGAGCTGCATAATATTCTGTGTCCTTTAATTAAACACACTGTATCACACCACACTGATACTACTCAAAAATGTAGTATTCTTGCTCAGTGAAGTGTCTTAACCCTCATGAACCACCTTAAAAACAAGACCCTCCTCTTGGCTACAGAGCCTGTCTGGAATGGATTTTCCCCTGGTGCAACACTGACACCAGCAGGCAAAAATGAAGAACTGCATGCAAATATCTCTTAAGGTGGACCGGTGTTGATCATTGACTCAGTTTTGAACAGGCTTGATGCTTAGGAGAAAAACGTATGTTGCGGCTGGTGCTGAAGTGATGCCTCGTTCAACATAACATTAATAAATAGCTACAGATTTGGTTCGAAATTATTTTGAGTTTCGTCATCCTCAGTGCACTTTTAATGTAAGTGAAGGTGCTGTTCACTATTTCACCAAAATAGGGAAAATGTCCTCCCAAGGTGGTCAGGAGAGGTCAGAAGCTCAGGGGCAATGGCCTTAAGGCACACACACACACACACACACACACACACGCAGAGCCAGACAGCCACGGGGATGCCAGCCAAGCCGTATGTGATGGATGCTGTTTGACATGTCTGCTTCAGCCAAGGTAAAGCATGTGTATCAGCACAACCTCAGAGTCACCCTACACACACCATCCCCACAGGGTGACTTGTGAGAAGCTGCTGGGTCAGCTGCTCAGTGATTAGTTAGTGAGATGACACATTTGGGTGTTTTAAGGAGGTCATGTGCAAGAAGTGGTCAAGCTCAAGACTCAAACAGAAGCCTTTAGTGAATATGCAGAGAGAATGAAAAAAAATGTAAGAATTCATCAATCATTGAGTATGTTTTAGTATTTTCTGTTGCAATAACAACCCAAAAAGAGAGAAACGCACAGAGCTAATTTGAGGTGGTTGTGTGACTGTTGCTAAAGAGGCAGCCATATACGGCAAAGCTGACACGGTGCACATGACATGAACATAAACAGAAAATACATGTTTAGCTTTAGTGTTGCAGTGATCTAAAAATACACTCAAAGGAATACACAGCTTGGTTTTCAATCTTACAGTAAAGCCTTAATGCATCTTTGTGTGTTTCTACAGGGATAAAAGACCACAAACACATCAAACTAATAACCAGAAGGACCACTTGGGGTTTAGACAGAGAGAGGTAGAGAGAGAGCAGATTAGATAAAATAGAGAAGATTGGAGACACAATAGCCAGATGAGAGAGACATAAGATAACAGGACCAGTAAGACACACTGCAGGACCACCGCTTTGACAGGAGAGGTGACCTGCAAGGGAGTTTGGGGCTCACACACACACTGATAATATCAAGGCACTGGAACACACACACACAGAACATACACTGCTAGAAAAGAAGAAACAGGGTTTTTATTAGCAATTTTTGTTCATAATATTTTGTCTAAAATGTAACGTTGGTGCAATACTCTACACACTGTACACTGCACTTATGCTGTACTGTACTGTCTGTCTCAAACTGAACTCTCTCAAATAATCCCACAATGCACAGGAAAACTTGTACACAAAATTGTATGCACACACTATGCAACATGGTCAAAGTAACGTAAAGTCGATCTGTAAATTGTGATCAGTGTTTAAAATGGACAGTTCAGGTAACACTTTTATCATGTAACTTTGTTCTTTTTAATATTAGCTCATTTTAAAACCTGCTAGCTAATGTTACGTCTCTTGTTTCTTGCCAATTCAGACTTAGTTTTTAGCAACGTTATGTTCCCACATGTCATAAATGAACTTGGTTAGGATTATAACTGATAGACATCGTAGTACTACAAAAAAAAGGACCCAAGTTCTAATAAACCAGAAATATCCTATAACCTGACAAGTATTGTATGGCAGGGAATTGTTGTCTTTCCTTTCCTTAGTTTATATGGGATCAAATCAAAACAACCTAATTTACCTACTCCTGCCGTCTTGCCAGAAACAATGCAATACCTTTGTCCTCTTTCATATTTGACACAGATTAGAGTACTCTGGCAAAGAAAAATGCTTTTTTTCCCCTCAGGGAGACAAAGACTTAATGAAAACAGATCACAAGGGTGGAAATACAGAGTGTGAGCCAAGATTGAAAATATCAGGCAAGAACTTTAACAACAAAAACTGATTGCACTGAAATTGCGATTACATGAACTAACTGGGAAAGGCTTGGGAAAATCTTTGTGGTTTTTATCTCAGGCATTGTTGATGAGTAATTATTAAGATTAAAACAACAAGCTGGCCGAATAAGATGTAAAACTGATCTTGAGAATCTATTATTTCAAGCTGTTGAGTCATATTTATCTGCATGACGGTGGGGCTTCACCTCAGTTTTGACGTCACTGCTCTTCAAATGAGAACATCCCTACCCTGTTATCGGAAAAAAATTATTCACCAATCACACCACTTCTGGACAAAGATTAGGATATTTTGTTTTGCTGTCGGCCAACGTCAAATCAGCATCTTAATAACGTCACAACAAATTTGAAGGGCTGAAGCTGCGGCCAAGTTACAGCTAAGATAAACAAGGATGAGAAGCCTTGTTACGAGAAAAGGAATTGAGCAGCACTAAAGGCCCTTGACCTCTTGGTGGATGGTTTGGGTTTAGACATTGGCCAGATCCGACAGTTTGCTGTCTATAAGTATTCATCATAGTGTTCTTTGGGAGAAGGGAGTGGGTCAAAACCTTAGAGGAACAACTGTCTTTCTCAATATCTTAACAGCTGCATGGTACACTCAACCATTTGACTCAATCCCTCATGTTTTCATCATGTAATAATTACTCCTGACAAAGCAGCAGAACACAGTACAACTTTCAAAATAAACGCCCAGTCACTGGAGTTGAGACTGTCCTCAACAGAAAAACAAAATTGGTGTCCAGCCTTGCACACACACACGCATACACACACACACACACACACACACACACACACAGTACTGTGCAAAGGGGTTTACACCATTATTCCATGTCTGTCTAAAGTAAGAATGCTTTAAAATAAGAATGCTTTGAAAAAAATGACATGTTAATAGATTATATTTATCAATTAACACCATAGAAAGTGGATAAACAAAAATCAACCATTCCAGCCTTCAAAACAGCATCAATTCTTCTAGGTACACTTGCACAAAGTCAGAGATTTTGTAGGTATATCATCAGGTGGATGATTAAAAATATCAAAACAAACTAATGTGCTAATGATCACCAATTTAATATGTAGGCTGAAAAACATTCATTGACTGAAACAGAAACAGCTGTGTAGGAGCTGGGTGAGGAACAGCTAAACCCAGCTAATAAGGTGAGGGTGCTAAAGACAGTCTACTGCTAAAGGTCAAGCACCATGGCAAGACTGAGCACAGCAACAAGACACAAGGTGGTTATTATGCATCAGCAAGGTCTTTCACATGCAGAAATTTATAGGCAGACTGGGGTTTCCAGATGTGTCCTCCAAGCTCTTTTGAAGAAGCACAAAGAAATGGGCAAAACACTGAGGACAGCAGACACAGTGGTCAGTCAAAAAAAAAACATTACTGCAGCAGATGAAAGACACATCATTCTTACTTCCTTTTGTAATCGGAAGGTGTCAAGCAGTGCCACAGCTCATAGCTGCACAGAACAGTGGGATCCTGGTACACCCATCTTACTGTCCATAGAAGTCAGGTCAGAAGGGCCTTCATGAAAGACATGCAGCAGAAAACCAGTCACTCCTACATGGAAACGAGGCCAAACGACTCAACTACGCACGCAAACACAAGAACTGGGGTGCAGAAAAATGGCAACAGGTGCTCTGGATTGATGAGTCAAAATTTGAAATATTTGGCTTCAGGGATTCATCAGATGTTTTAGGACCAGCTTGCTAACTCATGCCCCAAACTGTGACCAATTTCCATAAAAACATCTGACACGTTTGAATAGAGTCAGTTTTGTCTGTAAACACATGGACACAATGTTGTGCCTCACCCTCCTGGTTTGTCTGTCTTCATCCTCACTAATCACCAGCCTCCAGATGGGGGGGGGTTTGTTTGCCACGGGGGTAAACAACCAGTGCCTGGGTGGCTCCTGGACGGAGTTTCCCCCTCTCTCCATGTCCTCACGGTCTTTTGAGGACGACTTTGTGACGCCAGAGATTTCTAAAATCTTCTTTCACCGCACAGGCAAAACTTACCAAGACGCGTTGTTATTTGCAACAAAAGCCTGGAGTAACTTAGAAGGAAAGGATACAGGGATTCACATGCTGATGTTCCCAGCTTGTGTAAACCTTCAAAACCTCCGAGGTCAGAGACCTGGCTCTATTCGTCAAGGAACCCATTTCTCCTTGTGCGATTTATTCCATAACATAAAGCAGCATGTTACTGAATACATCAGTTCCGTTTATTCGTCTTCTTGTTTTTAGTTGTTTACAAAGGCTTGCACTTGTTGTAGACTCATCTTGTACACTGCTACGCCATCACAGAGACTTATGAGGGTGTGTTAATGGGGCCGGAGTATAACAGTTTATGTTAGCCAGACTCATCCTAATCTACTCGCTTCCTCCTCGGGTCACATTATTTTTGGCCTTGTCAGGTCTCTTACTCCTCCATCTCTCTTGCCTTCCCTGGTACTTTGCCCTCACGTTTTGTCGCCAGATAAACTTTAAATTTGTCTCTGACCGCCATTTGCCTCCATTTGTGTCATGATCCTGTCTGTGTGTCTTGTTGGGGAGTCTGGGTTTTAGTTACTTGTCTTTAGTCTTGGTTCTTGTATTTATTATTTTGGTCTGTTGGGTTTTGGGGTTCTGTCTTGTCTAGTGTTTTGTAACCTGTGTTTCCCCTGTGATCCCTCTGCATGTGTGTCTCTGTTTTCCTCTGCTCTCTCTCTCCCTGCCTGTGCCTCATTAACCCTGATCCCTATCACCTGTGTTGCTCCTGCCCTGCTGGTTAGTCCCTGTATATATACCTGGTGTTTCTGTCTTGTCTTTGTCGGATCATTGTGCTTGTGTGCCTTGTGTCCCCCTCTGTCTGGATACCCTGTGTTCCTGTGCCTTACCTGTACTATCGTGATTTTGGATTGTCGTTTGCATTTTGGATTTGGATTTCACTTTGGACTTTGTTTTGGACTTAGCTATTCAGCCACTCACCTGTAAGTGTGCTCGCCTTTTGTTGCCTTTTGTTTTTTGTTAAATAAACTACTGAACTGAACCTGCTGGCTTTTCGTGTCCTGCGTTTGGGTCCTCACCTGCTCTGCCCTGCACTCCACACATACATGTGTGACAATTTGACCGCACAAGTCCATTATCCCCAGACCAGGTCCCTGTCCCATCAACCAGCTGGGAGGAAGTCCTATCTGAAGTGACTCTTGTCTTGACTGTTAACATCGTGTCTCTAGGATTAATGCACACACTCTTAACAGCCTTTTAAAAAAGTCAGTTGTAGAGCCAGAAAGCATGTAAAGTGAAAGACTCACAACAAGGTCCCGTGGGGGTCAAGGTCCATACAAATTATGGTGAAACTGTAGCACAGAGGAAGGTCCACTAGACTCAAAAAAGGAAGTGAAACATGAGTTGGCTTGCAGAAGAAGCTCATAAGAAGAAACAAGTAAAAAAGATAGCATAGAGCATGCCTGTCTGTGTGTCTGTTATTGTCTACACATAAATTCGCTCGCGTGCACGTAGGCGCTCACCATGTGCTGAGTGTGTCCTCTCGTCGTGTCCTCTCCCCTGTGTCCATTATCGTGATAAGGCCTCCATTGAAGTACTGCCAGCCCACAGATAAAGAGCCACAGAGAAACTTTCTGTGAACATGCCGCTCCTGCAGACCCCCGCCACCCCGCCGGTGCCAGGCTCCCATCAACATCCCCTCAAAAGAAACCTCCCTCTCCCGTCAGTCCACATTTTTCATATCCTCTCATCTCATCAACTCTGTTTCCCTTTCTTCTGCTTGTACTGTGCATACGAGGCTCTCTCCTTGGAAAAGGGCACTGTTACACCTTTGCCTGGCTGAATGTTTCTCAGGAAGAACCAGTCTCACTGGGTATTTTTTTTATCATCATTGCAGTCCAAAATTACTGAAATGTAACAACCTTTGTGTTGGTTGAGGAAACTAAAGTTAGCTGTAAAAAAAAAAGGGAGTTTAAAAATCCTACTGTTAATCACAATATACAGTTCCAGCAAGAGTAAAAAAATCTCAGGAAAGTATAACATTTATTCTTTCATACTATGTCAGCCGCCATGCTCCATTGACAAAATGGTTACTTTTAGATTGTGATGTTGTCAACAAGAAAAGTTTGGCCTTAGAAGACAAGACAAGAAACAATGTCCCCTTTTTTTCCCGAAAATGGGATGTGAGCTAATTGCTGTGAATGCAAGATTGTGTTTCCTGACAGGACTGACTCCTGCTAACAGGACCTCTTTTTAAAAATCAAATGGATGTCTTCAAATTGATCTCTTCTCCCTGCACTCCACTCTGTTCTACATTTATTGTTACACCCTTGTCAGTGCACCAATTAGTAGTCTGTTGGCTACTTACTGTCCACAGACAAGTTCTGAACGGTGATCACGCATGGATAAACCCTCACAAACACATCACGAGTTTTACGGTCATCCATGCAGACATGCAGATACTACACTATTATGGACACAGATGGTGATAAATGAATTCACTCAAGCACCCCCCCCCACCCACCACCCCTGATTTGTGTGTGTGTGTGTGTGTGTGTGTGTGTGTGTGTGTGTGTGTCAGACGGTAGCTACTTTGAAGTCCTGCCGGGTTGGTTGGAACCACACTTTGGGAGCACCACAGGGGAGCTGGCGTGCCAGGCTGGTCCTCTTCCATGCCTGTTTCCATAAAGGACCCCCGAGACCCAGCATGCCCGCTGGTGCCATTTAGCAAGGCCTGCCAACAATAAGCTATATTAAAGGGCTTAAATAGGCACAAGAATTGGACTGAATGTGTGACATCCCCATGGTTTGGTTGCTGGGATGTCTGTCTCTTTTACCCTTTTGTTGCAGAGGTCAGGAGGCGGGGTTATAATCAGACGTTGTTGGAGCCACCTGGGCCCGGTGTTCTCCGCTATAAGAACGCGTCATTTGCTCTGCAGCGAGAGGGCTAGAGAGGAGGGATTCCTGGTTCCCTACGCCCATGCTCCCTGCTATTTTTTGTTCTTTTACCACACAACACTCCACACACAATTTCCTCACGCATGCACACCTGCTGACATGACTGATTTACTGACTATCACACATCATATGTTTTTCTGTTTATCATATGTTTTGAATATTAACTTGGTTTTTTGAGTAATAAATTAATGGTACCGTTATTGCAGTTTGTGTTTTACTGATCTTTGTCGCGGTGTTGAGCCAGCCGTGACAAAATGGGGCTCGTCCAATTCGGTTTTCTGCTCTGTTGTTTGTTTAATTAATTGATTCTCTTTGTGCTTGAGCCGTCCAGGTGCAGTTGATTGTGGGGTTTCCCCTGGCAGTCTGAGTGGTCTGACCAATCAGTGACGAAGGTGGTACGTATCTCATTTGGGAGACGCATTTTTGGGGATTTCCTCTTTAATTTGCATATTGTGGTTTGCGCCTTGTCTGACGTAGCTTAATTGAGGTCGAGGAAAACACCTGGGAAGATCTGAGTGTCCGTGGTGGAGTTTTGAAGTGAAAAACCTGTTTGTCCAAGGGAAGGTAAGTGTTGACATGCTGGTGTGTAATGTTGTTGGCGCTAAAGGGATTTCCCCTGTTAGGCATAAGAGCGTTGCTCCTTTGAGTTGCGCTGATTTGTTATTTTTGTAGTGCTGTGGCGAACGCGGTTGGAGACTGCGGTCTCGGGAGCATGTCCGTGGCGGTGTGAAAGTTGCCAGTGGCTGGTCGCTTTCTCACGCTAGCGGTCTATAGTGCGTAAGTACCCGCCGCAATTAACCACATGAAGACTAGGGGTGAGTTATTTTAGTGTGGATAGGCAGATAGAGGGGACGCTCCTTTTTGCCTCTGTTTGCAACCAGCGTGTTGATTACTGTATGTTCCGTTGGTCCAGGTTTGTAAAATGGCTGGTGTAGATGATTTTTTTGAGACTCCGTCGGAGGATTTCCTAGATAGTTGCACAAAAGAGCAGTTGTTGCGAATTGCTGACCACTATAAGGTTGAGATCAGTGATAAAAAACTCAAGGATACTGTTAAGTCTGTGTTAAAGGCTAACTTGTATGAAATGGAAATTTTGCCAGCTGGTAAGAGTTCTGTGGGATTGTCATTGCCAGATAGTCAAGGTCCGGGTTATCCTTTAGAGAGCAGAAGGAACTGTTGCTGTTGCAATTGGAGCATGAAAAAATGAAGTGTGACCGAGAGCAGGCCAGAATTACTTTGGAGCGTGAAAAATTAAGCCTTATCAGAGAAGGTAGGTTAAGCTTGGAAGCTGGTCAGCAGCTAGGTGAAGTCGGTCCTACGTTCGGTGCAGGTCCTTCGCAGTTTGACTTAGGGACTAGTTTGCGGTTACTGCCAAAATTTAATGAAAGGGACCCCGAGACATTTTTTAGTCTGTTTGAGAGGTTGGCTGATGCGAGGGATTGGCGCGATGAGGATCGTACTCTTATGTTGCAATGTGTTCTGACCGGTAGGGCGCAAGAGGCAATTTCAGCTTTATCTGTGGCAGACAGCGTGAGTTATGAGTCAGTGAAAGCTGCTGTTCTTAAGGCTTATGAGATGGTGCCCGAAGCGTATCGCCAGCGTTTCCGGAAGAGTAGGAGAGAGGATAAGCAGTCCCACCTTGAGTTTTCACGCGACTTGTTGAATTTTTTTAATCGGTGGCATACAGCTGCTAATGTCAAGACTTTTGATGAGTTGTGTAATCTTATTGTTTTGGAACAGTTTAAGAGTGCAGTTCCTGATCGTATTTCCACATATCTAACAGAGCAACAGGTAGAAACGGTGGCTGAGGCAGCTGTGTTAGCAGATCAGTATGTATTGTCTCATCGCAGTGATTGGGGAAATGGGCGTGGCTATGCTAGTAACTATAGGGACGGTACTGTTGGTCGTGGTTTGACTGCGGCTTCTTATAAGCCTGATGCGGAGGTGAAGGGGACACATTTGCGTGATTTGGAGAAAGTGTGTCATTTCTGTCGTAAAAAGGGGCATGTGAAAGCGGATTGCTATGCTCTACAGAGGAAAAACAGGGCGTTACATGTTAAATCTTCTGCTTTGGCTGCTCCGGTAGCAGAGGTAATTTCAGACCTGCCACCTCCTCAGGTTTCTGAGGAAAGTCATGGTGAGATTGATGTTGCCTATTTGCCATTTATATCAAGTGGGTTTGTTTCACTTACAGCAGATGGGGAAAAGGTACCGGTTAAGATCCTGAGGGATTCTGGTGCATTGGGTTCGTTTATCTTGGCTTCAGTTCTCCCTTTTTCAGGAACATCAGATACTGGAGATTCAGAGCTAGCTCTGGGCATGGGATTGTCAGTTTTGTCTGCCCCTGTGCACAGGTTGTTTCTTGTTTCAGATTTGGTCCAGGGGGAAGTATGCATGGCGGTGCGCCCAGCCTTGCCGGTGAACGGAGTCCATGTCATTTTGGGGAATGGACTAGCTGGGGGGCAAGTGTGGCCTGATGTTCCTCCACCTCCAGTTGTTCCAGAGGTGGTTGCAGCATGTGCTGTGACACGAGCTGGAGCTCGAGCTGTTGGTGACTCTGATCATGAGGGTGTTATAGATGAACCAGGTTTGAAGTTGTCTGATTTTCCATTGTCTGTTTCTCATGCAGAGCTGTTAGCAGAGCAGCGGTCGGATCCCTCCCTTAAAGATTTGTTGGAGACTGCAGTTCCACTTGCAGAGGGGAAGGACAGGGCACATGGCTACTTCATGGACAATGGTCTGCTGGTGAGAAAGTGGGTGCCCTGTAGTGAGGTTTGTCTGGGAAATCCAGTGTTCCAAATAGTAGTGCCCGCTAAATTTCGCAACTTGGTTTTTCAACTGTCCCATGATCAGGCTGGGCATATGGGAGTGGTGAAAACTTATGATCGTGATTTTAGCGGTATTTCTTTTGGCCAAGGCTAAAAAGGATGTGTCGGAGTACATTAAAACATGCCACACATGTCAAATGACTGGCAAGCCAAATCAGGTTATTACACCTGTCCCTTTGCATCCAATACCTGCTATTGGTGAACCATTTGAACACATAATCATTGACTGTGTTGGACCTCTGCCTCCTTCTAGGTCCGGTATGAAGTATCTTTTGACTGTCATGTGCCAAGCTACTAGGTATCCAGCTGCATACCCTCTGCGGTCAATAACTACCAGGTCTGTTGTTAAAGCACTCTCCCAATTCATCTCAGTTTTTTGGCATCCCTAGGGTCATTCAAAGTGATCAAGGCTCTAATTTTTCCTCCCATATGTTTGCACAGATTTTAAAGCAACTTCGCGTGAAACACTCTCAGTCATCTGCCTATCATGCACAAAGTCAAGGGGCACTGGAGCGTTTTCACCAGACGTTAAAGTCACTGCTGCGTGCCTTTTGTACAGAGCTAGGCAAGGATTGGGAGGAGGGTTTGCCGTGGTTAATGTTGGCAGCCAGGGAGGTGACGCAGGAGAGCACTGGGTTTAGCCCCAATGACTTGGTGTTTGCACATTCTGTGCGGGGTCCCTTGGCGGTGCTGAGGGATAATTTTAAGAGTAGTACTCCCCCAAAAAACCTGGTTGATTATGTCAATGGTTTTAGGCAACGACTGTACGTTGCAGGGTTGTTGGCAAAGGAGAAACTGGCGAAGGCTCAAGAGAAGATGAAACGTGTTTATGATAGACGGGCTGAGCAGCGGGAGTTCAGTCCGGGTGATCAAGTGCTGGCCCTTTTGCCGATTGTTGGATCACCTTTTCAGGCCAGGTTCACTGGTCCGCACACAGTGTTGCAGCAGATTTCAGAGGAGAACTATTTAATTTCTACTCCAGAACGGAGGAAGAAATCACAGCTATGCCATATTAATTTGTTAAAGCCGTACTATTCTCGTGGTAGTTACGCGGGTGTAACAAATGTATGTGCTTTGGGGAGTGTTAAGCCTGTTGCTGTGGTGGATTCTTCGGTCAGTCATTGGTAAATGAGAATGTAGATTCACACATTTTTGATGAAGCGATGTATGGTCGTCTGAAGAACACTGAGACTCTTAAAAACTTGGATAGGTTTTTGAGTCATTTGGATGAAGCAAAGCGTGTTGAGTTGGCGGGGCTAATTCACAGCTTTACAAGTTTGTTTGGTGACACACCTTCACAAACTCATCTGCTGGAACATGATATAGAAGTGGGAGATGCAAAACCAATCAAACAGCGTTTTTACAGAGTTTCCACAGAAAAGCGTAAAATCCTAGATGCTGAGGTCAAGTACATGTTAGAGAACAACATTGCTGAACCGTCTTCTTCTTGCTGGGCTTCACCGTGCTTGCTGGTGCCTAAGTCCGATAATACACCTAGATTTTGCTCGGATTTTCGAAAAGTTAATAGTGTCACAAAGCCGGATGCATTCCCTCTTCCACGGATGGATGATTGCATCGACCAGGTTGGCTCTGCAAAATTCGTAAGTAAATTTGATTTGCTTAAAGGCTATTGGCAAGTCCCGCTATCAAAGAGGGCACGAGAAATCTCAGCATTTGTAACACCGTCTGGCCTGTTTTCGTATAAGGTGATGCCTTTTGGCTTGCGTAACGCGCCGGCAACTTTCCAGCGATTAATGAATATGGTGATTGGTGATTTAAAAGGTTGCTCTGTTTATTTGGATGACGTAGTGATCTACAGTGACACGTGGGACGCACATGTGTTGTGCATTCGTGGTCTGTTTGAACGTTTGGCTGCTGCACGACTAACTGTTAATCTGGCAAAGTGTGATTTTGCTCGTGCCAGTATAACTTATCTAGGACATGTCGTGGGTCAGGGCAAAGTGCAGGTGGTGAAGGCAAAGGTGCAGGCGGTGGAGCAGTTTCCCCCTCCAACAACAAAAAAGGAATTAATGAGGTTCTTGGGGATGCTGGGCTACTATCGCAGTTTTTTGCAAGAACTTTTCTTCTGTGGTTGCTCCCCTAACTGATTTGTTGAAGTCGAATGTGAAATTTGTGTGGTCTCCTGTCTGTCAGCAGGCTTTTCAGAACGCCAAAGACCTTCTCTGTAGTGCTCCAGTTCGTGCAGCTCCTTGTGTTGGGAGGCCGTTTAGCCTGCAAGTGGATGCCAGTCACGTGGGGGCAGGTGCAGTATTGATGCAGTCTGACAGTCAGGGTGTGGACAGACCTGTGGGTTTCTATTCCAGGAAATTTAATAAGCATCAACTTAACTACTCTGTGATTGAGAAGGAGACTCTGGCTTTAGTGTGGGCCTTAATTCATTTTGATGTGTATGTGGGTTCTGGGTTGCCAATCATGGTTTTTACGGATCACAATCCTTTGACATTTCTTAATTCCTTGAAATGTCCCAATCAACGACTGATAAGATGGGCCCTTATGTTACAATCATACTGTTTGGACATACGCCACATCAAAGGGTCAAACAACGTGGTGGCGGACGCGCTGTCCCGTGCCCCTGTGATGTAGTCATGTTAATCTGTGCGGTCTCTTTTCCCTTATGCAGGGTATGAGAAGGATTCTGATAAGATCTGCGGATGACAGGTTGTACTTTTGTTTTTGTTATGTATTGTAGATTTCAGTTGAATATGTACGGGTTGTGCCAACTGTCTTGTTGGCGCCCCGTCTTTATGGGGGGGGGTGTGACATCCCCATGGTTTGGTTGCTGGGATGTCTGTCTCTTTTACCCTTTTGTTGCAGAGGTCAGGAGGCGGGTTATAATCAGACGTTGTTGGAGCCACCTGGGCCCGGTGTTCTCCGCTATAAGAACGCGTCATTTGCTCTGCAGCGAGAGGGGCTAGAGAGGAGGGATTCCTGGTTCCCTACGCTCCATGCTCCCTGCTATTTTTTTGTTCTTTACCACACAACACTCCACACACAATTTCCTCACGCATGCACACCTGCTGACATGACTGATTTACTGACTATCACACATCATATGTTTTTCTGTTTATCATATGTTTTTGAATATTAACTTGGTTTTTTGAGTAATAAATTAATGGTACCGTTATTGCAGTTTGTGTTTTACTGATCTTTTGTCGCGGTGTTGAGCCAGCCGTGACAAAATGGGGGCTCGTCCAATTCGGTTTTCTGCTCTGTTGTTTGTTTAATTAATTGATTCTCTTTGTGCTTGAGCCGTCCAGGTGCAGTTGATTGTGGGGTTTCCCTGGCAGTCTGAGTGGTCTGACCAATCAGTGACGAAGGTGGTAATGTATCTCATTTGGGAGACGCATTTTGGGGATTTCCTCTTTAATTTGCATATTGTGGTTTGCGCCTTGTCTGACGTAGCTTAATTGAGGTCGAGGAAAACACCTGGGAAGATCTGAGTGTCCGTGGTGGAGTTTTGAAGTGAAAAACCTGTTTGTCCAAGGGAAGGTAAGTGTTGACATGCTGGTGTGTAATGTTGTTGGCGCTAAAGGGATTTCCCCTGTTAGGCATAAGAGCGTTGCTCCTTTGAGTTGCGCTGATTTGTTATTTTTGTAGTGCTGTGGCGAACGCATATGCCTAAACTGAACCACAGTACGTGCACCCTCCATTTGATATGAGATCAGAAAACATTTATATACATGAGACATTTTGGGACAGTCAGAGACCTTTTTTGAGTCATGGAGGAGTAATAAATGAGAAACTATTGTATTGAAATTTTAGTTTAGTTTTGCCACATCTCGTTGTCTTCGGGACAGAAGTCTGACATAAGTGTAGTGTGGAATAACCATTTGACAGGGGACTCAACATGAACACAGAAGTAAGGTTGAAAGAGAGGCCATTCATAGTGAAGAAATGTTACGGTTCAGGGTGGTGTGGCAGGTTGGAGGACCCAAATGCAGGACGCAAGGCAGAGGAGGTACAGTTCAAAAAGGGGGGTTTATTGTGGCAAAAAGCAAACAAAAGGCGAGCACACTTACTGAAACAAAGTAATCCCAACAGAAATCCAAAATCCAAAAGTTCGGGTGACAAGACAAGCAAGGCTGATAACAGGAACGACAGACTGGGGGTTAACACAAACAATGACCGGGCAAAGACTGAAGAGAAACACCAGACATATATACACCAGGGACAAACGAGCAGGGCGGGAGTACACAGGTACCAGGACTATACTAAAACATGGAGACAAAAGACTGAGGACTAAGACAGACCATCAGAAGTACATTGAACATGAACTAAAGTACAGGACCAAGAACTAAGATGAGAGACAAGACAGTTACTAAGAAGACTGAAAGCAAAAGAACCAAAACAATAAACAAGGCTACAAAACTCCAAACCATGACAATATCAAATAAACACAGGAAAAACAACAGCACAAAACCGAAATCCTAACAAGAAAAGCCTCCAACTGCTAATGTGTCCACTATAGAAACCACTAAAAAGAAGCAATGACAAAAAGAGATAGAGAGAGATAGATAGAGAGATAGAGAGATAGAGAGAGAGATAGAGAGATAGAGAGAGAGATATGTCTAATAGACAACACATGAATGCATCCCTGTCAGTAAAGAATCCATAAATCTGACATCAAAAAGACAAAGATGTATTAAAATTGTCTTCTAAAAAACATATAAATAGACCTACTATAATAGGGGTTTGTGTGTGTGTGTGTGTGTGTGTGTGTGTGTGTGTGTGTGTGTGTGTGTGTGTGTGTGTGTGTGTGTGTGTGTGTGTGTGTGTGTGTGTGTGTGTGTGTGTGTGTGTGTGTGTGTGTGTGTGTGTGTGTGTGTGTGTGTGTGTGTGTGTATATAATCAGAAATAACCATAGAAACCACCCTCTGAGCTTAGTATGCTATTATTGTTTGCTACAAAAACAATCTTATTTATGACTGAATGACAACTATTATGCCCCCAGAGAGGATTTCATTTTTAATATGTCTCATGACTGCAGTAAAGCCAGAGACACAGCACATTACAGGACAATATGTCTGCAGGCATGTGCCTCTTACTGTACTTTCATGGTTGCTGAGAATTGTGAAAACAAGCAGAAGAGTTGTCAAAATATAAACAGAAAATCTTTGTTTTTTTCTCGCCTAAGTATGTGAGGAGTTTCATTCCAACCACCTCTGACCCCTTTTACAAACAGCATTACTTCTGGCAGGAATCAGCAGAGAAAATGTTGGCTGTCTTAAGACCTTCGCCGCATTGTGAAATGATTTGTTACAATCCACACCTTGGGATTATGAGTAAAAAGCATTGGGGGGGCTTTTTTCCCCCCATTCATTCCAGATTTTCACGTGTTCAAGCATATGTTCTTAGGAGGTAGACACAAATCAGAAAAGCAAAGACGAGTTGTGACCCAGTTAGGGCTCTGCCAACACAAAGAGTTTATGGTTTGCTCTGGTTTTATTTGTGTGGGATCCTCGGGACCAACGGAGACAGGAGCAGACAGAGAGAAGATTCATGAAAGGGGGCTGGTGGAAGGAGGATCACCATGCTCTGTTTGTCAACAAAATTTCCCCTCCAGCTGTGGTGGTACCCTGGTTGGATTTTTCCACAGTTGGACAGCAGCACAAAAAATCCATTAACTGAATTGACCTGATTCTTACTGTGCATCAATGTTTATGAAAAGTATATTTTATGTACTTCTTACTTGCTTTGTCGCATGTTTTCGCTGCAATGTGTCATCGCCATTCTGAACACAGTCATGGGAAGGAGATTAGGGCAGGTGGAGCATACAGACAATGTCCTGTGTCACACACATTGCTAGATTTATTTTAGATTATGTATTATAGTTATTAAAGATTGTAGTTTTGGTAAAATATTGGAAGAGTCAAAGCCATTTATTTCCATAAATATCGTAGGAAAACATATGAATCATACAGTCCAGTATGTACAAATCTGTATCTCATGAT
Source organism: Lepomis macrochirus (assembly GCA_024633595.2). Lineage (NCBI taxonomy): Eukaryota > Metazoa > Chordata > Actinopteri > Centrarchiformes > Centrarchidae > Lepomis > Lepomis macrochirus. The sequence continues at coordinate 8,686,683 of JALXJV020000025.1, forward strand.
TTATAGTCGGTGCCAAAGCAGGAAGTAGTCTGCTTTATATGTGCGGAGGAGTAAAGCAAGGGTGTGGCTCTCAGTGTGGTAAATGTGTAGCTTTTGCCTCCTGCCCTAGACCTATAAGATCACAATCACGTTTTCACTGATCACTGACCGTGATTATGTACAGATATGATTGGCATGAACTTTCTGGGTCCACAGTGAACACTTTGCAGATATGTTCCAAGAGATATGTCTATTATTAAAATTCGGCCAGAGGAAGTGTACGCCCTGGGGAAGTCACCAGTCTAACACAAGACCAGATGTACTGTCACAAAAGCCTGACGTTCAAGAATGTTTCATCAGCCCTGAGAAATGATGCGATATCACGCTTCCTATGTGGGAAGATAAATGATACTGAGCAGAGGGATCACAAACCAAAAACATTCTGTGAGAATGATGCAGTCTCAGTGTAATATCGTACAAAACAATGTGATGGCACAATGCTAGAACAGTGACTTCTTTATTTCCACTGGCAGACTGTGCAAATTCAGAGTTGAAGTCTGACCTGGGAGTCCACTACAGCCAACTAGAGGCCGTACAGAAACACATTTGGATTTCAGCAGGAGTGAATGGGACATGCAGTGACTATTTGCAAGGTGGCAGTGTAATGTGACCATATTCATAACATATATGCATTAAAAGTCAACCATGTACATGCACATTTACACCAGCAATTTAGAGTCTCCATAAGTAACCTGCATGTCTGCGATGTGGGAGGAAACCATGCACCCTGGAAGAAACCTTGACAGAAAGGCCGAAGCACTGCTCTGCATTGCTCTGATGCGACAGTGCTAAATACTGCTTCACCATTTTTATGTTATTTTGGTAGCAGGTTGTGTGGAGACACTGTCCCAAGATGAATAGCTCTGTTTTAGTTTGAATTCACCATTGCATCATCTCAGTGCTTATTCTTCAAGATTTGATTTCGTACATACTGTCAGTCGTTCTAGGAAATGTAGGAAATCAAAGGAGAAAAAGGCACATTTGGGAAAAAGTGGGCAAACCAAAAACAAAATTCCACCACTTCATCACAGAGTAAATCCTGGAATGTGTCGAGAGTAATGGATTGATGCTGTTAATAGTGTCTGTGGGTGCTTTTTCTTCCTCATTAAAGTCATGTTGGTTAAGAGAAGGGGAGGGGAAGACGCAGAAATTACTCCTCAAAAAGTGGTTTGTCATTTTTGTGGTCTGCTGCACTCAATTTTATTTGTTTCTTGTTTGAGCTCTTCCTGGCAACCACAAAGTCCAGAGATGTCCAAGACTACAAAATGTGCCTATACTTTGTGTCTTGAGAAGATGCTGGCAAACTAAAAATCAATCAATATCCTATAAAAATGACATGAGTTGATGCCTTTTCTGACACCATTTAGAAGTTGCCAGGTTTATAACACACTGTTTTCTCTGTGTACCCAGAGTGGAATGGTTTGGATGGAAAAAATCCTCAAAATTCTTCCAGTTAATCAAATTAGACAAATACAAATAACTTTCCCCTTTTATTTAGATTAACTAAGTACAGTAAAGCCACCGTGATTGCAGGAAATTACTTTTTTTGAAGGGAGGCATATTTTTCCATGACTGCAAAGCGTCTTCTCTTCAAAAGGTGGATTGCATCGAGACCTGTGCTCAGAACAGTTCCAAAAGTAGAAATAGCCATGTGAATTACATCTGATACTCATGCGCTCTGTGACCGTGAAAGGAGCAGAGCATGGCTGCCTGTCATAATATGTCCTTGGAAAAGCCTTGGTCAAATAATTTTAGTCTTGGCATTTGTTTTAGCCTGGATGGAGCTCAGGAATTGTGGAATTTGCTGTATTCACATGATTCGAATAGAGTCAGGTGGCTTGTCAGTGACAGAAAAATATTATTTACTTATCACAGCTGTCTCGCTTAACTCTTCTTTAACTCCACCTTTATTTTATAAACTTTGACTTGAAAACTTATAAATGATTGAATAAACATCACACAAAAAGGAGTTCTTGTTGTTTCTAAAGAAATGAGAGTTTCATAAGTACTAGGCATGAAGCGTTGAGGTGCAGTCTGTTAAGGTAGGTTTTCAGCTTATTGAAACAAACTAGTTTGTACAGAGTGTTGCTCGACCGCATCTTCAGTCTTTACACCTGTTCCAAATGGCCAGTCAATATACTGTACAAATGGGGATAACAACGCACACTTCAACAGTTTCTCCTCAAAAGGCACTCTTTGAAGAATGAGACAAGTGAGCTTGAGAGAGAAGTACAAACCCTCTCCACTTTCTCACCTGACGAATTGCTGTATGAAGTGGTATCTGTCAGATTTTCAGTGTTGATGCAGCCTGCCCCAACGTCGAGAATGTGTAGGGGAAAGGGAATTCAAATGTTGTTAGGCAGTCCAATAAGCGCTTGGTCAGAGGCATACTGACACCTTGCCCTGACCTCAATTCAGTCATTGGAAACTGGATGTGAGCTGCAGACAAGTGGAGTGAGAAACCCTGAACACCAGACAGGCATTGTGAATTATCTGCAGATGTCTGCACCTTTCACTGAGTATCTCAGATTTCTGTCGGTTTCTGACCAATTTTCTCTCCATCATTAGCTCCCTTGTTGCGACTGTACATGTGTTTGATAGTGTTGTGGGTAGTGTTCGCTTGTGTCTGGCTCATCATCAGCGTGTTCAGAAGGTGAACATCCATAAATCGTATCCATCAGATGGGAGCACAATGTTTTCCGAGTCTGTTTGTGGTGATGAAACAGGGGGAATGTTGGATCTACAAGCTGAAAAAAAAACAGAGTCTGAAGAAGTTTAACCTAGTCTTGTGCATATGGCAGTTATCTGGCTTAATTGCCAGGGATTTCCATTGCTTCTCAGCTGTTTAATCATCTCTCGCCGATTTTTGTGGGCCATCTGGAAATGATATGCTCTCAATTAACTCTCTTCTTCCCCGTTCAAGGTTTTAAGACTTTGTTCTACTTTGAAGTTGCTTCCAGGCCTACAGCAGACTGAGGCTTTTCTTCAGCTTCACCTAGGCCGTGATGCTAAAACTCTGTCGTAGATGTGGGAGCCGCTGCAACTACCACACATCACTTATCTGTGGGCCTAATTTTTCCTACTTTCTCACTCACTCGCACTTTGTTTCATGAACCTGGTCCTCATTACTCACGAAAGTGGAAAATGGCGAATGATTGAATAACTGTTGGATGAAACTTGGAGAGGGGCATTTTTCATTCACCAAGGTTGAAAGGTACAGTGACGTTTCTTGCAATAAAGCGTGCAAGTGGAGACGTCTGGGGCCTGAGATTGGTACGTCAGCATCCCTGTTTCTGTTTGGGATCCCTGTCTTCCCTGAAGATTTGCTCTTTTTCTCATGGATGTGATCTCATAAACAGCATTTCTACACCCTTGTCACAGCCCCAACAAAGTGGTTGATTTTGTATTACAATATCGTGCCAGCATGGCTAATTCTCTGTGAAAGTCTTTCGATATAAGGGCATTTGGACAAAGCCAATATGCCTTGAGTGTACACAAAGGTGAAAAATGAGCATACTCCTATCTGCCACCCTTGAGTAAGAGAATGAGAGCAAACAGCAGAAACACTCATAAAAATTAATTAACTTCATGAGGACGGAAAAAGTGATGGATGTTTTGCTTCGTTGCGTTTTAGTCTCCGGACCCTGGCCAAGGCTATAATTTGCATCCTTGCAGTGATGTTTATTTAGCAAGCTTCAATCCACGCCGTCTTCTTAATGCCTCAAATCAATCGTCCCAACGGTCCTGTTCCCCTTATAAATAAAGGAGAGAATGCATATGATGACTTTGTCTGTTTGTCTGTGCGCCCGTGTGTACACGTTTGAAACACATGTGTGGGATGGAGGGAGCAAGGAAAATCAGACTGTTGGGTATGAAGTCACATGGCAAGTAGCTAGGTGATGGCAGCGGGCCAGTTTTCCACCTTATGATAAAAACCATGTATCTGGTGCAACACGTGCGGAGGCAGTATGGTGTCAGAGAATACCAGCGCTGCTGCATCATACCAACAGCTGGATGACCACCTCAGCTGTCCCTGATCCTCGATGCCTTTTCTTGCTTTGTCCATATTATCCCTTTCTCAACTCCATCACCTTTCTCTTTTCATGTCTACACCTTCTCTTCTTGTACTCTATTGTGCACACACACACATTGTCTGGTGTTATCCTGTGTGTGTCCATGTGAAGCTAACAGCAGGTCAGGGCGAACCTGGGTAGGCTTTTTTTTTTTTTATGAAGCATGTCACAAAAGGATTGAATACTTCCCGCAGTCCTTGACACTCCATAGAACCCCCTGTTTCCCTGAGCTCTCTGTTTAGATAAGGGGCCGCCCACCCTTCTTTCCAGGGGCCCCCAAGCGCTTACAGCTGAGATGCAGGTTGGAATGATTATTTGGATGGGGAGACGTGCACGTGCGTAGCCCTCCCCTCTCATTCCCCCCAAGTTTTATGTTTGCAAACTCACCAGCTCAGCAGGGTAAATCCCCAGCCCCCCCATTGCAACCTCAGGGCCCTTTCTTGCTGTTAATATGCAACAAACACGTTATTATTTATTTACAACAGGAATTATTGCAGCGTAAAGCAATAATGGTGCTGTTTGTCAATTTGCTAAAGTCTGACGGGATTACCTGACTGAGTTATAAAGGTGAACAAAATTATCCCAGTGGGTTCAAAGCCCCTCAACTCTGAGGTGATTCTGACCTTTTGTGTTATTTATAGAACTTACAGTTTGCATCCATGAAAAAGTATCAGCTGCAACATGTAAAATAAATAACACCCCAAAATCAGCAGTTTATCTCTAAGACAAAACAAAAGACGGTGGTGGTGGTGGTGGTTAGGGGTTGACTGATTCAAAGCTTTTGTTGTTTCTGCTTTTCATTGAAGAGTTGAACATGACTACAGCTCTGTTCGGCATGTGTTGGATCCATGAATTTAAAAAAAAAGTGTGTATGCATAACATGGAATAGCAGAACAAAGCAATTTATAGAAGTATATCAATTAAAAAGTATTAATTGCATGTCTGAATGTTATCAAGTAGGGTGTCATTATGACTTAATTTGACATATTTGGGAAGGCAAGAGTTCCAGACAAATATTCATGATCGAGAGGAAATATTCAGTCTAAGAGCTTGTTCCTGTCACAGAGATTGTCATGAGTCCTGTCTTAAACCTGTCTGGAACCAGGATCTGGATTAGTTGGGCTTCTCAGTAACTGAGAAGTGGTGAATCATAAAATGCTCCAGTTACTCTGATTACCCACCTTTGTCGTGTACTATTAGGAATAACAAGAAGTACCATTCAAATCTCTGTATGCTAAATATGAAGCTCGGGCCAGAAGACAGTTAGCTTATAAAGTTTATAAAGTTAGCTTATAAAGTAGGGCAGCAGGCGCTAAACATCTAGCCTGGCTCTGTCCAGAGGTAAAAGAAGAAATCTGCCTAGCAGCACCTCCAAAGCTCATATAAGCTAACGTTTGTGTGCAAGTCTAGCTGTTTCCACCCTGCTTCCAGTCCAAGCCAAGCAAACAGTATCCTGGCTCTAACTTTATACTTAATGTACATACATGAGAGTGGTTGCAATCTTGTCATCTAACTCTTGGCAAGAATTAATTTAACAAATAAGAAACAGCATGGTTACTTTGCCTTTAATTTACTCTTTGTGCATCAGCAGTCTTAACAGTACTAAGAGTACATTCATTTAAGTTGCAGCTGGAGCAGCATGGCCTAACATCCTCTGTTTCTGTTTAATAAATGAAACACGTATTTTCTGTTAGTTACTTTGTTATTTTGACATTTATGCATGCAGGCACATTCCCTTTTAAACTGAATATTTGTTGTGGAAAACAGAGGATCCAGTCCCACACCACAAATAGTAAACAGTTGTTGAGAAAGTCTTCTCCTTTCCCAGCAGTCTCGCACATCCTGAATGTGCTGTACTTTCACTCAGACAGAGTAGCCTGATACCCACTTTGATGAAAACCGTAGTGTAATGAGGAATGGCTCCTATGGCCATGACTCACTGTGTTTGTCCTATTTTTTGGGGTTCCTGACCTCCATTATAATTTATCTAACACACAGTCAAAGAATTTACTTTTTAAAAATGTTTTTGCAAATCTCTATTTATTGTGAAGCGGGTAATTTATCTTTATGACTGCCCCCATTCATCTTAGAGAGAGGTTGAGGTCAGCATAAGGACACTGTTCTAAGGAGGATCAAACCTGGGACACCAACCTTTATGGTCATCAACATGCAATGTTAAAATTAAAATCATCTTGTGAACCTGAGTATTGATTGTAGATTATATTTTTTTACAGTGTTATTATCCAAATTAAGCTACTTTTTCATGAGCAACCCTGAACATAACTGGGTGTCATTAAAAAGGGGAGGCGATTTGTCCACCTGAGCCGCTGTGGAAAGCCAACACGTTCCACAGATTCCTGCCTGGTTCAGAAAAAGAAAAGAAAAAAGATAATTTGTGGATAATTGCAACCACATTTTGAAGACACACTCCAGTTCTTAGATGGCCAATATGTCTGATCAGGCAAAGACTGAGTGATGGGTGATACAAAGGTAAAGCAACTCTGATGTATCATTAATTTTGAGAATCTCTGCTTTAATCTTGCTTTTGCTTTTGAGTTTTATTTTATTGCTCCCTGTGGAATCACGGCCCATGTTCCTCTGATCCTCCAGTCCCTTTGTCTTCCACTCTTATCTTTGTCTCTCTGTCATAAAGGGGCACCATTACAGGCTGTAGAAACAGTATTGTACTAGCCATCTGGCTTCAATGAAACGGTTGCTTAGTGAACTGCACTAATAGTCTGATGTATCAGAAGCCCAATGGGTCTGAAACTTGTTTACTGACGAACAAAGCCAGTCAGCAAAAATGACTTAAATCACACTGTCATGGATAATTACAATTCTGCAACAGTATACACTGCCCCCGACAAACAAATAATTTGCTAATATGATGGCTGAATATGTGCAAATATGTTACTTTTTTGTGACTCTGAAAGCAGGAATGCAGAAGTTACACTGACATTTGTCCTGATACTAAAATGAGACAAGAATGACCAATTTAGGGTTAAAATCAGGATTTAATCTGTTCATTGTGTGCCATTTGATTTAATATCTAATCATTTGTGTATGAAGTACAAATGGCAACAGACAAATTGGAGCCAGTCCCTTGATTTACCATGTGTGTGCATCTTGAGTGCACCTAGATACATATTTGCCTGCATGCAAAAATATATACAGTCCAAATACAGAGAGATATACAGAGAGATAATGTATGTGCATTTGTGCAAATATACACAAAGATGTCAATTACAAACATGTACACAGACAGACACGTGAGTACACAAACAGAATCCTGGTGCTTCTTGAAGCTGTTGTCAGGTTTTCAATGTCGGCCGAGGTTTCAGAGGTCCTGGAGCAAATACCTTGCAAAACCAACTACTCCTCCACAGTCCATGTGGATGCAATTCGTGGGTATTTAGAGCGGAAAGTCTCCACAGGGCTACTGGAGAGAAGTCGAAATTAAAACAGCACAGTACACTGCCCGTGCTAATTAACAGTTACAAGTCCCTCATGTCTACTGTTTGACAGCGGATAGTAAACAGAGACCCTCTTTCATCTGTGCTCTTTGTCTTTCAGCTTGGATGTGGGGGGGTCATCGGACATGTCAGAATACAAATTTGTCCTCTTTCGGTGCTTCAAAGTGCATCCATTCATTCCAGCTCTCACTGGCGGAGCGCAGTGAAGCATAAATGACATTCAGAAGATCGAGCACATTGCGGGGACAAAAGAAAGGGGGGCGGGGGAGGAAAGGTCTGTGACACATTGTTGTGTCTGGAGACGTCAGTCTTGTTGATGAGCTGCACTCGTGTGACCCTGAACTCTGGAGGACCTCACTTTGATCCTTCTTTGCAGAGGCAGTCACCTATCTGTGCCCTTGTGCCCTTTCCTCACAAACAGCTGTTTACCTGTCAAAGCCCAGTCAATTTCTGCCAATTCACTTAATCTATACCGGGCCTTACCCATTGATCCCAAAGTATATAGGGCAGTCTGAGAAAATACAGGGCAGCGTTCCTGCCTTGTCCCATTTATAAGAAGCCAAGAAAGGCATCCATCCATCGGCCGTGCCGCTGGCCCCATAACTCACCTCTCAGCCTGGGCGTCGAGTTCGGCTTGAGTTGTGCCTCAACTTTGGCCATGTGCTGCCCTGTCCTTCCCTCTATTTGTATACTCTCCATTCATGCCTGTCTCCCCTCTTTCATCTGCCTCTTTCTCTCTGCCCATTTCTCCCTTCCCAGTCCCCTTGATGGCAGCGGAGGTTTTGTTTGCTGTCACACTCTATCATTCTGGCCTCAAATCTGGGTCTCTGGGACGAGCTCGGTACCTTTCTTTCTCTCTCCCTACTCTCCTCTCCTACTTTTTCTTTCCATCCATCCATCCATCCATCCCAAGGGAATTCTTTTTGTGTTATTTTCCTCGCAAACAGATTCAGGGAGAGTCGTTAAAGCCTTAGTAAATATTTTCCACTCTATAAAAAGAAATTAAGTTTGGATCTAATGTTTAAGAAGAAGTGTTTGAGAGAGGAGAACGGAATATAGTAAAATGGGACAAATAGCGATGGCAGTTTTCTTTTTTTTCCAGGATTATGCTTTACTAGTGAGTGCTTACTTCTCATTTGATGTTTGGCTGGAGACAGAGGTACATGCCATGAATGAATGGGCTACACAGAGCAATCCTTGTTCCTGTAAGTCTGTGCATCAGCTCTTTTCCCCCTGCTTTTAACTCATATTCCTGTCAGGGGCCTCCCATATGTGCTGTGCAATGTGTGCTTTGTCAAGGAGGAAAGAGAGACTGACAGAAAAAGAGATGGATCTTTAGGGAAGGTGCAAGTTCTCTGTTCACTGTCCTGCCTCCCTCAGTGCTGACTCCACATATTTCCCCCTCCTTCAGATTGTAATGGAAAGTTCTGGAGAGGCTGTAATGGAAGAATAACTCCATAAATTTGACACATAAGTCCTGCCGCTAATTGAAGGAATGCAGTCAAGGCAGAGCAGCTGCATTGTTTTTGACACTGATTTAAAGCAAAGAATGGCTACTGTTACTTTAGCAATTAAGATATCATTAAACTTGGTAACAAATGAGTCAGCAAAGTGACTACTCCAAACTACTAGATAATGTTACTCATGTTTAAAGTCCTCGCAGTGTATCGCTTTCTTCCATATCTTGCAATGTGTATTATACCTGCTGCCTTTGTGTTTAAATCGTGACTTTAGAGAATTGACTGTTGGAGCAGTGGATGGATTTCTCCGCCAAACTCCACTTTCAGTCCAGAAACTCTGCATTCCACCGTCTCTGCAGCCCTGCCGATCGTCCGGGTTCCAGCACTCAGAAAAACGTGAGCAAAAGAGGCTCTTTCTATTGAGTTTTCTTTGCTTTGGAAAGTGCTTTCCCTTCCCGGCATCCTTCTCGTGTCAAGTCGTTGGCTTTCAATTTTGCATTGAGGTGCCCAGCTGAGCTGCCCAGCCAAAGGTACGAGTCAATTTGTCTGTCAGTCAAGGTAATAACTGCAAAGCTAATATTGCTCCTTATATGGAGTGATTCGAGGCTGTGCTGTACATCCTCAGTTTTCTGGAAATGTCGAGACATTTAAGATGATTTCAGGAAGCTCTCAGCTTACTAACTATTTGACACTAACTTGTTGAGGTTTCAAATGAGGCTTCATTTTGGATTGAAAATTACTGCCCAAGTGGCAATTCTTCAATTTCACAAGGTTTATAGTAATACTGTCAGTGTTTAGAATAAAATATCCGAACCATACTGGATGGTAATTCACAAAATCATGAGCTCTTTGTGTCAACACAGTCTTAAGAACAGGAAAGTTTCCAGTTTTAACAACACCCCTGATTATTGATCTTTGTCTAACCCTTGACCCCAGCTCTAGAGAAAATTAAAGGCTCCAGTCACCACTCAATACAAGTGGTCAAGCCTCCACAGGGTTAGATATAATATCAGCATCAAGGTTCACAGGCTCCAGTGAACAGAAAGTAGCCACTCAAAACTGAACTATCACAATTTATTTGAGCAGTCCAATATGAAAAAGAGAATTTATTCCATGGACACAGAAAATTCTGTCTAAATACCTGACATGTATCTTTTAAGCTTCTGAATATGACACTGCATGAAACTACACTATAGCAACATTATTTTGCTCTACAGTAGGGTTATGTGAAACTAACAGGGTGTTAGGGTTAATCTTGGGGTTGGGTTTAAAAATGTGGGAGAGATTGAGCAAAGATCAGGATCAGGATGTTGAAAAAGACAAGTGACCCTTTATTGAACATCTACATTTTTCAACATCAAGCAAAACAATGTACTCAAGCAGTTGACCAAAAATTAATTCAGCCTTTAATATAAAAAATAAAAATATAAACATATGCAAAAGAACAACATAATGATCAATCTGTGCAATGCTCATTGATTTGGTTATTAACTAAAAATGTGTGCCAAATAACCCAGTCTTCATGTTCTCAGTTGAAACTAATGGTTTTATATTGTGGAGAATGAGATCTGATGGAAATCCGTCAGTGACACCGACCTGGTTTCCCTCTTAGCTCGGCTGGAGAGGAACAGACGGGCCCATATGACTCCAGTTACCTCGGATTCTTGGTTCATGAAAGGAGAACTTTTGTTTCTCATTCTTGAACATGATGGGTTTATTTCAACCAACGCTAAAAGAAAACACACTTGAGGTATGTGTTTAGGACTTTATGCCTTCTACTCTCTCGTGAAGAAAACAGTGGTCAGGTTCTTGGTTTGTGGGCGTTGGTGTATGGACATGTAGGCTTGTGCATTAAGTAAACTACTAAATCATATCAACTGAAATAATAGGGACCTTCTCAGACAACACCTGCATTAATATGCATCACCTACTTGTATGTGTACATTAGTTGTATGTTTATTTTTACAGTCTTTGTTCAGCTCCTTTTTAGTTGTATGTCCATTTCTGTCTTCCTGTAAATTGTCCTTGGATCTGTGTGTAAGCACACTAAAAGTAACTTAAAACCAGAGTCAAAGGCACAGGGCAGACTAGAACCCAAAACCACAACACTGAAGCAATCAACCTAGTAGAGCTAAGCAGATTTCAAATACTGAAGATCTAGCAATAATTTTGTCCAGGGGTAGGGTTGGGGAATTCCATACAAAGACCAAATCGCAAGCAAAACTGTCTACTGGAAAGGTAGGCAATGCACACTACACAATCAAACGAAGAATGAATGAAACTGGGGCAGTTAAAGTAGTGAGGGACTAATGAGAGAATGAGATGCAGGTGAGGAGGTGGGCAAACCTGGGGAAAATCAGGTGTGGGGAATAGGATGATTGCAGGGAAGGTGAAAGGTGCAGAATCTGAAACAACAAGAGAGTTAGTGACGATGGCATGAAAACACAGCAGAAGAGGGAAAGAAAACTTGTTTGTCTAGCTTGATCTTCTAGCTAGACAAACGGCTAATTTTTTTTGCCCCTTGTGAACCTGCCCACAAAACATAATAACCATAATTTATCAAGGGGGGTGCAGTTCAACAACCGAACCCTGAATTTTAAAACTTATCTGACCTGGGGTCAGATTTGGGGCTAGAAATTGCCAATAACTACAGCTGTTCACAGATGGAAGTCAGTTCTGGTGAAAAGTACTCTGTACAGTTGGTGACCAGGATTTCCCACTTTATATTTCAAATAATCTTGTTTCTGGCAGACTGAGTTGCTCAACTGGACAAAATTTGCCTAGATACTGTGGGTGTTTCTCAGCACATCCACCTCCGGAAAGTGTGCAACAATAACTGGAAGAGTCATGCTGCCCTCCGTTCTTGACCAAAGAGTTGAATCACACCATGTGGCTGGACATTAGTCAGCCTTTGTTGCTTTTCTTTTCTGAGCTCTGGCATCGTTACCAAGCTACATCAAAAACCCCCTTTCCTGTTCCTGGCTGCGTCCTCCGTCCTCTGCCCAGCCTCTCCCATAGAAACGATGGTGTGCAGGTGTGATGAGCTCCAGACTAGCGTCACTGGTGATATCAGATGGGAAGTTGTGGTTGGGCGGACATGGCACTTCGGGGAGAGGGGGGATTTCTCTCTTGCTCATGTTCCGAATTTGGTTTTGCGCCAAGTTCAGAGATGACTGTGAAAAATGATTATGTCATTGGGGAAGTTGGCAGAGTGGTCTTTTTAAGAAGGATTTTCCCCTCTGTTTTTTTTCTCAATGAATATCAGCATTGAGAGAAAACAGAGAAAAGAGGAAACTTGTTAGCTGTTCATTGGGCATTTTTCTAAAGAATTGAAAGGGGATTAATCTGAGAGCTAAAATAGGAAAGAAAATCAAAACAGTATAATGTTCCATAATAATAATTATCCATATAAGGCACTCTCTAAATGAGCTGTTTTAGCTATGAAAACCAGTTTGTACGGTCTTGCAGTCAGGTTTATTTCTGATAAACTCTTTGAGCACCGTCAAATATGGCTTTGATAGAAGCTGCAGCTCGTAATTACTTCAAGAAATCTTGAAGTATCCTCTATAAAACTCTCTCTCTCTCCTCTTATCTCAAAGTCTCTCGCTCTATTTGTCTCTAAAGGGTAGAGTGGTTAGGTGACTCCATTAGTATTCTGACTTTGCCTGGGAAATGGTCTCATAAACAGCTGGGAGCCACAGCAGGGACCAGGCACACAATGCAGCGTGCGTGCGTGTGAAGCTGACATCATACGCCATGGCAAACTAAAGGCTTACAAGTCTGTTGCACACCGACCACCACAATAGCCTAAGTCACCTTTATTAATTCGGGAACAGGTTGCGTGTGAATGCTAATGCTCTTAGTATTTTCACTATGAGACACTCATGGGTACACAGCAGGGCTGTTAGCATCACTAAGCACCGCTTATGACGTAGTTAGGGCACGATGCATGCAAGGTTGGGATGGAGTCACAGAAGAAAAACACTGAAAAACAAAGTGACATTTCCCTGGCTAAATACCCACGTCATAAAAGTAATGATCTACTAGAAAAACTGTTGGGTGCCAGGTTAACAGCTTTTACTGTTCCATGCCATGAGGCAGGATTTATGTGGGTTAGTGGAAATAGTGGTTGACCCATAGAGGAAGTAGTCAGATCCTTGACTTAAGTAAAATTAGTAATACCACACAGTAAAAATACTGTTACAAGTAAAAGTACTGTGTTAAATATGTTACTTGAGTAAAAGTATTTAAGTATTATCAGGAAAATGCACTTAAAATATTAAAAGATTATTATTACTCATTAATGTAAAAGCAGGATTTTACCATTGCAATTGTTGAGGTGCTGCTCATTTGGAACTACTAACAAATGATTATTTTCATTATGTTTTGTATCCTTCCAGCTCTTTTAGCTCACGCCAACAAGTAAATGAAAGTTCAACATTTACTCTTGGCCTTGGCCTTGGCCTTGGTCTTGTTCGGTCACTGTTTTTATCCTCCTCTGACGTTTTATTTGGTCTCTTCATCTCTGCCAAGGTATCTGTACGTTCCTTTCGATGAATGCTAAGCTGGCTTGCCATAAAATTACACCATTGTCGCAAAAGGTTTTGTGCACGGGATTCCAATGCTAAATAGAGCAGAATACAACTTTATTGTCCAGTCAAGGCCAGAAAATCATGTTTTCCGACTAAACACAGAGCCGAATAGTAGGCGCAGCGGGCCAGAGTACCAACGACTGCAGTGACGCCATTCTCCCTGTTACATATCAGTGTACCATCAAAATGATTTTGAAGCTATTTAAGATAAAAATACTACATGTTGCTTTAAACTCAAGCAATAGATTCACTAGGGTGGCAGGTAGATGTGTAGCACTTCCAATTATCATGTGGGAATCGAGCGTTTGCATCCCCTTCGCAGACCTGGAGTTAGTATTCTTTTTACTTGACACATACCCTTGACGATGGTCATCATGTGCAGGGATCTACATCCAAGTCAACTTCTTGCCAGCCTTTTCTCTCAGCTACCATTGTAATGGCAGAGTATATATACCCAAAATTCCTTTAAGTTGTCTAATTTAAACTGATGTCATTTAACATAACCATGATCCTTCTCTAAGCTTAACCATACAGTCATTGGCAAATTGTAAAAAAACAAACACGTAAAGACAAACCCTGCTGGGAGTTGTTTTTTTCAGAGAATATTATTTTATGGTGAAAGGGTTGTATCTCTATCTATACTGATGTATGATTTTCAGTTCTTTTCAGTTCAGTCCACATCGCTCATCCAAATTCAGGAGAGATCATTGAGTGATAAAGGCTTTGAGCTGGATTCACTTCAGTGTACTTCATGAAATGTGTGTTTAATATTGCACATAGGGTGTGTACTTGAGTAAACATTTATTAACAGCAAGGCACCGGCCTGACCATCATAACTTACAACTTGCAGATTAGAAATAAATGTCTAATACATTTCTTTGAAAACCAACCAAACAGGGGACCACGAGGAACACATATTTGGGGTTAAATGCAAGTTAAAGATTTAAGATTTATAAGTGTTCATTCAGAAAGAGTCTATGTGACCAGGAGTGGTGACAGCTTGCCCTTTGACTTGGCATCTCTGTTAATGGACGTTATGCCAGGGTCAACAGCAAACACTATGCCATTTGAGACGTGGCGGCTTCTTATGTAACAGGCTGCTTTCGAGAAAGTGGCTTCTGTTTGGCCAGTGCGGCTTGAGGACAGCAGATCATCCAGGTGATAAAGAATAGTGCTGGCAAAGGCAGCTCACAATTTAAATGTACTAAAAAAATTTGAATATATAACTTAACAAACAAGGTGATGTGTAGAGTTTGTGTGAGGGTGGTAAACTCAAAGACTATCAAATATAGACTGTGACAGGTGGCAAGAACATTAAATCACATCTTAGTATGAAAAGGCTCATCTTCTCACATGTGAAGCTTCAGCATTTTTCCCAAGTGTCTGATGGTCTCGCTGTGAGCTTCACATTCCTCTACTCTCCCAAAGTGGCCAATGCCACAGGCGTCCGCAACCGTGGTTACATAACCAGTGCTGAAGCTGTACATCTCTGCAACATATTTACCTGAAATGGCTTGACCCGTTATTGAGCCTGGACAGCAAGAGCGACGGCCGAGGTCTGGTTTCTTGAGAGCATATCAGCAATCAGAGGCCTCTCAAATAAATATTCACTACCTGGGTTTTAAAAAAATCAGTCTTCCTGATGCAGCTTTGCTCTTAGACACATTTTATTTCATTAATAAAACAAATATGAATGTATCCCTGCACTGTGCAGAGGGATGTTTATTCAGCTTTTCAGCACTCGACGAGGCTCGAGCCTGTTGAGGCCTTAACGCAACACTCGTTCAGTGAATCAGGGGCCAGCAGCTCCCACTGACAGTTACACTCAGTTTGGGTTTATTACATTCACACATACCAGGAGGAGGGAAGTGACCTCTGGTAGTCTGCTGGGTACCATAACACTAAATGCTGTATGAGTTTCTGCCTCATTGTTCCAACACAGTGTCATCTCCTATTTTGAAAAATGTATCCAGTGGGGTGAGACCGTCCACTTGCTTCAGAAGGTTTAAACGCAGTAAGTGTCATTATCTTTAAAAAGTATTTGAAAAAAGGGTAGAACACTTCATTAGTGTAATGGAAATTATGCTTAATTATATTGTTGTTTTCAAAAAAGGACTATTATAAGACTGAAAACCAAATTTACCGACTTGTTATGATAGATATGTGTTGCAGTGCAAGATATAGCACTGGGCAGAACTCCCCATTCTTTCTCATGCTTCAAATTATGTGAGGTATTTGGAAAAAGGAACTTAAGTGTGTCCCAAGTGGATCTAGAGTACGCAAGGGTATAAACTCTCACTTAGGAAAAACACTGAGGATAGGTAATTAAAATCAGAGAGGAAGCATAACAGATGGGATAGACAGCCTTACAACTTATTACTGAGAAAGAAAGTTAACTGACACTTTCTCTCCTCTCTCTCTCTTCCCGCACTGGTGATCGTCCTTTGACAACGGCCCACGCAAAACACGGCGAGTCCCGGAGAACGCACGCTAAGATAATTACTGTGCAAATCATGACAATCAATTATGTAAGTATGGGAGGTAAGAAAAACAGTCCCTGGCACACACATGCAAAAACACAAAAATATGGGTTTGTCCGTCCAGACACATACGTGGCTAATGGCGAAGCCCACGTGCAGAAATGAAACATCACTCACCCGTCAGCTCAACATGTGTGTTAAAATGTCCCATTTTGATGGTATTATGAATGGGGGTCAGCCTAGAAGATACATACACGGTGTGCAAGCAGTGTAATTCTTTGTGTTTGTCAGTGTCTTCAAGAGCGTGTTTGATGTTTATGTGTGTGTGTGCTTGTTTTTGAGCATACAGCTCGCGTACTTCAGAGTGGGGTACATACGCAAGAAGGCACGAATCTGACATCAGCACGATTGCATATTTCGGAATCCTCTGGTTTTCTTCATTTTCACTACCGTCCCCTGCTGGAACCCAGGCGCCGACATTAGAACGCTCCTCTTCTCCTGCGTGTAAACAGAGTTATGCAATTGTCCCGCTGCAGATGATAAATGGGCAGGGGCAGCGATGAGAATCTCACGGCCTCCTACGTCAGCACAGAGTGAGAAACCCCAGCGCCAGACCTCTCCTTGTAAATCATTTTGTGTGTGTGTGTGACAGAGAGAGGAGAAATGAAAACAGGAATGAGAGATGGAGCAGCTGTGTGGGCCAAGGAGGACAACAAGGCATGTAAACCGCAGATAGAGAGAGAAGCAGAATATGTGAGACAGAGCCAAGGACTGACGTCTGCTTGACCAAGCCAGTACAAGCACAATCGACATCAGTGACAAAGTGATCACCTCAGGGGAAGGATTTTCCACCTTTCACTTTTCTAAGATTAATTTCCCTCCTCCACTCCAGAACTCTTTGTGGTGTACCTTGCAAGTCTGTACATTCTGCAGGCATCACACGATCTCGGAGATGCTCAGATAGTTGGCTGGCGATCATGTTGTATCACACACTCAGCAACTCTTTTGCCGGCCTCTTGGCAAAGGGAGGTCTTTCCCAGAAGGAGAATGTTGACCTGAGTTATTGCTCTCTTCTGGTGCAAAAGATGACCTTATCAACGCTGCAACTTTCAACAATCAATAAATTACGGCTAAAATCAAAGCAGTGAGGAATTTGTGGCTGTAGACATCTGAATCTGCAGAAGAGAGGTGACATTGGAATCTGCTGCATCTTGATGAGGTTTCATATTGACATGCAAATGCAAATGCATGTTAGGCAGGGGTCTGAGAGAGTGCATGCAAGTTCAAATAACTCTACAGCGGTTTCAGTTGCAGAAAAAAACATGAAATTCATGGATTTGCAAGACTGCTTTGGTGCAAATACTTAAACAATTAGTCAATTGATCAATTTGTTCAACATAATGAATTGTCAGCAATCCTTTAGCTCACTTATCAAGCAAAAATGCAAGTCACTGATTACACCTTCTCATATGTGAGGATAATCTGCTTTTGTCTGATTTCTCTCACTGTAAAATGACGATCTGTTAGGTCTGGATCGTTGGTCAAACAAAACTAAGTATTTCAAAGACGTCAGCCTGGGCTGTGGGTTGCATTTTGAACATTTTACTGATGATGACTGAACATACAGTTCAAAAAGTGATTTATTTAAACAAAAAGAGAGCACACTTACACACTGAGTGGCTGAGTCCATGAAAAGCAAAAACAGAACGAAACAAAAATCCAACACAGGTAATCCAAACAGAAATCCAAAATCCAATGGAACAGGGTGACTAGACGAGCGAGGCTGACAACAGGCGTTATAGCGCACACGACAGACAGGAGGGGTAACACAAACAATGACCGGACAAAGACTGAAGAGAATCACCAATACACCAGGGACAAACGAGCAGGGCAGGAGAACACAGGTGACAGACATGAGGCTAACGAGACCAGGCAGGCAGAGAGGGACAACAGGTAAAGGAACAAAGTAAAAACTAGTGGTGGGCATAGATTAATTTTTTTAAATCTAGATTAATCTCACTGTAATCTAGAAAATTAATCTAGATTAAAATGGCTCATTTGAATTCTGCCAAAGGCATTCAGAATATGTGTGCAAACGGGTTTCCAAATGCATCACAAACTGCTTGAGAAAGCTGTTCTACTATGATAATTGGTGATGAAAATAAATCATGTTCAATAGATGTACTTGTGTGTAGCGTGTGATGTGCTTTGCGTTTAGGTGGTACTTGAGACTGGAAGAACTCCTACAGTAAACTAATTCCGCATTGCACAAGGTGCAAACAACCTTAGTCTTGTCGAATTTTCCATTGGGAAGCTTCTTAAAAGTAAATTTTCCCAGAAGCAAACCTGACGGCTTCAGAAATGTTCGTACACAAAGTGCTGTCCAACAGCTGTCAGTAAATACCGTGAGTGTGAGTAAATACCGCACAATGCGTTTTTTAATCAACCAGCGTATCAATAACTAACCTGGCTAGTTGTAAACAAACAGCTGGCCGAGCGAGGTTGTAACTGGAACGCCGTCAACTCAGGTGTGACGTCCATTCCCAGCTCCGACCTCCGAGGTAAATGTAACGCAGCAACAGCTGCATCCATGTTAGCACGTCACGTTTGATGTGGTAATTTCACAGTAGGCAGACACACAGGTTCGAAGACTTGTTCTTGCCCCCTACAGTGCAATTCGGCTTGGTATACATCTGTGCTAAAATATCAAGGTGAAAGTCAGCATAGCTTGCCGATAACGGCCCACCACTAGTAAAAACATAAATAACATGGAAAGACAGCAAAGTCAGGACACAGACAGAGACGGGACCAAACAGGAGACAAGACTACACTAAAACATGGAGATAAAAGACTAAGGACTAAGACAGACCATCAGAGTACACAGAATAGGAAAACACTAAACATGAACTTAAGTACAGGGCCGAGAACTAAGATGAGAGACAAGACAGTTACTAAGAAACTTAAAGCGAAAGAAGCAAAATAATGAAGGCTACAAAACTCAAAACCATGACAATATCCAATAAATACAGGAAAAACAATAGTACAAAACCCAAATCCTAACACCTAGTGCATATTCTTATACAAATTCTTACAACAATGGATTCTGATTACTATATTCCCCTATATTACATGTTTCCTTTGCAATGAAAAGGTTAAAGAACTTGTTTAATAACCTGCAGTGATTATTATACCAGCTATCATCCCAGTCCCATGTGTTAGTCACATTTCTGGCTTTTGCTTTAATAAAACAGAATGCAATTGTCTGCCTTCAACAGTCAGACTAGATCTCAACTTTGCACACAAGGTGTCTTTCCTCTCAGAATAACACTCTGTCCAACTGAAATTTCCCCAACACACGCAACCGAGCCGGCAGCGGTCATTGTTGAGCACAAGCTTATGATCCTGGAAGCCGCAGAGAACGGCCCCGATACACCCAGGCCAAGAATGCAAGGTGCAAGAGCAGCAATTTCCCCCTTCCCCTAGTTGTCTTAACACGCTACACACAGAGGCCATCATTATGGCTGGAGCACACTCCCACTGAGAGGCAGTATGGGTCCAGGTAGAGTTGCAGCATGTGCAAGGACAGATGGAATGAAACGAAGAACAAGCCGAATGTGAAAGCTGATTTGTAAATAAATAGAAGCTTCTAGAAGTATTCTCTGCTAAGAAGGACACACTGTGCATACTGTGTGGCCTTGGGTTACAAGCAGTACAAGCACACTACAGTATGTATCCAATCGTAATTCATAATTCCGTATTGTTGTGTTTGTCCAGGTGCGTAGCAGCAGTCTATGGGGTTTTAAGGGGGGGTTGAAGGGGTTTATGGGGGGTCTTGTTTCTAAGATAACACCAAAACACAATTAACCCCCCGTGACACATGAGAAGCACTTCCTGAGCTTCAGCTATACCAGCAGTTTCCCCTGCCAGCCAGCGCTAGTAAGGGTTCTATATAGTAAGTTCTATTGTAAAAAGGTGTGTTTACTTTGGCCTGTGCTCACCTTTTTGCCATTACCTAACCCCCACCACCCACACCCCACTCCACAGACTGGTGACTTTGCAGTCGAAATCCAACCCTCATTGCAAATTACCTTTGTCACTGAAAAAAAGCCTTCCCCTTGCCCCTCTCATCTCCTTTGGTAAAGAAGCCAAATGTTATTTTGCTGAATATCAATGGCAATTTTTGGTGTGTGCCCCCCGCACATTCCTGGCAAAGTGCTGTAAAATAAACGGCCGGCCACTAACTTTCAACGAGCTGAGATGGGGAGGGGGGGGGCAATAGAGAAAACAAGCACACGCCAGCGAAAATGGGCAACTGGTAGAACGCAGGGCTCTGCTGTTTGTTGTTACAGATGGCCACGCTCTTAGCAGGCCTCAGTCGATTTTCATTGTGGGTGAGCAGAGTGTAAGAAGAATAAAAGAATCAATTGTGAAACTTGAGAGGTAGAGTGAGAAATCTGTGCTGAAGACACTGGAGGATTTATTGTGTTTGCATTAACTGTAGATGCTGTACAGGCAAGAAGGTTTGGCCCTGAAAAGGGCTTTGTGTTGTGGTGTGGTGGAATTTCAGCACCGTGATTACTAACCTCCAGTTCTGAGACTGCTGAAGATGAAAAGTATCCCATCACTGTGATCCTTTAAAAGTTAGGATGATTGTAGTGGCAAACCCATAGAAAATGATCACCTGATTCTGCAGATCCTCTCAGTGTTTTAGCATCTCTAGGCTTATTGTTTTGGGTCTCCAAGTGTGCAACTTTTGGTTCAGCCTCACCGCTCATCTAGTTACACAAGGTGTAAGATTTTTAGGGAAACCGCTCACGCTAGCTGCTCAGCGCCAAACAGCGGACAGACAACTAGCTTCTAGTTGATAAATGTGGTGGAGCATTTAGCAGAAAAAGAGCCAGATATCTTCATCGGGAATTGGTGAAGACAAAAATGGCTGAAAGGAGAGTGAATGCTGGTACTAATGATATCTATATCATTTTTTATATATTAATTTATCATTTATATATCATTGAATTAATTAATTAATATATCATATTCATTAATATATAATTTTCTTATATATTAATGATATAATCATATCTGCTAAGCAGGGGGGCCGCCAGGAATTTTGGGCCCCATGACAAAAAAATCAAATTGAACCCGCTCTGCATAGAGCTGTCACTACTTCCCTAAGACTTAACTGTCCCATCAAAAGCTTTACATAACTCTAATTAAAGGCTTGCAAGTGTCTGGCATCTTGTAGTTCATAGCACAAGAGAATGCAGTTCACTATTTGCTTCTCAATTAAATTGCCCTTCATGATGGGAATAAAGTCTGTTTCTATAGATGTCATGTTACGGTCACAATTCAGTCTAAATGAACGTATCAAACTGGATTATTTTAATATAGTCTGTAACTTACTTGCAGGCTGAGGTGTCCAGCATCCAGTACAGACAGGAAGGTGTTTTTTATTTTATTTATTTCAAAATGATCATTATGTGTGATAATAATTTGTGTTCGAATTTCTGTCATAAAGAAATATTTCATTTTCTGTTTTTGTTATGGTAAAAAGAGCGAGAGACAGAGAAATCCCCTCAGACTCCCTGTAATGATGCTAACTCATTAACACCATGTTGCTTACCTTCTTCACTGGGACAGGGAGGCTACAGTTATGGTTAGACTGGTCTGCTAAAAGGGGCAGGAACAATGATTTAATATGAATATCTTGCTTTAAACTTTTCCCTGCACTGATTAAATGTTGATGAAATAACACTAGGCTAACACTAGTCTGTAGCTAGCTAGCTTTCACTGTAGACATTAAGCCAGCAGGTTAACACCACTCACAGACTAAAGGCTGCCCACCTTTCTTGGTGAAAAACTGGGTTACTGATTGACATCCTTTCCTTTGTATTTCCTCTCTCTCTTTTCTCTTTTTCCTTTTTTGAAAACCAGATTTTGGTTTACTAGACAACATTGTGATCACTGTATTTCTGCCACATCGCAGATACAGAGGGGTCGGTCAGTATGTTTAGCCTTTGGTCAATGGAGATGTTTAACTTACTGCCAAAACAAGTAAAAACAAAGAGCTCATACATTTTATTGTTAGATTTGAAATATATAAATACTCTATGATAATGGTTTATATAATGTATAATATAATATATCTTTTTTTTATCAGTTATCAGCGTTTGGGGCCCCTGTCAGTCAGGGGCCCTTGGAATTGTCCTAACTTTTCCCCCCTATACGGCGCCCCTGCTGCTACGTGTGCCGTTCTGTTTGCTAACAAGATTGCCATATCAACTTTATAAGATTTAACTTGTGTTCATAGCTTGTCACCAAAAAGTTCTAATAATAAGTTTACTAAAGTTTAACAGAGAAAGAGATCAATTGGAAGATATAATGTTAATATTAACTGGATAAATATGTCCAGTTGATTTTGCCTTTGCTTTTTTCCTCCTCTGCATAGATAGAAATATAGGTCACCACTGCTATAGGTCAAGCAAGTACACAATAACAAACTGTTACTTGTTCCTCTCTCTGCTGTTTGAACATCAGTGTTGTTTAATGACTGGTACACATCAAGGCATCAGTGTTGAAAGTAGGGCGCTGCAGGTTTGTAGTGAAGAAAGTTATGATCCTCACCATCCTTGGACCATTATTACATGTGGTTGAACCTCATCTTTTACTCAGGACCACAGTTTAAACACTATATTCTGCAGAACTACTAACACACAAAACCATCTATTTGTGGTCGGCTCTGCTGCACAATCTGTAATCAAAGATTTGTGCTGCGGAAGTCATAAATACACACAAACACATGTGCGTGTGTATTAATCTGGTGGGTGTGCACATGTACATGTATGTAAGTGGATGTTTGGGCGCACGTGTGCATTCATGCATCAGTATTTATGCATGTGTTTTGCAAGAGGGCCAGAGAGGGAGGGGAGGTAACAGGCAAACAGCTGGCCATGGCTTCGCACCTTACACAAACTCAAGCTCTGTTGATGCTTCACCGCCGCATCCCAGCAGAAACAGCTGGAGTTGTCACCGCTCAGATGCGCCACCTTCAGCATACAGCCACCTGGAGGGAAGCAAGAAGTGAGTGGGAGAGGAGAGAGAGCGTGCCAAGTTAAGGGAGTCATACTAAATTTATGTCCAAAGCATTTTAAAGCAAAAAACCCCAAAAACATTTGGTGCTGTGCTTTCCAGAGAAACAAAAGTACGGAAAGCACAGAAATTAAATTACAAAGAAGAGGAAAACAAGTGTGATGTCTGAGAAGAGGTGGGGAGTGGAACAAGGGAGAACATTTTAGAAAAGCGAAGCATTGGGATGAAAAAAACCTGAAAAATAGAGGAGCTGAGGTGAAAAGCTGATAATAAAAGGGTAAGAAACACAGGTAGAGCTAGCCCTAAAATGTGAGAAAAGGGCAAGCAGGGCCTGAGAAAAAGACGGTAAGGATGATCCTCTATGTAGGTAGAAGGAAGAGCATAGAGCTCTGAGAAATGGAGAGAAGCTTCCAGGCTGAAGTTCAAGCTCCCCTCCTCTTCACTCTGTGGTTGCAATTTCCC
Source organism: Lepomis macrochirus (assembly GCA_024633595.2). Classification (NCBI taxonomy): domain Eukaryota; kingdom Metazoa; phylum Chordata; class Actinopteri; order Centrarchiformes; family Centrarchidae; genus Lepomis; species Lepomis macrochirus. The sequence goes on from JALXJV020000025.1 coordinate 8,710,351, forward strand.
CTTCTTTACTGTAACCCAAACCCAGGCAGCTCATATAAAAACACTATCTGTGGGCTTGGAACGCACTTTGACGTCAAAAGGCTTTTCCCATGAGGGCGCGGGGACCCTACTCAACAGCCCCTGCCCACGTCAACAGAGGTAAGAGCGCCAAATCTCTCTCGTCCAATTGCCAAATTACTCTAACACTCAGGACGTCCCTCTGTGTGCTCCTTTGGGATGAAGATTAAATGGCCGAGCATGAGCTCACTGATGTAGGCCTTTGTTACTATTATTTCCAAATCAAACACTGACCTTGTTGTGGTAGTGATCAGCTGTAAGCTCTGCTTTTTGTTACGTGCGACAGAGTAGCAATCTTGAATATAGCTACAGCAGTTCTGACTACACACAGAAAGAGGTAATTGTTTTTTTTAAATGAGGTGGTAGGCACACATAATACAGTGGGATCTAACAAGATGAATTTGTATTAAATATATACATTATTTTTAATGGTACAAAAAAATGTATGTAGCTTGGAAACAAGTGAGGTGCCACCGTACCTTCCGAATGATTGTGACATTAAGGTGTGTATGTGGCTGTCTGTACACAGCCTATTATTAAGATACACTGCTCACTTAAACATGCTTGCATGCAACTAAATATAACTTGCATTATAGTCTAAAAATATATAAATATTACTTTTATTAATGTATTAAGCGATTTTAAGACTGCTATTAATAATTAAGCTCACTCTCCTCCACTCTCAATTTTCTGCTGTCTCTCATACCTGCACCAGAGGCTGGCAAATGCATGAGCAGAATAACAACTGTGTTATATTAATGTAGATGCAAATTTCTGATACATTTTGAATTATGTTCTAAGGTTTTGCATGCACAGTTAAGTGTATTTTCCATTTTTCACAACTGACTTTGAAGTTGATGGACTCTTAGAGGTGAAGTGAACCCAGTGCCTGGCTGCTGAAAATTCACCGCACACCCAGACAAGAAACAGGCCGGGACAACATCTGAGGACTAAGATGAAACACTTCAGGTTCAAGTCCAGCATTGCTGTAACGTAACCTTATGCTGTGGAAGAGCAAAGCAGCAGAAGCCTATAAAGGCCGCACAAGCCCTGCAGGTAACACCTGTTGGAACATGCAAAACCCATGTATAAAAAGCATCAACATCAGCATGACAACAACAACAACAACTGTGGCCCGGACGAGCCAGCCCTCTCAACTCTGGTTTCTTCGGCCTCCTTGAAAATCGTGTCGGTCCATGCTAGCAAACGTGGGAGGACCAGCTCCGCTCTGTAATCATGCCTTCTCCCTCCTAACAGACAGCTGTGTAACCAGGTGAGTCGCAGAGCTTTCATCTTAATGACAACCCCTGGCTGACTGCTGTCAACGGGGCTAAAAGGGCTTAAGGCCAACTGCAGAGAGGATTAGGAACACGACTGGGAACAGCAATAGGTTTTCCATGCAGCTCTTGGCTTTTGTTACGTAACAAAATCTGTCCTTTTGGAAAGCAGAAGTGCGCTGGCAGCATAATAATTTGCTGTTGCTGCGGCTGTCGGCCAGTTTCGTCAAACGTACAGAGCAAGAAGTGATACGATCAGCGATGCCGAGGTGTTTTTCAGCCGGCCTGAGCAACAGATGGACATTGAACCAGGTGCACATTATAAAAACAAAACATTGAGGTGACTGACATTGAAAAACACACATACTTGAATGTCAACATACAACTAAATCCAGCCACATGTCCCCCTGATCAGTAATGACACGTCCACACCACCTCAATGCGCTTTCACATATGGATCCCTTACAGAGAAAAAGTTAATAAACGTGTGTGGGTGCACAAAATGTTCACCTCACACCGACAGGGCTTACAGGTGTAGTGCAACACAGGAAATTTCTTGCAGGCAATAAAGCTATGAATCGCCTCAGGGAGACTAAATGTTCCCTGCTACGATTTGGGCAGCGTATTACACCAGGTACAGACAAACGCTATCATGATTTTCAGTAATCATTTGAAATATGGTCCTTACTGGTGTGATGGAGGCAGAGTGATGTTTTTTTACTTAGCATTAGTAGTATCACTGAAGTAAAGTCAACTTACTGTAATTTTAATTGACTCATCGCCTTTTAAGGAATGTGAGAAGCCTCCCATATAAAGTTTAATGATGACTAATATTGCCTCATATAAGACCAGAAGCCAAAGCAAGGATGGATTATCTCGTTGTTATACTCATCAGGAAACATGTCTGTACCCTATATGGAAGCTGTATCTTCTGTATGAAAATACAAAAGCAGCCACCGTAAAGTCAATAAAGTTTCAGCAGGAAACGTTTGTCCAGAGGATTCACTGAGTACAGCAAAAATACATGCAATAAAAATCTATTTAATGATGGTACCAAGCAGGTGGGGTTCAACGCCACATATTTTGAACAGCAGCCCCATAGAAACATCAGCTCATGTAAACTGAGCAACTCTTGCTAAATCAGAGCAATACTGACTTTCTGTACTAAAAGAAAAACATTTGCTTTGCTTGCTGATTTTTGCCTTGCATTGTGCCTGTGTTGCAGACACTGTTAGGGGGATACAGCTTGCATATCTTGACTTTGACATTGTCCATGTGTCAGCTTAGTACAGCACCTCACACACACACATACACACACACACACATCCCTCCCTCTCTCTTTTTCTCTGTCCGCAGCTCCCCAGTCCCTCTTCCGAGAAGTGGACAGAGCATAGGCCTGTCGCTCTCTGTTACACCACCGCTGCTCAACCTCTCTGTCTGTTTCTCTCTCTGTGTGTTTCAAGCTATCTCAACTGACTCACTGATCACCTGAAATAAAACATTTTTGCCTAATTTTGATGTAAAACAAAATATTTAAGTCAACTGCACACATGAAGAGTTGGAAACATTTCCAGGAGTTGTGTGATTTCGTACATTCCCCAGAATACCTTTCAGCGACCCTGAGATAACAAACCTAGAGTTTACCATAAACAGATCTAAACTCCATCATCATTCTGCTTACCCAAAATGCACCAGTCTTATGAAAGTAGCTTCAGTTAACCCGAATACAGTGCTGTCAGTACTAGAAATTGCTGTTCATCACAATGCATTCTTCCTTGTGTGATTTCTGAATGTCAAGAGAAAAATAATCAGTTTCGACATATGTATTTCCAGATGGTCACATGACAATCATTGCTGAAACAATAACTGCTATAACAGCTGCATATTTCTCGTGTTGACTTCTTCTGCGGGTTGTTGACCCCGTCTGGACAGGTACTGCAGAACAATAGCCATGTCCACCTGCAGATGGATCCACTGGAAAAACATCAAAAGACAAAATGGCCCAGCAGGAAAATATGCCATTTTAAAAAAAGCTGCTCTGGTTGCAGAAACAAATATCTAAATTCAATAACAGTATAAGATGGCCAAGTGGTTCAGCGTTCCAGGACTAAAAGCATCATATTGACAGTGTCTGTGTCAGCCAAATACTAACTCTCTGAAATCTGTCTTTAGTTTAATTGAGGATTTTCAAACTTGGATATTTTTTAAACATGTGCACTGTAATCTAGATGTTAGTTGCTTAACTCTGGCATAAACAGCAGCGTCCTGCTCTTGAAGGAGCAGTCTGCTGCAAAGAGCAAAAGCTTAGTGGCTGTAATATGAGAGCAGCTACAAGCTCCTGCAGACGCCTCCATGCAGCTCAGGCAGAATGGATGAAACCATAATGCCCCCTAGAGACACAGAGGAGAACTTGACAGAAATAAAATTGAAAAAATTAACAGTAAAGCATTAAGGTTTTATTATTCATAAGTAGGCTTTTTGTGCTGATTCATAAACTTAATAACACAATATCCTTATGAGTTAGGTTACTTTCATTTTGCTGTGATTCATGTTAAATTAAGGCTGTTATAATTGCTCAAGTAGCTCCACTATTTATTTTTTTACAAACTTTAATTAAGTAAAGATGTATGGATTCTGTCAGACCTGCTGACTTACACTTGTGGACGTTCACAACATCCTCTGTCAAGCTGAGAAAACCCATCAAAGCATCAAGCAGCACATTTTGATGACTCCTTGCTACTGCAGTCATGTTTTACTAGGTATGCTGTGTCAGGAGGCTCAGCAGTTTTTCACAGGCCTCATTTTCATGGTGACTTTGAATGTATTTGTCATTGGAGCCCAGTTTTTTATTAACTTATGTTAAGGTGACTGCCCTCACAAAATAGCACTGATGAATGCAATTCTCTGAAATATTTTGTTAAGTCTGACCTTGAGGGATTAAACCAGTTTGGATGTTCGGTGCAGCCAGTGTTCGAAGGCATGATTCTGTTCTTGCATAATTACATCTCTGTGAAGCGCATGGTGGTTTCCAGCATGAAGGCCACGTCAAAGCAACCGCCAGACTGGGGTTTATGATGCTTAGACTTGCTAATTAACTGACATACAGCGCAACATCACATAATTCAGCCACATGTGGATATGAGCGCAGTGGTGAGGTGAGGCCATACAGCCAAGTTGTGCTGAACCAGCTCCTGCTCCTCCTGCTCTACATTTTAATGTGTCGAACTTGCTAGTTAACATATGATTCCACCAGACTTCAGGTTTTGAACTCAAAAGGTGAGGTCAGACAGTCAATGAGTGTACTCAGATACAGTGAATTTGATTTCTGAATTAAAGGATAATTTTGGCAATCAGGCTTATTCACTTTTTTAGATGAGAGTATTGATATCAGTCTCATTTCTGTACAGTAAATATGAACCTACAACCATCAGCATAGGGGTTACCTTAGCTTAGCATGAAGACTAACCCCCTATAAAACAACATCAACAGATGTGATTTAACGTGGCAATTATTGAGCGCAAGAGGTGCATGGGCGTACAGACAGCAATTGGACAGATCCAGGCCAGCTGTTTTCCCTTCTTTCCAGTCTTTATGCTAAACTAAGCAAACCTGCTTAGCTTCATATTTACCATATAGACTCTTCTGCAGAAAGAGGTTAACTGAATCAATTAGCCTTCAAAACCTTTTTGATTTCAGATTAAAAAATTCAAACTTTCAGCAACTGCCTCCATAATAATGAAATAGCTATAGCATTTTGACTAACTGCAGTGAGAGACTGTTTACCAAGTAGCAATACCATAATAACCACTATTGACTAACCATGAGAGCTCAAAATATGTTTTATACTCCTAATAAACGGCTGCCGCACGGCACCACACTTTGTTCCGTGCAAAAGTCTCAATTGTTTCATTGAATACTTGAAGGCGACAGGCAACATAAAACATAGATGCATAAAATTTTTTATAGTTGGCCATTAGCTGGAAACGTGTTGGCTGTTACAGTGCTGCAATAAAGGGTGTTTCATTTTATTGCAAATTGATGGAGTGCTCCATTGTTCAAGCAGCTTGTTGCCGCTTTAGGCCCCTTTGATTTAGCACTGAAATGAACTACAAACATTTGTTTAAAGGCTGTTACTGATGGGAGGATGTGAACTGAGCGCTGGCATTAGTTAACTCGGGATAAGAGGAAAACCACAGAGGCTCTCACTGCTGAAAGGTGCAAATGAGCAAGGCAGTGACCTCTCTTAGTATAGACACATGCATGTACCAAGGAATGGCAAACCTAGCTTTGTGATAATTCTCGTCGAGAGTCAGAGATCTAAATAATGTGGATCAGTTTTTCTAAAAGTTGGGAGATCATCCAAAACTGTGGAGATAAAATGGACCATTAAAGCCCAAAATCTTTATCTGAAGATGGAGCTCCAGTGATGAAAGCACTTTCTGTTTCTAATTTGTCACTTTCATCTAACCTTGCAGGGTAAGACTTCGATCCTTCTGCTTCACATGCACGCCAGACACGTTTTTATCACCATCTCACATTTATGTTTGTTACCCTTTCTCAGTAGTCCATCTATCCCTCTAAATCTCTCATTCCGTTTTTTTCCTCCCTGTCTGCTTTTCTACACCTCTTCCCGTGGGGTGAGTGGGTAGGATGTGACTGTTAGAGTCATAACAAGCCGGTGGAAACGAGTCAGACATCGGAGCCAGCAGAGGAGCCCTGCTGCTTCGCCCACCTCCTGATGACTTTACAATGTGACAAAACCACTCGTCCTTGTATTACTGAAGGGGACATGTGTGCCAACCTGCTGAGGAGCATACAACAAGAAAAGATGACAATAAGAATTTGGCTGGGGGTCGGAAAAGAGAGTTGAGTCGTGGCGAATTTGTGTGTACATCTCAATTTCTGTGTGTGTGCATAGATCTGTGGCTCCCACACACAGTGAGGAGCACCAAAACGTCCAGGAAGCCTAATAGCACTTCAAGCTTCCTTCCTTTGGGAAAACCCACCGGCCCGCTGACGAGCTCAGCAGGCAGCTCGAGCTTCCAGATCCACCATTTATCTATCTTTCTTTATGTATGTAGCTATTGGTTAGCTTGCTAGAGCTATCTGGCCATCTGTCTGTTAAACTTAAAAACTATTTAATATTAACAACATTAAGAGTTTAAAGAGAGCAAACGGCATTCTGTGGCTGTACTTAAGCATGGGGGTGCTTTGAGCAAAATGCTAACATTACATGGCAAACACAGCATGCACTAACAGTGTTCACTACTTTTTATTTAGCTTATCATTTGCTAATTAATACAAAACTCAAAATACAGATGAGGCTCATGGGATGTCATGATTTTGCAGGTATTTGGTCATGAACCAGAGTATTGCATTTCACTAAAAACCAAAAATGTCAAACTCATAGCGGTACTGGGGTGCAAGGCCGGTATCACCACAGTCATTAGGCTACAAGTCTCGGAACCACGAATGGCCTTTGCCCTGCTGGGAGTCTTGAATGTCTGTAACAAATGTCACGGCAATCCATCCAATATACGAGGTAGTTCAACCTGGATCGAAGTTGAGTTTGAGGCCACAGTAAAACATTAAACTGAGGCTTTTTTTTTGGAGGACCTAAGATATATTATCTTTTTATGAATAAATTTGTTTGCACACTCATACCGTGTGTGTGTGGGCAGACTAGCCACCACTTTAATTCTTTATTTGTAGAGCTTTCTGATGGCGTGTGTATGGTATGTAGCGGTGTGTGGCAACAAAATGCAGATGCTGCGTCTACACTGCCGGAAATTAAACGAGAAGAAACAGGTCCTACAGCAAACCTTTCCACCGCAGCCAAACATAATAAAAAACTTTGTGACACCGCTTTACATTTTCTGGCATTTCAACTTTCTACGCAGATATTAAAAATCGGCATAAGCACAGTTGGGTGGAAATACTTTGACTACTTTTAACGCAATTATACTCTTAAATAAATACAATGAAATTCATATACTGGGCAACAGGAGCCTCTCCGATGAGAGTCTACTCACATTCAGTCCACTGCAGGGGTCCTGCTGTGGTCAAGCCAAGAGCAGGAATGCAGACTGGTATCCCAAGGGCAGTGGGTTAAGAATCTCTGTCTGCTTCTGTTTTTTTCTCCTCCACCCAAAACAGTCCAGGGCCTTGGAATGGTGTTAAAACAACAGGGCTCTCTTAAATTAACCCAGTAAGAAAGTCCAATTCAGCATTTCCTTCACGGTTCAACAAAAGCTCTCCCTCGCTCTCTCCAAACCCGTGAGGGGGTCTTCTGCAGGCCACGGCTATGTAAAACCCAGTCCAAACAACCAGGTGATGGAGATGAAGGCCTGGCTTAGCTTGACTTGTGTGGCAGTTGGCCAGCTAACCCACTTTCCATCTGACCAATTGTTTACATCTTGTGCAACTTAACAAACAATGCAGTGAGCATGATGCAACAATGCAACTGCTAATAAATAACTTCTCAGTGGGTTGTAAGTGTCACAAATTTAGATTTAGTGTTATATTTAATAATACTTTCGAGCTGTAGTAAGTTTAGTGGCTTTTCCTTCGCCATCGAACTTACCAGATGTTAGGATGTCTGTTGTTATGGTTTTATTTATCCAGACTTTATGAACTCAATGCCCGATCCTTGGAACAACACTAAGCATATTGTCAACTCATCAAAGACAGAGCAAACCGCTGGAGCAGGCGATCATCTCCAGATCTGCGATTCTCTGCTCTTGCGAGTCTCCTGCCGTCTGTGCCATACTGATGAAGATTGATTTATCTGCTCACCGTGACTGGGCTAAAACAGGACACTGAGTTGGCTGATTTGCTTTACACCAAGGCTCAGCCCAAAAGTGTGTGTCTGTGCATGCTTTCCTGCTGTGTCTGTCCTTGTCTCTGTCACACACAGTTGGATACAAACTTGGACTGCTCTAACTTTTTCCCCCAGCCAAAAATGCCTTTGTGGCTTTTGCATTATACTCAGTCACCCACAGGCTTCTGACCTACTGACCACGAGCCCCGTCAAGCTATCTGTCATCTCCACTAAGGACAGAATGAGGTCGTAACCTTGACATCCAGAGCCAAAGAGGGCACATGTAGGGATCCACTTCCAGTCACCCAGACCTTTCCCAGAGTTCCTCTGAGATTCTTGATTTCTCTCTTTCTCTTTACTGTTCTATCACTCTCAATGTCTCGCCATCTGTAGTCCGGATACTTCACTCCATAGTCCATAATTAACAGATACATCGAAATACATAGAGTGGTGTCATTTTTCAAGTTTCAGCTTGCATGGGATGTTAATGCAAGTGGGATGGTGACTGAATCTCCGCAACCTGACTTCCCGCTCTGACACAGAACTCTCATATTGCCACGGCTCATTACAGGCTAAAGTAGAAGCAGCAGATCAAGGGATCTCCCCAGCAGGTTAATTTCCTCAACTAACCAAACCTCCTACATCAAATGGATCATCTTTCACTGCACCTAAGCTCTGGAGCTCTGAAGTCTGTGACTGAAACTCGGAGGACCTCCAACTTTTACTTTGAAGTCGTAGAAATCAAAGGAAATGTCATTTGAGCAACAATACCTTAAAAAGGCATTTATGAGGAAGATAAGCTTATCAAATGGACTGCAATTTCACTATGAAAGATAGACTCCACTATTATCTTGAAAGGGCTAGAATGCTATATGACCCCCCCGTCCCATTTCAAATGGCAGCATTTCTCAATCACTGTAGCAGATTTTGCTGAGTCACAGTACAGTGCCCATATTTCCTGCAAGCAGTTTCAGCTATTGTAATGGACTTCCTGACCTCCCTTCCATAGGTTTTATGTCCACGCCATAAAGTTTCACTTCCCGGTTGCTGACACAAAACCATGCCCTTCCACAACTGGTCACGTTAATGCTGGGAATAATCGAGGTCATCTCGGCCTCCACCCGACGCCCTGCATCTGCAAAGCTTTTCACAGCCCTCACCCATCCCAGCCTGGGTGTCCCAGAACAACAACCTTCCTGCATTACAAGCAGAAGCACTTAGTCATTCACATGTGAAATATGGGGGGAAGTTTGGGTGTGTTTAAAGGAAGCATAATTAACAACTTCCTCGAACACTGAATCAAGGTAACGTGTTGTTCTTACATATCATATTCAGGGTATGACATACTCACATTTTCCTTCCTCATTGTCCAGGACTGAGCAATGATAAGACTGATTAATTAATACAATAGGGCAAAAATAGAAAAGAATAGAATAAAAATAGAACTGTAATGAACAGTGCTGAAGAAGTCAGGACAGAAGAGCCAAACTGAACCAAACAGGCATTTAGAAAGTCCCACTGTGGGTGTTGAAAGGCTCTCTGATCTGCATTTTAGCTCTCAGTCCACAGAAGCAAGAGCAGCAGGCAGAAACCCGGAGTCTCCAAAAAGAGGTCAACCTTCTGTTTGGATAAAAGCTCGCTCCAGCTGATCAATGCTCTTGGAGTAGATGGCAGAAGTCTGGAGATCAAAAGGCTTCCGCTCCAAAAAGTCTGAAATGTGTAACATCTGAGATGTTCCCCTTTCTTTTGAAACCGTAAAACTTTCAGACTTTATCAGTGAAAAGGTTTGGCAGGTCTTTTTAGGAGCTTGGAAACAGCGAGAAAACTTTTTCAAAGGCACGTGAATTTTTAAGAAATTCCACACTTTTGATGAGAGCCAAAGAATGCCCCTACATTAAAAGCATATTTGTATGGTTTATGATTAGTATAGATATGGCCCTGAGGAGCATTTTTATTGAGTAAGTGGATAGGCATTTCAGTTTTCAGCCTTCAAAGTTGAACAAAATAATCAGTGTGCTGTGTTAGTCCATATCACAGACAAGCTTAGAGAACCACAGCTTGTTTTCTATTTAGCACTTGAGACATATTGTAAGTTTCTTGAACCACAACTTTTCACTTGTGCTTCTTGTGCTCAAGCAAAATTGATAATAAAAGACAGCCAAAGTGGTGGGATATTCTCACATCTTCCAAGAGCAACTGATGACCCGCAGCTTTTTTTCCTCATTTATTTCATAAAGTGGTGGTTTTCTGCATGGGTGAAACAAGACGAGGATTTGGTGGTTTTCATTCCTGCCAATTAATCAGAAAAATGAGTAAATGTTGCTGGCAATGTTGTAATAATCCATAACCTTTCCACAAGACACCAACATGATGATAGCTTATTAGGTTATCTATATCCACAGGTCATGTGCTTAACTACAGTTGTTTCACGGGACATGTGGTTCTCCCCCCATGAAAATGAACAACACCCTGCTACACAATCTAGATATAGGAACCAGGCTCATACAGGGAGATAGGCAGAAATGGCTTCCATGTGTGGCTTATCTGTGCTACCCAACAACGGAGCCTTGAAAATCTCCTAGATTGAGATCCCTGTTGAAGATTAAAGCAACAACAACAACAACGTAGGTATCTGGGGTAATGACACTGTCCTAAGTTTTATCCCAGGTGATAGGGCACACAACCGATGATTTAATGCTTCAAGAGGTTAGTCAACAATCACTTAATCAGTCCGAGCAGCACCTAAATATAACCTCGCCAGTAAACATTTGGTTTCCCTAACTGCACCCTCTGCGGTGCCACAGGCTCCTGAGCGAGCTCAAAACAGCCAAGGTGTTGACACTCCTCCACCTCACTGGCATGTACTTCTTGGCAGAGGCCGCTGAGCAGCCTGTATGCCCACCCCAGCTCTTAACATTGGACTACTGGAACTGTGCGCCCAGTCCGGTAAATGATGTCAGAGAAAGTGGCACCACTGGAAAACATCAGCTCTGTAACAACTCAGAACTGACAAAGATTCACCTGTTACTTAACGTCACTCAACTGGATAATGCATTAATTGCCTGTCACTGTACCAAATGTCCAATCATATTAAGACGCTGAGATAAAAAGTGACGGTATTGTAGAGCTTAGTCTGCAGCCTCAGCATTTTACTTGGCATAACTCACATCCCACAGAGATTTTCTGTTCTGGCAGGGCTCTTTATTTTCTGCAAATTCATAATCGACTGCCAGGGAGTGAAGGGAAAGGATTGTCCACGCACAGATCAAGTTTACATTCACTCAAGGAGTCAAGTGGTGCAAAATGCAAAACAGGGGAATCACTACACTTTATGTAGGGGTTGAGTTCAAGAGGTCTCTTGTGTGCGGTAACTCAAAACCTAAAACTGTGACAGGAAATACAGTTATAGCTCCACCATGACAATCAATGGTGCTGTAATTATCCCTGATGCAGCCCAGGAGTCTAGTAGGAAATGATGATGATATACAGACGACACACATGCACCAGCACACACACACACACACCGGAAACGTGCCCCCCTCCTTCATCAGGAACATCCTTTTTCAGCTTGACTGGATAACAGGTCAAGGATCTTGATCCACTATGATGACATGGAGGAGGAAGACGGGGGAATAACATAGAAGAGAGAGATGGAGACAGAAACAGAGAGAAAGAAGAGAGGGAGATTGCTTCCCCTCGTCAGATAAAGGCGATGAGAGGAACAGCTGTTGGGAGCTTCCTTTTTGGCTCTGTGAATCCACACGCCCCACACACGCACATCTTTATTCAATTGCTCAGTCAAAAGGTCTGAGTTCTCCTGGGTGGGGTGGTGATTGAGGAAAATTTTGATGACACCTCGACGACACCCCGCAGCTCACCTAACAATATGGATCTGATCTTGTCTTTGTGCTTTGTCGTGTGTCTACCTATAACCACCCTGCACTCCGGCACGGTCACTGCAGGGGTTCTCCGACGTCAAATGGCTTCCTGACCCAATTGTCTGTAGCCTAGGGTGGAGGGACTGCACGAGGACTGCATGGGGAGGATAGATTGGGTGTGTGCACAGTCAGGGCATGGTGAGAGGAAGGAGGGGTGGGTGGATATATTTTGGCATTTTGGCATTTTGGCATCGGATACCAAGGCCCTCCCCTCCTGCGGTTTTATGGCCTACTTACCGGTAGCAGACTTTCATCTGTCTATGAGAGAGGATCTCGGGCTGATCTGTTGCAGAGATTTTGACAGGGGCTCCAGGAGGAAAGGCATCTCCAGCAGGGCTCTGTCCTGGACCGGATAGCCGATAGAGTCTTGCAAGTTCTGGGGTGATTTAACACCCCTGGGTGGCCCATTAAAGTCTGTTAGGTGGGCCTGGTTGTGCACAAAATACTCAAATCAGCAGATCGTTCAAGGGCAACAACGGTTTCAGAATATTTTAAAGCTGGCTGCAAACAAGATGCTAATTTTGTATAATTTCAATGTCTGCTGAAAGTTAGATGAGAAATACGATACCCACCTCACGTGTGTTCGCTAAATATGAAGCAGAAGCCTGGGCATGATTAGCTTAGAGCCTTAAAGCAGGGGGAAACAGCTAGGCTGGCTCTGTCCAATGATGGTCAAAATCATCTTACCAGAACCTCTAAAGTTTACAAACTAAAACATATCTTGTTTGTTCATACATTTAAACAGAGCCAGGTTAGCTATTTCCCCCTGCTTTCAGTCTTTAAGCTAAGCTAACTGATCTCTCAACAAGAAATCAAACAGTATGTTTTAGCATCTTCCACCTTATTGTGAAGGTTTAAGGTCCAACCGCAGCAGGCAGCTGTTTTACGTGCAAATGCTGAGATAAAACCGTTGTATTGCTACCTGCCCAGCACCAAAAGTCAGAGAGAAAAATCTAGCTTGAGAGACAGAGATTTCCCTCTGGATTTTGTGGAGATAAAGCTCAGCAGAATCAGTGAGGGGACATCAACTATCAACATCCAACCTGCGGTACACTGTTGTCTGTGAGCTTGTAAAGTGCAAGGAAGTTATAGGCTACAGCACACCTGAAACTAATTAAGCAATTAGCTGAGCAGGTAGGAGACAATTTTAACAAGTTACTGTACAAACTGAAAGCATGCACAAGGTAACGGCACCACACACGTAGAGCAGCAGCACAGAATTTTTTGCTAGTTCGCTTCATTAGATAAATTAAATTAAAATTATCCTTATGGAACAAACTTGATCTATGCTGTAAAGATATATAGACTCTGATGCATGAGTTACAAGAACTGGGGGGAAAAACTGGACTCTACAAGCGAGACCTGTGTTGGATAGATGGAGCATGTTACAACCTTGTTGAATTAGATGTGACATGGAAAATTCAAATACGTTTAAGCACTCTGCAAATTTAATTTTCAGTAATGGCGTCTATTATGAAGCTGTTTGTATTTAAAAGCCAGAAAAAGGCTTGTACAGTAGTCAGCATGACTCTCAGTCATCATTAGAGGATGGGTTTCATTACTGAACAGGGCCACCCAGGCTCCGCACTGCTAGCTTATGGTGTTTTGGATAAAATCACATATGTGTTCTACAGTTCATTGTACTATAATGCACTATATGTTGACTGATTTCCAAAGCCAAAGTCATTAGGCCTATGGGTTATGGCAGAAGTTCTGTCATCAGCTCTTTATGTTTTCCATTTACTAATTATACACTAGTTAATGAATGACGAGGGCTGAGAGAAAATGGGAATCAACATTTTTTTGGAGAACATTCATTGTTTTGCATTGTGAGTTCCTATTAATTTTTTTAATGGCTTGACAAGAATTTAAAAGAAAGCAAGAAATAAAGATGAGCGGAATGAATTTTGTAGAGTGAATATGTAAAAATTTGAACCTGGGAAAACCTCTTGCCTCTCTCTGTAGTCCCAGAGCCTGAGGCAAAAGTCAAGCGTGACACATTAAGCACAGGGATCTGGATCACCTGAGAGAAACTATGTCTGTGACAGTGAGAGCGAGACATGAACGGACACAGAGAGCAGGAAAGAAATACTAAGAAAGAGGGCAAAAGTCTGATCCATGCTCTGTAAATCACGCTGGGATTGTTGTCAAAACATCACTGGGTCTCTGTGAGTCTCATGGCCTTTATGTGTGGGAGAGAGAGAGTGAGTACTGTAGGTGGCTGTACTCCTGTGTCAGTGTGTGGGTGGGCAAAACTCTCCCAAGCAACCCTGTTTTGTTTTTTTTGTTTTTCCTTTGTCGTCTTTTTGTCAGTAAAGTGTGCCATTCTGCAGACGCTCAGCTACTTCAGGAACTGGTTTTTGACTTTGATTAGCCACAGCGTCTGGACTGATTAAGGCCTCAGTGTGTTTGTGCATTGATCCACCAATGCCTTTTTAATACTGTAATCAAAGAAGACATAAATCATAATATATGGTTGCAGGAAACGTGATCCAAGAAAAACCATGGCAAGGGGTGCTCATACACCACATGTGAAAACACGTTTTGTTTTTGTAGTGTATAAAAGAAGATAATTACTTGACTGTGAGGGAAGCAAAAGTGTTCTTCCAATGGAATACACAAGCACTGTGTTGCTAGCAAATGTCCTACACAAGTGGCCTTGAGCAAGTATCTCTACTAGTGTGTGACCTCTGACCTCCACCTAAGGAAGAGTTACCCTGTAAGGACTGGGATGGAAGTGGCACTTACCAGCACTCTAAGGAGCAGGAGTGACAACAAAAAAGGGGCACAGCTTCTACTTGTCTATTTAGCATTAATGTTTACCACAAAGTCACACCAGGTGATTTACAGGAGCACAAACGGGATATTTTGCAGCATCTGGGCTGCTCATTTGCCCATGATTGACAAGATTTGACACAAATGTTAAAGGGGTTTTGCAGTGATTTAGTATCGCCTTTGAAGTTGGGGGTCTTAAAAATCAAAGCAGCACCGCCAAGATAGTATCTTGACTATTAGTCCGCAGTGTGAATCAGGCTCCAAAAACACTGGATCCTAATTTCCCGTAATGCAACTGATAGCATATTTTTGCTAGAACCACCCTGCCATGTAAATTTCCATGTCTTTCAATCACACATTTTAACATAGACTTAACTGTTTATGTAACCGTTTATTGTAATCTTTTAGCCTCAAAGAGCCAGCCAAGATGATCATGATGACCTCATCAGGGTTTTTTGTCAAACTACTCTTTCCAGGATCAACAATGAAGCTGCCTCAATGTCTCATTATTGCAAACTTGTGCTGATTAAACAAATGATCCAAGAAAAGACGACCCTCAAGTTACCTGCGCTGTGTAATTCATTCATTGAAAAATACTTTTGATTGTTTACTTTTCCATTTGACAGGTGTTTGTTTGGGACATTGCCTGCAGCCATTTGGTTTTTGGTGAGCCGCTCTACCAAAACTAAGTGTTTCAGCATTTCCCCTGCTGGTATACAGTATATAAACATTTAGACTTCATTGGGTAATTTTCCTGTCAAAGAGAGATTATGTGTCTGCTCCACAATTCCCTCTGGTCTCATCAGAGAAGTGTGTCACCAAAAATGGATTCAAACAGAAATCAGATCACTTTTGTTTTTCTCAGCAGTGCAAATATTTTGGGAGTGGGGAGATGGGGTTTAATTTTTTTTTACTCTCTTTCTTTTCTTTTTTTCTAACTGCCCGTCGCTCCAAATTGTCGTATTGGAAAAAATCCTCCATGTGTAGTCTGAGCCAGGAAAGTTTTCCCCCGAGCTGCAGGCTCGGCCTGTTTTTATGGTGCGCTGAGAAGCTAATTGGCTTTGCAGACGCCCTTTCCCCGCAGTGACCCACGGTGCTAACAGCCTTAGCGCTCATCCAGGCAGTGACAGCTTCACTTAGCTAGCTGACTGGCCTAAGAAAACGAGCCAGGTCAAAATAACTTAAAGCCTCGGATGTGTGTGTAGCCTACTGTGTGATTGTACGTGTGTGTTTGAGTAGGCAGACAGGTGAAGAGTCCCTGCAATGAGTCACCAGGAGACACTTCTATCCAGAAATCTGCCTCAGCAAAAACGTTGGCTCACGTTTCGGCTTGACGCTCTCGCAAATAAAAGACTGAGCGGGACAAGAGGTCTGTTTTGTTAAACCCATATGGCTTCCACTTGTCATTTTTGCATGTCTTTGGCTTGCTGCACTGATAGAAATGGCATAGCGTGTTTAAAGTCCCTCACAGATTTTTTAGGCAAATAATTTCCAAACCTCCTACGTGCAACTGAATCACTCCACAAGAAAGACCTTTACAGTTGGAGAAGGAGCCAGATCTATATTTTATTTTATTTGCCTTAACTGTCAGACTCCCACATAAATGGCAGTGTACTGACACGGTGGTGTACAATAATCCTATGTGGGAGGCAAAACTGCAGCATGTCTTAGTTGTCAGTTGAATTGGTGGTTGAATGGTAACTAACCACGTACATGATACGACAACCAACTAACCTGCCACTACATGAAATATCATGTTCCACCCCAAGTGTGATGGTAGGGGGGGAACATGTGGGCAGGCCGGTGGCTCCAACCCAACAAAACAGTGGACAGGGAGAGAGTGGGAAATGCAGATGGCCTCGGTAAATGAGCTGTGACCTGAGGCCACTGCGAGGTGGGAGCCCCATGAGGTGATGTGGGATGTGGGCCATACGAGGGCAGGGAGAGGTAATTTGAGTCAGTTGATGGGTTTGTGTATGGACACATCAGATTGTAGACTACAAGGTTTGGAGGTACATGGAGAGCCAGCGCAGGAGAGGGACAGAGAAAGTGTTTGAGCCCTCTTGGCTGTTAAATTCACATGAACATTAATCATAATTTTAGAGCTAATAAATGTGTGATATTGTTTGAGAAATAGTCTCCTAAATTAGCTTTTTGCATTGTTGTCTGTAAATTTTACTATTACATTTTTGTAATTTATATTGATTTAATACAATTTGTCCTAACCACACCTACAAGTTCAGCCTAATTTCATATAGTTTTCAACCCACTGATTAACAGCACATGACATCTTAACAGATCACTTTAATGCACCAGTTAAAGTACAGATTTTGATATTATTATGCTTGTAATCCTCTCAAAAAAAATTTTTTCTCTTTTACAATAAAAACTTGACACAACCTTCTCCAGGGAACATAACAATGTTTTAGGAAAGAATGTAAACTTATTATGTACTTGGCAAATACGTCGGCTACGGAACACTCTGGTTGCAATTACATGAGCCAATTTCTTCAAATCAATCCGACTAATGACTCTGACCAAAATGTTTAAACGAGGAAATGATCAGATAAGGTGTTCTTGTTTTCATAGTGCACCACATGCAAACATTTGAAAAAGATGGACTAGCATTGAGCACTTGTCACATATATTGGTTTACTGCTGGGGTTTTGTACTGTCGCTACAGGATATAAAATCTACTGTACACAAGCTCTCTGTTTATTGCTCAAAATAAATTTTGAGCAATAAAAAATTAAGGAAGATGAGGAAGATGCACCACTTGGAAAATAGGTAGAAAGTGATGAGTAGAGACTTTCCCAGGAGAACATCTATGACTTTCCTCAGTTACATTTGACCTAGAACCTAATACCCAGAGCACAAATCCAGCTGTTTTCTATACTAATCAACTTTGGCCCACAATACTTGTCAATAAAGGAGCTTTTCTACACCATTTTCTCTCGTTATCACCATCTAGTATTGTCTCATTGTGTGTTATACATAAAGCTGAAGACATCCCTTTCAGACAAAAGCCTGTTTCCCACCATCTCAACTGTGTATTTTATCAACAGATAAAACTCTGATGGATATGTTAAGATTTCCCACGCTTGTTTTTTGAACAGTATTCATCTGATTGTAAGTGGAGAAACTGATTCCTTTCGTGGTTCCAGCGTGCTCCGTGAAGCAGCGCATTAGCATTGCGTTTCATCAGCAAATGTCAAGCTCCCGTCAAACAGAGAGGGTTGGACTTTTGACAACATGTTTCACCATCTTGATCCAGATTGAATCCGCCGTCAGCAGCCAATGGCTGGACAGGATGTGATCAGAATCAAATAGGCCATAGCTGTTTGTCCATATGTGTATATGTGTGATGGAGAAAAAATGGAGCTCGCGGTGACTGATTTGGCTTATGTGTGTTTGCTGTGTCACATGGCTCCGCATATTTATGAGCTGCTGTCCTGTGCTGAGCTCCTGACCTCTGACCAAGGTATCCACATTTACATGGTTACAGAGACACACACATCTAGATATGTCTCTATGAAAATCCCCTGAATTTAAATGATTAATGTTGCTATATCAACAGCAGAGCTACACAGTATCAGATAACCAGAAGCAGACAGCCGACCAATGCTGAGTCTGCAGACTTTATCATCACGGCAACAGTGACTTAACTGGTTTTGAAGCAGTCGAAATTACTAGCTCTGCCTTGAATTATCATATGACTTGATTTATTTAATTCTGTGGTATTTACATGCTTTTATAAAATTGAAAATTTTGCCTTTTGGCAGAAATGTTCTTTTGCAGAAGTCTTTCTGTATTAGGCTCTTAACTTCATCATAGAGGGACACATCTGAAAGTTAGACAAAAACAAGTATGGCAGGGAATAGCAGGGTGCAAAGATGTGTAAAACGGTATTTCACTCATGTATCTGCTATCCTACAACTGTATAAAATACATTTTTTAACCAGGAGAGCCACTGTAATTAGCTTGGGTGGTGATTACTATGTTTTGTTTTATCCTACAGATTTGAATACAGTCACACCAGTGCTTCTGGAAACTTGAAGATGTAGTTACTACTCGCAGGACTAGCTGCCAAACTACTTTAACTAGTGAGCTAACCGCTCTACGCGGCTGGGACATTCTAGTGCTAGTCAGTCACAACAGCTCTCTGAACTCTATTGCTCTGTACTGAGCAGTTAACTCCCCTGTGGCATTTTCTTCTGAGGATAGTACATAGTTTAATTTAAAGAGATGTTATTATGCTTTTTGGCTTTTTCCCTCTCCTTTATTGAGTTATATATCTTTTTTGTGCATGTAACAGGTTTGCAAAGTGAAAAAGCCCAAAGTCCAGCCTAAAGGGAGTTCCCATCTCCCACAGAAAGCTCTGTTCAGAACCACTTGAAAACAGCTCGTTTGTAGTCCAGCCCTTCACTTCCTTTATTTGTGACGTCACAATGCAAATGCGTCATAAAGCTCGCCAAGCAGCTAGCGGGGTCAGACACGCCCTCAAACCAAGCTAGTCTGAGCGGAGGCCCTTTGGCTTAACTACCCTTTGTCTGGTTTCCCATTGTAGAAATGTTGTACCTGTACCTGCTTCCAGGTAGTTATCACCTCGTATCACCTCACCTCCGTCGAGGTTCTAAGCGAGCTGAGGGATACTAAAATGTAACGTGAAGACACGACAGACTGATTGGTCAGACAGAATATTCACTATTCACTGCATCATCATTGCACCGGACAGAGGTCAGCAACAGAAAGTTTTATATTTTACAGTTTTCGTATGGAACATACACTAAATCCATCTCATTGAACATTACGTCGCAGTTGTTGTGTGTGGCGTTGCTATCTCTGGGTTCTATCTGCAATGGAAAACGGAGCAGGGCCGAGTAGAGTCGAGTCTATCGATTTGCGCTATGGAAGCATTTTTCGGCAAGACAGCATAGATCGTCAGAACACCGGCAACAGTTCAACGTTCAGTCCTGATGGTAAGATGTGGAACAATGACGTGTGGACTGGTAATTTAGACCATCAGCTAGGTTACAGTTGCGTCTGAAGGCTTTGATTTGGATAACAGTACTGTTTACTACTCTCTGCTTCTGATTGGTAGTACCTGGGAACTGTATGCAACTCCAACAAAGATTTTGTACAAGATGCATCACTCTGTAGCTCAAGAGCGGAGCGTACAACACATAGGGTGAAAAGAGGAGCTGCAGCAATGTGCAGTATGAGAAAAATGGTGTTTCTTGAAAATTAAACCATGTAAACCTGTTCTGGTACAACCCCTAATTAAGATTTTGAACCTGAAAATGAGCATAATACCACCTCTTTAATAAAAAAATATTCATTGGTGGAGGGGCTCTCTGAGCTTAGCAAGCTTCCTAACTCTCTAGTTATAAAGCTTGTTACCTCTGGCTCTAACGGCACAATAAGTGTGTCAAGGTTCATCAAGGTTGAAGCAAAATATCAGTGCGGATTAACCCCATATGATTCCATAGTTATAAATTTATTTAGGGGCAAAATTCACCCCTTTTAATTGTTGGGGTGAGATATTAGTACCTGAGCAGACGCTAGATGAAGACTTCTCTGCTGTATGAGTGATTTGTGTAATGTTTTACGGGCATTTTGAGAAATTTTCATTGTGAAACTGGGTTTCCATCGGAAAATATGACTGACTCACTGTTTTGAAGCTGACTAAAGCTGCTGTCCTTCAAACTGTAAACCTTTCAGAGCCAAGTTTCAAGCCTAGAGTATTTTTTAAGGAGGACATGTGCAGCTATAGCAACAGCAGACCCAGTTGATGTCAGCTCCTGGAGCCTTACTTTTTTTTTTAAGTCATTTTTTCTCCTGTAAGTTTTAAATAATATCCCACAGAAACACACTAGTCAAATATCATTGATGAGTCATTCTAAACCACAAGTGATTCATATTGGAAATACATGTTCCACTGCAATAGCACTGTTTTTACAGAAGACATATTAGATTATCATAAAGTGAAATCACTGTTTTTTTTGAAATCTTGGTTTGTCTGTTCTGATGTTATCAATGAAATGTCTGACACATTTGGCTGTCATATGGCTTTAACTGCAAAGAAGATATCTTGTATTGCTAACAGGTCTAATCACCAATGGAAGCAACACTATGAGCACTCCTGATGTGTATCTGTACGCTTTAATTCTGTTTTGGCTCTCATGAACTCAATGTCTCACTGTTCAGTCCAATCACACAAACCACCTAATCGGATTTCAAACACTGCACAAACTCAAACAATGCTTATGTTATTTGGCCCCTCCTCATTTTTGTTTCATTGCAACTGGGGCTCAAAAAATTAGGGCAATATTTTGGAAGATTACCCTCATTCTGCTGACATTCTGAGCCTGAATTTTAACTGACAGCCTGATTATTGAGTAATTTGAGCAGTAGGCTAGTAGGTTCATAAGTCAATCATACTCAACATTTTAAACCCAGAACAATGCAAGTGCTTAGTGTGTGGCCTCATGCATATGTGTACATATTGTTGTGTGTTTAAGTCCACTCACGTGCATAAGGACGAATACAAAGCGCTGTAGTTTGTTTGTGCAGACGTGACCCATGATCCCCTCTGAAGAACCAGAAACTGTCCAGCTGCTTCACACTGACTCACATCTGGGACGGCTCTAGTGGTTAAATGGTGAGCACGTGCAGACGCAGACTCCCAAACACACACACTCACAGACACATAGTAAATCCCCCTACACATACATACATACAGAAGATATTTCCACTTACCCGAAAATTTCTACCTCAATGTACAATGTTTTTGTTTTGCGGCCTTGTTGTGACCCGCGGCCTCCTTTTTTCAATTCTGTAAAATGTGAACAGATTTCAAGGAGAAGTGGGGAGCTCTCCCAGAGGAATGGCGGCCAAGTTCCTCTTCACACTTCTTCTCCACTTGTTTTTTACCTTCACCTCCTTCCACCTACTGCCTACAGCTCCATCAGTGTTTGTCTGCTCCAGTGAGACTGACCCACTTGGCAAAAAATCAGCAGTGTAGTTAGAGCAGGATAAATACAGTATTCCCAACCCCCCACCCCACACCCACACCCACACCCACACACACACACACACTTCACAGACTTGCCATCAGGTACAGTATATAGAAAAACTGTGGCATTGTTAGTTCACTGACTTATAATTAGCTGATTCTTGATTTTGTACTGTGGGTGCCGAAGTCCATGTTTAATCACATTTGTTTGTTAACCAGCAGATTTCTCTAGTAGAAATTGCACACTGCCTTCAAAGTGTGTTAGAAATATCATTAATGGTGGCATGTATTTACAGTCCAGCCTTTTTTACTTGACATAATACAAAGCATGCCTACTCGCAACCCCACATCACGAGTTGAGAGCAGTTCAATGAATTACTAATTTTCCCTTTTTTGACAGCTTTAGACATAATTTGTTAGTATTGTTTGAAAGGGCACGTTTTTAACAGCATATAGAGAGAAGACTCTGTAACAGAAGCATTTAATATGACAAAAAATGTCTCTGCAAAATCAATCCTACAATACTGTTGTTATGTACCACCATTTTGTTTTGTTTAAATGTAAAATTAATACCACTGGCCTTTATCCTCTCCCTGGGTATATTCTGGAGCTTATTTTGGGAAACAGTTACCAAAATAAATGGCTGGTTGAAGTGAAAAGTGATGGTTTGTACATCATTCATCACAGCGCAAGAAAGTGCACGCCACTGCTATACTAGCAGTTATTTGCAATCTACAGTTATTTATACCCCTGGGAGTGACCGTGGCCATTTATACTGTAGGCCTCATATTTTACTGTACAGGGAAGATTGTGGAGACACGAACAAAAAAATGTTAACATAGTTAATGACTATAAAGTTACATTTTCTTGTATCCTACCCCAGTAATAATCTCATAACACTTTGGATTAATTTTGTGACTCATTATGGGTGAACTACTACTTTGAATATGTTTTAAATAAGTGTTGAATAAAAATAAGAGTATATTTCAGATGATACCCAAGATCCCAAGATGTGAGGCTCTGTTTGACTTTGACGTGACAACGCATTCAAATATGATAGTGAATTCCCTTCAGCAGAACATAAGACTGATATGAGGCTGAGTAGATAGAGAGGATTTGAAATGTGAAATGCTTTTGAAGTTTTTTTTCTACCGTGTCAAACTCTAATCTGCCAACAGCCCTTGGTGTCTCGCAGAGAAGCCAGTTTACCAAAATCTCACTACGATAAGATTTTAGGGGTGGGGAGGCTTGCAATTAGAGACCCCACCATGCAAGATTGCCTATTCCAGCCTCAAATACAATTTAAGGTAAGAGTGCTAACCAAAAGTTAGGAAAGAGTGAGATCAAAGTATAAACTGATTTACACAAAGCAACAGGCACTTTGGTATACACACACAAAGTGCCTTTACAATGTGCCTTTCATGAGATAGGTCAGAGAGCTTGCTCATGGGCACTGGTAGCATTAATAGGTGTCACAGATGTTTCAGTCTCTAAATATATGTATGTCTAAATGTATGCCCTATATATAAAAAATGTATGACCACTGACACATACTGACTGCAACTTCAAATAAAGTGTTTGGAAAGGTTAGCCTCTTAGTCTTTTAATTTTTAAATGAAAAAAAAGTCTTAAAATGTAGATTTTTGAGATCTTCTCAAGTTTAGAGGTTTTATGTGAGTGGGTGATGCTGTGAAAAACCACAGTGCAGACAGGCTGACACAAATACACCAATTTACCCACACTCTCTTACACACACGGTCACATTTTAGCCACGTCTAGACACACACACACACACACACACACACGTAGAAATGCGTGGTTCCATAGAAAGACACTCTGACAGACAAGTGCTGCTAACTAGATACGCAAATGCACATGGATAAACTGATACTTAAACGCAGACATGCATGCTTAATGCTCTACCGCCGTCTTGCCGCACTCGCTCACCCTCTCGTCTGAAGCACGGGGTAGCCTGTCAGTGTGTGAAATGAGCTGGAAAAGAGCAAAAACAAGAAGAGGAGAAGCGGTTTGAGAGGAATTCATAAAAATCTCCCAAAACGGGCAAACTGCTGCCCGACAAAACCACCCTGCAGCACCGCACAGCCGGCAGCAAAGATCACCTTTCAGGAATGCAAATATGCCTGAAAATGAATCAATGTAGATACTTTTGGGTGAACTTGTCTTCTTGCAGGCTTGACAACTGACTCAGAGCCCTGTGCATCACCCAAGGTGAAAGCTATGAGTGGGATGTTGCCTAATTGCCATATGCTTTCAAGAAAGGGGAACGATACATCATCATTGGACATATGCATACAAACACCAATATGCACGTGCAAGCATGCATACTGGGTTGCTGAGGCCTAAGCTGTGATAAATCTATTTCTCCTCTATGAGGTGTGTAGCAGGAGAAAGTTTTCTTGGCTGTCACATCAAATCCACCCTGCACTGTGTGCATATATCTGGGCCTAGTGTGTGTGTATGTGGGCTTATAGGTTGTTTTTATTCTGGTTGGATGCCAGATGGGTGAACTTTTCCTCACAGAATAACACAATGAGTGCCAGAGAAGTTTCAACAATCAAAAGTATTTGCAAGTCAGTTTAGGAAACTTTTTTGTCTGAATTTCCCTGATGCGGGAAACAACATCAATCTGGCTCTCAAACCAGGTCAAATTAAAGTAAAAGCATGTGGAAGTGTTTGTGTGAGAGAGAGAGAGAGTGAGAATGATTGAATGAATGAATGAATGAAGCCATTATGCTTATGATGCTCTATTCTAGGCATTATGTGGTCAAACAGGAGTTGTAGTCGTCCAGCGCCTGGCCCCCCGTTCCTGCTTTGGTTACGCTCACACAGCAGGCCGTGTTGACTTTGGTCGGACTGACGTTGTCGCACAGCGTGAGCGCAGCGCCTTGCTAGCGCTCATTTCGGGGTGGAAAGTCACTGCCGTTTTCCTCTCCAGAGAGAGGCCAATCAGAAATAGGTGATCCCTGCTGCCAGAGACCAACCCTACACTGAGGACACCACTGTTCTTCTGAAAGTCAGTGAGTGCATTTGAATTATGGTAATTTTTTGATATCATGCAGGGGAGTAAAGTTTTGGGCTTTGTCCCATTTACAGGACCTCACAGAGCTCAAAACCTCAATTTTCTGGTATTTAGTGATCGGAGTTGGGGTACTGACATGTAAACACCATAATCTGTTTCCAACTAGATTTAAAGAATAAGATGTGAGAGGAAGGAACATACTGACATGTCATTGATTGTGGCAAAGAATTGTCTTCAGTGGTAGCATTTATTGACTCAAGCTAGACCAAAGGCAACAAATGCAGCTTGTTGATTATTAAGTAATGCCTAATATAGTTGTGTCAAACCTGTTCTCCAGAATAGTATATACTTTATGATGCACTAAGTGTGGCCAGGCACACATTTCCATCTTTTACAGTAGTCACATTCACCACACGCCCAAATTTCACACACATTTGTAGGTCAGTTATGTGGGCTGCAAAAAAGAGCAAAAAACCACACAAGGCCGCCATGCGCCAAACTTGTAGTCAAGCCACTTGGTCCTGACTGGAAATTCCCAACATGAACTTTCCATGGAGGGCGTATAGTGAGGCATTAGTGCTACTACTACTGTGATTCAGTCTTTACCTCAAATGGGGTCATGGTTGCTAACATAATATTGGAAACAACCTCTCACCAAACTCAGTTAAAAGTGCAACATGTAGCGTTTTTATACAGCAATATATCATTGTCCACTTAGTTGTAATACCGTGTTGAAATTTCCATAAACAGATTAAATTTGTAGCATTTTTTGTGCCAGTGGTATTAGTAGTGTTCAGTGTCCATCAAAGCAAAAAAAGGAGTTTGTTTGAGGATTGACTTTGGTTTCGTGCCATGAAGCAACCTCTCTTTGCGCTGGAAAGCAATGTGACGGATGTTTTTGTAACAGCAGCACACGGTCGTTGATGAGATTTTTACCGTGCTACCATTAACTTCCACTCTTTAGCTCCTCAGCAGGTTTATCCATCATTCAGAGCTCATTTTGATATTATCTCTTGTTACCTGCAACCATCTTCCAATTGCTCGGTGCTTGTCATTGTTTGGCTTTACAGCTCTCTCCCTCTCAAACAGAAACCAACACCATGCAAACCTCAAAACCTCAGTTACTCCCAACCTTTGCCCTAATGAGGTGGATGCATGAGAGGGGAGGTTATTGCAGTATGGTGGGTGGCTGTTTTTTTATTTTTTTATTTTTTGCAGCTGAGACAATTAAGATTAGAGATCAAAAGCATTATTAATATAAATGTTCAAGGGACGCTGCCTGTAGCCATTAATTACACACAAGTAAAGATTTAATTGGTTTTTCAAAGCGATTTTCCCTGTGAGAAAACAGTCCTGACATGTGTTCAAAACATGGAAGCGGATGCATGTGTAACCTTCCCTTAGTGGTACTGCATGGTCCTGACTCAAACTAGCGACCTCAGATATGGGAGGCGGACACGTTAACGAAGAGGATACAACCCACAGGCCCTAGCATTGGTCGCTAGTGTGTCTCTTAAGATGTTGGGGAATGAGGTTTACTCACTGCGCAGCCTCACTGGCTACCATTACACATGCAACAAGCTAACATGCTTGTTGCATGTTCACCATGCTAACATTTTCTAATTCTCTAAAAGTACAGCTGAAGCTAATGGGAAAGGCTTTAGTTTGGTCATAAAAAAGCATGATGAAAAGTCTGGAAAGTAATTTCCTTCTGTAGGGAGCACAAATATCTCGTACCATGGCAATCCATTCAGTCCAAAAATATCAATCCCACGGTGGTCAGGGGATCACCAAAGTTAGGATTTGTTCTCTGGGGACCATGAATTTCGGAAAAATTTGTAATTACAATTCATTGAATGGATGGACCGACCTAACAACTGTCGATGCCACTCCTATAGCTGCTTCACTATCAGCAGAAAACACCTTACTGATGATTTTAGGAGGACAGTTGGTGCTTGAAGGCAGGTGTAACAATGGATGAGATGAATCAGAAGTTGAGCAAAGGCCTTTTGGTTTCCCATTTTCTCCATCAACCCACATTATGAATAGGGGTTGAAACTACAGCGATTTTCCTATTTAATTTTACAGGATCTAATAGACTTGCTCTATAATTATTGGAGTGACCAAACACCCAACATTGATGTCCAAGCAGTTTCAAAAGAAACTCTAGAAGGATAGAACGTGTCTACAGCAACAAGAAAAAAACAAGCTGCAGCTTTTGTATCTTATATCCTTTGTGTTACTGGATCATAGCTCTAGTCTCCAGTGAGGGCTCCAAGAAGCCTTAAAAAAGATTGCCATGCAATGAATGGTGAACAGACAGACGAAGAAAAGGTGGGGATATTGTTCACACCAATTAAACTGCCTAAGCTGATTAGTACTGTGTGGTTCAACTTAATCTCTTTCCACATCAGGTGTTCCTTCAAGAGGTGAAGAAAATGAACAGGACGAGTCGATCTGACCCAGTTTACTGCTTTAGAGAACAGAACATCTCATCCTGACTGTTTCTGACCTCAAAGCAAACATTTGCTGGTCTTCTCCTCCCTTCAAAAAATCCCCCTATCAGCAACAGAGGCAAAGTGATCTATATCTTTGTTTCAAGGTGGTTAGAGTAGCAGATGGCAAAATTCAAAGATGACAGAAAAGATTTTACTCCAGTGCACACAAATAGCTGCAGACACATTTTCTCAATATCTTGCCACAAAAACAAACCCCCTTCAGTTAGACACTCAACAACACAAACTAGAGATACATTTGGACCGTAACTTCAAAGCTTGTCCTCACCCCGTCTGTTTAAACAATTTCTGTTTCTGCAAACAATTAAAAAAGTGTGAATGATACATGGTGTCAAGGCAGTTTATCTGCGTGACATTAACCATATCCCAGTTAGACAATTTTTAGACACGGTTGAAAACACCTAAAAGCCGTTTATTGAGGTTTGGTGCATTCCCAAGGAGAGGATTCATCAGGCCTGACAGGAATGCCGCAGGGACAAAGGTGATAAGGGCCCAAAGAGGTAAGAGTGTGTGTGGCTATATACACGTGTGCGTATGCTGAGCACCACAAGAGCATCATTAGGAAGCAACTATTGTTTTTATTGGTGCTCTGCTGAATGTAGGCCAAGTACTGGGTTTATGAGACCTCACCAACCCACACAGACACACACACACACACAGTCGGCATCCTAACGACCCCTCAGCTCCCCCCCACTTTCTCTTCCCATGGCTCCGCTATAATGCAAGGCTGACTCTTAACAATCTACAGCTGTTTGAGCCTGTGGGCCCAAAACAATGAGATGGGCTCACATGACCCCCTGGTATCACACACACACACACACACACACACACACACACACACACACACACACAGTATAACCGCATGGAAATATGCTCATCTGGATATAGATTCACGTACAAAACACACACACGCAAGGCATTTACGCCAAGGTATTCAACATTTATTGCAAGCAGAGCAGTGTGGAGTGTCAGGTTATAAAGGCAGTGCTGTACACCTGCATGGATATGATTGGGCAGTACTTGTCCGCTGGTAGCCAAGCATTCGATGAATCAGCTAACACAAGTGCAATGCCTGAACAATCCATCTTTGCAATCAGTATGCATCAGCCGAAGTCAAGTCAAGTCAAACAGCGTCTGAAAGCTAACTATGACATTCAAGCCCACTTTACGCAGCAAATGGCCAGGCTCTACTTCTGTTACTTTTTGTATGTACAACCAATTGCAATGCTGTGAATGGAGTGAGAGCTGTGACCCTTTTTGATGACTATCACATCTGAATCTGATTCTGGCAAATGGTTCCTAAACCTGAAATTTAAACCTTGTCGGTTGATGAATTGGCCTAATGTGATCAATTTGGGGCAAACTTGAAAATCTTGTTCACACTGCTCTGACTGCACAGCTCCAGTTTTCCAACATCTTCACCTTTCGCAATAAATAGTGTATATTACAATCTAGAGCGCTCTTTTGATGAAAACATGTTTCATCTTTGTTGTGTTTACATTCAGTCGGTCACATTAAATGAGAAGCTTGACTTTTATGATTGTGGGTTTGCAATGTTTCCTTCGGCAGCAGTCAAGCTGAGGTTGGAGGCCTACAGCGCTGCCGCTGTCGCCTGGGCCGCCTGTTTTCATGGGTGACTTTTATATGAAGCTTATTTGATTGTCCTGGGACTCTAACTGGCCACAAACTGACACCATGACTGGGCTGAGTCGTCTGTTCTTCACCAGGCCAGTGAGAAATACTAACTGCACAAAATTCTTAGTGTAATCTGTTTTGAGTAGCAGATGGGTGGGGTCTGCCACATAGCCCTTTTATGAGACTATGATAACTAATAGGGACTGTTTATAATTTCCTCAATGCAACACCCAAAAATACAAAAATTACATCTGTAAGTGAATTCAGTACATTTCAAAACCTATGATGCAACATGCAAGCAAATCCAGGTACATCAAATGCATTATAATGAGTAATAACATAGTGTGCATTACTACGGACCATATTCCAAACAGTCACATGCGGCAAAATAACCAGTAATGCTTTAGCTTGTTTGCCCATCAATTTCCAGGTGGCAATTGCAATAAGTGGCTTTTTTTTAAACCTTTCCTTGCCAGTGAATTTTTATGGCAGCTTTAAATGGAACCAAAACTTTAGTGTGCTTTGTGTATAGATGGCTCTAATTTAAAGTGGGCAGTTTATACTGTTAATGGTGATGGGCTAAAACTTACCAAGCCATCTGTGTGGTCCTTTAATGCCATTTTGAGAAAAACAACAATCTACGACAAAATGTGACACTGAATGTCTTCTCTCAGGATGAATAAATTCGGCTGTGGTGACGAAGCAGCCTTGTGGTCAGAAAGGTGGACTTGTTCAAACACTTGGGTAAAGAGTGGAAATAAAAGAGTCTCCAGTGCAGTCGCCCTGGGACTAACACCGAACCCCTGGCTGCTCCAGTGGAGCTGCTCACTGGCCGACTGAATGAGACTGTGGTTGTACAGGGCAGCTCCCAGGTGTGAATGTGTGGTTGTGTGCGTGTCAGAGAGAGACCCTCCTTTCAGCATCTCCAACAGGCTGTTCCTGTAAGTAAGAGTGTGCTCTCAGGCAATATAAAATAAAAAATATATAGTTACAGCTAAATATCTTAAATTTTCCATCTCTGATTGGATGCATCAGCAGCTTGCAAACGTCATAAAACCATCACACAAGTTCTAGTCCAGAACATCCTGTGTAGTCGCTATGAAATTAAATGAACTGTACCAAGACAAGGATTAGCTGCGGCCCCTTTAGTCTTTCACTGTGCTCGCATTGATAAAATCAGACGCTGACTTGCCAGCTGCTTTGGTCTTGATAATCATCACTCATAAAGATGCCACTCTGACATCTGAGAAAGGCAATTAAAGGGGAGACGAGGAACTAAACATCCCAGTAACATCAGTCTCTATTAGCATCAACTCTGGAGAAAGTCTCGGCAGCGATGCTTTTGCAAATCCTCCTGGCTCAGGACTCGGAACGTGTGCCTGGTGTGAATTAAAATGACTGCGGTGCATCCTGTGGCTTGTAGAAATGGAGTACAATGACATTCACAGTAACAAAGCACTAAGTATGACCTATGATCACCATAAAAACATACCAAAATTGAGTGTCTTCATATCTGCACCTGACTGAAGTGGTTCTTTATGCAAAGTAAGGCCCATGTGGCTGTGGTTAGATGTTGTGTGCAGCATCTCTGTTTTTACCTTCACTGCCGGCTTGTGTTTGGAAGGTATCTGCAGGGAGTTTGTTCCAGAAAGTGGCCTGCTGAGTGATTATCAGAGTGTGTGTGTGTGTGTGTGTGTGTGTGTGTGTGTGTGTGTGTGTGTGCGTGCGTGCGTGCGTGCGTGCGTGTGTGTGCGTGCGTGCGTGCGTGTGTGTGTGTGTGTGTGCATGTGCGTGTGTGTGTGTAGCAGTGGACACTTTTGAGAGGATGGGGTTGTAAAGATGTGCACTGCCCTCCAGTGGCAGTGGATAGAAATCCCCCACACACACAGTGAATCAAACATTTAACAGTACATGAGTTTGAATATATCTCTCAGGTAAGAAAAAGTGCCTTAAAATTGTCAATGTTTGTCCAAGCTTGAATATGTTCCCAGTAAATGACCTTGATCATCATGAAAGTGTCGGCTCTCCTAAATTAGGAATACAAGTATTTTCTCACTTAGCTGTAGGAATATGTGGCCATTCAAAAAGTTTGGGATTTATTTACCTTGGTGTTGGGATCTCTGCGATATCTGCTTCCACCCTAATACAACGGAAGTGAATGGGCTTGAAATATGAACAGTAACAACTCTTTTCAGGAAAAGGGTCCCTGATATTCAGGGATAACACTCAGCAGCAGTTTCATAGAGACTATTAATTAAGTAGCATGTTAGCATGCTAACACACATGGGCTGATCTGATGGTCTGAAATCAACATACTATATAGTTCTCTTTAGTTAACTGCTGCCATTTTATTTAAGATTAAAGAATTCTAAGCGTTCATGAACTATGCCCTCACAATGTCCATGGCATGAACTCTACTTTCTGCTAACAATCACAAAATGCATTATGTTATATTTAATAAATGAGAAAATTACTGTTGTATGACTCTACACCACATCACCTATACATGTCCAAAATCTCAATTTACTGCTCACTATGGAGTTAACTGCAAGGTATCTACTATATTAGAAGTAGTGAGTGAGACAGTCAGAGTGCGTGGTAAATGGTGAAAATGTCTTGTTATATGTTGTTTGGGACGAGGCACAGACGGCCTCATGCTCTTGATTCGCATGTTTATTTTGATCTGGGTCTTCCATGGTAAAAATGGTAACATTTAAATACTTTGGACTGTGGATTGATCCTGAGCTTACCTTTAAACCTCATAATGATTACATCTCAAAAATGACTTATGGTTGTCTCAGCTCACTTTATAGATCTGTTAATTGTTTTACATTTGAAGTCAGGAAAAGGTTAGTCTCTCAGTTGATCTTGTCCATTATTGACTACGCTGATATCATCTACAGGAACACTAATGACACTGTTCCTAAGCCGCTTAATGTGGTCTTTAACTCCCTGTGTAGATTTGTTCTGAGGTGTCCTTTTATAATTCATCATTATGTGATGTATGAATTACTAAATTGGCTCCAACCTAATTCAAGAAGAGACTTCCATTGGTTGCTACTTATTTTTAAATGTGCCTATTTCGATTGTCCTTCATATCTGGGTCATAACTATCATAGTCATTTCATAGTCAGTCATATCATAACTCTAGGTTCCTTGTAGTTCTACATATTAACTTAGAGATATGCAATCTCTTGTCTTTATTGTACCAAGAATCTTCTCAGCTGTTGGACTTAAAGCTTTTCATTATGAGGCTACTTGCGATTACAACAATCTCCCTCTTTCCTTGCGATCCATTTCATTTTTTTGCAGATTTAGATTATCTATATTTAATTATCTTAATGTGTGTGCATGTTACTGATGCTAGTCTCAACAGTATTACTTGTAATTTGTTACATAATCATCTAATTGATTTACGTCTTCTGGAGTTGAACTTTTTTTATGTATTATGGGTCTTGATTGTGTAATGGGGTAAATGAGATGTACTTATTGTGCTAGTTATAAAAGGTTTGAACTATGATGTGTCTTAAAATCTTGTATTCATTGTCTGGGGTAAGGTTGTGAGTTGTTTTGCGTATTTATTCTGTGTATTAGCATTCTCTGTGTTTTTTAATTTTTTTTATCATTATTATTTTATTGTTATTTTTTTTCTATTGTATTATGTACATGTGGGGTTTTTTGGACCCTCCTGAAAACGAGATGCTGCATCTCAAGGGGCTATCCACTAATAAATTGAAATTAAAATATTACCTACATTTAGCTCACAGCACAAAGTAAGTGCAGGGTAGCCATTAGCAGGGCTGTAGACTCTTGTTTCGTTTCGTCATTGACCAAATGTCATTGTAATTTTTTAGGTGCCAAATATAGTAAGCCTACTTGCTTTGGGGATTTTCATCTATTTTTTTATCTCACAAAACTTTTTATCCATTCAAACTGGATGTTTTGTTACCTGTGCAAATTAAAAATTAAACAAATAAAATGTATTAATTTCCTATTCTATTCAACTCAGCTCCAGTGCAGTGAAGCGATGGCACAAATCCTCAAAACCTGGACTCCAAGGGCGATATACCACAAGACAAAATATGCTTTTGTCATTTGGGTTGAAAGAGTATGTAAATGCGCGTATCATCTTCTATGTAAATATTAAGTGAAGTAAGCTAGGTTCTCCGTGATTTTGTGCTCACTTTAAGGTATGACACATTTCTGTTTTTAAATGCAGATTTCTGCATTTTCTTCTTCGATTATTCTCTTTTGACACTAGAGGGAGGCAGACCATATCAGTCTGCATGACCATAAAATTGGATTCGCAGCTCTATTTTCAAATAATGCTTGTTTGTCAGTCTGCAATCCACCAGACCTGGATCGAATCATGTTCACAAGCATTCAATTTATTTTATCTTGAACCAGTAGCTGGCTGGTGTCCGGTGCATTATGACAACTTCCAGATAAGAAAGAGTAGATTTTTAAATGAACATTCAGATTGCCTGAATGCTTAGGCACTCATTCAACTTTCCTGTTAATGGCAAAACATTTCCAACTGGTGCCAAATGCACAGAAAAGCAAACACTTCTAATTATTTGCACATACTGTTTGCTTTCAGTCTGAGTGCTGTGCCGCAGGCTTTAAACTGCACAGTAACAACCTTGGCAGAGGTAGAACAAGTGGCTGTAATATCCTGAACTCTCCACTAGGGGGAGAGGAGAACAGAGAAAAGAAAGGACCAAGATCTCCTTAAACCTCATAAATAATGTATGTATACATAAGATTCTTTGATTTATGAACATGTTTTTATTTTACACGTGCTTTGGCAATGTAAACATCTGTTTCCCATGTGAATAAAGCCCCATTGAATTGATAATTAAATTGTATCTGATTACTAATCTTGTTTATCATGAGGTTCTTCAAGTATTTGTTAAACTCTTTCTGGTAACTTTCCATTACACTCGGTTTAGAGATATCAAAGTTTTAAATGCAAATAAAATTAACAAATTGCAGAAGACAGCAGACTTTGGCGACAGAAGGAAAAGTTTCACTGTGCTTTCAGATTAATGTGTTGAGCAGTTTTGTGTGTCTGATTTGTAATTGGTATGCAGTGTGTGGTATGTCTTATCACGCACACACATGCACACACAGATGTTGTGTGTGAATTCTCTACGTGTACTTTCCTAATTCCACACTAGTCATCCTGTGTACAGTCACGTGCACCATGTGACAGTAAGAATCACAGCTGGGAAAAACTGGGCAGGAGAAGGGATCGGATAAAGTTCCCACCATTATGGAAATGCCCCTCAGCAGGGTGCTGGACTCTTGGGTGTGAAAACATGATGCCATTGTGTTTCTTTGCTCAGCGCTGTAGATAGTTTTTCCATATGTTGTCTGTTAACAACAGACAATTGTTACAGAAACTTTTGTTCACTACACAAGTTTGAAATAAATTTTAAAAAACAGACAAACCTTTACTCCTGATGACCCGTTAGCTTTTTTTGCTTGGACAGCAGAGTTTATCGATGGATTTTCCATCCAGGTTAAAAGTCTTGTTGGTGTAACCCTCATTTAAAGCGGTAATCCTTCCTTTCTTTGTATTTGTTTATTTGCTGTGTTTGTTCTGTCTGGCGCTCAGGGCTCATCCATTTCTGGTTGTTTGCATTGCACTTCCCAGAGATCACTCGTCAATCAAATAGCGTGGGCAGGGCTATGATGTGTTTTTCCTTGGATTTTGTGTTGATTAAGTTTTGTCTGGTAAGCCTTGGTAGTTATATTCAACTCCTATTCATTTCACATACATTGTGTTGACACTAAACAGTAGTATCAATCCTTTTGACCACCAGAGGCAATGCTTTGTAACAGGATGTCCCATAATGCACATGCATGTTGAGTATCCATAACAACAAAGTCACCTGAGACCTGGGTGATGTGTAACTGGGTGGCAGAAGTCGTCTCTTACCTGTTGACACTTTTTCATTTGTTTCACCCAATTTTCACATCCTTTGACACAGATCTCATAGAAAGACCATAAACTCTATTGGATTAACTGTGTGATTAACAGCTGATAGAAATTACTTGCATAATTACGCATATCTAATGCACCTGTGTGAAAGTCCTTTGCAGAACTCTACAATCACCAGTCATCATCCATCTATAAGAGATACCTCTGTGTTGCTATATGCAAACATGGATGAAAGATGCCAAATGGACATAAAGAGAGTAACAGACCATGGTGGAGGGGCCCGATTGCAGTACAGAAAAAAAAAATTGTTTCTGAATTTGGGTGAAATTCTTTATTGGTTATTATGTGAAGAAAGAATGCAGTACAAAAGTGCTACCATAATGAATATTATTATTTTTACAATATTTCAACAGGTGTCTCAAAATTCATGCTGTGAAATTTGTGGCATAACTATGTAAAGGATCAACAAAGGGCACAGACATACAGCACAAATTAAGGTTGAACTGGTTCATACTACAGCTGTATTTTGTTGGTCACTGTGTAATGACTGATTGTAAGAACATATTAATTTGACCACAAGTTGTGTTGTTTGACAGATATATTTGATTTTGTTGCATGTTTTTAATGTTTTGTGAGGGTTAGAGCATTTTGGCCAGCGACTTTCAGTTTAGGGCCTGTGTGTGTAACTGTTTTGAAAATGTAACTTTATATTACAAATACCTTTAAGCACATTTCTGGTATTGTCTATTAGAGAATGTGTGTTTTCCTAACCAAGCCACTTTATATTCTACACTGAAAGAGCCTATTAGTCAGTAAACCCACATTCCCATTGTGACTAACAGTTGATGAGTCCTCCTGAGGACTCCTGAGTCCAGGCAACAAATGTTATACCTATGTCAGAGATATTTAAAGTGTCAAACAATAAATTAACATTTGCAAGCTACAAGCTGCATTGTATTTCCATCTGGGTATTTAATAGTTTGTGAAGGTTTGTGACACAATGATTCCTTTCATTTATTTTAAATTTAGCAAATAACAAGTGGTTCAAGTGTTGAATGTAAAACCTATAAAAAAAAAGACAGCAGCTATAAAAAAATAAAATAAAAAGAATAATTGCAGAAGGAAGACTAGTTGCCTGCAGGTGGCACAGCTTTACTTGGACATGTCTTTTTATACAGGTTTCTACAAGTCTAAACACCTGTCAGTACTTTGCCTTCCTATTGACGTGTTTCAGCGAGAACTGCTCCAGCTCCATTATTTAGTTTTTTAACTTCCTGCACCAGAAGTGGCACTTTGTTGCATTGTGATGACCTTGCACCCTGCAATTTTATAAAAACAAACCGCGTGCACTAATAAAATATCTTCATCCAAAACACAGTCACATTGAACACAATATATAGCAGGCTGTTTAAACCAATCAGGACTGAGACTTTTTACTCATATTTACTATAGCCAGCGCTAGCAACCAGACATTAAGAGACAAAAACCTGCAGCCTGCAAAACATAAGAGTGTAGTCGGTGAGTTACAAGCCAGTCCAAGGAGGTTCGTCACATCTTAAACAAAGTGGACGAAAGCATGGTGCATGCATTATTCCTGCATCCTTGAAACTGAAAGACAAAGAAAACTGGGAAACTTTGAACAGGAAACCTCAACCCTTTAGGTTTGGAAAAAAAGTAATGAAAAAAAGTTTTCACCAGTGACTATGACAGTTTCAGCAGTGGCCTGCTAAACTTTCTGCTCAAGCTTGCTGACCACCCACACATCATCTGAGTTTCCCTGGACACTCAGCTCTGTAGGACAAGAATGGTCTCCTGGTGACTTTTATTGTGTTGCCTGTAGTGTGCTTACAAGGTCACCGCTTTGGCTGACTGAATTAGGGCATGTATTTTGCCCAAGAACGGTTTAAAGTTGGATTTTGCTCATCCTGGGAACAAATCAATATTTTCTCCAACCAACTAAACCATCTTTGTACAGAGGAAGAATTTCCAAAAATCAACTCTTCCAACATTTCAACTTTTTGTTCAGCTAATTCAAACATGTTCACATGATTATAGATATGTCACTGTTTATAAATGTGAACCTTCTTAGAGAAAATCCTCCTCCTGAACTGAATTAAAGGGAATTGACCCCAGCCCTGCATGGTACTGCTGTTATCTTGTGATAAGCCTTGATACCAACACTGTGTTTTCACTCCTCAGCCTGTGTGGAGGTGTAAGAGGGGGGCCTGTAAACCCCGCTCTATTTGCTTTCCCCTCAAAGGGACTATGTCAGGAATGCTGGGAATTTAACTGATCCCGGAGTGTCCCGGTATGGTTCCCAGCGCTCCTGCCCACTCACGTTCTGGCTGGGAACAGCCGAGCTACCTGAAACTGGACACCGGTCGACCACCCCGCCGTGGGAAAGCAGGCAGAACAAAAATACATTCAAGAAAATGTCTAAAACACATTTCAAGCCTTCATAAAAGGAAAACCAGAGACTGAAGGGTACTGATTGATTTGCAGCCTTTTATTGTGCAGACTAACATTTCGAGACATGAGTCAAACACATAGTCAACCTTAAACCAATCTTGAACAATTTTTAATGGATAATTGGTTGAACAGGATTTCAAATCTATTGGATAATGAATCCCAGAATGGGAGTTGTCATAGTCAATGTCCAAGTGCCACACCCAATGCATTAGAGACAAACACATTCCTCCAAAACATCTACAATCAATACCCCATAATGACAACATGAAAGAAGTTCATTTGAAACCTTTGCAAATTTATTAAAAATAAAAAAAGGACATGTACATAAGTATTCACAGCCTTGGCTCAATACTTTGTTGAAGCACCTTTGGCTAAAAACAGCCTCAGGTCTTTGGGTATGATAGTACAAGCTTGGCACACCTATTTTTAGGCTGTTTCTTCCATTCTTTGCAGGACCTCTAAAGGTCCATCAGGTTGAATGGGGAGCATCGGTGCACAGCCATTTTCAGATCTCTCTAGAGATTTTCAATCGGGTTCACGTCTGGGCTCTGGCTGGGCCACTAAAGGACATTTAGAGTAGCCCCTATTTTGTTATCTTGTCTGGATGCTTAGAGTCATTGTTCTCATTCTGTACCCTTCCCCAGCAGTCTACAGACAATTCCTTGGACTTCATGGGTGTCCTGATATGCACTGTTAACTGTGGGACCTTATGTAGACAGGTGTGTGCATTTCCAAATCCTGTCCAATCAACTGAATTTACCACAGGTGGACTCTAGTCAAGTTGTAGAAACATCTCAAGGATGATCAGTGGAATACGGATGCACCTGAGCTCAATTTTGATTGTCATGGCGAAGGCTGTGAAAACTTATGTACCTACAATACCTACAAAACAATGTTTTGTCATTGTTGGGTCTAATTCTGGTGTATTGGCGACATATAGTGCAAGGCAAGTCATAAAAAACACTTTTTTATGCTGTATTCTTACCAGTTTTAAAAGTGTGACATCCTTGCAATCTAAGAGACAGACTGGTTTGTTCTGACAAAACCACCTTGACACTATCTCCTGACTGTCAACAGGTTTTTGTCCACTGTCACCACTTGCACATTGTTCTAACTCGTCAGATACCAAGTGCATCCACATACTGATAAGAAATACACCAAAGCATCTGAAACGTCACTGTGGTCTAGTTTATGTTGAACAAACCAAAAGAGCTCTAAAGATTTGTATATCTGATTACAAAACATGAATTACATTACGCACGGGCTAACCACGGCTGTGCAGGATCGAGCAGGAAGAGAAAAACCTTCACCCTCACCTAGAGGTATAAACATTATCAACTCACTGATATATAGATTATAGACCTTTTTAGACTGATGAAGATACAGTAGTGTTGAGACGTTAGTCTGTTCAAACTGAGAAACACTTGATTCAGCTGTATATCGCCTGGAGATGCACGTAACCCTGTTTCAACATTTCAAGCCTTGCTGGTGTACTTGTGAAGTGCTTCAGATAACAGAGTATTTTCAGCGACTCTGCAGCGCAAATATCACTCAGCTCACATAACACATATAACTTGGAATTTGTTTCCTGGCATCTTCACCTGAGAAACACAATATGCAGGCTCTAAAACCACAGCACAATAAGCTAAAGCATGTGTTTCTCAGGCATATATTTTGCCTGTGGCACTTTTAACCCCCAACAACAAGCCATGAACAAAGTTACTTCAGAGAAAGTGGATTCAGTGCTACAGAATAAAACATAAAGACAGAAAGAGCTTCATTTTAATTGAAAACTTCAAGGCTGCACATTAGTTAGAAATGATGAATTTGATGGTGTGATGAAGCCTGCATAATAGCCTGAAAAAATTGTTTGAAGACCTGACACCAATCACTGTAAATTACAGAGGCAATAGCTGTGTTAAATCTGCTTTTAATGAGATATTTATCAAATTTTGTTTTACCAGAAATTTTCACTTCATAATGTTCAGAATTTTTTCCTCTTTAGAACAGATATAGCCCTTGACCATACTGAGTTCCACACATTGTGCATTATGAATGTATGCTTTACGTATATATGCATTAGGAAGTGCAGTATGTTCGTGGGGGACTTGATGCCTACAGGTACGAGGAGTGGATGATGATAATCCTACCACAGCTTAAGAGCGGGATAGACACTACTACATCAACAGAGATCACCAGAAATCCTTAAATGGCTGAGCATCTGGTCAGTCTTTAAGTCACAAAAAGCCAGCACTTACTCAAAACCATTGAACATCTTAAAACAGGGGAAAGAACCCAGAGACGGCTCTTGAGCCACCTGAGCTATCTCCATGATCACAGAGCCGTGTGCTGACGAAGACCATGAGATGTTAATTTGCAAACTAAGAGTCTACAGCCATGCTAGCGGCTCTGTGAGGCTGTAATGGGCCTAGTAGCCTACAGCTAGTATGCTAACATGCTTACAATGGCTATGCTAACATGCTGAATGGCGAGTGTAGCAGGAATAATGTTTACCATGGTCACCATATCTGTTTAGCTAGTATGCTAACATTAGCTAATTAGCAATATACACAACGTAAAGACGGGGCTGTTAAAAATGTCATTAGTTTTACAGGTATTTGGTCATAAATGACAAATAAAAGTCAGTAGGCTTCATTCTCTGGGGACTGTCTGTACAAAATGTCATGGCTGTCCACGATTGAACAGCCATGACTAGCATGGCTGAATAAAAATATTTAAAAACATATTGTCTACATTCATATACAGTATCTCACAAAAGTTAGTACACCCCTTACATTTTTGCAAATATTTCATTAGATCAGGTGACAACACTGAAGAAATGACTCTTTGCTACAATGTAAAGTAGTGAGTGTACATCTCACTACTGTCTAAACTGTTGGCAACAAAAGTGAGTACACCCCTAAGTGAAAATGTCAGTTCATTCACCCAAAAGAAATCAAACCATACTCTATCAAAAGTTGTGTGTAAACATTGTTTTATACTTCTGGTGCTCTAAGTTGTTATTGTGCTTTGGATGCTGTTCTCAGTCTGTTTACTTCAACTCACATCCTTGAAACCGGCTTTTCTCCGCCTCTGTGTCACACGGTGTCCTCCGTAATTATCACTTCTGGCTACAGTAGGTTTCCTTTCTAAACATGCTCTACATCAGTCTCATCCTGTCACACACAGCCTATACATTTAACCACAAAAGAAAACATTAATATTATCTTGTTCACACACATACCTTCACTTCCTCTTTGACCTCCTCTCCAACCTCCTCATCAGGTCACATTTATAGAGGTATCGGTTCAGTGGCAGGTGGGGAGGGGGGCGAAGCAATGGATTTTGGGAAACCGTGGAGAGGCCAATGAGAGCCCTCTAGACGGACTGCTGCTGGGCATCACCACCCACCTATGACTACTCTCCAGCCGTTACCGTGGCAACAGCAGCTCTTGATAGGAGAAGATCCTACTTTCTAAAAGAGATGTGTGTGCGCATGAGAGTGTGTGTTTATTTAAATCTTGAAAGCCACACTCCTCATTGTTGACCTTGTTACTTAAGGAAGGGGAAGAAGCACATGTCATGACCCCTGAGTTGGATAAAGTTAGAAAACAAAAAATTCAATACTGGCCTTAACACTGTATTGATTTTTTTTCTTTGGCTTATATTTTAGAATAATCTTCGGAGCAGGACTGAAATCAATGGGTTTGGGATTTTAGCATTCAGCTGTATAATGTGTATAACCTTACAGCCATTGTGTTTTTTTGTGCATTTGTGTATGTAGCAAAAATGAGTGTGTGTTTGAATCCGAAGACTGACTCCTTGAATGTAAAGTCTGAGAAAAAGAGCAGTGTGTGCATGTACATTTTTAGATTTTTGCACTGCATGGGTGTGAGTGAAAGAGAGAGAATGTGAGAGGGATGAGAGAGAAAAGATTGAGTGTATGCACTGATATGTTTATGTGTATTTAAGAGAGGTAAAGAGGAGAGATCAGCGTGGGTTGAGCTGTTCATGTTTATTCATAGCGGCGCTGATCTCTTCACAGGTTTGGCTATCATTTGCTCTTTTCTCTTGTCCTTTCCCTCGTCTTTTTCTCTCTCTATCTTTTTTATTATCATCATCATATCCTTTTATTTCTCTCTTTTGCTGGGTTAAGCCAAAGTAACAGCAAATTATCTTCCGGTTTCTCATCTTTCAAACCCTTTCTGACTCTACTGATTTTACTCTCCCTCTCATACACACACATACAGGTGTGGGTAGCTCAAAAGAAGTTTTACAGAGCCTACACACACACACACACACACACACACATACACTCATTTAAACGCGAGTCGTGACTGGTGTAGAGATGACTGAAGATGACTGGTGTGGAGATGTGGTGAATGCATTCTTGAAAAATAGTTTCTGCTGCTAGAGTTTAGTTGTTTTAATTAGAGGTGATTAAAGGTAATATAATAATTATGATAACTCTACGAAGTGGTTGCTTGTTTCTATGTGCCCTGTGATGGACTGGCGATCTGTCAAGGTTGTACCCCACCTCTCGCCCAGTGTCAGCTGGGATTGGCTCCAGCCCTCACGCAACCGAGCACGGATAAGCGGGTATAGATAATAGATGGATGAATGGATAACTATAAACAAATAAGACACTCTAAGAGAAGACTGGCGGCCTGCATGCAAGTCTAATTTTGATATGATCCAAAAGGGTCAGATCTTGAGGGTTTCCTGCAGTTTTCCTTCATGTCACAAAACCGAAAATGCAGTGTGCCAAGCTAATATCAGATGGGAAAAAATCATTGCCAATGTTTCTGTCCTCTTCGGTAAAGCCAAAGCCAAGTGCTGAAAGTTGCAAGTAAGAAAGGGTTCAAGTAACAGGTAGGAAATGTAGTCAGAGGAAAGGGAATTTATCACTAATAGCAACTACTAATTAGCACCAATCTCTCAGTTGTTGATGATGTATTTATATTCAAAGTACCATATCAGAGTGGTACATGTTACAACTTTTAACTCCTTAACTGCAAATCAGAAGCTGTAGCTTGCAACCATTTATCCATTACTTTTAGCTATTTCAGTCATCTAGCTGTCACCTTTAGCTAACGATTTCAACCATTTATCCATTACTTTTAGCTATTTCAACCATTTATCCATTGCTTTCAGCTGTGTCAGCCATTTATCATTTACATTTAGCTATTTCAATCATGTGTCTATTACTTTTACTTATTCAACTGTTTATTCATTACCTGAGGTACCTATTTTAGCTATTTATCCATTACTTTTAGCTAATGGTTTAAACTCTGCTTAAATCGCAGCTTGTGGTGTCGAGGTGTTACAGCTTACTGAATATAATACTTTCTTAATCAAACTAAAATGTCTGTTCAAATTAGTTGAGCTATTCCACAATCCTTTCCCCCTGGCATCTGCAGAGGTGGTTGGAAAAGACTGATTTAGTCTGCATTGTATTACCTTATACAAACTTACAGATTTGGAAATGAAATTGGACATTTGAAATGGAAAGGAGAAAAACACAAATCTAAAACACAGTAATATGGTTTGCAAAATACTTAGCTATGATGTGAAATAAATGGACTAAAATACGCAAAATTGTACAATTCAAGATTAAGATGTAACAAGGGCAAAACCGAAATGTGCATTTCTACATAAATGCATGCATTTGGTACAAAGTGCTTCACCCAAGTCAGACTTACTAAAGTACTTTGTCAGTGTTGGTCATGTAGATTCACTCGACTCTCCGACTTCCAACTTTCTGACTTACTCATCTGGTCATTTATATGATAAAGTCAACCATTCATTCATCTCGTACTGCAGCCTCTCCCTGTTTGTTAGGTAATGTGCCAAACCTAAACGCCCAGGCATCAAACCTGATCTGAAAACACTCATGCAGCCTTTCTTCCTCATCACCTGCCTCCACTTCCTCCTCCTCTTTTTTTCCCTCCTCTTCACCACTTCCACCCACACTCAGCTTTTGTTGACTCTTGTCCTAAGTGAGTGTGTACCTTAGTGTGTATTTGTGTGCCATTTTACTAATAATGTGCTGCAGTATTCATAGTTTTTGCTTTTTAAAGGCTTCCTTCGGTCAGGATCTGGGAGCTGCCCAGGTAGAGGAGGTGATCTGCTGTCATGTTACATTTTGCTGGCAAAGGAGAAATAGACAAATATGGTAATTATCATCTTTAAAGAAGCAAGAAAAAACTGCTTAGATTTGGTTCACCAGCATTCTAAATATATGTGATTTAGATGCAAATATACACTAGGAGTGGGTGTATCTCTCCTCACCCTGTCTGAGAAAACAAAATAAGTGTTGGCAGGGTTTGAAAGTTTAAATTGTAATCCATGTTGCTGATAGCCATATTAAATTGGGATAAACAAAATTTGTCCATTTAATGTTTTGGGTACTTTTAGTTTGCAGTACCTCTAAAATCCTTAAATATAATGTAATTTTCAGCCCAGTTCAAGCAGAATTGTTATGATCATCATTAATAACTAACTTTTTTTCTCATTGTGAATTCTCTGTGTACGCCAACAATGGGTTTATTTTTTACTGGAATCTAATTTCTCTATCTGCATTGCGTTGGCAGCTTTTTCTCAGCAATTGCAGCAGACTCCATGCAGGAATTAACCAACCAATTTCTGTAAAGCACAAACACACTCTTCTCATCAGCGGGATTCACACTTGACTGTTGCCATGGCTCTACGAATCTGCCAATGTCTATCTGTCAAGGCCAGAGTGTTTGACAAAGATATTGTCTGGAACGATGATTCACTTTGCACTCAATAGCAAGGATGTGTGTGTGTTTGTGTGTCTGTCTGTGTACGTGTTTGTGTGTACGTGTGAGTGTTTGTGTGTGTGTGTGTGTGCCAGAATGCAGACTGTTCGAATTTGTGTTTGTCCACCCTCTCAAGGGAAACAAGCATATGAAAGTTCAACACAATGTCTTTCTCCACAAGCAGGAGCTCCAATAAAAGAGGATTAGCTGAGGATTTGGCCTTCTGTAATTCCTACTGTTCAACAAGGTTACCGCTCAACACAAATAATTCACCCAATAAAATATATTTCTTGAAACTGCAATGAACATAATGTGCTGCTCTGTGTGTTGAAGCTGGAATGAACATAAAATGCTGCACATTGTCTTTCAATAAAAAATCCATCAGAAATCAGATTGACTTTGTGGCGGATTCATGACATTCTCATTTTCATACAAGAATCTTACTGGCGGATATGAACTGTAGCGTTTTTTCCCTTTGT
Organism: Lepomis macrochirus; assembly: GCA_024633595.2. Lineage (NCBI taxonomy): Eukaryota > Metazoa > Chordata > Actinopteri > Centrarchiformes > Centrarchidae > Lepomis > Lepomis macrochirus. The sequence goes on from JALXJV020000025.1 coordinate 8,755,101, forward strand.
TGTAAAGAAGGCAATGTGGCTGTTTTTTGCCAGAAGACGCCCACACGCCCCATGTGTTCTTGTTCGCTTCTCTTGAGCCCAAGATGCGCACTCACACAGAGAAATGCTTTCATATACATGAAATTTACACTCGGCATTGAGATGAATCTGTCTCCATAATGGGAGGTGATGATTTTAAACAATACAGTACACACTCTCTGTATCTGAGCATCTGTCTAGTTTTCTTCCATAGTGAGATATTTTCCATCTTTGGAAAACAACATTATATTAAGTATTATTACAGTAGCAACACTTTGACTATATTAAATGTACTGAATGAAAAAAAAGAATAAAAACTATCCCTACACTATCCCCACATTCCACCCTTTCCCTTGGAAGTCTGGCCTCTGGTTATTTTTTAGGGGGGAACCCCATCATTTTGGAAATTTAGATTTTATCCACATGGGCACATATCGTTAGTGAAAATATATGTAATACCGGTTTAAATCAGTAGGGCAGATGCTATTACCAATGTGGCCACAACTTGATCCATAAAAGAAAAACTAGTTAGACACTCTTATTTCTACATTATTCTGTATTTGTACAGTGTAATATAATAATAGGCTCTCTATAAAAGAAAAAATCACTGAGTATGCAGGAGCTCGCCAATGGTATGCATCAGGTGGTGAAATACAGCACGGTATCGCTAGGAATTTTGTTCATATTGGACAGAGTTGCAACTTGTGAATTACAGCCAATGTTCATTCCCAGTGCTGGAAGAGGTGTCTGTTTTATGTGGCAAAGCAGAAAGTAAAGGCATCAGTGTGCTTCAACCTAAATGCTTGTCGGATGATCAAACAGCATCTGATTTTGCATACTGGTATTGGGGGGCTGCATCATGCAATTTTTGTGACTTTCAAAACCCTATGACAATTTCCTTTCCCAACCTTCCATATACCAGACATTTGCAGATATTGTACAAACAAAGACATTTTTTTAAAAATGAGAATCAGTGCTAATATTAGCAAGCTTGGCTAGTATGCAAACTTAACAGCACAATCCCAAATGTTGAATATCATAAAGGGACAGACAACTTAACATGAGAGTGTAACACATTTGTATAGGCTAGCTCATTCTTATTTTAAACATGTAAACATTTTTTGTCCAAAAACATCTATAGTGTTGAAATAAACTCTATTTGCTCTGCATTAAAGCCTTTTTTCTTTCAATAATTATTCGTGTTTATGGGGAATGTTTTCAGAGCAGTTCAGACTGTTTGCTAAGTGCTTCAGTCCTCACAGGCTATTATCACTGCAAATCTAAATTGTGTACTGCTTTTCAATTAACCCATTTATGCAATCCAGCATTTTTTCACATGTTCAGCTTTTAAATCCAATTAAAAGCTACATTTTCCTACCTGTATCTCAGTGCACATGCTCATTCACTGAGACTTATTTGCCCGAGGTGGATGACAAATTCCAATATATTTGTGCACAGTCTGAACATGTTCCATTCTAATTCCACCTTTGCACCTACAAAGGGTGATATATTTAGTCCTGATGTATGAAATGCTTTGATTCTTTTGTTTCATCTTTCACTCATCTCCCCTTTCTCTATAATCCAGGTTTGGTTTTCACCAAACTGCTGCTCTTTTTGTATTTTATAATGCTCTGTGGGACAGTAACATTAAAAACACTACATCCTGTGCTTTGGGAGATTTACTCCTGTCTTCAGATATGATTAACTCTTGATAACAATACACTGCATGGCTTACCTCCAACAGTAGATGATCCTGCTACATATGTTTGCATATTATGAAGACTAACATAACCAGTACAACTAAAAATGTATGTTCTTACAGGTAGGCATACTGTAAGTTAATGCACTGTAAGTACCACCAAGAAACATACACAAAATGTACACACAAATGGAAGATAATTGCTCTCAAAATGCTGCTTCATTGTAACTTCATGCTTGAAGATACAGAGTTAATGTTAAAAAATTGTGATTATGGTGGAAGATACACCAATGATATTATTGGATTGACTTGAAAAGAGGATGCTGCCCAATATGCAACTGTTGCATCTTTATTAATTGTTTGATATATTTGTTTCCTCTGCATGTTTTCACACAGCAACTGAGCAGAAACAGATTTTTCTTCTTTGGTAAATTGTGCATTCTATGGGATCGTTGCACAACAAGATTAAGAGTCTTAAGCTGTGCCAGCAGCTCTGTAAGGCTGTACTTAGCTGAATGTTAACATGGTTACAATGACAATGCTGATGGTTTTCAGGTAATATTTATGAATTTTAACATTTAGCATGTTAAAATTTGTTAGTGAGCAGTAACCATGTGTTTCAAGAATTTGATAAAATTCATGTATTATGAAAAACTAAAAGTTGAAAAGACTAGAATTTTTATGATGATTCTAGGTGAAAAGTCAGGTGATCAAGAAAGTCATTGCGGGAAATGAATATCTGTACCAGAGATATTTTAGTCTGTGGCTAAAACACACAGATAACTGTGTAAAGTTCAGTAAATGCATTTCCAATTTTAGACCATGCACACATTGACCAATGGAGAAAAACTGTAGTATTGATCATGTGTAATATGTAGACCAATTGACATAGAATTTGTTTGTTAACTCATTCATAGTAACCTAGCTCCATTGGTTTGCTTAATGCTTACATTATGTGCAATGGCATCCAAGAATCCAACTATTTGAGGACAAAGTGATGCTACTATATACTTAGCTGTTAACATTTAAAAAGTACATCTTTTCTGATTTTAGCTATAATTGTCACCGTTGGCTGAGTGACAGACAGGTTGAGGACCCAAACGGAAGACACTGCAGAGTGCTGGCAAAGTTGGTCAGTTTTAAATAAGGCAGTAATCCAAAACTAGTCCAAGGTAGGAAACACAAACATGAAAAGGACACTCAACATACAATGAAGACACGACAAGGACTGAACAGAGGTGAGCACATTAAATACAGTGGCAAATGAGCAGGGAGGGACTGGCCAGGTGAAACAGATCAGGAATAATCAGACAACAGGAAACAAAGCTAAACAATGGACAACAGACAGCGGCAAATTCAAAATAAACCAGGAAATAAAGCTAGTGACAACAAACGAGGATGAACATAACAAAATACAACAGAGAACGTGGATCAGGAGCCTTCCATCAAACAAGAACTAATACAGATCAGGGCCAAGGAGTGATAAAACACTAACACAAACTGGAAAAAAAATCTAAACAAGAATACAAAAAAATTACGGAAAAAAACACAACAATATTATGGAGATAGAGCAAAACACAGAATACGTAAGACGATATTTTGAGAATAGCAGTAGTAAATGATAATCAAATCCTGGGCACTGTCATTGATTTCAGTTCAGTCTAGAAACACAGATGATGATGAAATGTTACCGATAAAATGATTGCAAAGCTTTTGAGCATAAAAGATTTGATTGATCTTATTTATTTACCTGCAGGGACATGTTTAAAACTGCTTCCTCCAAGGTCAGTTATCATCTATTCAGCATGACTCATTTGCCTAAAGCAAAAATTCCTTGAAAGTATGAACTCGTGTTAAAGTGAATGTTCCTGCACTCACACTTGCACCCCCACAATCCTGCTGCCGGCTTGCCCACACACACACACACATAGACACATGAGGCATGCATGCATGTACGTGCACATGCACACACTTGCAGTACACGCACCTACACAAACACACACATGCAGACTGTGTGTGGAAGTGAATGTTGTTCATGCATGTCTAGTAGAGTTGAGCTATGTGGAGAGGATCTTTGATCTCAGCCAGGCAGCCAACCAGCTTCCCCACTATTTGCATTTAGTCTCCTGGGTCTGTTGGCTTCTTGGCCCTTCACCAGCTTCAGATGCAGGTTACAGAGGTAGCTAGAGGGAGATTCCCACACATTCCTGTTTGTCAGAGTGTATGCTTAAGGTTGTGTGTGTGTCATTTTGTGCATGCACAAGCCTGTGTTGTCGCAGGCCAAGAATATAGCCGTGCTTTGAGTGTGTAAGAGAGCGAGAGAGTGAGAATGAAGAAAGAGGCCAAGGGAGAGTACCTGGGCCAGCACCACATCAAGTACAGCAGCCTCACTAAGAGTGAGTGAGAGACAGAGAGAAAGCATGAAAAGTAGAGAGGGAAAACAAGCAACAGAGAGAATAAGATACAAACACAGACAGAGAGAGAGAGTGGACAAACAGAGTAAGAGGAGATGAACAGCGAGAGGGTGAAAGAGAGGGAGGCCTCTCCAGGAGGTCACTGAGTTTCTGGATCTCCGCTCCTTTTGTCCCACAGCACATTCCATAGCAGCAATCTAACCAGTCAGCCAGGGAGCCGCAAAAATGAAAAGAAATATAGTGTGTGGGGGGGACTGGTATAGAAACACTTGCAGAGGAGTTATTCTGCCGCACAGATTTGGTTTTAGCCACTATTTCCCGTAGGCCACAAAACAAACTATTCAGAATTTTATTAGGCTTGCTTCAGTGGCATTTATATTTCCATTTCTTTGAATTATTTGTAACTCCCAGTGCCTTGAAAGGATTAAAGATTGTTCTCGCCTGATATTAACTGTTCGCTTCTAGTAGTAAAGTAATGTTCAAACTTTGGAGTTCTTTTGATACCTAAATACAAAAAAATTAAAACTTAAACTAAAATCCTTTATCACAGAAAGCATTTTTACAGTATATAAAGGGTAAAATTACCCACTGAAATCTTAGCCCCTGCTTTGATTGACATTGATTGGATGGATTATGTGGGTATTTCTTCCTCAGGTTGGAGTGCTTCATGGAATGCTTTAATTTAGTAACAAGCTCTTGGTTGTGTAACTGTAAACCACCAATAAACCTTAATAATACATCTGCTTATTTTATATAATTTTGAATTTTGTTTGATTGACATGTTTACTATATATTAAAGCTGCTGTAGGCACTTTAACACTTGGACAGCTCCAACCAAAGTGATATCACTAAAGCTCTCACAACACCTTGTGTGATCATGTGATGCCTTTGAACCAATAAAGACAGTTAACTCAGAGCTTGCTGGTACAGTATATACATTATTGGCATCATGTTAGCAACTTAGCTTTATGTATGGGAATGCCAGTCTTTTTTTTGTACTGGCATTCATGGTCACCAGCAGATGAATCCTAATAACTTTGGTCACTTTTCCTTTAGCACCGCCATGAGGTCTACATTTGTGACTATGATTAAAATATCCCAAAAACAATAGATTACCTTGAAATATGGTACAAACATTCATGTACCCCTTTGCATTGCGTTTAGTGCTAAGGAGCAAATGTTAGCATGCTAACCAGTTTAACTGATAGATGGTGAACATGGTAAACATTATACCTGCTAAGAATCAGCATGTTGGGATTGTCATTTTGTAAGCATATTAGCCTGATCTTAGCATTTGCAGTAATGTTGTTACAGACATTGTTGCTGTTTCGAACAAATTCCTTTTTCGTTGTGGAGTTTTTGACCTTCAGTACTAATACGGACCAACGCCTTGATGAGTTGGTTCCCCTTGGGTTTGCATCACTTGCAGAATACACATTCTTGCTGACTGCAAATTAGTAGTGCATGCCATGCTGGTGCCAACAGCAGGTTACTCATTTAGCACCAGTACCAGTATTTTGTTATATATTTAGAGTGAAACAACAGATGTGTTTTCATGTAACAAAAATGTCCTTGTACAGCTTTAAACTTCAGATTGTTTTGGAAATATTCTGCATCCCGTCGTTTTACCACCGGAAGACCAACTCGCTGATACTGAAAATAACCCAAAGTCCAAATGAAATTGTGTAACAAGGTGGATGGATCTGAAATGAGATGCAAAATAAATCTGATTTGTTGTTCAGTGAAGTGGCCCTTTAAGCTGGTATTTTCAGCTATGCAAATCAGCACTGCCTAAACACAGGAATTCTAGAAATTACCTATTGCTCACTGATTTCAGCGCTCTTAATGCATTTCCCTGCGCACCAAAGTCAGGGAGTTCGCTCTTGTTCCCATCGGTAATTTGAAATGTAATTACCCATCATTTTAGAGTGCTTCAGGAGCCTGACACCTACATCTCCCTCTCTGCCTCTCTTTCTTTCTTCCCTATCTCTCTCTCTCTGGCTGTTTTTGTATGCTGGTGGAGGATTGTATATTTTCCACCCCCACACATTTTTGAGCACTACCCCTACCATTACCTATGTAAATGACTCGGGCTCAGACAGGCGGTTTACAGAACCACCTCTCCTACACCATGACTAAATGAGTGCTTTTACATGCACACAGGATACCAGATCATATCTCTGCTGGGGTTATGTTCAGGAAAATCTGTTTATGTGCATCTTCTGATCTACAAATGTCCATGTATGCAGAAATAAGAATGTAGATATGGAATGTTTCAACATGGCTCAAAAGAAGTGAACAGGAATTGGAGTTTAGATGCATGAGTAATGTGTGCACATATTAGCATGTAGCAACTGTTACTTTTGGGTCATTAACAATGTTCAACAACACAATCTTTTATGCTGTCATAAACAACTGCATATATGATACTTCCTTACACAAATATGCATGAAAATACAACCAGACACATGCTTACAAAATAAGACTCAGTTAAATGTGATTCATGACTTTGTTTAGGTTGTTGTTTAGGTGATATTACGCTGTTTGCATTTTTCCCTTTTTCTTTATTGTGTTATATACTGTATCTTTTTTGTGCATGTAATAGGTTTGCGGTCAGTTGTTACTAAACACTGTCTAGTGGGCTGCCACTCTTAATAGTCCCCAGGGTGGTTATCAAGTTAGGAAAAACTGCATTTTGTGTTTAGGAGTCTTATGTTGAGGGGGCACAATGTGAAAATTGTGCCCCCTCAACATAGGACTCACAAAAGAGTCTCCAGTAAGAGGTGCTGGTACCACTTGGAGAGTTCAAGTCCCTGGTTGCAGATATTTCCCATAAGCTGGATTCTTAGGTGTCTTGGAAGATGTTAATATGTATTTTAGCTTTTAATGCTTATTTGCTGCCTTTCTTGGACAGGTCTACCTTGGAAATGAGTTTATATCTCAGCAGGCTTTCTCCTGGGTAAATAAAGGTTAAATTAAAGGCGCATGCCACAGATTTTACATATGTAGTTCAGTTTACTCGTCACAATGAGTACTATTCAGCCTGGTAATGAGGTTGTATAATGTTTTCTGTTGCCATGGAGGGAGCTTTCCAATGTTTAAAAATAACCCTGATGATGTAATCAGTGTGATTTGTCAATTTGTCCCCGAACTTTATGGAAGTACAACGCTCACTCGCTGGAGTAGCCCTTTTATCTTAGGAGTTGCAAGGTTGTGAAAATTATTTTGTCTGTGTTTGTCCTTTAGATGACAATGTAGTTATAATGTAGTTTCTCACTTTCCAATAAGCTATCAAGTCTGCAGTTATAATTTGTTAATATTGTTAATAAGTGCACATACGTTTGTCCACATAAGTGGTCAAACTGTCCATTACATATGATTTGATGATGAACTAAACAAGCTAGCTTAAAGACAAAGAAATGCTTGTGCTGGTGGAAGATATACCGGAGAGATTTTTACAACCTGTTGTCCAATAATATAAGGAATTAATAAAGTCTCAACTTATATGGGAACCTTCATATCTGTCAAACTTTCCAAGAGACAGTAAGATACCCGAGGAGACCTTTTTTGTGAACAACCCCAGAACTCAAGACACCATGTTGCCACTGGAATTAATTTACTTTGAACAACTGGGAGTTTTTTACCCTACCACATTTTATTATGCATTACTCCCAGCATCGTCTTGTAAAACAACCCTGAACCTTACAAGTTCAGTTTTCAAGATGCGATATATTAGTTTGGAAACAATCCACTGAATGTTTCAAGAGACTGCCAGGTCATTAACGAAGCAGGTCCAGCCCTGTAACCAATGAGGTCAATATTATAACAAGTGTCATTCAGTATCTACACCATAAAACACTAGACATTGAATTGAATGAATTCAATGAATAGAATTCTTCTATCAGTTCCAGCACTAACATTACCACAGCAAGTGCCTGACTGTGACCTTTAGCATGGCAGAATGTTAAATAACAGATTTCTGGATGGACAGAAATCCAAACATTTTAGGCTTCCATCTAGGAGAAACTGGCGTTTATTTGGTCCCACAACCTTTCCTCTTTGGTCAAGTATAAATGTGTTGGTTTCTGATCACAGTTCCTCTCTCTTCTGTGCAATGAAATGTGAACAGTCATATTGTTTATCCCATTCATCAGACCAACACCTGGTGACACACCAGCACACAAGCCACAGGAGTGTGTTTTTTTCCCCACAATCTCCAGCCGTTTGAAATTATTTTCAAGTTGAATAGCCACCCATGCACTACCTGCGGACTATAGGCCTTTCAGAATGTCCTTGCTTTTATTTACAATATTTACGTTCACCCGCCTCATGCACTGAAAGAAAACACTGATGAAATGCACGCTGTCACTCAAACCCCACTTGCTACTTCTCTTTTTGGTTGTCTCATGGTCAAATATTTTTATTAGCATGATAGAACTTCTGAGAGGATGTTCTCTAAATTAAGAAAATGGACAACAGTGAACCACTGATAACCTGAGCCAACTGCCATAGTTTTAAATTTAGAGAGCTTCTGTTGCTGTGTAGAAATCAGAATGCAGGTGTCCTGGTTGTAAAGACAATCATGTATTGGTATACAATCCAATTGGAGAAGCAAAAAACGCAAAATAAAAGTATTCATGGGCTATGTTCATGTGACTTTTATTCTGAAGGTGTTTACAGATTACTTTACATGTCATGTAAAATACATTGTGCATGCATATGTACTTGTCTAGGATTTAAGTGTAGGAATTTACTACTACTTTTTCACCTAAAAACTGTACATATGTACAGTAGCAGCTACATTTTAAAATATAAATGTACATTATGTTTTCTATCAGCATTTCATTAGTTTTCCTATCTTACCCTTCCTAGCAACTAAAGCATGGTGAATATTTTATGGTTCAGTTTTGGAAATTCAAAGAACTTGATTATGGTTATAATGTGACTATTCATTTGAATGTGTTCAGCAATCCCAGAATTCCAGATTTCCATATGAAATGACATGTTTATTACAAGAAATGTTAAGTCTCAGTTTGTGCATGTGTTTACACTACATGACGAAACTTTGATGTCTTCTTTATATATTGCTGTAGCTATACATACTATACTAACCGCATATGGTTTTGTTGTGCATGCCATTTGAATGGCGGACTCCGCCACTGACAAGGCAAACTATTATATTGAGAGGTAACTAATGAGTGTATATTCATTTAATGACCATAGCAGAATAATTACCCACCATAACTAGTGTCAGAAATTGGGTTTAACATGATAAACTGCATTTTAAGCTGTATAACTTTGGTTGGGGACAGTAAAAGTCACGTGACTTAAAGAGTGAGATGAGACTTTTTTCAGTTTTTAACTAAAATCAAGATTTTTCCCTCACTTTAACCAAGTGTTTAAAGAACCACACTCTAACAGCATGTGGGACGCAAATCCCCAGTGGATAGTTTCAGAGTCCTGTGCCTCATAACATCAACTAGCAACTCCTACATATAAGGATATCCAACTTCCTGGATTTGAATTTTTTTGCCAGTGAATATAAACCAAGCACAAATTATGTTTCCTCTAAATCACAGCATAAACAAGTTGCAGCTTATAAAGGTCATATGTAGGAGACGGTTGTGATGTCAGACTACAGTCAAGATGCCTTGCTGAGACTTCATTTGGTATATATATATATATATATATATATATATATATATATATATATATATATATATATATATATATATATATATAAAAATCCTCCTCTCACCCCTTGTGGGGTGGTATGTGTCATCCTCAAGCTCGGGTCCTCTACCAGAGGCCTGGTAGTTTGAGGGTTCTGCACAGTATCTTAGCTGTTCCTAGGACTGCACTCTTCTGGACAGAGACCTCTGATGTTTTACCTGGAATCTGCTGTAGCCACTCTCCCAGTTTGGCGGTCACAGCCCCCAGTGCTCCGATTACCACTGGCACCACTGTTGCTCTTACTTTCCACATCTTTTCTAGCTCCTCTTTCAGCCCTTGGTATTTCTCAAGCTTCTCGTGTTCCTTCTTCCTGATGTTGCTGTGGCTTGGGATTGCCACATCTATCACTACTGCCTTCTTCTGCTGTTTGTCGACCAACACGATGTCTGGTTGGTTAGCCATCACCAGTTTGTCAGTCTGGATCTTGAAGTCCCACAGGATCTTAGCTCGGTCATTCTCAACTACCTTAGGAGGTGTCTTCCATTTTGACCTTGGGACTTCCAGCCCGTACTTGTGGCAGATGTTCCTGTACACTATGACAGCTACCTGGTTATGGCGTTCCATGTACGCACTTCCTGCCTGCATCTTACACCCTGCTGTTATGTGCTGTACTGTCTCAGGGGCATCCTTGCACAGTCTGCACCTGGGGTCCTGCCTGGTGTGGTAGACCCCAGCCTCTATTGATCTTGTACTGAGTGCCTGTTCTTGTGCCGCCATGATTAGTGCTTCTGTGCTGTCCTTCAGTCCAGCCTTTTCCAGCCACTGGTAGGATTTCTTGATATCAGCCACTTCTTCTATTTGTCTGTGGTACACGCCGTGTAGCGGCTTGTCCCTCCATGACGGTTCTTCATCTTCCTTGTCCTCACCTTCAGGTTTCTGCTGCCTGAGGTATTCACCAAGCCCTTCATCTTTGGGGGGCCATCTTCCTGATGTACTCCTGGATCTTCGTTGTTTCATCCTGGACAGTGGTCTTGACACTCACTAGCCCTCGGCCTCCCTCGCTACGCTTGGTGTACAGTCTCAGGGTGCTGGATTTGGGGTGAAACCCTCCATGCATTGTGAGGAGCTTTCTTGTCTTGATGTCAGTAGCCTCTATCTCCTCCTTTGGCCAGTTTATTATACGCCCTGGCAGGGCGTATGTGTTGATGGCACGGATCTTGTTTTTCCCAAGGCATTTGTAGCTGTCCTGAACATCTGCAATGTGGCCTTCTGGTAGTTCAACACCCTCGGTTCTGATCATCTTCCCTCTTTTTGATACCATGCGACCACACTTGTCCGAACCAGTCCGAACGACATTCCAATGTCGTTGCTGTAGATCCTGGTAGTGTGGACTCATCGATGAGTCGATGAGTCAATGTCTCGCTCATTTCTGGCATACAGTTTGATGTCGTCCATGTAGAGGAGGTGACTGATGATTGTTCCGCTCCGGAATCGGTATCCGTAGCCAGTCTTTGTGATGATCTGGCTGAGGGGGTTCTTTGTCAGTGTTGATGATGGGTTTCGAAGCATCCATATATCCCATAATCTCTGCATATATATATATATCATATATATCTGCATATGTATAGTAGCATTGCATCAGATCCAAGTTTTCTGCTCTAGTCCATGTATGTCTTGTTCCAGTAGCCCATTTCTCATCAGGTTGCCCTGGTTCCCTAGCAACTGACGCGGACCTTGTTAACCCGGGCGACGTCCGAGCCGGTATGACTCTTGTATTTGCGGTTTCACTCATGCCTGAGGTAGGCCAGTAGCATTAAGGACCTGGACTTTTGTTAAAAGTAGCTCTAAGCTCATTCTCTTTTAATTTAACCTTCATCTATGCTGCTTAGCACCCATCATAATTGTGTTTTTGCCCACCAACTGTCACCTGTCAATCAGCCTTCATTGCCTGTTCAGCCAAGGTGCCAATCACTGCTCATTATCACTTCTTCTTATATTTTCTAGCTGTATGAAACATTACCCATATTTCCAGCCGAATGTAACTTTTTTGTTTTTAATTCAATATTTTCTAATTCAATATCTTCTTCATCCTCGCCATTGTAAGGCTCTAAAAATGCTGTTTCTCTTAGCTTGCTGAGCGTAGCACTCTAGGGCCTCAAACCAGTAATTTCTTTGCTGTTATTAGATTTAACCCCTCGTGATGCCACCGTTGAATCGCCTGCATTTATTCCCATCTGATGGCTTCTCCGCCTCAAACAGCAGGCAGTATAGAGGATGAATTTAGACCACCATTTATAACCCTGTTGCAGTGCAGGTTGCTCAGATTCTCTTATAATTCAAAACTCAAAAAAGATTCAAACCTGAGTAACGTTTCACTGGATCAAGCCTCAGCTCTAAAACTTCTCGAGAAGGTGTGGAGAGGGCATTTTTTTCATCTTTAGTGTCATTTCATGCCAAAATAAATTTCTATGCTAAAGTTATCGGATGGCCTGTAGCTACCTATTCAACCACCAAGCCACCTGGTTACGCATTTAATGGATGTAACTACTGCCATTATGAGGGACTCTGTGAGATTCAAGATGAGTCACAGGTGTTCAGAGCTCTTTGCTGGGGATGCTTTGCTGCCCTTCTCAAGACATGCCTCTTCCCCCCGAAAGAAAAATTCAACTTCAGTTGACACTGAAATGTGGGCTTTGCTTTTAATGGCCCTACTGTGTGTGTGTAGGTCTGCACACACATGCACACAATTGATGCGTAGGGGTGTGGAGTGGTCAACTGATGAGGCACTGTGGAGGCTGAGAGCCCTGGAGAGTGGTGTGTGGGTTGGAAGCCTCCTATCCTCACAGTGAAACACACACACACACACACACACACACACATACATACAAAGCTGGGGGAGGTGGAGGCAGCAGTGCTTGCTTTGCCGGCTGTCCATTGATCAGGAGGTTGGTAGACTTAAAAGATCAGTGTAGAGACTGGTGGAGAGCAGAAGGAGGGATGGAGAGGAGGATGCTGGGGTCCTGTAGGATACAGCAGAGACAGAGAGAAACAGAGAAGAAGAGAAAAGGGAGGAAAGCCAGAGAGAGAAGAAAACAGACAACAGGAAAGTGTGTGAAGGGATAGAGGCTAGGGCGAGGGGAGAAATAAAGAGGCAGATCACGGCGTCCGGGGTTGCCCTGGGTTTTAACAGTCTGGAGGAAGCCTGCTGGTAAGCGCTTGATGTTTCTGTGTTTCTTCATGTTATGTATGTGCACATACCGCCTGCGTGCCTATTTGTATGCCTGTCTGCCCATTCTTCGGTGTTGAGCCACTGCAGAGAGAGAGAGGGATGTCAGGCGTTTGTCTCCACAGTGCAGCAAGGCAGCAGCAGGAGGAGTACAAATCTTACGGGCTTCCTTCCACTGCAGACAAAACCATCCACTCTGTTATCTGTTCAATTAAAAACAGCAGCACGCTCTGGGCTGCTGCCGCTGCAGGATTCATTCAGGCTGTGTGCATGCGTTAGTCTATGTGTGTGTGTTTTGGAAGGTGGGGAAATCAAACACACACATGGTTGCTTGCGTTTTCAAGTTGTCACCTCTGAGGGAAAGAGTGCATATTTCCCCGATGCACCTTGTGTGTGTGTGTGTGTGTGTGTGTGTGTGCATGAATTTGCCTATCAGTGTTTTCTATGAAATTTCAGGCAGATGTTATGAAGTAGGACGGATTTACCGACTGATTGGTGCTTTGCATTGTTCCATCACATCCACATATCCCAAATAAATCCCCACATTATAGCTATATATTGTTTGTAATGCAATTTTTGAAAACAACCTTTACACGGTGCAAAAGACATCACTGTAGTATTATTCCATCTCATGTCCCTTCACAAGACATGTACTTTTTGGTATTTTATGTACCTCCTCTACGACGATACTATTTTTATATTTATCTACTAAATATTAAATACAATACAGCCACAGCTGCAGACAGTGGTGATGCATACAGTCTTATAACCAGGGAGGTGAAGCACTGAACCATCAGATGACCCTCACAGACCACCATTCAGAAGATTTTCAATGTTATTTGTCCAGAAAACAAGCAAGAGCTCGTTTTCTGCATACAGGGCTGCATACATATTTTAAAACAATGATGAGAGTTTTGAGAAAACATGTATTTCTGATTGGCTGTGGCTACCCTAAAATAACCAATTAATAAAACCACAGGCATGCAACTACAAAAAGTGAAATGCAGCAATGGGAAATGCAGCACTCATTGCTATTTTAGCCCATATGTGAGGCATCAAAACTAATATTCATGACAATGATGCTGAGAGTATCTAAAAGTAGATGTTAAAAAAATATATAGTTTTATGAGTTTTCTGACATAAACAGCAGCCTATTAACTGCTGCAGAGATTGGATCTTCAAACCTTAATGAACTGATTTTGATTGCATGCAACCTTTTCTCTGAGCTCCTCTCTTCAAACCGCATTCACATGTGCTTTGTTGCACTACTTATTTTCTACATCGGGGCCACCCCGGAGTTCTCCGGACCCCAGTTTGTGCACCCCTGAAGCCATGTAGCAGCTGAAGAATCCCCCTTATGATATGGAGGCAACACGCGTTGACGTGTCGCGCTGCGTTTCCGACCTCTAGTATCGGTATGCGTCTTCTGCGCGCACACGCACACACAGCTCTCTCATGGGGACATGCGGCCAGGAGACGCAGCCACGGTAAGTGGAGCAAGTTTTCATATGGCACTTTATCTCCCGCGTGGGGGGATTATAACATCTTTCTCCAGCCTTGGCGTGTCGTTGGTGTTGTTGCTCGTGTTGGAGAGGGAAGTTTAACAGACTTTTTCTCTTTCGTCGGCACCGACCCGAGTCTATCCATGCAGATTGCGCAACGCAGCGTGTGGTCGGACTGAAAAGCGTCAAAACAATTCGGTATTGTTGTTTTTATTCAACACCAGTGTCGTTACTATCCGTTCACTTTGTCCAAAGTCCGCCTCATCATCTCAGTTATGCTTTGCTTTGGCCATGCGGAGCTTCTCCAGGGAGCACATTTCAGTTTCCACCTGGTTAAAAACAGGGATTTTTACGCAACAAACTGTCGTTTTTTAACCCAAAACCACATCTACAGTGTTGTTGAACAATCACTTTTTCTTTTTCCCAACTTAAACGTTTTGCTACTTTGAGGGCCAAGTGTGCTGCTTGGTCCCGTGTGCGTGTGTGTGTGTGTGTGTGTGTGTGTGGGAGGGGTGGAGGGTTTGGGGGGCAATGCGCAAAGTGTGTGGTCTCCAAGCTCTCCACCCCCGCAGAGACGCACGGTTTGCAGCGCACATGTACGCACACACAAGCAAGCTCTGTCTATCACGGTCGGGCATGGATGTCTGAGGAATGCGCCCGGCGTTTTCTCTGTATTTTTCACATTAAGAGCAGTTTGGGAACCGCTCTCAAATCTGCTCTCTGAACCGCTGCCACTAACGACAAGAGAGAGGCAGTAAAAGTTAAACTTCCGTTTGCATATTTCACAATAAGAGTCGGATAAACTTGCAAGAGTGACGCAAACAAAGGAAATACTTTTCCCATTTATTGTACACAGCAAAAATTGAGGTTGTATTGGCAGTATGTTTATGTAATGAACAAGTCCGATTATTTAATCAGACATTTTGACATTATTTTGCGCTTCATCCCTTAATATTCAAATTACTTCTTTCATTATTGATTTAAAGTGTGATTTAATATCGATAGAAATGTCAAAGACTATACATAAGATGAAGATAAACCAACCCTTGAATTGAAAAGATGGAAGGAGGGAATATATTAGCTCAACAAATTTGGTTAAATGATAACAATCTGATCATTTTTCTGTTGTTGGACTATCAATTGACCAACTAATCTCTTCAGCTCTAGTATTTCAGCTCTGTGGGGGGGAGGCTCTGTGCTCTAGTGTCATTATATTCTATAATATAATGTATAATATAGTGTCATTATATTCTATAATGACACTAGGACTATGGTTACTATTTTTTTTAATATAACTGAGCCAACTATGTGGGAGTTTTATAAAATTATGTCTTAATTTGACGTATTTTGTATTTATTATTTCAGGCCACTAAACACATTCTCAGTCTTGTTTCTAGACCTTTAAGTGCACTTAATTTCTTTAGCCTACATTTTTCAAAAGAAATTGATGCTTTTAGTTTGAATGTGAAAACTCGCATAGTTTCCGGTTTGTTTCTGGTGAACTCCAGCCAGCTTGACCCTATGGGGTGGGTGGGAGGGTAGACCCTGCCTGGAGAGGAGAGACGGGAAATTCTTGTGTTTTTGGTATGCTATTACCCAGCGGAGAACCCATGACTGAAGAGGAGGAGAAGGAGGAGGAGGATAGGGGTTGAGTTTAGGATACATTCCTTGCCTTCCTCTTTAAGTTAACCACATTATTGGAGTTGCTGACATGTTGCCTCCTCACATGACACCCATAGGCTCCCAGCTGATGCATTACAACTAGACAAAGTGGTCAGTTGACCTCAGCACTGAAAAGTATCACACACAGGAAAACTACCATACCTATACTGTAGTGATACCATAGAATAAAAAACAAAATGCAACTGACACTCGAAACGACATCTATCTAAAACTAATGATTGTACCTTCTGTTTATTCATAATATGTTATGCCTTTCCAGTCTCTTCTCGCACAATTTAGGGACTGTATGAAAATTATTTGGGTGGGTAGAAGTGCTGAACCTCATGTTTGACTTTTTAAAAACAAGTTTTGTTGTTAAAATTATGCTTAACATAACAAATGGTGCCTTCTGTTTACCGAACATCCCAGCCGTTCTCTATTTAGGTTAGCTCTGTATGATATTATATAAGTTCTAACAACTTGACTGTAGTTCTGTTAAACAAGTCAACTGCTGGCTAGCAACATATGAAAGACCATGTTTTTTACACAACTATTTTGATATAACTTATTTTTCTAACTGCAAAAACTACAAAAGAAAAAAATGAACTAAAATATAAATATGGGGCATGGAAAAATTACTGCTCTCTCTTTTACTGCTCTACCAAAAACTTTCAAACTTCCTTTAGCAAAAAGAAAACTACATAACCATCCCTCCGACCTGTCCCTCAATAATTTGTGTACTGTCCCTGAAACCTGAATTCAGTTCATACTTTCTATAAAATTCGTTTTGCTGTTAACAGCACCTGCCTGTCAACCCGTCAGGTGGACACACACACACACACACACACACACACACACACACATTCTACCTCTTGCTGGGCGTCAACTTCAGAAAATACAGCGACATTACATCTGACATATTAAATGGGGCTTGCCAAATTTGCATAAAACCAGTGGAGCTCTGCCTGTTCTTTTCTGTTGAAACCGTAATCGCCCACTCGCTAATGACAATTACTATAATGGACTGATTGCTGGATTATACCACCAAAATGGTTTTAGAACACATCTGCATAATTGTTCTTAGCATATACGCCTGTGGGCTGCGGCAGCCATTAGCTGTTGCAGAGGAGCGAGTGATTGAGGAGCTGTTTGATGCTTGAAGAACAGCCGCGTATTGTGTGCCAACTGTGTGGGTGTTTGGAGTGTGTGTCTGTAGAGTCTGTACTGTGTGAAAATGCACTAAGCATTGTCTTATTAAGAAGTGTTTTTGGATTAGATTTGTTGTTGACTGATGCAGGGGACAGAGCAGCAGTCTGACTGGGGGGTGAATCCTGGAGCAAAGTTCACTTTCAGGTGTTTAGGGGATCTTGAGCAAAAGCACTGAACTTATAACCTTCTGCTCAGTGACAATCAGGTAGCTTGCTGCTGCTTTACTATACAAATGAGTAGAAATGCATGGATTGAAGCAGGATGTTTGTGGTAAACAGCATCCTGCTGAGTCAGTGTTATTAATAAAGGCTCAGAAATGAAGATAAGTACATGTCATCCTCCATGAATGATGCATGCAATCACATGCATCAGTGACAAAATGCATTACTGTATGCAGTTTTTTGTTGTATCTGCCTTTACCTAAATAAAAGAAAGTCTTATCAGTTAAAAATATGATAATTTTATGCTAAAGAAGGATTTTATATTATATTACATTACTTTTACATACTGGAAACAAAAACTCTTTAGTGCCATCTCCATCAAATAACTGCTGTCGCATTGGTTTACACTCAGAATAATCCCTCCTTTCATTATGTCCCATGCCAAACTCCTGCTTGCATGCATCAAATTAAAGATGTTTAGTCAACGTACTCTTTGTTCAAGTGCTGGAACACAATGTGAAGATGTGTCCCGTGTCCAGCTTTCGTCAAAAATCAGTGAAACAAATGTCACATGACCAACAGATGGACAGAGACATCCGTAGTACATGGGGGACTGTAGCAGCGTGAGCCAAATCAACAGCTGAACCCAGCTTTCCAGTTACAGTCCCTGTTTAAACATGCAACGAGGCTTTTGGAGGGGGGGGGGACAGCACTGAGGAAATCTGTCTTGACTTTTTTCCTCCAGCAAAAGTGCCAATTTCTTAATCAAATTCAATAGTGAAAGATTGAGACCGCGCAGAGGAAGTTATTGTCTAAGCCGGTGTGTAACGGTACCTGAAACCTGCACAGAGGCCACTGTTACTTCATCTCCTCTTCTTTCTCCTCTCATTGCTCATCTCTTGGAAGCAGGCCAACATCCCACACACACACAAAATCATACACCCTCTCACTCTCTCCTTTTCTCTGAACAGCACTCTGTGCTAATTACTCTCCGTTTCCATAGCAATGGGTAGCACCTCTTCTTTTTTTTTCTTTTTTTTTGTTATCTTGGATAGTCCATCGCAAACATCACATCATTCGACTGAGGCAACAGTTTATATTGTTGAGTGGATGGATTTTATCTTGCAGCTAAACAATCGACATTCATCCCCAAATTATCAAGAGCGAGGCAAAAATTTTTAGTTTTTCTTTAGTATAGTATGATTGTGACTCACGCGCATTTCTTAGTTAATTTCCTTAATGCCTTTTGACAGCTGGTCATAGAATATGTAGGTGAAGAGAGCAATAGCAGAGAGTTTTGCATTACTTCACACAATTACATCGTCTATAAACTCATTTTTGACAAAGTTTAAAGCCCCGAACCTCTCTGTAGGCCTCTAACCACGTGCGTACATGAACGTACAGTGTTCTGCCAAAGTCAAACAGTCTGGGATATTTTACATGAGTGTTTTTCTTGGGTTCTTCTCACTGGTTGCGATGAGGGCGGGGCCCAGTTGGAAAACACATACGCCTCTGAACTAATCACAGGATTTGGCTACATTTTAATCAAAGTGCGATGACTATTGTGGGTTACTTTGCTCACTGTCAAATCTGATCAAACCACACACACACTCCTGATGAAGCAGATTATCTAAATGTTTTTAGTCTTATAATACGTAAGATTTGAAACCAAATTTTCTGGGGTTTTAAAATGTGTTTTTCTTACAAAACACAAACAAGGAGGCCCAGGCATTACGTGATTTATTATTGCACATCTTGGCACTGCATTCTGCCAGAACAGATGGAATAGCCAGTTTACCATAAATTATGATTAATTAATCCATCAGTGGTAGAACTGTTTATTCAGTGAGGACTTGTTGAAAAGTTTTTATAAAAAGATCTATTCAGCTTGTATGAATGAGTCCCCCTCCGCCTGTTCTTTCCCTTGTGCGCCATAGGTCTGTGCTCTGGATGTCACACATTAGGCTCCATAAAAGTGAGTCACTTCGACACAGACACATGTGTCTATATATAAACGTGTAACTCAACACTGAAACGGGTCACAACCTGCAGTGGTGGTAATTACGGTGGGAAGAAACAAACAGGAGTGGATTCAGGGAGGTGTGTGCTGGCACCTTTTGAGTCGAACCTCAGAGGGGGATGGAGGGGCAGAAAGACAGCGATGGCCTGACAAAAAAGAAAAGAAAAGCAGAGCTTATTACAGCCTGAGTTGCACTGTGGTTGTTAGTCATTAAACACAGGAATGTCGTGCTTCTGTGTCAGGCTGAATGGAACCAAACTTTTAAGGATATGTTAAAAACTTTAAATTTAAAGGATTGAATTTCACTTAACATTACACAAATTTAGGAAAAGATTTTGAGACATCAAAGTGCACAAACAGGATTTTGCTATTATAAATGAGTTTAGCTCTCCCCTTTGCATGTGTCTTAACACTACATTATTCTCAATGACCTTGGGTTTTATGAATGGGCAGCAGGAAGGTCTGCCATTGGCTGAGAGCAAGAGCCAATCAGGGAGGATCATTTCCAACAGAGGCGGGAATGGATGAATGGACAGTCAGACATTTCTATAGGTCAGGACCTGGTGTGTGCGTGCCTGTAGATGTGTGTGAGCGCGAGAGTCTCACACACTGATCTACTTGGTTTATTGCAGACATCTATACATAGCTGTGGGAAACACAGGCAGACAATCGGCCAGGTTAAAATTAGCAGTCAGGGGCCACCTGTCTGTTTCTGACAAAGGAGGAAATGTCAGAGCAGGCTGGGTAGAGATGGAGGGAACAGGAAGGAAGGAGATGGGGGGGAAAAGAGAGATGAGGTAGGGGGAGGGCAGGCATCGATCACACTGCTGGTTTAACTTCTCTCTTGCTTTTTTTCCCCCCACTGCAATACAGGGAGACATTGTTAAGCGGTCTGGATTTAAGGGGGGAGGGTCTGGGCCAAGCAGAGTTCACATACCTCTCTGCTGGATCACTGCCAGATTTCACAGAGGATATAGGTGGAATATATAGGGAGAGGAGTGTTAAAGGTCTTTTCCAACTTTTTGGGATTAATCCTATTGAACACCTTGTGTGATGACAGGGTTTTGGTGGTAGATAGCTCCGTATGGCGTGCCAACGTTTCAGCATACAGAATGTTAAGTAGGCTATAAGTGAGGAAATGACTATATTTTCCCTTCTGCCACCCATCCCTTAAACCATCTCCCTTAACATTTAACACTATTGTCACTGTATCGCAAAACTCATGTTTCCTGCCTTTGTCGTTTCAGACAGCCAACAGGAAGTCATCTTCTTAACTGATGAAGACTTCCTGTTCTAAAACTATCATCTTCTTTCCTAGAATCATGATTTTTCTTCAACCCACACTTGGTTTTGTTCCTGTCTGCCTCTGCCAATAAAGTAAAGGAGTTTGTGGGAGTCAAAATGTTTAGTATTACAGAAAAGGCAATGTACAACAGCAGCAAAAAAAAATTTATACAATACATATCAACGCTACTTGATGGCCGCCAGAGAATTCATTTTCACTATTTTCAAATGCTGAATATAATGTATATATGTTGGATTCTTAATTTCCCATGGGGGTAAACTCAGCTGTCTTTTTGTCTTTTGTGCAGTTTCACAGTCAAATTCTCCTCCACGATGAAAGTGATTCTCACCCCAATGTCTTTCTTTCCCAGGACTCCTGTCAGACTTCAAACAGCAGATGGACACCCCAGGAAAGGCAGCGGAGAGTCCTCCAGCGCCCATCTGTGGCAGTCAAAATGGACGCTGCAACAGCCAGCCTTAGATGGCCATCTTGCTTCCAGCACGGGAGCAGAGGGACTGTACAACACTGAAAGGCAAAGAGGGGGATGAGGAGGGAAATTTATTTAACGTTTATTTGACAAATATGAAACGGCAGTTTAGCTCCTTTATCACTTGCAACTCAACCTGTAAATGCTCTTTAATCAGTTTTTATTGATTTACAGCAAAAATCCAAAATCTATGTGCTGAAAATTAAGAGTCTTCAGCCATGCTAGCGAGTGAGTCTGTATTTAGGTAGTGCTTTGAGCGAAACGCAAACATAAGCATGCTAAAATGCTCACTGGGACAATGCTAACATATTATATCCCACCAATGTCAGTACGACAAACCCTCAGATTGCCCTCCCAGAGCCGTAGTATTGTGTGTATTTAACATGTTAGCGGTCCAGCTGAAGCCATAAAGTGTCACTGTACTGTATAAGAAGTACTAAATCTACAGCAGTGTTTCCCAGTCTTTTGTGGGCGCGCTTAAGCCTTTAAAATGAAGCAATGTCTACTTGATAAGTAAAAATGCATAGAGGACAGTCTTATCATCATATAATCTTATAACATCAAAATTTACATCCTCACCAAGATGACATAGCCTGCAATGTAGCAGGACATGTGAGTTGGCAGCCTGCTGAAGCATCTTAACATGGAGAATTTGAGTCCAGCAAACAACCTTTTCACACGTTCCCAACACAAGATGTTGGCAGAGCATTTACAGGTGCAAGTGTTTAAAGCTTCTGGCTGTTGCACTGTTAGCAACCCGGCCTCTACTTAAGTATTTCAGGTAGAATGTTATCATTTTTTTGGATAAGAGCTGTGTTACAGTATTCTGCAGTGGCAAACACTGCCATCACATCTGATACCCAGGGAACCTGCTTGTTTGTCATATTCCCTCAGCATGAAGCCATTTCCCTCCTCGTTCATTTCCCTGACTGGCTGGAGTGTGGCAGCTTGGCGGCCATTTTGGCTCTAATCGGAGCTGCAGAGCCACAGGGCGCCCAGCGGTTGCTCAGTAGTCAGTGTAGATCCTGTGGGGCTGGCAGCAGCTACATCTGGCTACTGGGTCTCAGCTGGCAGCCATGTTATTGTGGAGACGTGATGACAAAGGCTTACTGTATGACTGAATATTAAGTTTAAATGTGCTGTGTAGAGTGTTTTCTATGTACTTCACGCCCTCCTCTTGTGATCTTTGCTGCCATGCAGCTTTTAAATTTCAAAGAAATGTCTTCAGTGCCCACTCACTGTGAAGAAAAAAAATCCTGCTCTCCTCCGAAACTACCCATACAGTCTAGGATGTACACTGCCCCAGGCTTTTATTTTTTCAATAAAAATATCTTTTTGACATACTGGGTAAGTTCTGGACCTGGCATATAGTGTAGGATTCTGTGTGTGTCAGTCTACAGCTACATTGTCTGCTGGGTTTCAGGCCTATACTCACACACCTCAGTGTCTACAAATGTTTTTTGGTTTTATTATGTACTTATTTTAAATTGTATACCCAATGAATATATGGAAATGTATGTTTGAACCAAATGAACCAAAAAGCATGGATAATTTGACAACTTTGTGTTTATTGACTCATCATAAAACATTCTTCAAACAATAAAACAATTTTAAATGTCCGTTTCTGTACAATGCTTGCTAAGCAATTTTATTTATATATAGAAAATGTAAGAGGAGTTGTGTTAAAATGACAAAACTCCTTCAAATTTAATGGCAGGTACTCTGGAAAAAATAACAGCATTCCATCAACAAATATTTTCAAGCAATAAATATGTATTTATAAATAGTGTAAATTTACATCAAGATTAGAAACATAACAAAACAAAAAAAATAATCACAAATTAAACTTTATTCCATAAGTCTATGTGCAACCCATTCTCTTTGTGACTTGGCTAATAAGTTTTTTTTCCTAAATTTTTCCTTTTTTTACCTAAGAAACAAACAAAGCATCATAGTTTTGAAAAGAACAAGACAAACTTAAAGTAAAACATAAAAGCTGTAAAAAAAAAAAAGAAAAAAAAAAGAAAAAAGAAAGAAAGAAAATCACCTAAACTCTTCACATTACAAATTTTTTTGGAGATTTTGCTGTCAAAAGAGTCTTAAAATTACTATCTACCATAGAAAAAGACCAGTTAGGCTAGTGCTCCTTAGAGGGAAGAAAGTCTGGGGGAAATTCTATAAATCAAAGCCAACATTTCATCCTGTTACCAGAATAGAAAAAGAGGGAGAGAGAGAGAGAGAGAAAGGTTGTCAAGTCAGTAGTCTTTTACGGGTGGTGTTGCCAGTTGTGACAGTTAACAAGTATCTACAAAACATTTTTATCACGCATTAAGAATCCCACTCCTCCCCCTCGTCCCAACCGTTTTTGATTAAGTCCTCCATTAAAACAGGGCTGAACCATTGCCATTTAGAGGGGGCTGGAAAGGGAGAAGAGAGAAAGAAGTCCTGTTAGTGAGCTCGGTGGCGCCCCCCACCCCTGGAAGGGCAAGGCTCCAGCACTTCAAACAGGTTGCATAGACAGACACACTCAGACGCCTCAGCCTCCAGCCGGCATTATGGAGACCAGTCATGTGGTGGGGTTGGGCAGACGGCCTTGGCTTTCCTGAATATCAGAAATGGTCCGCGTATGTAGATGTTTGTTCTTTTATATCTTATTACAAGTTCCTGTAAATGGGCTTCATGGCTCCACAGCAGAAGAAATAGGGGTCATCTAATGTCAAGATGAAGATGAATGAAGAGGAGGGGCCTGGGGAGGAAGATGATACACAAGAATTAATGTTTCGTAATAACCGGTCGCAATTAAGAAGAAACAAACGCCTCGAGTGCATCTCTCCCTCACGCTGGTGACTTACTAATGTGAACTGGTCATAGACCTGCATCAGGTCCTCCATCCTGTGCTGTTCCAGCACCACAAAGTCATCCAGCGTGGCGCTGCCTTTCCTGGCGCAGTCCTGGCAGTGGACCACATACTGCTTCTTGGACAGAAGCTCCCGGCGCACAAACAGCAGGTTGAACACCTCCACCTGCAGAGCACACACAATGCAGATGCCATTATACTGCAACTCTGAGCTTTGATTTGTGCGTCTGAATGAAGCTGAACAGCAGAAATGCAATGATGTCATCTAGAGACAAATCCTGGAGCTGCTACACAGATGGTGAATAATAGAATAACTGCTAAGACACAATGACGGCAGACATTGAATGGGATACATTTCTTCTAAATAGCTGAAATCCCTGCATTCACATAAAACTATTAGCAAACCCATTAATTAGCTCAAACACAAAACCTGAGTCTGTCTTTAATTCAATGTCAACTGATCACAAGGCATGCTGTCCAAAATCCCTCAAACTGCAGAATTGTAGCATAAAAGAATCTCAAGTATTGACATCTACTTTCTCGTCATTCTTTCAGACATTTTGAATAAATCTTGAACCACAAATTATTAGATTCAGACCAGGAGAGAGACACAATCGGGACAGATCCATTGGTTCTAATCCAACACGTACACTGTAGAGAATCACTCATAATGCTAAGCATCATGGCGAGACGCTTATTTTATATTAGGAATAAGTGTGAGCCTCTTACCCAGAAATGTAAAATCCTGTTAAAATTCATACCCGTGATGCTAAAATGTTCCTGGTGTGCTCACTGACCTCACAGATGGTGCAGTAGTGGGCTGGCTCGTCCCTGGTCCTCGGCCTCAGCACCGTTTCTTTGCCGGCTGACGCCAAGGCTTCCTTCACCCACTGGCACTGCTTCAACGTCCGCAGCAAGCAGTACCTTTTTTTGACAGGAATAAATTATTTTAAATTAAATATAAATAAATTAAATTAAAATCCAGCTTATGCAAACGACTACAGAGTCAAACATATAACACAAACTGCTGAGAGTGAATAGTGAAGGATTTCGGGACTCACTTGATCATTTCAAACAGCTTGTGGTCGGAAACTTTGATGTTGCGCGCCATGTTCCAGGAGAGGTGCACCATGGGCACCATGGACTTGACACTCTGAAGCTTATTCCACTCGTAACGCTCCACAGCCAGCTTGTACTGGTGGGCTGAAAAAGCAGCGGCAGAACATACCGAACATGAACATGGAAAACCAGGGAAATGTTTATACGCACTGACATTATGTAAACTGGTGAGCTGGTTAACATGGAAGCATATTTGTTCCGTCATACAGACTGAAAACTCTGAAATGCATCTGTTGTAAACAGGAAATTAAATCCTGCTGTAATCAGCTTAGTTATCAGCTAAAAAGGTCACTAATCAGCTAAATAACATTTCCAACATCACAGTAAAAGGTCACCATAACAGATATAATTCCTGCAAGACAGTTGTGGCTGACTGTTGTTAGGTTATCTACCTCCTTTCCCAGCAGTACATGTATAGACAAAAGATGAAGGTTTTAAGAAAAACAGGGGTAAATAGTTCACATTAGTAAGAAACGCTGGGTTTTTAGGTCCCATAAACATTAACCCATAACCCCAGGCGTACCGGTGAGAGGTCCTACGTTCCAGGCGATGTTGTTGCACCAGCCGATGGCCTGCACCCAGTGGACAGTGCCGGTGTTGAGCCACACCAGGTCGCCTGGACGTTGGATGAAGCGATAGACGGGCACATCAGCCTCGTACAGGTCCTCCAGGTTGGGCCACCACGAGCCCATCAGGAAGTTAATGTTGTTCCTGGGGGTGAGGGGAGGGAAGAGAGTTGTGACGGATATATGAAAGTGAGGGAAGAGGGTGATGGACGCATGCAGGGAATCGGAGGTATGGGGGTAGAAGAAGGGGAAACATTCGGTCAAGTCAAGTTTGCCTGCCTCCAGGGGCTTTACAACCTGTACAGCACAGACACAGTCATCCAGTCCATCTTACTTTTCACAGAAGTTGCTCATCACTCCCCAGTAGGGCTCTGGTACTGCAAACCACTCACAGTCGCCTGGTCCAATGTTGATGTTGACGGCACAGAAGTTATTGTGCTCCTGGTGACCTGGAGTGACCAAAAATCTTTTAACTGCACAAGTCCACACACCAAAACTCAAGCACAACTCTCAGAATAAATAATAAACTGTAGTTACCACATGACCCAGAAAGTAAGCACGTGTTAGAGTGTGTATTAACCTGCTATCCTGCTCCCGGGGACTTTCATGTAGAGCTGGACTGTGTTCATACCCAGGATGGTGTGACCCACGTGGCTGAGCAGGTTGCCGGCAGATACGACTCGAGCGAAGGCCGGCAGTTTACTGAGCTCCTGGAGTTGCTGTTTCCACCTGGTAGAGACGAGTGGTCATTAAAAGATCAGAGGGTGGCGCTTTTAAGTTGAAGAGCACCAGAGTCATTTCAAAGCATCTTGAAAAGGGAACAAATAATAGTCTTAGTCTGTCTTAGCCTTGTCTAAGGTTCAAGACGTGGTAAGATAAAATCCACACTCACTTCCTTTCGTCCGACACGTCGATGTTGGTTCCGAACTTGATGTGCTTTAAGGGTCCCCTTCGTTTACGTGCAACACTGAAATCACACACACAAAGAGGATTTACAATTAGCCACAAACAGTATGTTTAATGTGGTCGGAGGCTCACAGTAAAGTCCTGCAAAAGATGGGGCGTGTAGCAATAAAAATGAAAAGGGGGCGCCGATGATTATGAGCTAGTGTCTGAGGGTAGCAGCTCATATGCCAAAACTGAGACTGCAGATTTCCAGGCTTCTGATGTTACTTTAAAACCTTTCCACAAAACAATTCAGCTAAACTATTGATGCAAATTCTTGGCTGAAGCAGAATAGTGAAAAAATTTACCGAATACCAAATACCAAAATCTGAACCAGTAAATTCATATTTTTTTCCATTTATTTTGCCTTTTTTACAATTGCATGAAATAAATAGTCAAAATGTGCTTTTCACTCAGTGTTTCCCACAGGATTTGGAGAGACTATGGTGGGTTGGTCCGAAGCCCGAGAGGTAAAGTCAGGTAAAGTAAATTACATGTGTCCATTTACATTTAATGGATGCTAATGATAAACTCATTAAGTACGACCCAATTTGATAAATAATGTTGTCTCGTATCGCCTTACATGAAGACTTCACAGCCTCAACACTTGTCTTTGTAAAGAGAGAAACTGACAGGATAAAGTCGCTAACCTGCCTGTCAGCTGGCACTGGACCGTTTCAGTGGATTTACCATAAAGGCTTGAATTATGTGCACTCCTAATTTAGGTGCAGCTAGCTTACTCGTCTTCTCACAAACGAGTGACAGAAACACACAAAGTGGGTCAGACCGTTTGTTGCCTTTTCTAAGATGTCAGCCACAGATGGAGTGGATGTGTTAGGAGACAATTCAGCAGAACAGTGTCTGCAAACGGCGATTTTCTCGTCTTTGTCAGTCACTTTAAAATGCTTCCACACTGCCGACATGTCAAAATTAAATTGGTAAAATTAAATTTGTAAAATTTAATTGGTCTTTTGACGTATTAAGCCAAACACCTAAAGTGCTTTTTTTTTCTATTTTTGGCCGATTAATTTCGGTGGCCAAGCGTTCGGTGCATCCCTAAGCTAAACCAAACAATATTCAGTGTTGAATCAAATATAATATAGTCTGGAGCTTCTAAAACAATCAAACTAAGCTAACATTAGGTACCTCTCTGCAGACGCTGGCTCTGTGTCTGAGGGCTCCTTTAGTGCTTTCTTCTCATTTTCCTCCTGAAATGAAACACAAAATGCATTAAGCCAGCAGTACGCTACCAAGGGTTTTCTTTTGTGTCCTTAGATGTGTTGAAAGGGATGCAAAACTTGAGTCCTGATCAAGTTTTTTGTTTGAGTGGAATCCATAGGACACCAGCACAACTGACCCGTAGAGATTCCTGGAAAGAAGCAGCCTGATACTGGGCGTATTTGGCGATGGTGGTGTGGGCTCGGGCACTTTCGCAGCGCCACATTTTCTTAATGCCAGTCGGGTCCCAGTTCTCATCAGCTGGCTGAGAGAGCTGAGTCCAGACCTCTACCAGGTGCTCCGGGTTCGCCTCTACCAACGTCTTTGTGGAGAACAGACCCAAGTCTACGGAGAAACAGTCACAAGAGAGGAGAAAAATAATTAATATACTGTTGTGATTGATATAAAGGAGGAAAAATAAAGAAAATACATCTTGTAAACAAAGCTTTTACCCAGTTTGAGTGCTCCAGCCAGTCCTCTGATGACAGTGACGGGGTTGGAGGGGTTTGTGCAGAACTGGTGCAGTGGAGGAAAGAAAGCATCCCTCTTGTTCTCCAGCTGGTCAACACAGAGGAAACAGGAAGTTAAAGGGATACCCATTCAGGACATACTGACCTCTTGTCAGAGCAGCAACTTTCCTGCCTGTGGACATGTCTGAGTAATACTTGAAAACAAAGCTTTGACCTCATCTTTAAGCAGCTTGAGACCCTCTAGGTGATACTCACATAGATGCTGGGTGTGGGAGGGTTGAGCTTGTCTTTGGGCAGGGCTGGTGAGGGTGGAGGGGGCAGCCGAGGCGGGGGGCACTTATCGAGGAGGATACTGCTGTTGGAGAGACCATTCCTCCCCAGGTTCCTGCACACACACAATGCGGAAATAGTTTTGAGTGATAGCAGCACAAGTGACAACACAGATTATAAAATCAGCCAGAACACAACTGACAAAGAAATAATACACCAGTAAAATACTGTCGATAATACTTCACTGTCCTACCTCAGATCTTATCTGCTAATACTCCTTAGCAGCCCATTGCACAGAATAATCAACTATACTCAGGGTGTGATGCCACATTTCACCAATCAAATACAATATGACGGAAAATTCCATTTGATAAGAGCGCAACTAAATGGAGGAATCTATTTAACTGAATAATCTGGGCTGAATAATATCTGCATGGCAACAAGACTGTCCAGTAGCCTTCAGTGTTGTTTACGGTTACATAATAATTTGCATCTGGTTCTGTAGTTACTCTGCGATTCCACTGGGAGGAGACATCTTCAAAACAAACCACATAGTTTAACTGATCTTTCTGTCATTTGCACCACTTATTTTACAGCACAAGCCTTTCAAGTTTCTGATAAGACTCATTTTACTGTAACATGCACTGCAAGAAAAATAATGGCTAACACAGATAAGAAGAGGAACAAGTAACTCCCACCACTTAATTTACAAAGTGCTGAGCCCCTCTGCATGCCATTTCTTTTGCATCTTTTGATGTAGTTAAACTACAAAATGATGAGGTTACTGGAGGACTGTTTCAACCTTTTCACTATCTTAACTGTAGAAACCAGCCCCCCTGATACATTTCCAAAACTTGCAATACACAATGGTCGAACGAGGTGAAGCTGAGGTATGTTTAAATGATTTAAAAAAAACAGGCAAGAAATATATCACAACACAGTAAAAATCACAAATGCTGCATGTGATATGCTTTAACCAAATCTCAAGTGAGGTGGGCATATTTACACGTTTCATACTGATTCACACATTGAAGCTGAAGCAGCCACACACCTTGGCAAATCCATTATCCCTTTTAACAGCTGTCTGCAGGACACCATGACGTGAAAGAAAAACGAATGATTTCAGTCTAACCTGCAGGCCTTCAGCACGTCTGTGGAGCTGGGGTAGATGGAGATTGAAGATGACGATGATGATGAGGAGGAGCTGTGTCCATGTGGAGGCGTAGCTTTGAGAGTGGTGACGGTGGGCGGCTCAGCCTTCAGCGGGCTTTGAGAGTCCTCTGAGATACCTCCTTTGCCATTACCATTCACGGCAGGTGCAGTAGATGTGGCGGTGGCGGGACTGTGGGCGCCTGTTTGGGTGTGTTCTGAGGATTTGGGCGAGGGTGTGGCGGTGGATATGGCAGAGATGGGCGATGAGGCAGCCGAGCTGCCCTGCGCGTGGGGGGTGGAGGGCAGGACGGCCGGGTGGATGTTGTTGACTTTCTTGAGGGACTCGGGCGTGGTGGATGCTGTGGATGAAGTCCCTTCTGACGGTCCCTCGCCCTTCTCAGGGCCCTTCCCCCCTGCCAGCAGGGCAGATAGTCTAGGATTGTCTGCGCTAAGGCTCGGCTTCTCGCCACCTTCTGCCACCTTGCCACCCTCCCCCAAGTGCATGTGATTGGCCAGGCCATCTGCCTGCGCCATTTTGCCATCAGCTGATGGTAGTGGCGATGGCGTTTTGCCCTCTGAGCCCCCGTTGCCAAGGGACACGGCTGCCGCGACATGAGCGGCGGCGGTGTTGCTATCTTTGGTAGCGGACGCACCAGGTGCTGCTCCACCTGAGGTAGAGGAGAGGGGCAAGGAGGGAGGGGATGGGAGGTGGTTGTGGGCCTGTTGTCGTGGCGATGGGGCGTTAGTGGAATGTCCAACCTGATTGGTGGGGTGCACAGGAGCAATAGAGTTGGGGGTCTGGGGGAGAGAGAGGGCCCCATCACTACTGGAGCCCGTCGCATGTGGAACAGACCCCTTCTGAAGCCCCTAAAGGAAGAAGAGAGCAACTGTTACAGTAAAAGCAGACAGTGCTTGTTTTATTAATGAAGTGACCACATTCACAACATTTTAAAATACAAGATGGTGATTCTTGTGTGGAATAAGATAACTTAATAATAAAGAGCATAAAATATGAGTAGTGAAACCTTCCTTTTTCTATTTTTACATGTGTACATCTTTTTGCTCAGTAGCAGACACCAGGCATGTGTGCAAACATTCCTGCATTCTGTAATTTACAGGATTCTCATGTGAGGGATTTCACGGCTTGTTTCATGAAAACACTTCACGGATTTTCTCAACGGTTTGACAGATTTAAGCCAGAGCCAAGTAGGTCAGTGAGATAAAACAGAATTATATCCGTATCTTAGCTCAATGATGTCTGACCTGAGAGGAGTTTAGGTGCAGGGCCTGGCGCGGCGTGGCGTCCTGTGTTTGCGTGCTTGTGCAGGTGTGAGGTAGCAGTGCTGCGTCGCCGCTGCCGGCAGGTTGCAGGTAAGGCACGTCTCCGTTGGGTCCTGTGGCCGGTGGCCCTGACTGATTATTACTACTACTACTGTTACAACTGTCACCCACAGGAAGAGAGTCTGAGTGTCCGTGTGTCCCGGGGCCCACAGGCCCATTGGCCAGCGGCTGAGGCGGGCACAGTGGCTTTTCGGGTCCCAGGTGAGGCCGGGTAGGGTGGAGGCTCGGGTTGGGGAAGGGGAGAGAGTTGGTAGTGGGGCCGTTGGGGAGAGAGGGGCGCACCTGACCACCTGAGGCATTCTGTCTCATCTGTAAATGGAAAAGCACATTGAAATGCATTAATAGCTGCAAGTCATTTAGTATGTTTGTTTAACCTGTTTGGAGAACCAGAGGGGCGAGCTCAACCACCAAAAGACAACTCAGAGTCAGAAAAAACAAAGACACGTTTAATTGGCGTTCACATTTTTACCTGTCAATGTTTAAACTTTCCTGCACTCACTTGTACCGTACTGTGTGCCAAACCACACCGCCTACACATGCCACAACACACAGTGGAAAAGGATTTTACTAGCTTAAGTGAGGTCTGAATACTACTGTAGGATCATACATAACGCAGTGTTTTACATACTCTGGATTATCGAGTTTATTTATTGTAACATCACAGTTTTAGCCTTCAGTTATCCAATAGACACGTTTTTTTAATCCGTATCCGGATATTTTAGGCACGGACCAGGTAAAACAACGCTGAACACACGGGGTTCAGTTGTTGGTTTCAGTTGTTTGACATGCTACGTCATTAATAAGCCGATGTGCGGCTCACCTGCTGCCTTGACAACGGATCGCGGGTTGAAATATATAGAAAAAAGACGAGTTCTGAGTCTTTAAGGCAACTTTTAAACTTTTTAAAACTGCTGTTGGAGAAAGTAGACGTGGGGGGAGAGAGGCGGGGCAAGCCAGGGTGTTCACCTGAGGTGTAGGTGTATGTGAGTGTGGGTAGAAGAGAATTCTGAGTCAGGTGGAAAGCATACTTAAAAACAATAAGAAGAATGTTCGTGGTCATTAAAACCTGCTTTCACAGGGTGGTATGTGAAAATTTGAGATTTTTTTGCTGGGGCCGGGGGTTACAATCACGATGCCGGCTCAATGTCGTGATGCCATGGACGATGGCATCGTATGTCGGCCCAGCCCTATTTGACACAGTATAGGTTTTCACCTGGTGTTGGTGCTGCTGCATCATGGCGAGCTGAGCCTCCAGCTGCCCCAACATCTGAAGCTGTGGAGGCTTCAGGTTTGCCCGGTTACTCCGCAATTGTTCCAGCACCTGAAGACAAAGACGGCAACAAAAACCCAGAGTTCACGTATGAACGGGGATCAGAAATAAAGGAAAACCATGAGATAAGAGATATCTAACCTGTAACTTCTGCGGGGAGAGGTACCAGTTGGGAACTGGTGGCTGTGCTGGGTTACTGGCCCATGAATCACCCTGAAAACACAGTATGAGAATATACATGTAAAGATCAAATTAAAGAAGACATTACAGATTAAAATGCATAATAAATCTGATGTAAGATAGGAGGAAAAGAGGAACCCTCCTCGCAGTTAAATGATGCTATCATATTTACCTTGGTAGGGCTGGAGGCTCTCCTCCTCTTGGCTGGGCAGGACTGGTCCTCTGCTTGGCCCAGCGAGCCCACATGAGGGGGCAGAGTCTGACCCGAGGCGCCACCCTCTGCACTGTGATTGGGCTTACAAGCCTGGAGGAAAGGGGATGGCAGGGGAGCGCAGGCATAGGGGAAGCAAAAGAAACATAAGGAGGAAGACAACAGACATAAAAGGAAGGACATAACAAAAGGTCAAGAAAGATGAAAATGGGGGGGGGTAGAACAAGAGAAAAAGTGGCAAAAAACAAACAAATGAAAAATAAAATGGAGGGAGCGTGGAGGGGGAGCGGTCAAGCAAGTTTATTTTTTTTTTTTTAGACATGAAGTAACAGAAGGTAGAAAATAAAGTACGGCAAGAGGAAGAGATCAAAGGGCAAAGCAAAGCAAAGCAAGGGGTGGGGAATAAGGCAAAGAGAGAAAAAGGAGAGCAATACTGTGATTCTGTGTTGGCGCTCAAACAAACAAGCAGGACATGTAGAGTAAAAACATTCCTGCGTATCTGATTCATACTTCATAGGGCGGCAGCAAACAGCCCCCGGGGGCAGTTTAGAATGCCGGTGGAAATTCATCTCTACTTAACCCACCGCATCACTCAATAGTTATCATAATGACTCTTAATAAAACTCACAGCACTTCAGCGTGTTCCTCGCCGCACTTTTTAAACAATATAAAAAGGCAGTCGTTGCTGTTTAAGGGTACAATAGCGTAACTCAACCTTTAAAGCAAAAGGTTCCACACACTGACAGGCTTACCATTACCCTCTGAGCGAGCCCATGAACCAGATGTGACTGTCCAGAAATTTTGTTCAACAAAACATCCGGTTGGTTTTTTTGTTTTTTTTTAACAGGAGCAGCCGTCACTTTGTTTTTGTTCTAGCTGCTTTAAAAAAATAAATAAATAACAAAAAAAAAATCAATATACTTAGAGGCCTTGAATGATAGTCCACACTTCAAGTCCTTTCAAGTCTTTCTTATTCTGCTGTAGAGTGTTTCATGAGAGGTTGGAGAATGGATACCAGAACTTTTTAAAACCAACATTATTTTTGTATTTCAAGCAAATTTTTTTTTAAACTTAATTTTCAATACTCTCGTGTTTTTCAAATCTCTTATCAAGCTTTTATCAAGTATCATTTCCTCATTATGTATCTGGTTGAAGTCACATCTAACCCATTAAAAAACTATCCACCCAGAAGGTCCAAATTCTAAAAACACACTTGAATAGATCTCAGAGTGAAATGAACTCTCACCAAGTCAAAGCCCGAACAAACAAAAATAAAAACAATTCAACATATTGCTATTGCTATAAGTCAATAACACGACAATGATCACACACAAACATGGACACAGCAGAACTACTCGCATCTACTGTAATGATGGGCATGAATGAGTGAAGTGGTGATGCAACACTAGGGGGCGTTGCTGGGGCTTTGTGTGCAGCTGCAGGACATCTAAGGTCAACTATTGAAGGAGGGGGGCGGACGAACAGAGCCAATGGGAAGCCTGGACATACTTTATGGCAGCACGACCTCACCGATCACACTTGGGGCAGGGTCAAAAGCCAAAAAAAAGGCCAAGCGTGAGTGAGAGTGAGAATTAGGAACACAACCACTTGATTTTTGAATTAGAGCACTTTTAATCGCTTCAGAAAGGCAATTTCTCCCAGTCTAAACCCAAAGCAGATTAAGAGCAAACAGTGGTGTGGTGCAGGTTCAACAGGTTTGCCACCCAAAACTGGATTTGTAAATTAACTATAGTGGACAGGGGGTAATCCTGAATGCCACATTAGATTAAAAACAGGATTAATAGAAGGGGACTTTTAATGGGAAAGAATTAACCAAAGCCTGCACCAGTGCTTAGTAATTTTTTTTTCCGTTTACTTGAATGGAGCATGATGGGTGAAGCCGAGTGGCTACTGTGCTGTGAAGAAGAAAGGGAGTGCAGGACTGGGTAACACTTGACTGGACCCCTCCTCAATCAAAACCGATGCCATAAAGCAGCCATGACCTGGACATTTTTTTGAAGCAGAGATTGATAAATGACTTGTGATTTCTGTCACCATGAAGCAAAAACGGTGTACCTTCAATCAAGTCTCCAATCTGAGTGTGTAAAGAAATGTTTTTGTTGCATGCTGCAGGAAAATTTTTGTGCATGCTGTTGGCTTCTTCTAGACATCTGCGCGCGCGCACACACACGCGCACGCGCGCACACACACACACACACACACACACACAGACTGTGGAAGGTGGAGTTAAGCTCAAGTGTTACCCACCGGTATGTACAACAGTGCATGTGCGTGTTGACCTGAAGGTATGTCTGTGTGTACATTACAACTATATGTTTGAGTGCCTATGTGGCTGAGTGTGCGCTCAGTCAAAAGGGAGGGGAGGGAGGCGGGAGGTGTAAGTAGCTCTATCTGGTCTCTCACCTGCTGTGGTGCACTGCTCAGGCCTCCCTGCCTGGAGGTTAGCTCAGCTGGGATTGGTAGACTCCATGCCTCCTCAATAAGAGGGAGCATTTTACTTTTACCCTGTAGGCTACTGAGCTGGGGGTTACTCAACTGAGCCTAGGGGAATGGAAAACGACGTGAAAAAACAAAAAAAAATAATAAAAACACAAGGCTTTTTTTTTTTTAAATAAAAAACGATGACCTCAAAACAAGGAAATGATCAGCAATGGTAAATAGGTAAGAGGTTATAACACAAGTGAAGCTCAGTTGGAAACTGACAGCGATATGCAATGTGTCTTGGCTGGTAATAACATACCTATGTCATGTACAGTATCAACCACACAAGGAGGTATTACTACTTGAATAACATTCAGTAACAGTAATCCCAAACACAGTCACAATGCCATTAAAGCAAGCCACTGAGCTTGTCTTAATGCCATGAATTTAACATAAGTGGTGGAAATGTAACATTCCTTCATGCATATGTAAAGGTAAATGACATTGCTTGGACAAAAATATAGATGAACACATTAACACATGCGATATGGGGATTGTTAGAACCTCAGTTGTTAAAGCTATTGAAGTTCCATTTTGAATCAACCGGTCTCAAAAATGATAGGTAAATAAATATGGAAAATGTATTGTTCCTCAAGGGTACTACTGGGTTACTCTTTCCCTCAAACACCTAAGATCAAAAAAAGGTTCCAGTTCCACCAAAAAGTGCCATAAGAGAAAAAGTGCCCCTGGGATTTTATTCTACTCTGGTTTTTACCCCTATAGGGTTTCAGGTCCTCTGGGTTCATAGGTTTCCTTTGCGCCTAAAAAAATACTCTATTCACATCCGAGTGGAAATAATATAAAGACTTATTCAACACAGTTATGGCTGCGCAGGGATGTGAAGGAAAGCAAAAGGCAGCAGGGGGCAATAGTGGTAGTAGAGAGGAAACTGTGAGAAACCCCACCCGCTGCGCCCTACACTAGTGGAAGGAATTTTAAACCTTAGGCAGGTTTGGAAAAAAAAAAGAAAAAAAAGAGGAGGCCGTAACCATCAGCTTGCAGTGTAGGGGTGGGAGAATTAATCGATTCTTAGATGCATCGCGATGCGGACGTGGAAGATTATTAATCGATTAACAAATGTCTAAAAATCGATTATCTAAATGTTAATTGATAACGTAATGTTGACGGAACGGGGAAAGGCGGAACTCGCGGAAGCGGAGCACCCGGACCGTCTGTGGAGCGCACACAACAGAGAGACCCGTGTCCCCCCCCGTCACCGCTGTGGAATGAATAACCAGCCAAAATGTCACAGAATCATTAATATCAATGCGCAAATAATTATTTTATGTCGCACACCGCGAGCATGGTGACGCTCGGCAGCTCTCTGTGTATCCTGTGTGTGTGAGGACGAGCGTGTGAGAGAGAGCCAGCGGCAGAACGTGACGGTGAAAGTTAGCAGAGAAAATATATTCGCAGTAAGTTTCTGTCAGTTAGTAAACGTGCAGAGTAGGTCACTATGTGTCTGTTAATAAAAGTCTGTAGTTTCCCCAACTGCTGGAAAAGTGAAAGCTGTTAGCGCGAGCTAACCCCCATCAGACTCCGGACTTTTGGGGACAGAGCCTTCAGCGTCCCCCCCGGAACTTCATCTCGCAGAGATCTGAAACGTTCCCTGTCAGGACAAAAATCTACTAAAACCCAGGTCTTTACCCAGGCATTCACTCCTGAATGACTTTTTGTTGTTCTGTCACTGTAACTATGTGTAAAGTGTCCTTGGGTCCCGTAAAGACGCTAAGAAGTTTATTTATTTATGTAACATCAGCTAAATTAGTAATGAAGTAATATTAATTATCAGCTGTATGTCATTAATAACTAACCTACTAGTCAAGGGTTGAGAACATCAGGTACAAGCTGAGACTAAACTGTGTGCAGCTCTGTCCTGTACACATACTGTGCTGATAATTATATTTCAGTTTTCAGAGGAGTCTGACAACTGGTTGTTAATGAAATGAGAGACCATGGAGCTGAGGTTAATAAAGTAAATTAGGTATGCAAACTAGTCCTTTTAAGCTAATTAGGAGATGTTTCTTTTGGATTTTAATGGGCAAAATTAAATGCTTAGTAATTATCCAGGGATCCTGTATAGAAAAAATATGATGCATCAAGATGCATCGATAATCGTTTTATAATCGAATCGTAGCCCTCTGAATCGTAATCGAATCGTGAGGTGCCCAGAGATTCCCACCCCTATTGCACTGGCCACTGTTTTTTCACAGATCTTGGTTAAGCTTGTCCTGTAATTGTCAGCATCCATTGTGAGAGTTCTGCTAATATTTTTACATTTGTCTACATTGTGTGACTCCCTCCATACCCTCTGCCCACAATAAACATAAGATGCACAATTGCAAATAGTTTAGTGAAACTGATTCAAGTGAGTGAACCCGACACCAGCACAAACCAATTAATAGCAGCCAGCAGTTTCATTTAGGGATGTCCCAGACTGACTTTGATGGATCTGGACCTGCTTTATAAGTCCTGGTACATTTCTGAACCTTTGTGTATTTGTCCCACCAGCTGTCGAATACACCCAAATCAAGCTCTCTTAAAACACTGGAAGTCAACAGCGTTGTAAAAAAGTGACCCGTGGAGTGCACAAAATTCTAAATGGAGTTTCAATTAATTATATGACAGTGCGTGTCAGTACATGTTTAAAGCAGTGCAGCGTTGAAACCACTGATGTCGCTACAAAAGAATCCTATAGGAAAGCATGTAGGCTAAATTTCCTTCATGCAGCGGGGACATCCCTACTTTTATTTAATGACATCCACGCTGGCAGGGTGTGTCTGTTATGTTGCGACATATATCCTCTTCATATCATCAGGATTAGCAAATTCAAGCTTCATCTTAACAGCCAAGGCACCTCCTGCTTTAAATTTCCTTTCTCCACCCACCTGCAGACATTTGATGCGGTGGGTTAGCTCGGTGGTGTTGGTGCAGCCCTTGCTGCGTGTGGCGTTGATGTAGCACTTGATGGCGTCGTGCGGCTGGTTGCAGGACTCGTACAGCGTGCCCAGATCCATCCAGGCCGCGGCGTGGCTGTGGTCCAGCTGCACAGCACAGATGTAGGCCTGCAGAGCGTCCATGGGCTGATTCTGCTGCTGGTACAACACCCTGAGGTTTTGGGGAGGTGCGGATGGGGGAGGAAGGAGTGCACGGGCGAGAGATGGTAAAGAAGACAAACATAAGAGGTACAGAGAGGAGGATTTGATAATGAGGACAGAGAGGAGAGATAAACAGTGTATTTTTCATGCAAAAGACAATGGAAATGTAAGGGATAATTAAGTGATTGAATCAAGGGTTTAATTGGGAAATTAGAGGTAGGATGGATAGAAAACAATTGGAGAAAAAAAAATACGAGTATAGGTCACTCCAAAAAGTCCATTCAGAAACCTGTAGGTGACAGTAGTGGCTTGCATGCATGTTTTTCTACAGACTGGTATAAACAATTACATTAAATTTTAAAGTAACAACAGCCTTCACTGAACCCTTACCCTATAGAGCACCAGGTATCTGCACTGGCCTCTGACTTGTCTATGGATTGCCGATAGGAGATGAAGGCGTCCTGGACCTTCCCAATACTAGAGTAGCACCTGCAGGAGACACAGGCTGTAAGGGTTGTGCTACAGACATGGAAAAGATCTTAACAAATGAGATATGTCAAATAACTAATATTTAAAGCTTTCTTTTATACATTTGAACTTCATACTTTTACAGACTGCATGCAACATACATCTTTGAATTTAAGTTCTCCCCAATTTCCCAAACCTTTCAAGACCTAAGCAGGACCATGTGAACAGGTAAACTTGTTCAACTAGTCAACTTTCCCACGATTACTCAATGACAGTAGAAATTCCAGGACCAATATAGTGATTTTTTTTCACTACACCAATTACATACAAACCAAGTTTTTTATTACCATCACTTCCCTGTTTATATTTGGCTCATTTCACAAGCACTGCAACTTTGCCAAAGCCGATTTGCTTAGTATTGCAGAATCTGTATCAATCAAATAAGTCTGTCCAAATATTACCTTTGTGGTATTACCATTTACCATGATTCAGATGACAGAAGGGTAGATTTATATTGAAACAACACTTAACAACGTACCTGCCAAGGAAGTACCAGGACTGTCCAGAGTTGGGGTCGGCCTCCAGAGATTTCTGCAGACACTGGATGGCATAGCTGTCCCTGCTGGCTCTGTCCCCGAGCTGTTCCACCGTGTGATGCATCCAGCCTGGGAAATGCCACATTAATTAATCGCTGTTTCTCATTAGCACTTTGTTTGAAACAGAAGTGAAAGTAGGTCAAATAAGTAAGTTCCCCTAAAACATTAGAATTCTATGAAGATCATTTAAGGTCCAGTAATGATTGCATAGAACAGGCTAGCACACAGTGCATTTGGGAAAGGTCCTCATGAAACAAGAAAATTCTTTATTTATAATAGTTTCATCCAATGAGCTGAATAAAACTACACTTGCTTTTTTTAAAATCAGTTTAAATGTTAATTGTTGTAATTTGTCTGCCATACCAAACTAAGTCTGTGCACACTCTTACCTAGCTGCTGCAGGGTAGTGGCCTTCACCTGTGCAGGAAGATCCTCAGTCTGTAGAAGGCTCTCATAGGCCTCCTTGGCAGCCCGGTATCTCTTCTGGATATGAGGAGTGGAGGAACAGCGGGGGGATAAAAGAAGGTCAAAGAGAGCAATGGGAGAGGAAATGTACCATGGGAGAGGTTAAGGAGAGGGTGATAAGAGGAGAGAATAAAACACAAATTACAAAGTTGTTCACAGCATCAAGGATTACATCTGAATCCAGAACTTTAGCGAGGTCATCCCTCTTGTCCGTCTCTTCATCTGTCCATCCTTCTAGATAGCCCTCTCTTTTGCATCCAAAGATCTGCTGCTCAATGGCAGCATGGAACCTAAGCCTGAGACTTAAACTGCAGCATTTCCCCACTCCCCCAGAAAAGACAAAGTCGTGAGGCGCTGTTACTCCTAGAGCTGGTGAAAGCTACTGTACTTCTCTACTGAAACCCATCTAAAGAGAGAGAGACCACCAGCATACAAAAGAGGGGGAGACAGACTTTCTTGTTTCCGTGGCAACCCCGTCGATCGGCTGAGCCTAATCTCCTATCCCCTCTCGCACGCCACCCACTAATGCACTCTGCTCCCTCTTCAATTTGTCAGCACCTGGTTTAAAATACCCAAACAAAAAACAGGGCTATCCCCAGCGTTCAGACGCCCCTTGATTTTACAGTGGCAGCTGGGTGATGAGCGATCGCCTCAGCGTTTGGGCGTCCAATCAACACGCAGCACTTCGTGATTACAAATGGCAGAAACCAAACAAATGGCTTGTGTCCTTGGGAGGAAACACAGCTGAAGAGCGAGTTAAATAAAAGAGCGAGCACTTACCTGAATCTCATACAAATGAGCAATGTGGAACTGAACTGTAAAAGGAAAGAAGAGGAAACACGTTAGATAGTTATTTATCATTTAAGAAAGGTTTCCCACCCCTTCTGAGAGTTAATCCTCCCAATAGTCTCCCCAAGTCTTTAAAAAGTAGCGCTGTGCTGTAAATAAATAGGTGTCAGAAACCCAAGGTTGCCTGTCTACATTAAGTGTAACGGACCAGATAGGTAGCTGTGCTCCTGGCGGCACCTTCCTTTGTCTGGAGCGCTGCAGTGTCTGATCTAAGCTGCCTGAGTGACTCTCAGCAGATGGAGGGAGAGAGAGGGGGAGAGAGAGATAGAGGAGGGAGGAAGGGAGGGTGAGAGAGAGAGAAGGGAAGAAAGACGGGGGCTGCCCTTGCTGTGTGTGTGTGTGTGTGTGTGCAAACAGGAATGAGGGGGACACAATGAGGCGAAGGCACACAGCGAGACGCCGGGCAAAAAAATGGATATTGCTGTTGTCAAGGTAACAGGTACCGGGGCGCGAGAGATGAGATGGCAGCAGCATATCAAATAATGCCAGTACTCTACCCAGACTGCACCCCAGCAGCTCAGCCCAACACAAGAGGATGTTTGAGTTTCCCTGCTGCTGCTGACAAGACGCAACGATGTAAAGGCACTTTTGCTCTTCTGAGAGTGGCGCAGTCTACGAGTGGCTGTTGTTTGGATATTTGTACTACAGTAATTAATTTAATACACATTGTGTGATGCATATAAAAACAGGGAAAATACTTTATATACAACAGCAATTCTAGTTGCAAGAAGCCTCAATCATTAAAAAAAAGAGACAAGTAAGCCTTTATTTGTTTTATTACAATCTAAGCTGCAGACAACAACCCAGAAAGCATGTAATCAATATATTCACTTAATGTAAGTGGTAATAAATATATGAACATGTAAAATAAATTTTAAAAAGGTGCTTACTTTCAGCTTTGGACAAAGTGCAGGGGTTGGAGTCAATCAAAGCCAGCTGAAAATGCTGTTAGAGAACATAATTAGCAATCAGTAAAAGCACAAACACTACTGCTTTTATTTATCACTAGTCGCCAGCAGCCACTCAGTGATATTGTCACAGCGGAGCCTGTCCTTTTAATATTTTGTTTTTGTGTTTTGCAAATCTTGATGCATAAAGCTACAATAACTCAACACTTCCTGTACGTGCTTAATTACAAAGGCAGTGGTGCGCCTTTGCTGTGAAGCCGACCCGCGAATTGTGGACAATGCAGGCTAGGTTCAAGAAGTATTCAAGATTTTCACATAGACTCTTAAGTATTATTCCTTTTGCAAAATCAAACATCAGTAACAGTACTCAGTCTGGTATTAAGATACAATTGATCCATGACTATAAACCCGGAACTGGTGTTACAGTTTTAGGGTTGGACCTACCTTTAAGCTTGACTCATAGTCTGTGTTGACCTTGAACATGAGGCCCAGGCGTAGGTGGATCTCCTTGGCCCGGGAGAACCCTGGGTCAATGTACAGCACCTCCTGGAATGCTTTGATCGCCCTGCGGGACCAAAGGAGGACATGATGAAGAGAAGGGGGAAGGGCAGAATTAAGAATAGACAAAGAGAATAAAAAACATAAAAGGATGACATACGATAAGACTGGATTGTTGGACCACTAAGTCCAGCTAGTTTGTAATGAATCTCTGCAAACCCTAAATAGACTACAACTATAAAGGAAACTATTTTTTTGTCATGGACCAGAGGACCCAAACAACAGGTGTGAATGCAACCAAAGATGCAGCACATTCTTTTGGCCAGACATTCGGTGCTCATTCAAGTCACGCTGCGTGTGTGCTATCTTGGCTGAATACTAAAGATGTTCCTTCCACAGTAACTGAGACAGTACCCCATTTGTTATTAGCTTGTTCGATCAGACGGCAGCTGAATCCACTAATACTGCAGCGGAAAGTTAGCCGATAAAAGCTTTTCATCTTTGGTGGCTGTAATGTCGAGGTGCAGCATTTGCTATAAGAAATCCAGCAGGCAATGAGGATGGGCTTTTCAAAGTATTGGATTTGCGTGTGTCTCTTGAAAACAATTTGACAGTTTGTATGTAGCCGCTGAGAACTGCTGCTGCATTTGCTGACGCTTGCGTCTTGACACTCTCCTCTGTCCGGAGGTTTAAGCTGGCTGATTTGTATTGGTAATTCAGCCTCTCTGGTCGTAGTGCTACAACCATCAACAGGATATTTCAAAAAAAGACTAACACAGTTATATGCAAATCAAATCAAATATAGTTTGTACTCACCACTGAAAGGCATTATAGTGGAAGTAGACCATTCCCAGGCCATACAGAAAGGCAGCATTCTGGGTGCAATGGAGAGAGGTGAGAGGTCATTATCACATTGCTGAAATTAAAAAAAACTATTCGTCTTCCAATACATGTGCACCAAACACTTATCTGATGCAGACAGCTGCTAAAACACTACACAGAAAGTTGAAAATCATACAGATTTATAAGAACAACAATGAAACTAACTTCACGATGTACTCAGTCGTCTCTGGCATTGTGTGTTTTCTTGTAAACAAAAGGCATACATATTTACTAAGGTTGTGATGGGATCTCATGAGATTAAAACATGACAATGTTTCTTGTCAGGTGAAAAAGTAGCTTGTTAGACTCAAGTAGTAGACACATTTCAGACGCTGTCACGCCACATAATCAATATTTTCAAGCAGCGGAAAAACAAACGTGTAACTGATAACGTTGACTTGCATCGCAAACTAACTCCTCCCAGCTGATGCAACACGTATGCCGCGACAGAGTAAAATCAAGTCAGCTGCACTTTGTGGAAGGTGCTTAAGT
Source organism: Lepomis macrochirus (assembly GCA_024633595.2). Lineage (NCBI taxonomy): Eukaryota > Metazoa > Chordata > Actinopteri > Centrarchiformes > Centrarchidae > Lepomis > Lepomis macrochirus. The sequence goes on from JALXJV020000025.1 coordinate 8,798,814, forward strand.
TAATGTGTGTGTGGATTTGCGGTGACATTTCTGCCTGATCAGAAGTCCTTATCTCATCCAGTACAGTCTGAAACAGGGTTCTGTGTCTTTAAGATGGTCTGAAGGGGATACTATCATATCAACTCAACACAACTGAAATGAATTAATTTCTCATTAAGGTGAAAAGGTGCCACAATCACATTTAAAGAGGTTATTATGAGAAAAGCTGATCTACAGGAAAATACATATCTGAAAGCAATACACAATGCCTGAGAGCTTTACTGCATTACATTCAGTTTTTTATATTTTGACATTTATGCAGAAAGGGCAAAGAAAGAACTGTTGCAAAGAAATGACCAGAATGCAAAAATGTTTAATGCTCAAAATGTTCCTACTATTCAACATTGAAGAAAAATAGTGTTAACTTCTCGTGTCTCGTCTCTTGAGCCAAGGTGTTGACACACCCCTAATATATACATAACCACACAGCTATAGCTGAGTGATCAGAAAAACCAATAACCAACAATCAGTCTCACCGCAAAGTGTCAATTTAACAGAACAGAAGCTCAGAATGACACTGACACGAAAACTGAAACCGCATCTCACACCGGCATCTAACCCAGCTCAGACCATACATGCTTCCTGTGTGCGAGCGAGTTGAAATTGAGGGACAGAAAGCAAGATTGTGTAACTGACAGGGCGTGAGAGAGTGTCACTAAGTGAATGAGATAGTAAGCAACACGTGTGTGTGTTTGTGTGTCTTACCTTCCAGTAGTCTGACTGTAAACTGTAGTACCTCTGGTATGCAGATAATGCTATAATTGAAGCAAAGGGGACTGGGTGAGTTTATCTCTGTCACCATAACACCACGGAAGAAAAAAATGTGAGCAGTCAGCAATTGTGTCCAGCTGGAATAGAGCCAACTGCATGTCTGTAGACGCTCATAGAAAACTAGCGACACAGTTGCCTTTTCGATCTTCAAAATGTAATAAAATTTGAAAGGTTAATTCAAAGTCAATGGAAGCTCCTGTAAAGTACAGTAATTGAAGTGTTTGTCAAACCCAAGATGAAGATTAAACAGTTGAGCAAGCATTTCTGAACTAAAACATACGAGCAAAGTATGATTTTGCAAACCCCTTGAGTGCAGGAGAAAAAGAGAGATTACTCACCTTTCGGGTAATCCTCCAAGAGGAGGTTGAAGTGGCCCAGCTGGCAGAATAACTCAGGCTCCACTTTGCCCTCGGCCTTAAGGATGAGCGAATCGTAGCAGCGAACAGCCTGGGCGGGGGAACACAAATACACATTGCCTCAAGATGTGTGTCTGACAGATATGCGTACATGTACAGTACAGCTTGAGAGGGGCTGGGAAACACACCTAACCATCCATGTCTGTATTATGCAAAGAGCACAAGCATGAGGAGAGGAAGAGCAAGAGAAGATAACTAGAGAGAAAATCTGAGATTGTAACTTTGAAAGTCACTGCGCAGCTGACGTCAGCTCCATAACTTCTGGCTGAGTCGACTCACATTATTTTCAGCAGATAAATATCAGCCCTAGACTAAATCACTGGAAAGGAGTTTGCTGTAGATAAGAACGGCTTTTTTTCTGACTTCCATTACAGATCTTCATGCCGTGATAAAAAAAAAAAGAGATATAAAACGTAGCTGCTGCCTGTGAGCTGGATTCACACCGATCCGTGGAGTTAAAGGGCCATACCAGTGTGTTACCAATTACTCAAAAACTAAATAACAGGCTTGGAGCAGTGGGTGGTTTTAGCTATATGGTACACACACATTTAACTACATTTTCTGACAAGACTAATGCATTGACTTATCACTACTGGCACAGTCAAAGTCATAGCTACATCTTTAATCATCCTGGGCAAATTTGTTCTGTGCATTTGACCAATTCCATTGGGCAGCTACAGGGCAGCACCTGGGGGGTTTTGTAGTCTTATGCACAAAATTGAACAGGAATGGATCTGATTTAATGTAGTGACGCCCTGAGTCCTATACTTACATACTATATACTTATATTTACCTAAATGCTGATTAAATATGTATCTGACACACTGAAATAACAGGCGTAAAATACTAAATTTGACCCATCCTCACGAGCTAGGTGATCAAACTATGAAAGTCCTGATTCCACACAACTGAGGTGACATAGGTTATCAACATGAAATGGATGATAGTTAAACTTGGGGTTGCACAGTGGTGTGAGTGACGCTTCTTTTACCTCATAAACAGTTGATGGCAGACTATAGACAACGCCTTGCAGAGAGGACACAAATCCGACAACAGCCAAGTTTTATTTTGGCCTGCCATCAAGTTACTCACAAACTTAACGTTGATTACGAACAGCTGAAATGGCCCACCACCATGACATTTGTCATTTAAGCTGGTCATAGTGACAGTGTACGCCGACTAAAATATGAGAAGATGCTAGCTGAATGTTTTGCACTGTTGGAGTTTAACGAATTGGTGGATTTTGCCAACTCAGGTGCAACCCAACTATTTTTCACACACTCCAATTTTCACTTTCATATATAGTCAAATGCCCACAATGTAGAGCCTGGTCATTAAGGAAAGTAGTGACCCTTGCATGATGAGGTGGAAAAAACACAGTAAGTAAAGAAAGAATTGGCTTTAATTTAGCTAATACCAATCCACTAAAACGTGCCTGGATTGGCCCTGATACCAGAACCAAGGGAGATGCCTCCAATTAACATTTTTTTCCAATTAACAATGAAAAACCAATGAAAATATTACTGGTGAAAAACCAAAATGAAACCAAAAACTGAAGACCACGCATAGGCTAAGCAGCACGTGTTTTCAGGTTAGCTCACCTTTTCTGTCTTTCATAAATACTACATTATAAAACTAGAACTGCCACAGAACAGTTGTATGCCCCTGCCAACCATTTAAGTAGTAGTTTAAATCCATGTCTGTCTGAATTATATAATATATGAAGTGAAAACTGCACGAAAAACGTTCCTAATAGTGTTAAAGGGGCTATATATAGTTTTTCAATTAAATTACTTATTAAGGAATCAAATTCCTTAATAAGTCTCAAATTCCTTAATTAGTAAACACGGCTGTTGCTCTGTTGCTTGCATCAGCCATTATTCCACTTTTAATGTGGGAACTCCGGGTCGGATTCAGCTCTGTGCGTGCTCCCGAGCCTCTCTCAGACTAGAGCGACAACACCGCAGCTAACGACATGCAGTCCACTAACACCATAACACAACTGGCTCGCAGCAAAACACAGACTCCAACACAAATTCCACAAAGGACAAAAACAACAATAAAGGTTTATGTGCTGCTGATGCCCATCAGACAAAAAACAGGCTCTCAGGTAAAAAGCAAATGTGGATTGATTTGTTTACTAGCCTATACTGATGCAGGCAGGGTAGCCATCTAACGCTACATTAGCTCGGGCCAGCCGTTGCTTAATTTATAACGTTCAATTTAGATTTATTGTGGTTTTACCGATACTCAGGTACACTACTTCTACAACTTTTCAACCGCTCTAAGAAACACATAATATTTATTGACCCACACAATATACAGTACTGCAGAAAACAGGCGATAACACAGAGAAGAGCCATCCGCTAATGTTACAGTAAAGTCCAGCTCACTAACTGTTTTGTTATCATCCAATTCATGTACGTTAGCTGTGCCTTGCTGAGCCTCCAGTGAAAGATACACAGATAGTAGCCTAAAGATAGTTCCTGAAAAGCAGCAGGCGAGCTAACAATGTAGGATGTCGGCTAAATGCAGTAAATGTACAGTGATCGTGTAAGGAACACGGATTAGTTCAATCTGCAGTTGACAAAAATATTACTTTAATGTTGCAGTGGGAGTTTACCTGAGTTTCCAGCAAAGTGGTCTCCCTGTCTGTCTACATTTTATATTCACACCTGGTTGAAATCTTAAAACCGCACTGCGAGTGGCCACTGAAAACTTCCTAATGCCCCTGACAAAGTTTTTTTCCCCAGTTAACTATGACGTGAAGTTGACCTTTTGTGTCGTTAATGCATTGTTGCATCCCATTAAACATGTATGTGACATTTTGTCATAATTACAGCACAAATTCTTGAGTTGTGGCCTAAAAATGTGTTTGTCAAGGTCATTTTAGGCTCACAGTGACCTTGACAAGCCACTTCTAAATCAGTTCATTCTTAAATCCAAGTGGACATCTGTGCAAGATTTCAAGATCTAAGAGTAAACAGTAGTGTTTTATGTCAGTGTTTCCCCTATATTCATTCAGGAGCGTCGGTAAGCCATTTAACTATATTCTACTAATGTTTTCTCTCGCACACTGTGCTAGCACAGTAATACTCAATGCCTGGCTAGCTTCCTCTCCGCATTCTTCAAAGAACATGTACGTGGCAGGTGCTGTTATAAGAGCAGTGTAACTCCTGTAAGGAATCGAGAGGTGCCTGATGAGAGTTTGATTGTCCAAGCGTCAGAACGTCTGCGAATGCGCACAGAGGAAAATATTACGCCAGTAAATGATTGTGTAGGTTACAGTGTGTTAGCTTCTCAAGATCAAGAAACGTCTGTCTTTAACTGGAAAAGTGAAGCTGGTTAGCTGCTACATTTTATTACTGCCTATTTTGTAGAGGTGGGCATAGATTAATTTTTTAAATCTAGATTAATCTCACTGTAATCTTGAAATTAATCTAGATTAATGTAGATTAAAATGGCTCATTTTAATTCTGCTGAAGGCATTCAGAATATGTGTGCAAACAGGTTTCAAGCCAGGTGGCGCATTAGACCAGGGGCTCATCTCCTGTTTCCAAAATGCATCACAAACTGCTTAAAAAAGCTGTTCTACTGTGATAATTGGTGATGAAAATAAATCATGTTCAATAAGATGTACTTGTGTGTAGCGTGTGATGTGCTTTGCGTTTAGGTGGTACTTGAGAATGGAAGAACTACAGTAAACTAATTCCGCATTGCAGAAGGTGCAAACAACCCTAGTCTTGTCGAATTGTCCATTGGGAAGCTTCTTAAAAGTAAATTTTCCCAGAAGCAAACCCGGCAAACCCTTCAGAAATGTTCGTACACAAAGTGCTGTCCAACAGCTGTCTGTGGCGTGTTACAGTGGTGTGGTAAATACCGCTCGCAATCTGTCAGTGCTGAAAGCTGATTAATTCATTTGTTGTCACGGCTGGACTACTGCAATGCCGTTTTAGCGGAGTTTCTAACATCACAATCAATAAATTGCAATATGTTCAGAACTCTGCTGCCCGGATCCTGACAGGAACCAGGAAATTTGACCATATAACTCCCGTCTTGAAGTCCTTACACTGGCTCCCGGTCAGGTTCCGTGTCGACTACAAGATCATGATGTTGACATACAAAGCATTACACGGCTTGGCTCCACAATACTTATCTGGCCTATTAATTCCTTATACCCCGATTCGCAGTCTGCGCTCATCACAGTGTAACTTGTTAACTGTTCCTCAATCGCGCCTAAAATCTATGGGCGACAGGGCCTTTTCTGTTTATGCTCCTTCACTCTGGAACTCTCTTCCTCCTGAACTCAGGCAGGCCCAGACTCTTGGCATTTTTAAAGCTCTTCTCAAGACACACTTTTTTAAACTTGCTTTTGATTGCTGATGTTTTTATATTGTTTTATATCATTTTCTTAATGTTGTTGTTTTTTTATTAACTCTCACTCGTCATATTCTTCTGTGGATTGTTATTGTATGTACAGCGCTTTGAAAAGCTGCTTTTAAAAGCGCTCTATAAAATAAAGTTTATTATTATTATATTATTATTAATGCGTTTTTTAATCAACCGGCGTATCAATAACTAACCTGGCTAGTTGTAAACAAACAGCTGGCCGAGCGAGGTTGTAACTGGAACGCCGTCAACTCAGGTGTGACGTCATTCCCAGCTCCGACCTCCAAGGTAAATGTAACGCAGCAACAGCTGCATCCATGTTAGCACGTCACGTTTGATGTGGTAATTTCACAGTAGGCATACACGCAAGTTCGAAGACTCATTCTTGCCCCTACAGTGCAGTTCGGCTAGGTATATATCTGCGCTAAAATATCAAGGTGAAAGTCATGATAGCTTGCACCCAACTTTGAGAATAGATAAATGGCGATATTTTTTTTAATCGCCCGATAAGAGTCTCATGTTAACGCAGCACGTTAACACCGATAACGGCCCACCACTACTATTTTGTCATATTGGCAACATTACAAGCTTAGAATAAACTGGTATAGCTTACAGCTCTGTCCTGTAAACATACTGTACATCGAAATAGTTCACAATTTTTCAGTTTTCAGACTGGTTGTTTGGAAAAGGAAGGGCAGTGGAGACTGTGGAGGAGCTAAGGTTACTAAAGAAAGTCAGTGATGCAAACTAGTTCCTTTTAAGCTAACGGCCACACGTTTCTTTTGGATTTTATTGTGCAAATTAAATGCTTGGTAATTAAGGGAGGATGTTCTCATGGTGCCTTTTGTCATATTAATTTCTACAGATAAATGTCAAAAGCTGTGGAGAGAGCATGGAAACTAAAACTAAATAACTTTTCCAAAATCTTCTGGTTATAGTCCCTCCCCAGGCAAATTCTTCAGCAAGTTCAGTCCTTGTGCTTTGTGGTTGTAGTTTATTTATTATCTGCTCTAGCTTTTCCAACCATTTGTTCACAGATATGGTAAAAATCATGGTACCAACTGATCCCCAAAACCACCTCACCCTCATCACCGCCAAATATGTGCATCTACGACTACTGACATTTTAAGCTAAGCTATTCTGATATGAATCACTTGCTCATGGACACAACAGCACTACTGCCGACACATGTTGTATCGGGGTTTTAAATACAGACATGCAATTTTCGCTTCACCTGTGCTGCTACAACTCCATCCTAGGGGAAAAACTAAATGTTAAAGCTTGTCCTCTTCATATAACATGAATATTAATGATGTCTACTCAGAAGTCAGAGAAGTCTTACAAATGATCTTGAATCTTACAAGTGTTCACTCTACAACTGTCAGACAGCACTGCTCTTTGTTATCACAGAGGATTTAAGATTGTCACTTCAACAGGATTAGTTAGAAGACTACATAACTATGCAGGAGACAGTAAGAAAACACAAAGGTGAAAGTATTATATTAAGGCTGATCAGTGATAATAGCACCACATTGTACATGATCAGGCCGGATTGAGCTCTCATTATATTGTACACAACATTATACAGAAACTGCATGATGGGAAAGCATGTCAGGTAATTGGTGAGACTGTTATTACTACAAGCAAACTACGGTTACCTTCTTTCATCCACTGTGCCAGAGACAAGCGATTGTGGTGAGCGGAATGTCTGCAGTAGAGATAGCTGTGTTGGTGAAAAGCAGCAGGTTATGGAGCCTTCCTTCACCTTTCTTAATGTTGTCTTCACTATCAGCAATCTCGACAAGCATTGGAAACTTCCAGGCAAAAACACAAGCTGACCAATCACAGTTCTTACGGACCCCACATGCCATCTCCATAACCGCCACAGCCTTGACGTGTAGTAACATTTTTGAGGTGCACGACAGCTACAGCATAGGTACAGGGGATGTATGTACAAAGTCTACGAAGCTATGGCGTTACATATTAATGCAGAATTATAAATCTAGCTTCACTTCCCGAAAAAAAATTATTAAAACGTAGACATAAAAACCCGTGATGGTTTGAAGACGCCTACTGTTATTGATTTTACAATCCACAATATTATGTTGAATTTCTGTGCAATACATTTTAAAGGCTGGCTGGAAGTCTCTTAATATTTGTCTATGGTAGCCCAGTGGTCCAGTCTATACCACTGTGGCCTCGCATCATGAAGGTTAGATGCTGGCTGCCCATTGCTCCCTTGAGGGCTGGGTTAAATGCAGAGAATAACTATCGCTACGTGTATGTGACAATAACATACCTTTACCTATGAATCTCAAGCCAGTAGTGAAAGCTTTGTTTTATTTGTCAATTTAGATCTATTTTTTTTTCCTTTTTGAAATGAAAAGTTAAGGGTGCAATGGATCACAAAACTCACAGTTCAGATCATATCATGGTTTTGAGTGACAGATCAGGGGTCTCATTTATAAAACTGTGCATAGAATCCTCACTAAAAGTGTAAGTACGCACGCCCAAAATCAAAAAATGGAGTATGCCAAAAAATATTCAGACTTATAAAACCGTGCGTACACACACCTCTAAGTAATGTTCCCTTTATAAAATAAAATAAATTTAACTCAGTGTGACACTGATGTTCCTTTTAGTGAAGCTGAAGCATGTTTGGTGTTTTAAAAAAAACTTTGGCGCAACGCTTGTGCACCGGGGAAAAGGGGGCACTGGAGCTCTACACCTTGACCCATCTGCAGGAAGGGGCATCCCTCTTGACTAGTGACGTCCCTGGCTGGAAGGGGACACACACAAGACGGGATGACCCAGGTACTAATTTGGATTCCCCCATTTGGAAAGAGAGTAAACCAAATGCATTCCGCTTGTGTTTAAACATTTATTTAGGCTACACAAACAGTCCACTCACGAGGCTGCGGATGAATTATAAGAAATATGACTTGTGTTTTTACAATCAGCGCTTCACATCCACACGCTGGCGCACAGCATTTGGCTCGATAAGGCAACAAACATGTGATAATAGGCCTATATGAAACTATGCACTATTTGCTCGACTGATGCTTTGAAAACAGCATCAATTTAAATGTTATTTGTCCTCCTGTTCACCTTATTTGTGAGAATACATTTCACTGCATGCAAGTATTAATTAATAAGATTCCTGATTAAACTGTACAACATATTTGAGGTGTCCTGAAACAGATGTCTCCATTTGTGTTTATGATCCTAAATCTGGTTCTTTTTGTCCACTGTAAATGATCTTTAATTATGTTTTTGTGCACTTCATGGAAAAAAAATAAAATCAATGGGTGTTTGTTTATTCAGAAAAGCTTTAAGGCTATAATACTCAGAGGTAAAATTCCAATTTATTTTACAAAATAGTAGGCCTATTCATTTCAAACCGTTTCATCCGCCTGCCATGTGAGTCGCCATTTCTCTTTTCTCCTCTTTATGCGCGTACGCATGGTTCACAGTTTACCTACAGGACCGTACATTCTCTCATCAAGTTTGTTTTTTATAGATCACAACCTTTACTTGGGAGTGGCGTACGTTTTCAGCCCTGTTTGAGTACATATACACCGTTTATACATGAGACCCCAGATCATTTTTCAGATAAGCAAAAAAAAGAAGAAAAGAAAGACCAAATAAATTTTAATATGTGCTCTTTGGCTCTGATGTAGCCACCTCTCTCTGTCTGTAGTCACCACTCTGTAGCCTTGCTCATTGTCCCGCACCCAGCCTTATTGGTTACACAAGTACTAGCCTATCAGCACTGAAGGCGGATGTGCCACAGATGGGCAAAGAGAATGGAGCTGCTCCTGTGAGCGAGTGTCACTGTGAGCTAAAGCAAAGACGGCAGATAATTCTGAAGCTGCAATAAACATCACAATTTTATGATCTATTTCAATGATGACACACATGCCCAGTGTCAGAGTTACACCACTGAAAATGCCCTAAAGTCACAGCCTAGGGGAATTCTATTAACGAGGGCAAGAGCGACTGCTTTTAAAAAATCAGTTGCTCTCACCTAAACCAATCATTGTGCTTAGGAGTTACACAGAGCAGGGGTCCGTACAGATCATGGATCAACTATACTATATGCAAAGTAGAGGCAGGTAAATCACAACTCAAACATGCTATTACTACCACCTTTAAAGTGTGCAGGTACTGTATTACTGTGTCCACTGCCCATCTGCCCTTACAATGAGCAATCAGCTATGTTAATGCACATGGAAACAAATGCATGTGAAAATAATTCACGAGGGAGTTTTTCCTGCTAATTGAGAAAACATGTGTGTTCATGGTCAAGGTGGGAAAAAAACTCATCTAAATGGATGAGTTATTTCGGACTGACTGGCGGGACAGGGCTGTGCTGACACAGCACTTTTGTCTGGATGGTTTGTGCCAGTTTTCCCCTCACTTACAGGTAACTGCAAGAGGCCATTTTGTCTAAACCTGGGCAGCATTCATACATTTCTATAGTCATATAATGAACGTAAGTGAGGAGGAATATGTAATTAGCTTTTTTAACTGGAAGCAATATCATTAAATCTGTGGAGACACCAATAATATTACCTGGGACTTGGGTTTCTTGTAAAATAGCTTAAATGTTGTCTTTTCTTGGTCTTAAAGGCAGACTAACAATTTCCTAAACTTAGTGTACTGATTTTAGCTTTAGAGTAAAAATTTATTTGCCCATTTGGCTATTAGATCTGTATTACTAATCAGTTTAGGTCCAGTTGAAGACAAGTGTGCATTCGCAGCATCGATATTGACTACTACTGCCACAGTTACACTGTCATTCTGTGGGAAAACACTGTAATTTAGCATTATATTATCAACCATGCATTTACACGTCTCTAGTTTTTCTCCTGTCTAAATGTACTCACACCTTTTAAATCCGTTTGAAAGAAACGCCAACCCAACATTTTGTCACACAGTTCTTTGGTGGCATCAAGGCAAGATCTGAAAGAATATGTGGGGTCACTTATGAACAATATAAACATATATGGTTATTTGATCCATGATGGAGGTTTTCTATACGGCCCACCCTTACACAGAGTCTACCGTGTCCCTGACTTACGTTAACTTTGCAAGAAAAAGTGAGCTAAACCTCTCACACCACAGTTTGTGATACTACTACCCAGCTGTGGTTGAGCTATTGACCTGCAGATATTCAGATAACTGCAAGACAATAAGAGAAGCCACCACATGAAAACACAGTCTATACCTCTAGTTTGAGCTATTAACAACATTTTCAAATCGCTCAAGACAAATACAACAAGATCTAGAGCAGATTAATTCTCAACAATTCCAGCCAGATTATGTACTGTTAAGTGATAAATAATGAAAGGGTCCTATTAGCATTTCATGGACCAAGTATGTCTATGCATCATGTGTGTCCTGACAGATTTCAACCGAGCCTATGCTAGGCAACATTGCATAACACTGAGCCCCACAGGTAAAATGAAGTGAAACAACATGCTTTCAGTTTCATGCTACATCTGTAGCAAGTGACTGGATTACACTGACTTTATCAGAACTGGCTTGCTGTTCAACTAACAAACGTAGCACCCAAGTCATCATATATAGTAGATGGCTTTCTATCCAGTGTGCAGGCTAGTGAGTCAAACAGTACGCTAGATGGCTGTATGCAACTAGTATTATTGAAGTTATTACTTATTAATTCCTGCAAACGACCTCTCTTAACCATTTTGTAGCACAGGTCAGCCACAGCGCAACTCCCGGCCACTGCCTTAATCAACGGCATCACAGGAGCCGTCCCAATATCGAACACGCATGCCTTTTGCATGGCCTCCATGACATTGAGAATCACCGTGCAAACACAGGAGTGATAAGCACACTTCACTTAAAATGGCATCTGTCAGCCCATCCTGAGGAGCGTGCCACCGTGTAACGCAAAAATAAAATAGATATTGTCACACTCGGATAATAAAAATAACACAACACTCAAGCTTAAAGCTCATCTTCTGTTTTTTTTCACATCACTGCCACCTAGTTACTTGTGGTAATACAGTGGGCTAGTTCTGTCAGAAATATTGAACCCACAGTTATCGTCATGTAGAGAGCGCAACAGTGCGGCAAAGTTATAGGCCGGGAAGTCACTCAAAATTAATAAGGTATGAGCAGAAATCAAGCAATGAAAACACACAAAATTCCTTATCATTTAAAGACAAATTTAACAAGTCAGATCATTCTTGTGATTTGATTTTAGTGGACTTCAATGCAGAATATCTGACACTGGAGTCAGACGTAGTTGAGGTTAATTGGCTGCATTCTGGCTAATTTGCCATTTTGTTTTCATAAGCCATTCTCAGGTGAGAACACAAGAACACTATTAAGATGTGTCACAAATGCTATATCTCTAAAGGAATCTTTACAAAAGCAGAAATCCATTATTGAAGTCAAGTAAAGCCAACAACTAATGGTTTCTTTGCCTCTGGGGAAAAATACAAAGCAAAAATGACATACTAATATAGTTGACCTAAGCCATATTTCCATAATGTTTCATACTGTGATGTGTGCTCTGTATTATTTGATAGCCTATCTTTTCTCTAGTGTCTGCAGCACACGTTGGATCTAACATTTCCCTCTCAATACACAAACTCTGGTTATTAGCATATCCAATTCCAGCCCTCTCTTTTTCAATTTAAAATCTCTTTTCTTCTATGTGGACATTAACATAGAGCTGTAATATGATATTACATCTCAACTGTTTTCCTCTCTCCACTCTTAATTAACTTTACTCAGCACACATTTCGAATTATACTGCGTAAAGAAGTTGAACTTTTTACAAACACTGCCCTGATGATTGATCCAGATTATCAGATCTGTGTATGACAAAAGAAACACTGTAAAGGTAGGCTTGGTATTAAATGGTGTATAAACAGCAGACTAGGCATGCTTGGACTGATGAGTCCATCCATCCAACAGATTTAATAAGCCTTATTAAAATCAGACATGGAGATCTCAAACATATTCCTTCCCATGCAGTGATATCAGCCATGTTAGCTCCCTGACATATCTGTCTGGTGTAGCTGTCAGACTGCAATACCCAACACAAGAAGACACCTGAGGCTGTTAGGTAGCTGGACTGGTTAAGAGTAGAGCTGTAACAGGAAAGTCTGGCAACAGATGCGTACTATGGACCAAGGCCTGGATTATGATAATGTCAAACATTACTGTCACCACAGTTATCAGCTGCAAATTTGACACGTATTGCACAAAATAACCTGCGTCTGCACTAAGAGTGACATGGAAATGTTTTAACATGCCACATAATTTGCACCACTGACACCAAACCAATTCCACTGGGTACCAAAGAAAACAGACCTTTTAAAACGACTGGCTGGGCTGTTTCAACAGGGCAGGTTCACATTCAAGTTACAGCTGTGTGTTAAACCATTGCACATGTTGATAGGCTTGCTCTACTTTGAACATATGAACTATACAGTTTGATTCAATCTAATACACTGATTGCTTTTGCACACTGGCGATATTTTCTAGCATGTATGGCACATCAGTGGTTTCTGTTGCTTCTGTGCAGTTAAAGCTAATCAGTAGTTAGACATCCTAGGTATCCCACACCACCTAGCGAGCATGTTGGCTGATGGCCCCTCAAACCATGAGCTGTCAACAGCACCATCTTCTCACCATCATCCATGGTTTAAGATACATTAAAAACTGAGCGGTTTTGCTGATTTGTTAGCCCACTAGCGTGTACAGTGGGACTGTGCCCATTTAACACGTAGCTCTCTAGTCCGAGAGCACATGCAGAGCCAAACAGGGGCAGTGAAAACTGTAAACAAAGGAGCCTGACACCACCTTGTTCGGCAAGAGGAACACATCTTTACAAATAGTCAAGACCCGTGAGAAAACTTAAGACACACTTTAGCAACACACTAACGATATGGAGACATATCTTTATATCAAATTGGTTATATATCTATCGGTGTCACTCCGCCACGTCCCGCCATCTTGGACAGGCAGCCAGCCATTAACGTTACTTGTAACGTTTATCAACTCGTTCACACTGCCTCTAAACGAAAAACGACTAGAACATGTCCTGACGTACCTTCAATGGAGCAATGCAATGTCACAAAAACAACATAACATAGTGCGGCCAAGATCAATGCAAATGCTACGGGCACTAGCTAACCTTACCAAATAACGTGAACTGGTAAGCTGTATTTGGTGCACCCTGAAGGCTACAACGTGAACGTTACTTCCACCAACGTTATACGTTGACAGTAGTAGCCAGAGGAGGACACTTTTGCCTTTAAGGTTAGATGTGGGAGTCTAACCCTTTTAATAAAGTAATCTCACGACATAAAACGTTCCTCATTTAAGTCCAATGTTTCCAGTGATCAATGTGCTACACAAAACCGTGACGACGTTGTGTTGTTGGTGGTGGTACAACTGCAAGTACACAAGGATACGCTGTATGGAATAACGTTAGCTATCCAGCTAACGGGGAAGGGCGGTTTCCTAACAAACATGAACATGTGTTAACGTTAACAAGCTAGTTAAATCAAGAGAGCCATAGCTTGCTGGCTAATAGTTATGCTGGCTAGCGACGCGGCGTAGCCGCAGGTGCAGGGTCGATGTTCATCGGATGAGGGTAGCTAACTAGCAAGCTAGCTAAGTGCCTGGCTAAAAGAGGGGCTGCGGCTAGCTGGCCTTGGTCTTCATAGCGAGTGGGCCACTTGCATTCAGACTGCCTTGCCACTTTGAGAGCAAAGTCACTACCGTGCATGATAGTTGGGAGATTAGAGTAAGTCCTGTGTATCAGGGTGCTGCTTGGTTGTAAAATACATCCAGTTAGATTTGCTACCTTCATCAACAGGGCCTTCGTTCTGGCGCCATCTTCATGAAGCTTCTGAAATCCAAACAGTGAGCTGCAAGCAAGAAGACAACATAGGCGGTTCAGAATCAGTTGCAGAGCGGCTCAGAAACATTTTCGACATGCAAGCACAGAAAACAATGAAATTTCAAACTGTGCGTTTGTGTGAGTGCACGGGGTTACTATTCCGACCTGTCGATCCCGACCAAACTGTCCCTCTCCTGGGCTGTCAGTGTCGGAAAGTCCTCCTCTGTGTCACTCGGTTTTCCCGCCGCCATTTTCTTTCCCTCATCACCACCAGAAGAAGCCGAGCCGAGACTCCGAGCAGCAGCGCAGGCAGCAACGGCGAGAGACACACCGCACGATTGCATGGAAAATCGCGACGCGGAAACAAACGGTTTGCTCCGCCGAATCAAAAAAGAAAAATTGAAGAAAACAAAATGATCAAAAACTTTTTTTCCAGGATGAAAAGATGCGATTCGATATAGTAAATCCTTTCGGGGGGACAGAAGCGCTCTCCGGGTAGCTCCTCAAACGTCACATTTTTCATCACAAAGTGATATTGTGCAGCTATTTGAATGCGAATAACTGAATACAATATCCAAGATGTGAGTATTTCACAATAAAATGCGTTTCGGACGCGAAGATAAAGTTGTTATAATTGTGTCACCCAAGCGAACCCACGCGCCGTTCTAGCCACGCCCTCTCTTCCCTCTTCGGCCAATAGGAGCGCCCGTAGCCCACCATATGACTTCCTTGCTATATCATTCTTTTATCTCAAATATTCATATTCTCCCTGCAAACTACTCTATTTTTTATACCACGATTATTCTGGAAGCATAGTTAAAACTATTTATTACCACGTTTCTGTCACATATATGTATCAAAGTGAAAAAGGTTTGTTTCCCTGACAAATGCAAACATGTTTTGTAATCCGTAGTATGTATTGACACTTTAGGTGTCAGTTGACGTTTTCGCGTATAGACTGGTTAAATTATAACCAGTAATGCATCATTCGTTAAGAGCTTTTAACGCCATGTAACCTTTGTTTACACTTTCCAATTACCCATCATACTTATGCATGGTATCTAAATCATACAAAAAAAAACAAAATTGCAGCATTCTACTAAATAATGTTGCTAAATTTCTGAGCTTAATTAAACGAGATCAAAGCATTTTAACTGACGTGGCAAAAGCATCATAATGTGGGCGTGGTTTAGTATTGTCAACATCCTGGTGACATAACTCGTTTCTCCAAAATGGCGACTGTGGATCACACAGAAGGTTAGTGATTTTGTTTGTTAGAAATCCGGCGCTGTTGACCCTATTAATATAGGAATTTAGAACATTTTCTACCAACGATAGTGGAATGTTGATGCGGTCTTGAAGTCTGTGCTTTTAAGAGTCCGAAAACTAAATCGGTAGCGTTATTGGATTGGTAGCCATTTGGCTCTAGCCAGGTAACGTTAGCTAAAAAGTTATTAGCCTCCCTAATCATGTACATGAATAAAAAACAAGCAGCCCTGAGAGTAGCTGAACTGCCCATACAGTGAGTGTATACTTGGTTTGAAGGAACCCTTTTACGTTCAAACAGTCAAATATAGGGAACTGTAAATAAGTCAATTGAAACATGTTTTTAATGTAAATGCTTGTTTTTTTACGTCAATTAGTGTTTAGAATAGAGACAAGGGGTAGGTATAATTAAGGCTGAACAATTAAACTTTTTTTAAAATCGAAATTGCAAGATGGAGCGCAATATTTGTCAAGGTGAAATGTGTGTCAAAATACCATTTTAAATGAAGTACTGTGCTGTGCTGCAGTGATGTTCTGGCCAATTATTCTAGAGACTTATAAGACATCTTTGTTTGAGACAGATCCCCAAAAACATCGCACTATAATTCATTGTAATATGTTTTTCAATGAAAATTTGAATAATGATGTAAAATGGTCATTCCTAGTACCGCAAGTCAAATCACAATTGCAATATCAGTCAATATAATCGCAATTAAATATTTTCTCAAAATTGCTCAGCTCTATTAGGTATAGTGTCATTTAGTGTACCCCTTATTCTTAAGGGCTCATGGTAATATATCTTGAGTATTTTAATTTTTACCTTTTATCTTTTTATCCTTGTCTCTTAGCAGGTCAGGACGACCCAGAGAGTGAAGATGAGGTTTACGAGGTTGTGGACCTGACAGAATATGCCCGGAGGCACCAGTGGTGGAGCAGGGTGTTTGGGAACAACTCTGGCCCAATTGCTGAGAAGTATTCCGTGGCCACCCAGATCATGATGGGAGGGGTGACTGGATGGTAGGGCGTGAGGAGGATCTATCTGCTGCTAGGTCACATTTGTAACAACAGATACTAAAATACAAAATTTCCTTTGACACAAGGACATTACACCTACCCGACTGACTCAATTCAATAATGATTGTGGAACTGATAGTGGTAGAACAGATTGTGTGGAAAGATTTGACAGGCAAGAATTGTGAAGTAAAAAAACGCAGCACTGTTTGTGTAATAAACACTCCACTCTTTCTCTCTATACATACAGGTGTGCTGGATATCTCTTCCAGAGAGTTGGGAAGATAGCTGCTACTGCTGTTGGAGGAGGGTTCCTTCTTTTACAGGTGGGAATACCATAAAGTTGTGTTTAAATATCTTCAGTAATTAGATATTTACTACATCTACATTGCCTCTAAGTCGACAAGTGCCAGCTGTATAGCATGATGCCAAGCTGGTCTATTCTCTACAGCAGAAACACTAGCATTGTGTGGCAGCTGGCTCTAGATGGATATAGGCCTTCTGGATGCTTATTGGGTGATGTAAAATGTGCCTTAAACATTGTTTGTTCACAAAGCTATGCGTTTCTCTGCTCTTACCAAGGTTTCATGTGTTGAACAAAGACAGTTTTCTGCACCCAGAAAGAAAAAAAGATATTCAATTACCTTTTTTATTCGCTCAGAGCCCAAGAGTTTTTCACAATTGTCATCCTGAGATGATCATTTACAGTACAGGTGCTGGTCATAAAATTAGAATATCATCAAAAAGTTGATTTATTTCAGTAATTACATTCAAAAAGTGAAACTTGGATATTCATTCATTCCACACAGACTGACATATTTCAAATGTTTATTTCATTTAATTGTGATGATTAAAACTGACAACTAATGAAAATCCCAAATTCAGTACCATAAATTAGAATATTACTTAAGACCAATATAAAAAAAGGATTTTTAGAAATGTTGGCCAACTGAAAAGTATGAACATAAAAAGTATGAGCATGTACAGCACTCAATACTTAGTTGGGGCTGAATTACTGCAGCAATGCGGCGTGGCATGGAGTCGATCAGTCTGTGGCACTGCTCAGGTGTTATGAGAGCCCAGGTCTCTCTGATAGTGGCCTTCAGCTCTTCTGCATTGTTGGGTCTGGCGTATCGCATCTTCCTCTTCACAATACCCCATAGAATTTCTATAGGGTTAAGGTCAGACGAGTTTGCTGGACAATTAAGAACAGGGATACCGTGGTCCTTAAACCAGGTACTGGTAGCTTTGGCACTGTGTGCAGGTGCCAAGTCCTGTTGGAAAATGAAATCTGCATCTCCGTAAAATTGGTCAGCAGCAGGAAGCATGAAGCGCTCTAAAACTTCCTGGTAGACGGCTGGGTTGACCTTGGACCTCAGAAAACATAGTGGACCAACACCAGCAGATGACATGGCACCCCAAACCATGACTGAATGTGGAAACTTCACACTGGACTTCAAGCAACGTGGATTCTGTGCCTCTCCTCTCGTCCTCCAGACTCTGGGACCTTGATTTCCAAAGGAAATGCAAAATTTACTTTCATCAGAGAAAATAACTTTGGACCACTCAGCAGCAGTCCAGTCCTTTTTGTCTTTAGCCCAGGCGAGACGCTTCTGACGCTGTGACTTGACACAAGGAATGCGACCAGGTCTTGCATACATCTGTGCGTGGTGGTTCTTGAAGCACTGACTCCAGCTGCAGTCCACTCTTTGTGAATCTCCCCCACATTTTTGAATGGGTTTTGTTTCACAATCCTCTCCAGGGTGTGGTTATCCCTATTTCTTGGACACTTTTTTTCTACCACATCTTTTCCTTCCCTTTGCCTCTCTATTGAACCTTTTCACAATATTCTAATTTTCTGAGATACTGATTTTGGGGTTTTCATTAGTTGTCAGTTATAATCATCAAAATCAAAAGGAATGAACACTTGAAATATATCAGCCTGTGTGGAGTGAATGTATACATTATACAAGTTTCACTTTTTGAATGGAATTACTGAAATAAATCGACTTTTTGATGATACTCTAATTAATATGACCAGCACCTGTATATTGGTTGATTATTCAAGGTTTCATAAAGGTCAGGTAGACTACCTCCTGGACCAAATGTTCCCTCAATACCTATTTATATATTTTGAAGTTGACAGGTGCACCATATCTCTTCCTTTTAAATCCAAAAAAGGATTTACCTGCAGCACTATTGCACTCAAAGAAGGACACAACCTTTTTAAAAGTTGGATTTTAGCAACAAAATCACCGGCAACATCATAAACCGTGAGACAATGATGCAATATAACCCAGAAAGAAATCAGTTGATGAGACAAGACGAGTAGTCTGCAGCTCTGTAGAGTGCATCAAAAGCTTGTGCAAAGATATTATGTATGTGAAGATATATTGGGCTTCAAAGAGGAAAGCAAGGACAAAAACAAATGCAGTGCAAAAAAAAACCATCATTAAATATTTCCAAATGATCTGCGCAGAATCAGTTCTGAACATATGAATCAATTTTCCCCACAGATCGCCAATCATAGTGGCTACGTGCAGGTGGACTGGAAGAAGGTGGAGAAGGACGTGAACAAAGCAAAGAAGCACCTGAAGAAGAAAGCAAACAAAGCAGCCCCAGAAATAAACACATTCATTGAGGAGGTAAAGGTACCTGTAACAAAGCTTGCTCTTCCTTTCACACTTTTGCTTGCTTTTAAATGACAGTTGCTAAAAAGGAATCAAAAATTTCTGAATTATATTGTATACTTTCTGAATATTAGAAAAAAAGGCCCAAGCCCCACACGTTTGTTTCTTTAATGTCCTGGTTTTGGGAGGTTTATTTCTTCATCTGCAAACCAGCAATGCCCTCTAGTGTCCAGATTGCCATACTACACCAACTAGCTGTGACACACCAGGCTTATGAGAGCTCTGGTAGATACATTTTTAAACCAGTATTGATGTTTTATGGTGTATCCATTCTCATTATATATACATCTTTAGGTTGGGAGCTACTCCAAGATTGTGCTTTCTCGCTGTTTTTTCACTAACGCTCCATAAGTTAACTGCTCACTGGTTAGTACAGTATGGTGCTTTTAAACTCTTATCCACTCATTCTCCGTCTCTTCTCTCCCCACGCAGGCCACAGACTTTATAAAAAGGAACATCGTCTTGTCCAGCGGCTTCGTTGGTGGCTTCTTTCTGGGTGTGGCCTCATAAAGCCGATGCACACGCTGCAGTCTCCACTTACTATGAATCTTTCCTCTTCATTGTTTACCTCTCGGCCTCATGTGTGCATTGATTCACCTCTAACCTACCGAGCGAGTACATTCAACATTAAAGCATGATCTGTTGTTACAGTGGTATTAACTATGTGACATTGTTCTCCTATTTCCTTTCGGGAGGACTGATTCTGAAGTGTATGTGTGTGTGCTTGGATTATACTGTGAACACTTTCTTCTGTGGGACCCATACTGGATCTTTGCCAGACTGCTGAATATGTCAAGCTGCCACAAACTAGCACAGAGTCCTCACTGCTTTTTTAACACTAATCTGAGTCTTGTCCATCCCCTCGTGGATTTGCCTGATGGATGCTGATCTCAGATAGTTATAAGTTGTCATGTGTGGGTGCTGTTGTAAATATATAGCCAACCCCCTATTCAGAGCTGTAAATACACACACAAGACAAAATATTACGTGAACATGGAAGGCAACAGAGTGGGAAGTTAACACCATACCCCAGTCTAGTGCCAAGAAGTATTTTTTTAATGTAGCTGTGAAGTTTGGCGAGTTTATGTGCCAGTTAAGCGTGTAAGCAAACACAAGTCAGCGTTTAAAGTTTGCCACACTGGCTGGGGGTTTAAGCAAAGTTATTTTTCCACTCTGAACAAGTGTTGTTATTGTTACACAACACATATCATGAGCATAAATCTCAACTAAATGTTGCATCTGTGAATTTGTCTACTTAACACTGACAGAGTTTTAAATACACATCCTTTATTCCCATAATCCTCGGCTCCACAATGCCCTTTAATGACAGGATGTGCATCTGCTGTACCCTAATTACCACCATCACAAGCTAGACACCAAAAGCAACACCAGTGCTGTCATTAAAGCGCATAATGGCACAGCGATTGTGACTCCTAGGCCCCTCGCTATTGTCATTGTACATTTAGTAGTGTCAGTGTAGCAATAATACAACAGCGATGCAGAGTTGTGTATCATGTTACCTAGAAAGGACATCTACTCCTAGAAGTCCACTTAAGTTGATCACAAGTTGCTTATTTTTGCCTTTTTATACCAGTGCAATATGCAGAAATGTCAGATCTGTTGGGGTTTTTTTGCCATTTTGTAAGCTCATATTTCCTCATTGTTTCTATTTAATGTTAGCTTGTTATCTGAGCTGTATGAATTTGTTTGGGTGTCTCTTTTAAAATAAAGTTGCCTGATTTTATTTTGCATAACATTTTTTTTTTGGGGGGACCTCTGTCAATCTATGTATTTGTCAATTTAATGTTGCAAAAAGGGAGGAATTAATGTAATTGAAGGGCATTTTTCACTATTTTGACATTATTTTAACTGATCAAATGTTAATGAAAACCCACAGGACAGGGCAAAACCCAAAATAATATACACATTTGTGTGATGGTCTCGCCATTTCAGCTAGTGAAAATATCTTTCATGCTTGGCCAACACCAAATTGACTTACAGATACACCAAACATCACCCACAGCTACTTTTAAGGGGTTCACGGTTTTAAGTTTGGGTTTTTTTATGCACCAGTCAAACTGCATTCTTTTATTTACAACTCAAATGATTTTGGTGGTGATAGAGCAGTGGATAAGACACATGCCTATGGAGTGAGAGACCCAGGTTTGAATCCACTGTGAAACACTAACGTGTCCCTGAGCAAGACACTTATCCACTAGTTGCTCCAGAGGCGTGTGACCTCTGACATATATAGCAATTGTATGCGTCAGCTAAATGAATAAATGTATATAAACAGCTGGACAAGAATAAATACAGTATAGCATTTACAAGCATGTTTGCCAGCACAGCAGACAAAGTGGAAAACATTGTAAATTATTAACAGTATAAAGTTTTGCACAATACCCAGTTACAATTATGGCCAGAAAGATTTCCTGTGTTTAGATGCAGGGAAATGAGGAAAAATTAAATATTGTCATAACTTTCCATTTAATGTTTGGAAATGAGGTTTTAAAATTAAAAAGGATGTTTGTCTTAGTTTATGTAGAAAAACAACAATCCGCAATACAAAGCTGCAAAGCTTCTTTTCAAATGAATGCGGCTATTGCGTGTTACAGTTCCTGATGGTATAAAAATGTCTATTCTGGCACTCAGATGGGCATTTTGAGGAGGGCGCACTCTGTCAGCAGCGTCAGGGTGGTGATCATGTATCTGCTGTTTGAGATCTGAAAGGAATAGAAACAAGTGTTAGTACAACAATTATGTTTTCCTTTGTGTGTTGCTGAACAATAAAAAGAGTCATGAAAAACTTTGTTCAGGTGTTTCCGTCAGGTGGTACCTTGATCCTGCCGTTGTACTTGGCTGAGCCCAGTGCTGTGGAAACCTGGTTCAGGCTTCCTGCTGACAGATCCAGCCTGTAGTGTCTGTAGAAGTGGCTCTTCAGCCCCTGCATGAACTTAATCACCTCCTCAAGATCAATACTGTTCTCCTCCTCCTGTCCGCCTCTACTCTCCTGTGGAACCTTTCTCACACTGCTCCACAGCACCCAGGCATCTTGGGGGTTAACTGTGTAGGTGACCTTCAGTGGTGGTGCAACTGGAAGAGTCCAAATCATTTTGAGGTGCTGGATGCTGGACTCTGTGTGGCAGTTAGTCCATAATGCCACCAGCCACTGTAGGCTCGTATGGCTGATTTCCAGGGCGCCAAAGCAGCAGTCGAAGGTCTGCTGGAACCAGGATTTGACCAACGTAGTGAGACCCTCGGCCCCACTGCTGCCGAAGAGCGGCAAGCAGATGAAGTCCTTTGGAAGTGAGCGCAGGTATTCAGGGTTGCCGTTGATGCATGTCAGCCAGCCACTCCATACTGACCTCTGTGGCTCGTCCTGCCTGGCAAACAATGGCTTTGAATGGATCTGTGGTGGGAAAGAAGAAGAACACGTCTTTTCAGTCATTTGCAAGTAACAAATATTGACAAGTATTCAAATATTTCAAACAGACCGTGCTTACCTGTATGAGGACAGTCTCAGCATCATCATCCGTCTCTGTCATCCCCGGCACCAGAGCGAAGGAGACTCTGAAGCTGCTCTGTGGTCCCTCCACCTCCACTGCCAAACCCTGCTGCTTCTCCGCAGCAATGAATGCTGAGAGCCGCCTGGAGTAGCTCTTCAGCTGGGTGTGTCTGAACTGATGGAGAGGAGTAACGTAGGACAGCTGCCACTCTGTTTTCACCAGTAAGGCCAGCTGCTCTGGATTCACCTTGTCCTTTGACAAAGAGAGAATAGAACATTCTGTGTCTCCTCAGAAATTAACATGTTGCTATTGGTTACAAGTAGGGATGTCCCGTTAAGTTTTTTTTTTGCCCTCGAGTCCGAGTCATTTGATTTTGAGTATCTACCGATACAGAGTCCCGATCCGATACTTCTATAATACTTAAAACACAGATCCAGGATGTTACTTATTTTATTTAATTCACCTTATTTTAACATTCAACAACTCTGTTAACAAACAGAGCACTTCTGTGAGGTAGCTTGAACAAGCAAGTAATAAATAACATAAATTCTTCATTTTGGACTTTAGTGCAACAGTAAATAAAAATATGAGAATATATATACACATTTATATCTGAGTCCTGATCGGGAGGTAACGTCCGATTCTGAAACAATGTGATCGGGCCCGATTTCCGATCTCGTGATCGGATCTGGACATCCCTAGTTACAAGTGCTTAATGAAATAAAAACTGATGAAAAACATCAAGAGCAATGGCCTGGGTTGACTTACAGTGATATTGTGTGACTTTGGAGCCCTTCTGCTGGTGTTGAGCCTACGTGCCGTTAACGCTGGAGTTAAGCAGAGTCGTGAAGCAGTACCTAGGCAGCTGCGGTAGGACAGTCGGTAGCTCTTACTTTTGCTCTTCCTCTGAACTGCAACATTGTTGAGGGGAGTCCTTGTGACACTGTAAATTACACAAAGATGATCACATCAGCTCTTACTTTGGTGCTAATGGTTCCAGTTAGTAATAGAGGGGGTCATTGCATTGCTCTTTGTAAACCACATGTGGGTACTAAGAAGCAAAACTTCTGAAAATAGAACAAAAGTTGTAGTAACCATATCCTCTCACATTAACTTACATGATGAAATGACACCATCCTAGAGTTGGTGAATATTTGATACTCAACAATTAGAGATTAGAGTAGAGCACTGGCTATAGATTAACTGGCCTCACTTGAATTCATGTTTTTTATTTAGTAGTAGTAGCAGCAGGCAGCACACACACAAACCAAAGTTTTGCTAAGGCTACTGCTTTCTCATGTTCGGGTTCGTAATAACATGGAAAACTCACTGTCCTGGTACTGAATGTGCACTTCTTTCATGTGTAGATAACATAACGTGTAAATAAAAACTAAAGCCGCACAGAACTGAATGTAAAACAGCTTCAGTATGCATTTCTCCAAAGTTCTTCTCCCTTTATTTTTATTTTGAAGGAAGGCCATTGTGAGAAGAGAAACAATTGTAAAATGTGATATTTCGATTTAGAGTAGGGATGCCTTGGTTATGGGATATTTGCCGAATTGAAAAGTGGAAGCCACCAATTCAAACGATGTATTGTATATCATTGTATAGAATTGATACATTTCATTAAAAGCAACGCGATATTAAATGACTCGAATATTGAACGTTATTTGGCCTGACCGTGTCTTCGTGCGTACAACAACGGTACGTGTCGGGGCTAGAGGAACCGTAGTGCACTGTTGACAAAACGGTGCTGTTTCTGTTGTCGTGAAGGCAAACATACTGTAGAAAAGTATTTTAGGACGAAATGAACAGTGTTTTACCTGGTATGATGTCGCTCCATGTTTAGCGTACAGACCGCTTCAGAATGAAACCGGAAACAAATTTGAAAATGGCGCTTTCCCAGCAGTCTGCGCGTTTAGAATCAGCCAATCACATTAATCCAATGAGGAAATGGGTTTTTATTCTATAGTTTTTATTTATTTATTTATTTCACCAATTATTATTTTCACAGTGAATTGAACATCAAATGTACTGCAATATACTAAATTCAATGCTGGACAGTAATTAAGTACATTTACTCAAGTATTGTACTAAGAACAAATTTGAAGTAGGCCCACCTGAGTATTGAGTATTTTCTTTTCATGCCACTTTCTACTTCTACTCCACTAACGTTACATCTCAGAGGGAGATATTGTACTTTTTTACTTCACCACATTTAACTGGAAGTTTTAGTTACTTGTTACATTAAAAATTAAGATTTTAGAGAACAGAGAGTGTTATTAATTGTTATTAATTATTTAATCTGCACAATCGCAGCCACAAAGCTAAAAAATAAAAATAAGGATTGGACTGGCAACTACCCCGGTTGCAATGCGTTTAAAACTTGCCCTTCATCCTTAAGCAGCAACGTCCAACATCCAAGAGGGGAAGTGTGTAGAATGATGACTTTTTATATCTAAACCATCCTAGCAACTTCTTACATGTTTTAATAGTAATACCAGTATTTTAAGGTGTGTAGTGGTTATGGTTAAGTGAACACAACATCATCCTAAGTCATAAATACAAGTGTGTGTATTTGTATTGGCGTGTGCGCATGTTTCACTAGCTGCTTCACAAGCGACCACCGTTCCCCTCCCTGTTACCATGGAAACTGTGCTCTTTCTGTTTTAAAAAAATATATATTTGTCTTTTCTTTCTCTCCTTTTTAAAAGCATATATTCTTATATTTTTCCATATTGATTGTTTCTATTCTTCCATTTGTACTTACATTTGTGTGAGTCTGTGTGTGTTTATTAACCATGTGCATATGTTTTGCCAGTGCCTGTGTATTGAATGGAGGACTGTTCAATAGCACATACTCCGCCATACATACATTCAGTGTGGTGACCACATCAACAGCCAATTGGATTATCGGTAGCTGCTGGTGGGCTTCAACCAATGGGGGAAGCTTGCAGATGATGTATGAGCAGGAGGGATGCGGCGCCTTGGAAACTGCAGAGGGTGCCACAGGAGAACAGCACCCTCTAGTGGCACCAGATGTCTGCATGGATGAGTACACCTTTGCGCTTGAGAGAACTTCAAATTGACCTGTGGTAGCCTACTTATTTACTTGCCTCCCAGTTCAAACTCTTGTTTTTGCTTCTTACTAAGTTTGTTGTCTCTGATGGGCACTGGAGAAAGGCCTGGTTCTCAATATTGAACATTAATATATTAAATTGGTCGTCTCTTTGAGCCTGGGGTATTAAGGTTTTCATTTTCAGAACTTTTTAGTCAAACAAATTAACATTGAATGGTTGCCCCACATACTTGAAATTATTTTTTATGATTATTTACGTTTAAGTATTTATATTTTAAATTGTGTTGTCACGTTGTTTTACCATGTGGATATAATGCATATGTCAGGACTGCACTCAATTCCGTTGTGCAATGACAATAAATCTTACAATTTAACCACTCCAGCAAAACAAATGTTCTTATTTGTCTTTTATTGTTAAATACATTTTATGATGTATGTTTGTAGTGGAAACGTTGAATTAACCAAATACCATATAGCCACTTTATGAAATAATATTAAATGATAATTATGTTAGACGAACTGTTTTGTGGGGGATTGCTTACAGACAATGTAACATAGCCTATATAAACAAATTTTGTTCATTATACCTATTATACATGGCAAAGAGGGTAAAAAGCGATCGAGTGAGACCAGTGCTCTAATAAGAAATGATGTTATCCCCGTTTAAATTTTCTTTGTTCTTAAGATCTCAGAATTCACATTTATTTTTCTCACATTGAAATCTCATTAGAGGATGTTCAAGATTTAGCAGTGGGAGGTATGCGATTCCTTTCATCACCTTTGGGGGGCATCACCAACACATCTCAGGGCATGCCTTCTCACACCTGAGAAAAATCCACCTGCGTCCCTGCACCTGTCCCCTGCACCATGGGGAAACTCCTGCTGCACCTGCAGAAAGATTACATGAACGTCAGTCGACTTAATCCTGCCATTATTACACACTAATCGCCTCTAACACGGTTCTCCAGGGCCTTTCGCCAAGGTGTTACCCATTTGATACGACACAATGCTTGAGATTTGCTAGATAATCAAATTCCAGGGGGTATTGAAGACCATTATATCATAATCATCTGTGTCACTATCCCATTGTCTGCGTCAAATTACGGAAATAATAAAAGACACAAAGCCTCCCCTCATTTTGCCGAGGAACCTCCCTAAGGACCCATGGGGATTTGGGGATCACTATAAATTGCAAGCTTCCCTTTTTAATATTCTTTGTGAGGAAAATACATTAGTTTATTCGTATGGCTGACATTGTGGGGGACACACGTCATTACTGTCAGACGAGACAATTTACAGAGGAAATATAAACTGCACGTTAAAAGGATGGAGATAAGACGGGGAAAGGCTGACGTAAGGTGATGGTGTTTGGATGGTTGACGCTTGCGCGGGATACACTGGATGCAACCGTTGGAGGAGATTAGGAAACTGCGCCTAAATCGGGCCCCACCGCACGCCATCTTGGCTCGACCGACGCTAATATAACGAAGCTGGGCCCCGCTCTCGCGGGCCATTTCGGCTCTGGACGGAACGGTTTCTTGGACTTTAGAGGGAGGAGCCTTGCATTTCTGGAAGTCGGAGAAACAGCCAGTCGAAGCCAGCCAGCATCTGAGCCAGCGTAGGAACTGGAGCAACGGTGGACGAAGGGGCGCCCGTGTGTTGGAATATGATATAATTTCAATATCCACAAGCACAGACGGTGAATGCAAAAGAGTTAGTCGTCGACATGCAGGTGAATGTCTTCCATATTGGCTCGGGAAGCTGAAGCATATTGCAGCCTGGTCACATTACGTTTTCGGTGGGATAAGCCATCTGTGATACACTGGGTGTGCACAGCGCAATAACGGCGAGAGCCAACCGGTCATTCCATCGACAGCTAGCTCATATTAACTCAGTTAGCCGACCATTTTCGAGAGCCCCGTTAGCTTGCAGTGAAGGGAGCATCTTTGTCGGTGCGGGAAGCGTCCGTGGATGCTGCTGAGGGAGTCCTGTGTCTGGCAGTACCCAACAGTAAGATTCAAACTCGAGGCATGCAAAGAGGGGTGTTTTTCTGCAAACGAGCGAGGAAATCTCCACGCCCCGGGGTCTGGTCTGTGGTTACTATTTAGCTAGCTCGGTGGCTAGCCAGCCTACCGGGAGAGTAGCTGAAGTGAAGGTGGGGCCGCGGAGCGACAGCCTGGACGCCAGCTAATGTGGCTAGCCGGCTAACTTGGACTCTTGGGTGGCCACTGGTGTTCCCGTCACTGACATTGGGGGGTTTAAATTACCAGGTGTGTGCGGTCTGGCACAATACTAAGTCAATTCAGCAAGAAAACACTGTATCATTGATTCCTTCAAAACCCGTGTGGGTGGGATATCTTGAGGAGAGCATCCTCGTTTACCTAAATGACCATGGCGGACGACGACGTGCTGTTCGAGGATGTGTACGAGCTGTGCGAGGTGATTGGCAAGTAAGTATTTACACTTCTCTTCTTTGCATGTCTTTTGACTAATTGGGGTGTTTTATAGTATCACCTCTCCTCTTGCCACACAATACAGCTGCCAGGGCCGTGCTTAATTTAGCTGGGTACTGTTTTTGTGTTCGGGCCCAGGGGTTTTACAAGGGGAAAGTTCACTGGGTGGGTTAGGTGAGTTAGCTCTTCAAAGTGCAGTGTCATTTAACTACACATCAGGTTTAATAGCAATCCCACCATTGCCTAAAATATGAAGACACATAAACTGTGCCTGACATCATGACTTCCCTGCAGGGAAAGTGAATGAGTAGGAACTTGTGTCAGACAATAACTTTTTTGATTACAGGTAGAAAAGGTGGAGTAGTACAGGTATTGGTGACCTTTTATTTTGTTTAAATGTACCATTATATTTGGAAAAACAAAAATTTGTCCACACTAATGCCATTTTTTTTGCAGTTTGTGAATCCTAAAATGTATCTGACAGATTGGCAGTATGAAACACAGGACATGTGGAAAAATCATCCGGCTGCTCATCTAGAATGTCTGCAGACAGGATTTTCCTCCACCTAATCCCCCTGTTTGGCAGTAGCCGAGCCATACCTGGATACAGTTACAGGCAGACTGGCAAACCGTACAAACACTCACTGACGGTGTCAGAGGAAGCATAGCTTTATTAATACAACAGCGAGGTGGTTATGTGTTCATATAAACCAGGAGGCTGACAGGCATATTTAAACCATGAGATCAAAGGTTCCAGGTGCAAGGAAAATTGCCAGGAAAATGCATGTTACTTCAGTGGTCAGAGATGGCTCCTCTGCTCCTGCTGGAAGTGAGGCAGGAAGACTGACAGCCCCATCACAGTCCAGGCCTATCAGTCCACCCCCCTCCCCCTTGCAGGCATCACTCACTGGAGGTCTGAGGGTCCATTAAGTTTGTTCTAGGGGAAAGAGGCACACTCTCTCCAGACCCTCAGGCCCTGTCCTTTGTCCTGAGATGTCCTGTTGCCTTGGTTACTAATTGAAGGCTGCATCAAGGACCACTACCTTGGAGTCCCAGTAACAGATACAACGAGTCACTGGGGAGAGTTGGTGTGGAAACAGTGTAAACCATCTACAAGTTTGTGTGGTTGAATTTTAACAATACACCATAACTAGGGTAGTAAATACAGGGAAGTAGAAATATTGAATACACCTGCTGCTGTGCAAGTGTGCTACCCCACTTTAAACTATTACACCAGGCCTGGGCCAAATGATATTTTACATTTTATTTGATGGTTTTGTTTTATCCACCATAGCTGTGAGATGAACAGAGTTTGTTATATTAGCTAAGCTTCATTTGATTCCATCTAATGTGTTTTTCTGCTGTTATCAACCTACATGGCAATACCTGTATACCCTGCCTGGAAGAACACATTTGTAGAGGTAAATAGATCCAGGCTACCTTTTTATTGCCAAAATGTAGTAACCCTCAGTTTGGTACCAAGCGGAAACCTCTGCGTCTGAAAAGTGAAGCCTATGTGGAAGTGCCTTAAACATATATTCTTTGAATTGGCCAGCAGGGGCCAATTCCAATGGTTGCACAAAAGGTCAGATTGCATTGGAGCCTATGACCCTACTTCTCACTTGATTTATTACCTCGCTAATGAGTATATTGTCTCAATCACTAGTTTGAAGTCTTTAATTAATGATCCCATTTTGATCAAAACGGACGATAAAACAGGGAATGCTTTAGTGCGTGGCTTCTTTTTCATCACAAGTTGCTATCACGGTGACCTGTCAATCCGTATAGAGGTGAATTTGTATCTACTGCACTGTGTACATTCAAATATGTGTCCTTGTCTTTGGGTGCTGTCTGTGTTTTCAACTAAGAACTTTGCCACTTTCACACTGTGTTTTCAGTTGATGAACGATGAATGTAACATTTTGGTTGCCTTAAAAATGTTGTTAGTTTTTCCGGTAAAAAAAAAATGTTTTTTTGCCAACCAAAGTTAGCATCCCAATTAATATCACAGTTAACATAAATTATGAATGCACCTTACCAACCAGGCTCGATAGCTGCACCCTCACGTCCGAATATGTTCAGTTCAAGATGGCGACGACCAAAATTACAAACTCGAATCTTTACAATGGTAGTAAGTGACGTTATAGTGACTACGTCCACTTCTTTAATACAGTCTATGGGTGCTCCCTGCAGCCAAAAGCGTGCACTGAGAAATACAGTAATTGAAAATACTATCAGTGTGTGCAGACACTGACAGGTCAGTAGAAGAGTAGTACATGCGAGAACACTAGTTTGAAGCATATCTTAAGCTTTAGTAAAGATGCAAGCTGCCACATTTATGTCACAGAAAAGACCAGGAAGTCCCTCTTATCCTGCCTGTTCTTTGTGGAACTGCAGTTGATTGATAAAGTGTGTCGAGTCCTGGTGTCTTGGGAAGTGTTGCTGCGGGGTTTCAGTCAGCCGTGAGGTGGGAGGAGAATGGAGGCTGAGGCAGATCAATGGAGACGTGGAGTTGGGAATGGGATGGCCCTGAGGCTAAGGATATAAATAATGCCAGCAGACATTGACTGCAGCACTCTGCCATCTTCCACTTTGTTTTTAACGTCATGTTTTACTGTCAGCACTGCTGTAGGTAGTGGACAACATGGCAGGCCGCTGAAACCAGGGGATGTTAATTAAAATTTAAGATGGAAATGCTTTCTAGCCACAGGAAACTACCATGAAAGCCTTATTTCATGTTATCTTTTCTGGTTAGATGATATTCCTGCTCGTACATTTTAGCCGAAGTATGTTTTGTAACGGAAGCAAGTCCATAATTTGGTCATTCATTGGGTTAAATGGAATTACCATACTAGGTAAACGAAGAGCTCCTCCAGGCTTTCATTAGTTTGTTTTTTCATGTTCTTTGATATTTTAATTTTACTGACTACTTCTTCTTACTGGATCTTCTGTGTTAGTTTAGAAATGTCCAATCAACATGAATCTAAATTTTTTAAAAACCCGGCGCTGACACAAACACTGCATCAGCAGTGTCTGACAGGACACACTAATTGAAAAATACTTTTGAGAGTCGGTGACATGGGCTAGGCAAATCTCTACTAAGTTTGTTGTAAGTCGTTTGTCCTTTACCTCCTGCCATATATTTGAAGAGTTGTCATGGTAATTGTCTGACATTAGTATCTTGGCGCTGTTATATACTCTTGTGTGCTTTGCTGACCTTCGACCTCAGCTCCTTTCAAACTTGTACATAAACCCTATTATCCAGTCCGTCCCTCCTTCAGTCTTCTATTGTTGCTCAGAGAAGTCGTCTATTATTGTCCCTGATCGGCTTGTGTCGGAGAGGAGCAGCCTGGTTGGGTGGGATTGAGAGCATTGGGGACGCCATCGCTGTCCAGTAATAAACTCCTCTAAACTTGGATTGTAAAGAGAGCCATGTTTAGGGTGATTTCTACTGAAAGACGGTTAGTAATTTCTTTTGGAGAATGTTTTATGTAATAGACTTTATGTTGACACTTCCCCTTGTCCTCTAATTTTTCTGATAGTGTCTTTTTGATAAGTTTTTTAAAGATGTAACCTATCTCTTTAATGGCGGAGAGTTCAGATCGTGTTTAAATACCTACATATGCTTGTTGTCCACAGGGATCCTCTTCGTTTAGCACTGCCTTCTTCTTCTCATTATTTTCACCGGAAAGATGTGCTTTTGCGTTGTTGGCAGTGTGGAGAGCTTAGCAAGGTTTCAGAACTGAGAGCCAAAGAATAAAAAGTCAAACATATTTGAACTTTTAGCAAGTGGGACCACTTATTCATCAGGGCTTATAGTTGCATGGCAACAGCAAGAGCTGCATATATGTCTGTGTAGCATAGCTGTAAAGAGAAACACTGACGCTCTGATTTTACAGCTCATGCATGTAAATGAGTGTAAATGCAATCTCCTGTGGCTATGCTTGTGCCTATACTAGCCTTATTTCAACATAGGAAGATCAAATGGTTAAGGTGCCGACGCCGGTGAAAGATGACACGCGTTATTGAACAGGCATAGGCAGTGCAGGCCCTGCTCATTATGTGCTCATTGTTTGTACCTAGTAAATTTGAACATAATGCACTAACCACAGGGCTGTTTTTGAAATTTTAGCTCTAGTTAAAGTGTTGGCAAAGCGCTGATGCAATTTAATCCATATGATTCTGTTTAAATAGGACTTAGGTTGGAGTCACAGTGCACTTTATTTCATCCCTGAGGTGCTCATTAGAGCCAAGAATATTAAGAAATGCAACTCACTAAACCAATGAAGTGATCAGTCCTCCAGCTTATTCAGGGTTGGATAATTAAATTGCATGGACATCTAAATCTTACATTTTCAGTGATTGTTTTGTAGATTTTAGCCGTCTAATAAAAGTTTTTTTCTAAACAGATGGAATCTGCAGAATACAAATCTTACACAAGATGCTCTGCTGCAGGAAGGCCAAATTGTTAAGCCACTGGTAATTTTAAGCATATAATGTAAAATTTCAGATGACACTTATCACATGTTTTTAGCAGAATCAGGTTGGTTTAACAAGCAAACTAAAGCACATTTTATTTAGGAAGTATTTAATGTGACTTTCAGCTTGATGTAGCACTCATCATGTTGACTGTGTCAAACAGAGGCTAGAATCACTTGAATCACTTAAATCATGTAAACCATTATAATTAAATTACTTGCTGATTGATTTTTTAACTTATTGTTTATTTGGGCTAATAGTTTCAGAGCTTATTTATTTAACTAACCACAACCCACAGGGATTTGCACTGAGTTACCTGTTTGTTAGGTACACCTGTGTACAGTTTTAGACAATCCCTTGCAATAGCAGGTGGTAAACCCTATCTTTGTTAGGCATTTTAGTTTTTTAGACATTGTGTAAGAGTTGGATAACTTGAATGGTGATTCAAGAGGCCATAGTTGGTGTGCATTGCATGTGAAGATGTCATTCTAGTACAGTGTTTCCTCTATATGCATTCAGCTGAATCATGTCCGCCACTACTAAAATTTCCCACGATCATTAAAGTATGCGCTACAAATGTTTTCCTTTGCACACTGTGCGAGCACGGCAGCACTCAATGCTCTGCTCACTTTCTCTCCTCGTTCTATGGAGAACATACGTGACAGATGGTGTGTTATAAGAGCAGCGTAACTCTGAATCAGGAGGTGCGTAGCAAGTGTTTGATTGTCTGAGCGGCAGAAAGGGACGGTGCGGAGGAAAACATTCTGATGGTTTTAGATTTTAATGTGCAAATAAAATACACCTTGCCACCAACACCTTGCCTATTTTATATTAATGTCTACAGATAAATGTCAGAAGCTGTAAAATGAAGACACAAAAGGCAAACATGAACAGTATATATTCTATTCATATCTGTTTGTCCTGCCCCCCCTGTTGAAACAAATCCTAGAGGAAACACTGTAGTATTCTGTTTTCTGATTTATGGAAATTGGACTGGAGTGACTGTCATTCAGCTGGAAAACCCAGGGGTCACAGCCCCCAACTTCTTGGCATCCACTCAGATGAAGTGTCCTGAAGCAAGACACTGATTTCCTGCTGGAATCAATAAAGTATAACATTACTGTGTGTCATCTTAATCTGTTTTGTAGAAGAAGATATCAAGTGAGAGTAAAGTTTGTGTAGGTTTTCTTTGGCTTGAAATATGTTTAATGTTGTATCTGTGCCATGTTGTGTCGCTGTGTACACAGTTTTGCTTTTTACTTTGCCCAGCCTAAATAGTATAGTAATCATCATTGTTTTCTTTCACTAGAGAACGTCTTGTCTGCCTTTACAGTACATGCTCCTTTAAGCTGCCCACACACAGCAGATCAATAGTTGTGAATGGATCATTTAAAGTTGAAGTTTTCTTTCAGACTACAAAGCCAGACTCTACAGGGTGGTTTAAACAAACCTGAGTCCTCTTCTGCTATGTAGAGAAAAATATTTTCTTCCAAAGCTTCAGAACCTCCTGAGGGTATCTCTGCTCTAAATTCCAGTTTGCAACTGGAATGCTAATTTCCCTGCTAATATTCAAAGGGTTGTTTCTCTAATTAGCATAAGGAAGCACTCTGGATTATTGTTGCTTAGACATTCACAGTTGAATTCACAGCACTGAACTTTGTTGAACTTGTTAAATTAAAAGCTTTGCACTTGAGCTCAGTTTGGGCAGTAGAGCTAGCAGCACTTATCTGAGAAGCCTTCTGTTGGAATCACATTTTATGTTATTCCCTTTTAAAGCACATGCCTTTGTACAAATGAATGGACAATTGTCAGTGTTTCCCGCAGAATGAAATATCTATGGTGCATAGTGGATGACTAGCAGCTATATACAGCTTGCTAACCTCCACAACCCAGCTTCTAACATTAAGATAGGTAGTCTCAGAGATTGACAGTGTTGTGTTAAGAACATAACTTAGTTAACTTGAATGTATTAGTCTTGGACGAATATTTGCATTTGGCGTTCATGATGCTAACTATTCAATTCCGGATTGATTCAGCACATGGTCATGTTTTGATTCAGATTGTGCACGAAGAGGAGGGGCTATTCAAAGACGGGTCCGTTATCAATACCTACTTTCACACTGCCTTATGTTCCAGAGTCGGAAAGGGGGGTCCGATTTGATCCGCCTCTGAGCCGGGAACGCAGCCAGCATGCTGGTGTTGTATTACATGGGAGGATGTTTTTCAATGCCGAAGTAAAGGCAATGAGTCTGTGTTTCGTTATCATTGTTTCCTGTTATTTTTGACCATTTGAAAATAAAAATGTAGATCTGTGCTAGAGCAGGAAAAACTAATCAAAATTTTATTGAAATTGCAGTCAATATATGTATATATATTTTTAAAGGTACTTTATTGTCACATACACATGAAGCAAAATTCATTCTCTGCATTTAACCCATCCCTCAGGGGAGCAGTGGGCAGCCTCTGTGCAGCGCCTGGGACCAGCTCCATATCTTTATCAGTGTCTGGTTAATGACACTGACTGAAGAACCTAACATTTGTTCTTTCATGGTTAAATAAACATGGCCACCAACCTGTGGCTCTTTATACATCCATGACACAGAAAGCAGCAATGTAACCTGATCTCCATGTTTTTATAGAATCCTGGCTTTTATTTTATGAGAAATCACAAGATGTCCTCTCTCTCATTAGCTCTAGCTTCACAGTGGCGCGTTCAGGCCATTCACAACAATTCAGCTTAGGTGGCTTATCCAGCTCCTGCCACATGTGTTAAATATAGTGGCAGAGAATGAGGGGAGTTTAATTCAAGTTTATATTCTACTTGTTCAATAATTATTAAATGCATTCACAACAGATTTGAATTGCTATTTTTATTCTCAGTTTTACCATTTTGGCGCTTGTGATTTTCCTTGGGTGCTGGTTTAAACCTTTGTGAGACACTCCAAAAATTCCTCTATGCAGGAAAAACCCAGAATAGGATTCACCACTAACTCTTAAACTTTTCAAGCTCTATGAAATGATATCACTAACAGTAATGCCAAAACTTAACTTTTTTACACATTAAACAACTGTTTACTTGGATTCAAACCATTTGTGGCCACTAAATATTTCTGGACATGTTGCTATTGATTTGGTAATCATTATGGTGTAGCATGTTTGTAGGGAGGTTTGCTTAATGCAATGGGTTATTAACAAAATACTTAAGATGATGGTGTGGAAAAAATTACCAGTGTAGGCCTTACTGTATGCCACTGATGATACTGTGCACAATGACAGACCAGGTAAGATGCAATTTACTTGGCTCGGGGGTTGGAACCAAGCAACAGCACCAATAGTTTGCCTACCTGAGAAACTACAAATTATGTTTTGGGACAGACTAACCGAGTGAATGATGCTAGATGCTGGCCACAGCTAAAGAGCAAAATGCTGCTTTAAGCAAAGATGGTTTCTCTCAGGAGAGCAGTACTGGTGATGTTGAGTCTGCAGCTACAGATGTGTCTTGTCCCTGTTTGGGAGAGAGGGAAAAAACAGAGGCCTGAGAGGAAAATGGGCTCTCATGTCCAGGATGGATGTTACAAATCCACGTAACAGCCAGGCTTTGATTTACATGGAGCAGAGAGTTTAAATGAGCCAAGGAGCAGTCTGTAAAGATTGCCACTTTGGGCTAATGTTTGATGACTGCCGCTCTCGGATGTGAGCCATGTGTGGGCGTTTTGTGTGAGCCCACTCAGCACAGCTGTGGTGATGTCAGTATGGCATGCGGCCTCTCTGCTTCCTCATGCTCAGGCGCACACACACAGACACACCCTCTCCCTCTCTCTCTACTTGCTCTCTTATAATACCTCTGTAATAGCTACTGTACATGGCTGAAACGGTCATTAAATTCTTTATTTTCCAGAAGATGTGATGAATTGATTTCTAATTTAAATAGCGGCCCCAACCCCCTTTCACTTACAATACACATCTGTTGTAGAAACACCTCATTCAGGAATTGATTCTACTTGTAGCTCACTTAAATTGACAGCTGTAACAAATGGGGTTGGGCATAACATCTGGCAAGTTCACCAAACCCCACCTCATTGCTTAATGACGGTAATGAGTTTTATTGACACACATTAGATCAGTGCCAAGACGGCCTTACCTTCACTGCATCATTTGTGTCTCTGTGGTTGCAACCTTTGACTGATAGATAGGCCGATTTGCCGCTCGGCAACCATCAGGCTGTGATCAGGAGTAAATCAGTGGTTGATTGGTGGTCGCCAGTCGTTCAGTCTAAACGGCTCCCCGACACATTTCTGACACATCGCCGACTACTGCCAGATATCTTGCAAACCAAATATCTGGAAGAGTCGGCCGACTCAACATTCACATACAGCCGATGAGAGCAGGCAGCTGGCAGAGGAGGCAGCTACTTTTTCACCACAAAACACTTTTTACTCACCTCCACTTCTCTCTGTAGCTCAGACAATCCCTGCTACCTGCTAATCCATTCTTTCACCCATATTCTGTCTTTACAATTGTGACCTTTATAATAACATACAACAGCTGTTTTGTCTGTAGGTTCGCGTCATTTCCCGTTTCACATTTCATGTGTTTTCTTGACAAAACGTCATTTGGAGACCAGCATCGAGTGACAGTCCTTGTCAGCTCGTGTAGTGTGTGACACGCCCTGTCACAGATCCGTCACACAGTGAGAAAGCCACAGCGACTTGAAGACTCCAGTCACAAGACGACAAGTTGTGTAGTGTAAACGGCACGGCCATCAGCTGATGCTGAAAGTCTTGTAGTCTGCACGAACCTTTACCGGGGCAATCATGGGCCGGGGGTGTCAGAAGCTCCATCATGCCCTCAAGAAGCACCCCACACCTCTGAGGCCCTCTTTGTAATAAGAAACACAGCTGCTACAGCACATCAACTCATGAGGGCAAAGGTCAGTGGGGTTGTCAGATCATAGCAGGACTTCTGTGGACTCTGAAGGGAAGAGTGTTGTGTTTTACGGTTCTCGCAGCCCAGAGCGTACACATGCTGCCTGCATTTGTCTGTTCGGGTTAATCATTACAGCAGATGTGTGAGCAAATCAGCCGCAGCTCCCATCCATACTCACAACATGCACACAGATGCTTAAACTGTTGGTTTGACTCTGACACTGTCAGGCAAGTTAATTTGCTAATTCAGTTAATGGCGACCACTTTGCTTTAGCAAAATAGGTGCTGTGTGTGAGTGTTGTCTTTGTTTGTGTGTGTGTGTGTGTGTGTGTGTGTGTCCTCCAGTAGCATTGGTTCCGCCTCTGAGGATTGTAGACTTGGGAGATGTAGAGACAGCTGTAACACGGTAGGGGTGTGTGTGTGTAGCTCTCAGTAGGCTAGGAGACAGAAAGTGTGCAAATGTCTCGGCTTTCAGCGTCTGTTCCCACCACTTTGTTATGGATTTAATCTCATGCTTGGTGCTTTGGAAGAATGAGAAAGAATTATCACATACATCTGTGAGACTAATGAAATGTGTTATAGTTTGTACATGGACTTGACCTGCAAGTTCATGTGAGGAGTGTTTGTAATGTGGCTTGGGTGGTGGGCAAATACTTGTAAAAGGGTACAGGGTTGTATACAACACTTTCAGTCACAGAGAATTACTGACCTACATCTATGACAACTAACTTGTTACATCGTTTCCTGTTCTGTAATAGAAACGACACCCACCTTGTTCTCCTTGTGAGTTAAAACAAATGTTGAGAATCATCTACAAATACTATTTGGCTAAGATATCAAACACCTAGGCACACAGGGTGTATAATGGCACTTATGCACGTTCATAAGTAATGTTGCACTGATTAATCTGATGACCGTTTAATCTGTAAATCAAATACATCTGATTAGTAGTCTATGGATTTATTAAGTGAAAAGCATGTCATTGTTTTTTTTACATTTGATGCATGATTCATTTATTCCTTGAAAAGTAAGAAATAAAATAAATAAATAAATAAATAGACAAATTTACAATGCAAAGGCCTTGTTAGTGCAGCTTTAATTGCAAGTTATTCTAAGGTTTTGGGTGGGCTGTTACACATTGGAAAAATTGCATTTCCAGCCAGACTTCTAAAATCTCAATATCTGCCACACAAACCGTGAGCCAACGTCTGGGTAGGCAAGTCATGGCTAGACTTCTTTGTTTACCCTTTATTACAAAATCTTGAAAATGTCTTGCATTCTGTAGGGACACAGGACAGGAAAACATGCCTCTATAGCTTCCATAGGTCAGCAACATTGCAGTTATATTAGGAAACACAACCTTACAATGTCTGCCATCTCAGTTGCCCAGGAAGAAACCTTGAAGCGTCTGTCTCCCTTGCTCAGGTTTCTATAATAAAGCTTTTATTTGAGCTTTTACAGCTGTGCTGCACATCACCGCTCTATAATTCCCACTGGCACGAGCACAGAGGCTACGATGCGTAGCTAACCACCCACTGTAAATCGAGAATATTCTCAAAAATTGCACCCTCTGCTCATTGCACTAGGCTGGTGTGGTTGTGTGCATATGGTTATGTGTACACGTTTCTGGTAAGTGCTGATTGGTTTTAGGGATATTCCTGTGTTTTAAATCTGAGAAATCCTGAACGTGCAACGATTCGCATGTCTTTTTTTTGGAAGTGTCTGTCACTAACTTTGTGTGCGTGTGTGTGTTGCAGGGGTCCCTTCAGCGTAGTGAGGCGTTGCATCAACAGGGACACAGGCCAGCAGTTTGCTGTAAAGATCGTCGATGTGGCCAGCTTCACCTCCAGCCCCGGCCTCAGCACAGAAGGTGAGGAGAACAGCAGAGCTGGTTTGCACTGTGGCTGCATTTAAATCTTAGTGTTTGCTGTGCATTTGGAGCACCAGATGGGTGGCTTTAACAGAATCAGGGCAGGAGAGGATAGTTGTCAGGGATGTTGTCAGTCACAGAGAATTACTGACTTACATCTATGACAACTAACTTGTTAAATCGTTTCCTGTTCTGTAATGGAAACGACACCCACCTTGTTCTCCTTGTGAGTTAAAACAAATGTTGAGAATCAGCTACAAATACTATTTGGCTAAGATATCAAATACCAAGGCACACAGTGCGTATAATGGCATTCTCACACACAAATAAATGAGGCATAATATCACACATGCTGCACCCAGATGAATAATATGTTGGAACTGCATTTGTTTGCTTGTTTTTGTGTGTGTGTGTGTGTGTGTGTGTGTGTGTGTGTATTTGTTAGTTTGTGGTATGTGTGAGATGTTGCATGCCATGTCTCACCATGTGGTTTTTTACTTTGTCATGCTGAGATCTATGTGTGTCAGAGAGAGAGAGAGAGAGAGATGGAGACAAAAATTATAGGTGTGTGTTAGTGTTGGTGCTAATGTTGGCGTTCACTGTGTGCCATCTGCGATGCCCCAGTCAGAGATTAGCCTTGTTGCCAATAACAGCAAGTCAAGGAAATAACCAAATGGAGGCGATAAGGTAAAAGTGGAGATTTAAGTATCAGTGTTTCCCAAAACAAAGGCTGTGTCCTACATAATTTTGGATGTTAGTATGTTGTTATCCTGAAACTGCATTTATTTAAACCCTAAGAGTTTGTCTTAACTTGTAAATTTAGAATAGTTTGGATTTATGTTAGTCTCCTGAGCCACTCCTAGCATGTAGCATGCACCCTGTGGTCTGCTGTTCCACGCATGTTAAAATTTGCACAGTATATGTAAGTGATGAAAAGAATATGCAGAAGTCATCAAAAAGATAATGGGTAGTGCTTATAATTGCTATGGAAGCATTCATGTTTATTTCAATTGGAATCAAAATGTGTTAAGGGCTATTTGTAATGCGCACTGTAATTATAATATTTTATAGACAACAATTCATTTATTTAAAAAAAAAGTCAACAGTTGGCGTCAATAATGTAAAAGTTATAACAAGCTGCATTTAGAAGAGGCTGTTTGGAATACACAACTTAAATACGCCACATTTATATCTTCTGCCGGCTGTCTTTTGGGTAGGGTTGGGGCGATTTGTTGATGTAGTCGACGTAATCGATTACGTAAATAAGTCGACTCGCATTATGTGTGTCGAAGCGTTGCTCCATCCGGTTTTGGCAGGGAATTCCCTGGACAAGCTCCAGCTACAAGACCACACCTTCGACCGTCTAAAGTTTGGGAGTATTTTAGACACACGCAACAACGTGCTGCTCCGTCCACGAGTATGTGAAGCAGCATAAACATGTGAATCAAAAGTAACCTTGGAGCACTTTATCCAGACGGCAGCACCCACAAATCGTAGTTTACTTTGTCTCAACACAAGCACGGCGCATTATCAGCACGAAGAGATGTAGTCCTCTAAAACTTATTTCTTCATCGCCTTCATGTTAAATGTAATTTCTTCCCCGCTGCTGTCATGGTAATGTAACATTACTCTGTGCATCATCTAACGTTGGGCCGGTTTATATTTTCTGTTTATTTAACGGCCACTTATGAGCGAGAAAACAGCTGAAACTAACAGTACAGACAACAATAACGGTACAGTGTGTGATTCCTTTGTTTTCTTTGCCCCACAATGATGCAGAAATACAGTACATTTGATTATCATACTGCATTACTCAATATTGAAATAAATCCATGTCAGAAACATTTAAAGTTTTAAGTAAAGAAGCCTAATTAATGTCTGTTATTATCACAACACATCAGTGATAAGAAAGTTTGATTCATTTTAAGATATGCTATTCTAATGTGCTTCATCATGATGATTGAATAAAATATTATTGATTAGACAGGTTTTTTATTGATGTTATTTAACCGAGTAATGGGCAACTTTTTTTCTTTAGAATATACAAAATTAGTTGTTAGATTAATCAACTAATTGAAAAAATAATCGTTATGTACAGCCCTAATTGTGAGGGTAATGGGTTTATATCACAGGCACCCCACACACACATAATATTTAGAGTGTAGCAGTGGGGGTTATTTTTTCTTTTTTCATGTATTGTTCTGTAATATATTTCGCTTTATGACATTGTTTTAATTTTGTACTGTGCTCCAGTCTCCTGTACCCAAGCAGGGCATTGTAAAAAGTACGCGTTATTTTCCACTTTCACCACAAGAGGGAGTATACTGTTAGTGAGTAATGTTTGGAGCGTAGTGCATTGCTCTAAGTTAACCATGTGCTGATAACAATGTACCGATCTGCTTGTATGTTGCAGGTAAGTAGACATTATCTATGTAAGGAATCTATTCATTTTAGTTGATGTAAATAGTCATGGTATAGTGGTAAAGTTAATTTCCACTGAGCAAGTTTGGGCTCGAGAGAAGTTGTTGTTAGCTAGTTAACCTAGCAGCTAAGCTAATGTTAACGTTAACCGTTGCTGATGACATTGAGACGTCGTGGCGGTACATGTAATAAATGTAGTGCTGCAACTAATGATGATTTTAGTACTGGAAGCTTCTACACATTAATTCAAGGATTCATCGGTGGGTTGTTTACAGAGTTGTTTAATTTTAGCTTGAAATAATCCCATACTTTGGACAATATTCTTCGTCCATCGCTATTTTCTCTCTTCCTCCACTTTGCAAACAGCGCCATCATAATCACGTCGTGTTCACACAGCAAAAGCGCGATGTGCGACAGTAGTAACGTACATGTCCGTGCAAAGCAGAGTAGTTATAGTAATAGTTATATGGATTAAACAAAGCCTCGAAGCAAAAAATTGCATTTATGCATTTTAGTAATAGATAAATTTAATGCCTGTAGCATGACTGTACATGCAGCGGTAGAAATCTGGAGCCAAAATACTATTCTGAATAAATGTAGGATTGTTGCCAAATGTTTATTAGTATTTTGTTTGGTAAGTAATATTTGGAGCAGCCGCAACACAGTATTGCTATAAGGTGAGTCTGAACAGATCTGCTTGTGTATGTTGCAGCCTACAGTAAAGATAATCAAAGCCACATTGAGGTTTTATTCAGATGAGCAACCGCATCCATATATAGATCTACCATATGTATACAGAAATAAACACATATTTTTCTGCAGGTGTTTTTAGCTATATGGAAATGTTTATCACAGCAGCAAACTTTGTGCCATTGTTTACCCTTTATAAAAGATATGTAGGGCAACAACTAATGATTATTTCCATTATTGATTAATCTGTTGATCATTTATTTTAATCGATTGATCAATCATTAAGAAAATACTGAAACATGTCTGACATGTGTCCAGAGCTGAGTTGACTGATTTGTGCAACATTTGGTAGGTTGCAGCCAGTGAATTGTTTTAATATTGTTGCCTTTTTAAAAACGTAATTGTGACAATTAATCAATTAAATCAATTATTCAAATGTTTGTGGATTATCTTTCTATCACTTGGCTAATGGACTAACCATTTCAGCGCTATAAATTCTGGATTGGAAGTTATTGTTGTGTGGGAGTAGTTATATTGTGCTTACTTAATGCACAAACCATTATTAAATGATTATTCTGTATCCCACATTATAGTGTTTTTATCTTGAAGTGTCACGTTCCTGGGATATTGTAAAATGACGCATCATAAGCTGAATTCTTGTCAAACACACATTTGTGACATTTTTAAGATTTACAAAAGAAGAAATAAGCAAGGGCCTGGCAAGGTAGAGAACTGGATTGCAGCCAGATTTTGTG
The DNA here is from genome assembly GCA_024633595.2 of Lepomis macrochirus. Classification (NCBI taxonomy): domain Eukaryota; kingdom Metazoa; phylum Chordata; class Actinopteri; order Centrarchiformes; family Centrarchidae; genus Lepomis; species Lepomis macrochirus. Next base: position 8,842,464 of record JALXJV020000025.1, read on the forward strand.
AGTGGTTCCCTGAGACCCCATACCATAGCTTATTAAGAAAGAATCTGTGTCAGCATAAATGTGAGTGAAAAGGAAAAGTTGCTACAAACCAAGTAAAATTTGTAGATATGTGTGTCTGTGTGTGTGTGTGTGTGTACGTATGTGTGAGCATGTGAGGGAGTTGAACGAACAAATGATTAATGGTGTAATTAAGAGTTTGGGAGTATTGAACAAAAGCAGAACAAGTGAAGGTCTGGCTTTGTAGAATTTAATAAAGATGAATATAGAGAGTGAACTGGTGAGCGCACTCAATCAACATTAACGTTTTATGGGTATTGAATTTCAGAGAAAAATACAATAGTGCAATTTGCAGTATTATCACCTAGATGTGTGTTGTAAGTTTAGGTAATGAACATATTGGAAATGTAATTCATCAGCACTAACCATAGTGCATGACCAAGCACTTTTCAGTGTGACTTCTATAAGCTGGTTTTGTCCGACAGTCATGAGAAATACATCTGATGGAGATGTGCAAAGACATGTTCCTCAAAAGTATCACATATCAGAGAGTGAAATTATTTAACATTGCATCACAGCGCCTAATCTTACCTAGAGCTTCCATGTACGAATTGATTTGGAATTGGCTCAGTGATTGGCATTGGTTTCATTCAGACTGTTCCAGGCCTTTCTGGCTCGCTCCCTCTGTCTGAGTTGTTTCCTCGTTGCCGTGCGGACACAGGGCTGCATTGTTGAGTTCAAGAATAGATACTCGATGAGGCACATCGAGGACGAGGCTAAAGAGGAGAGAAGCGAAATAATGAAAGCAAAGGAACAGTAGAATGGGGGCTCTGTAGTGGGGACACAGTGTCGTTTCTCTGTGTTGCATAATGATACTGGTCTGTCACGACACAATGAACACAACACACACACACACACACACACACACACACACACAAAGATCAGACTTGCAGATGGGGAGTTGAGTGTGTAAATGAGGTTTTTATGGAGTGAGGAGCTCAACAACAGCACATTACTGTCCGTCTGTCAGCATGTCTTATCACTTGTCTCGCCCATTGGTAGCCATGCTATTCAATATTGTGGATTTCCTTTTATTCAAAGGGAAAAGACTCCTTCTAACAGTGTTTTCCCTTCACTGTTGTTTCCTTTAACGCTGCAGTCAAAGACAAACAACGCCACACAGTCATGTTGTAATTGTATATATTGTAATTACAGCTGGATGCGGTGATAATGAGATGGGATGATGTTGATGAGTGCGAGCCAGATGAGCATTTAAAATGGGATTGTAGCGGTGCTGCATCTGATGTTGCTCGTCTTTCTGCTAGATACCAGCATGTCAGCTAGCTTATCTGTCTGCCCAACATGTTTAAACTCACCTTGTTTGCTCAGGATCTATGAAGACTGGAATCCTTCTGTCTGTAAATAAAACCCTCTGTACCTCCCTCTGGTGGTGAAGTTGAGATGCGGCAGGTCTGTTGAGGTGTGAAAAGAGGAGGGTGGCGTGTCACCAAGGGACGTGAAATAAATTTAACAAGGCACCAGCCAACCACAAATGAGCATCACAGCAGATAAGCTGTCGTTCTTTCTCAAATAGACACCAGGGAGCTTTTTCATCTGATCATCAAGGTCATCTGATGTCTTCTAAACTAGGTTTACATTTGTTGGTGCATTTAAAAGATTGAGTTAGATCATTTCAGTGTGTAGTGGATAAATAAATATTTACAGTGTGTATGTTTGTTTCTGTAGACACCTGGCACCTGATTAAGAGTGGCTGACAGCACATGTGTCTGTTTGGTGTTTTATATATCCAAATTGGGGATTAAGGTCACTTTAACAATAGGATGTTGGTCATAAATTTAAGAAGTTAATATATGATCAACAGTAAATAGAATTCTAAACACTGGTCATTGATTATAATTAAAAATTTGAATGAAATAAAATTAACATCTTCCCTCACTACATGTAACTGAATTCCTCTGGAGTGAAATGCTAATTGTTGGATGTTAACAATGTCTCACCTGTCTTATTTCTCTCTGCCAGATCTGAAGCGAGAGGCCAGTATCTGCCACATGCTGAAACACCCCCACATCGTGGAGCTGCTGGAGACCTACAGCTCTGATGGCATGCTCTACATGGTCTTTGAATTGTAAGTCTGTGCTTCACATTCTGCGAACTTGGATGCAAATATAATAACCAGACAAATGCATTTCACACCATCTTAACCAGGCCAGGAAACACCTGTCTTATCTACAACTACAGCTGCTAATCTGTCCCACATTCTTCTTTTTTCTTCTTTTAATACCCCCAAGAGTAGACAACTCAATTCACTAAGCATTTGGCAGATGGTTGCTGCTGGTAATTTCCCACCCAAATTCTAACTACTCACTGTGGTTTCAGACTAATTTATTGACCATGACATAAACAAAATTTGAGTGAAAAGTAATGCACATAAAGGTCTAGTAGACACATACCAGAAGATCTATGCTTGTATAATGCTATATTTGCATGTGTTTAGATGGAGAGGGGAAAATGAAATGTATTGTAACATATATTTCTAAATCGCTAAACATTGGGATATAGATTTTTCCCACCCAGCTATATATGTATTATATATGTATAGTAGTAAAAAAAATTAGACTGAGGATGATTGAAATTTTGTCTTTTTTTATTATAACTATCTATAAAAAATCTGGCAAGTGCTGAAATGTCTTTATATGTTAACACACTAACACAAAATTATAAACTGAATCTAATAGATGTTGTAATTGCTGCCCTCCCTAATTGCACAGTAATGATAAAAATAACATGTTGTAATCTGAAGCATCAGTGTTGAATATAAAACCCACAGGAGACATTGAAGAACAGCTATCTGCCTCTACGCCCCTACCTTTGTTGTAAATATAATCTTCTTAATCAACTTGCCTGGGTAATTGGTTTCTTCTGTGTGGATTTTATGTTGTAAATATGTATCTCATATCCTCTTGAAAGCTTCCCTGGGGATTGTACTGGCTCAAACTAAAAATATAGTGCCTCTTTGCTTACACCAGTGACGGCAGGTAAAAAAATTGCTACCTGACGGATGCACTCTGTTTTAAATGCTTTTCTAAGCGCTGCTAGTTCGTCTGCTCTTTGGTAGAAAACTTGACTTGCCCCGTCTGCTTCCCCTTTCTCTTTCTTCTCAGTATGGACGGAGCAGACCTGTGTTTTGAAATTGTGAAGAGAGCTGATGCTGGGTTTGTGTACAGTGAAGCTGTGGCCAGGTAGGGGACACAGTCTTGGAACAATGGCTAGAACATTTTAAATATTAATGTAGCTTGAAACAAACAGCTTGCAGACACCCTAAATGACCCCCCCTTGTTTGTTACTGCTTTCTGTCCACCCAGCCACTACATGAGGCAGATTTTGGAGGCACTTCGGTACTGTCACGACAACAATGTGATTCATCGTGATGTAAAGGTGAGATCTTTCCTATGTGTCCCAGACTATACCACTGAAACCACCAAATGTGTCATTTTAGTGACACCAGTTTACTGAGAATCTTTTATTAAGGGTATTAAATATGCTTTATACCGTAAACTTTCATGTCTTTGCAGTTCTGATGAGATGGTTATGTCTGTGGGAAAATAAAGGTCAAAAGTATTAGTGTGTTTACCAGGAACTCAACAACCCTCAACATCCGCTCCTTAACATTAAGTTCTAGTTATTCTGTGGCTTTTAGAATGAGCATGTTACAAGTCTTCAAAAAGTTTTCTCAAGGTTGTAAGCCACTGCCGGATTGCATCACACGTCAAATGCTAGTTTGTTCCTTTTAAGAGCTCTTGTAGACAGATTAGTATCAACCAGTTCCACAGGCAACACTACCAGATGGAGCAATCCTGAACCAGGCTCTTGATCCACACACTAACCATTTGACAACACAGCCTCCAAAGGGATCAACACAACCTTGTTTTTATTGTAAAATCAATATGTGTGTGTGCACTGGTGGTTAAAACCTGAAATAGTAATGGCACATTACTGCTGATGTTTTTTTAATAATAATACTTCAAATGCTTTTTTATTTTGTTTTTTCAACAAGAGGGCAAAATTTGTTTTTACATTATTCATCAGGTACATTCAATCCATTTTATCAGTATACACATTTACCTCTTTCAGAAACATAACACTCTCCAATAAAATACACGTACATACGTGACATGTATTCTTAGAATAGCTGAAGTCACAATAGTCACTCTGTTTATCTCCTCAGTCTTGCCAGTCTGTCAGTCTTTCACTCAGGCAAATTAGAATTTAAACAGGGATTTCCCACTAAGCACAGATGTTCAGAAGCTAACATAGTAAGAATAGTTCGGCAGTAAAAAAGACAGTTATTTTTTTAACAAAAGAAGTAGGTATGTGTGACAGTGCTTTGCTCAGTTTTACAGAGAATCTGCACGTATTTCTCCAGTGTTCAGGTTTACGTAGTTTGCAGTCAGACATTCACTACAGTCACTGTTGGCAAGGATGTGGAAGCGTGGTCAACCCTGTGCGGCGGGGGTGGAGTTGATGACACAGATGCTTGTTCTCGGGGTTACTGAGGGGGTGTTGAGTTCAGCATTAGGTAAAGCCATAGGCATAGACGGTCGCCTGAACTCCGTTGTCGAGCTGTTAGATGCTCCGTCGTTTAGGAAGAGAAGCCGGTTGCCAAGACGGTGTCCAAGTGCTTGGAGGGCGGTTTTGCGCACTGAGCCAGATAACAGGAAGTACATGACAGGATCCAAACAGCTATTGAAGGCAGATAATAACAGCATCACCTCATTGGTACGGTCCACCATTTGCAAGTACTCACAGTTTACTGTTGTGCTGAGCTGGGAGAGGATGTAGACGGGGTGAAAAGCGTGGTACGGGCCAAAGCAGACAGTGAACAGAAAGAGGACAAAGAAGGACTTCTTGGCTGTTCGTTGGTATCTTTGTGCGTTGGGAAGGTCCGGCTTGTCCAGTGACACTCTCAACAATTGGGAAGCAATCTTCCCATAGGAGACCACCAGCATGATGAAGACGAGCCAGAACAACAACACCAGCGCCCCGTTGAAGTAGGCTTTCCCTTTGGCTTTGCTGCTACGCTGCTTGTACTGGAAGCATATGTCTTTTTGCTCGCTGTCCTCTGCTGTGGCGATCATGGGCACCAGCGCCATCAGTGACGTACCCCACAGAACCCCACACGCCACCCAGCTCCAAGGCCAGATGTAACCACACACCGTCACCCTCATGCTTCTCCGTACTCTACTTTTCCCCTTTATCCTCAAGTATCTGTCCAAGCTGATGAGCCCCAGTAATGCAATACTGATGTACATGTTCATGTAAAACAGATTCCCCACCAACTTGCAGACTACAGATCCCAGTCCCCACTGGTTTCCGTTAACATGGTACAACACCCTGAAGGGCAGACACGCTAGGAGGACCAGATCCGCCACAGCGCAGTTGATGAGGAACACCCGCACAGAGTTGCGGCTCGAGTGTAGGAAAAGGAAGACCCACAGGGCAAAGAGGTTACCCACAAGCCCAAGAAAGAAGAACAGGGAGTATAGGACTGCGAGCGGCAGGCGGAGGGCCTCGTCATTAAATGAACACAGAGTCTCGTTTGGGGCCATTGAAGAGGTGGAGACAGAGGGAGGGGGAAGAGAGGTGGTAAAGGAAGACATGGAAACAGGGAGGGACGAAGTAGCGATAGGAGTAGAGGAGTTAGACAATGTAGAAGCTGAAAGAGTGAACATGAAAGAAGAGCCAGAGGCGAAGGAAGTCCTTGTGGCTGAGACAGAGGAGGAGGTGGTCATTGCAACCGAGGAGTGACAACTTCAGGGTTTTTCTTCATTATGCTCTGAGAAAAAAGAAAAACGTTGTCACTGAACAAATACAAATATTTTAAACAGCTAAAATTAAAGGCAAGAAGAAACACCCTCACAGTGACACTGCAGTTACGTATTTTATGAGTAATGCACAGACATAAGTAATATGTGGGTTGTAGTTTTAGAGGTCATCCGTGTAATACTCAGTGTGAAATAGAAATTATAGTAATTTATGTAATGCCTTGAAAAAAGCAAAGCATCCTACAAAAGAGGAGCTCCAGACGCAGGGTATTGAATATTCTGGAAAATGTAAAGCTTTCCCTCTAAACAGCAGTTCTTTTTTATATTGTTCATACTTTTTTTTTTTTTTTTACGGGTGGGACCTGGAGTCAGAACTAATTGAAAGTTTCATGCCTATTTAACACATACATTCCAGTCCCATGGTATTAAAGTAAAGTGTAGACACATGCATGCACATACTCACGCAAAGTCACTCTGACTCCTACACACAGATGTTTGGATTAAGGGGGGACACTCACCATTAATATTCTTTCCACGGGAGATTCAGCACAGCTGCAGTTTAAATGCTCAGGAACGTGCAGAGAAGTGTTAGAGCACAGCGGTCCAGGTTTTCAGAGGTTTCACATCCTATTGAAAGTGTCCCATCCTCTTCTCAGCTCTTTTTTTCAGCTTGTCTTCACTCTCTTTCCATATTGGTCCTTGTCCTCTATTTCTTTATTGAGAAGCTCTTCTTTTATTTTTTACCCTCTCCACTCTCACTTGTGCTCACAGTTGGACTGTCGAGTATGCTGGTCTTCTTGCCTTTGCCTCTTGTTTTCTCTCTCTCTCTCTCTCCCTCCCCTTTCTAACTGCATTGCTCTGTTCTCGCACCATCTCAGACAACGTCCTCCACACCCCTCAATTTCCCCATTATGAGAAGTGTGCAAAAATGTAAAGACAGGAAATGGACCCACAACTGCACTACTGTACTTATTTTGACACACTCACCCTATTACTGAGCTTCATCTGTCACGCAGATCTGTGGTTCCTTTTACAGTAAAATAACTTAAATTTGCAAGAGTACTACATTTTAACACAATTTAATTCTCTAAGGGTGTTTTTTAATATTTCATGCACAGATCAGTGGCTTTAATCTTGTCTGGAGTGCATAGAATATGTGTGTGATTTTCCAGCTCAACCAAAGTATTGATTAAAGTCCCAAAAGCATGCCAAGTGTTCTGCTATAATTGAAGTCTTGTCCAGAGAGACAGTTTGCATTCTTAACTGCAGCTCTGTGGTTTTGCATGCAAAGTATTTAGTTCAGGGCATATAATATATACAATAATATAAATAACAGCTGGATGTCCTCTTAGATTCTCTCACTTTCACTATCCTCTCTTTGTCAGTTTTATAGCACTCTCAGTAATGCAACAGATTGTACTTTGCAGAACAAAAACAATTGTCTTGTACTGTAAATAGCATCGCAAGAACCTCATCTCAAATTATTAACTAAGTTGACGTGATTCTTCATCGCGTCAGTTTGGATAGAATGCGACTTAGCACCTTGCTCTACGGCTGTATGAGAGCCACATCTTTCTGATGAGGAAATATAATCACATCTCTCTTAATGCTTTGTATCCCTTATGTGGGTAGTATTGTATCCTGTCTATCAGCATCACCATAAAGTTGTGGCTTATGCTGTGCGAGTTTTTGTCAATGTGAAACTGAGGTTCACTTACCAACAAATGAACATATGGGATCTTGCACTTCTGCACAGAAAAAGAAAAGCAATGCTTTGCACAGTTACTGTAGATTGCAAAGGAATGTTTTTTTTCTTTGTCAGTAAAAAGTCATGACATGTATGACTTGGTATATTTTGCGCAGTGACTCATACACTTTAATGAGTGAATATAATTTAAATCCTACTGGGACAGTCCTTTTTAACCTGTTGAAATATATGGACGATAAATCTCCTGTTTAACTTCTTTGTCACCCATTTTCACCTGTCTCTTTTATTCTTCTGTAGCCTCACTGTGTGCTGTTGGCCTCAAAAGAGAACTCTGCTCCCGTCAAGCTGGGAGGTTTTGGAGTGGCAATACAGCTGGGAGAGTCTGGTTTAGTAGCTGGAGGTACCTCAAACGACTGAGAGAGAGACACACACACACACACACACACAGAAATAATTAGATAATCAGTCAAAGGATGTACAGTAATTAATTAGTTATACTTGTGATATCTGGTTAATTAATTGTTGCTTAAATAATTAATTTTATAATTAATTATTATATTAATTATAATTAAATAATTAAATTTCCACATTATTACATAACGGATACTTTGGCTTTTATTGGCTGTGAATCAGAGAAAGTAATTCATGTTTAGAAAAAATAACTTATGACTGGTAAGCAAGGTGAGCAAAATTGTACACCAGTAAGAATGTTGGTGTGCGTTTCCTCCAGCAGCTACAGTTTGTTTCCACAGTCCAAAAACAATGCACATTAAGTGAATTTGGAAAATGTAAATTGTCGTTGCAGCTCTAAGCAGGACATGCTTTTTAGATTGTTTTATAGATACATCTAAAAGTAACTGAGAAGTTGATACTAAGAAAAAAATAATTTTATCGAGCAATAATAACCAGTCGCTGGTTACAGCTTATCGACTGCATCTTTCCTCTGTTTCTGTCAGTTGCAGCCCTACATATGTGCATAGCCTTGTAACACCGGTTCTCTCTCCAGTTTTCCACCATGTTTCTATATTTTATTAACAACTTTGGCTCTCTGCTTGCTCTCTTCAGGTCGTGTTGGCACCCCACACTTCATGGCCCCAGAGGTAGTCAAGAGGGAGCCATACGGCAAACCAGTAGATGTGTGGGGCTGTGGAGTCATCCTCTTCATCCTCCTGTCTGGCTGCCTTCCATTCTACGGCACGAAGGACCGTTTGTTTGAGGCTATCATTAAGGGGAAATACAAGGTGGGATCCTACACCATCATTGTCAGTGTGCACGCTGAATGTGTTCGTCACTGCACCAAAGTTGTGCCTGATAGCAGCAGCTAAGCACAATAGTATACTCTCCTTTGTCACTGTGCTGCAATGTGCGTCAAGGTTGAGCTCCTGGGTTACAAAGAACAGTACAGAGTGTGTGCTACATCACTTCAGAAGTGTTCATATTTTTTCTTTCAGTTAAATGTAAGATTTGTTCTGTAAACGTAATATGAGAAAGAATGACACTGGTCAAATCTTAGTATTTCTTTCATTTCTTTTTCTGCATCAGTAATGGATCTTTGTGGCCAAAGTTATTGAACAAAAAACGTATGATATCTTTCCTATCTTATGTCTTTGTCCTTCTGGCAACAAGACATGTTTGGTACAGCCCTAATTAATTAACGCCTGTTCTGAGCTACTTCTACGATGACCTCCTCATACTTATTTCTCATTGTATGTTAAGTGAGTGCATCAAATAGATAATTGTTACTTATTTCTCACTTTTACAAAAGCACGTGAGATCTAATGAATAAAGTGACAGTGTCAGCAGAAGATACCGAGATAAAGGTCTCTAATTTCCAGTTTTCAGCTGAGAGTATGAATTTCCTGCTTGGTGCACTTATCTGTGGCAGATGCAGTCACGGCACGCAGCTTGATGGAAGACACCACCACACTGTCGTCCATCAAGCTGCTGCTAAACAGCTGCTGCGAAATTCACAGATTTTATTTCAGAAAATAATGTCTGTAAATAATGAGCGCTTCCAACACTGCGACTTGGTTTGACAGAAACGTTACAACAGTGATATTGAAAACGAAGTTTATAAATACCTCATCATCATTGCGGACTTGCTGATGACCGCTCAGTGATCTTGGTTGGCAGTGTTCCAGGGTTTGTCTTACAGTGTGTGTGTGTGTGTTTGTGTTCAGATGAACCAGCGCCAGTGGGCCCACATCTCAGAGAGCTCAAAGGACTTGGTGAGACGCATGCTGATGCTGGACCCTGCTGAGAGAATCACCGTCTACGAGGCCCTCAACCACCCCTGGCTGAAGGTAAGATCGCACGTGCACACACATCTACTAGTAATACATTTACTGCATGTTAAGAGGTCTCACTGTAAATGTTGCCACCTTTAGCAGATTATTTTCCTTGAACTTCTAGTTCTGTGATCATCTGTAACAACCAAGAAACAGACAATTAGATGATGTGGATATTTGATGTTTTATTGAAATAATCTTTGATACCTCAAAGTCACCTTTAAACTACCAGTCTTACAGATGTTGACTTAAGAACATCCTTTTGTTGACCACAACTATACTTTCACATCCGCTCTGTAACTGTGCATGCTTTTGCCCTCCTCACCATTGTGTTCATGGTCTCTCCTTGTTCTTATGTGGAATTCTGTGTGTTGTGTAGGAGAGGGACAGGTATGCCTACAAGATCCACCTGCCTGAAACAGTGGAGCAGCTGAGGAAGTTCAATGCCAGGAGGAAGCTGAAGGTTGGCACAGTGTTGATGTTAAATTCAAAAAATTCTACTGACTCAACGCAACTAGAGATGAGGAAGTGTCACCTCCTCTACAGTGTGCAGCAGTTTCTGATAACTGACCCAGATTCATTTCTTGTCAAATGTTTATTTAGACTCTCCACAGTCCTGTCCCCTTAAGGCCTCATATACAAACACATACAAAGAATGTATACACCACACAACATGTAACTCTGTTGAGTTAATAGCTTTATTGTCCCTGCTCTGTATCTCAGGGTGCAGTGCTGGCTGCTGTTTCAAGCCATAAGTTTAATTCCTACTATGGCGACCCCCCAGAGGAGCTACACGACTTCTCAGATGACCCCACCTCCTCAGGTAAATCACACAACAGAACACGTAGCATAAGCAACCTAAGTTCAACACACATCAAATTGTTAGGTAATAAAACCTAAAGGACAATAAAATAAATAATGTGGTGTAACAGTAATATAGTAGTTAATGTGCAAACATATATCTATTTAGTTGTGCACAATTATGAATATCCACTGATGTGTCATGCAAGGTCAAAGATGAAACACACTAACACACATCTGCACCAAAGAACATGTTCGCTTTCTTGCCTAGTTTCTGTTCTCGTGGTTTCTATTGTAAGGTCTTAATGTGATCACCAGCTGTCTGTGTAGAACTTCCTCTCTTTTGGATGAAGACAGGTGTTTCCCAACAGCCTCACTTCCCTGTCTCAGCCATGGACTTTCAATTCCTTTGATAAGAAGACTGCAGGCTGAATCTGTCAATAGTCATCAGCATACAGAAACCACTTGTGTTCATGTCACAAACAGCAGCGTGTTGCATCACCCTCTAATGAATCATTGCAATGAGCTAAGCTCTTCATATTTTCTGCTCAGGTTCTTATGTAGCAGCTGCAGCCAGATATACTTATACCCCACATATGTTTTTTTTCTGCTGAGGCTAGCAGTCTGTTGCAGTCACGCTTCCTGGTGACTGGTTTATTTTTTACCATTGTAGACATAGACTTGTGTTTTATAGTAGATGCTTGCAGCAGCTTATTCAAAGACTTTGCTGCTTTTGCTTGTTTGCTGCACTTTGCTCTATTTCCCCTCTCGATCCCTTTATTCTCTACCTGCCCCCATGCTTCCTCTCACTGCTGTCTCTTTACTGTCCGACTGTTTTCTTTCTTTCCTCTCTCATTCTGAGGTGTTAAACTCTACCTGCATAATTGTTGTAAACCTCTAATCTTAGCCTCTCTTTCTTTGGTGGTGTTTTTCTTCTGCTCTGCTGTCTCTAGGACTGCTAGCTGCTGAAAGTACGTATCCCCCTCCCCATCCATTGAATCTTGATGACATCATCATCATGTGCATACTTTTCTTAGTGTTGGATAATGTGGGTCCTAATCCTCCGAAACGGCTTCCTCTGTGTCTCCCTCTGTCTTCCATTTGGTTTGATGAGTGTGCTTTTAATGCAAATGCTTCCTCCCCGACCTGTAAAGATGATATTCTGTTACATGCATCTTCATTATTCCAATCACACAGTATAACTAAATATTCCGATTGTTAGCTTGTAAGATGCTTACATGCTTCAGCATCTTGACTAAAAATGGGATTTTCTATCATAATCAGATTTCTGCTAATGTGTTTCTTTAATACTACACACAACAGCTCGTATATCACTTTCAGCTGTGTGTGAAGAGTGATATTAATTATTAATTTGTGATTGCACAGTAACACCTTAAGTCTGCTGCTGTCAGGGCAACACATTTTACTACTCGACATTTGCTTACTGTGCAGCCTCTTTTGTTAGGGGTAAGGCTTTTGGGTGCCTTCCACAAAAAAGTTGGGCTGCTTACACCTTTATTTGGCCATTTGTTATACTATAGGAGAGGGGGGAGTAATTTTAAGTGACAATTATTTTGATTAATCAAAATGCATGCCATTCCTCTAGGACATTAATTGGAAATGGTTTAAAATTAGTGTCCCTAATTGGAGTAGTACGGTGCATGTAAACAGACCTATAACAAGCTTTTACCAAATTCCCTGACACTTTAAAGAGCATGTTTTCCATTGTTCAGCCAACATTATACATGTATGCAGTTGCGATTATTTTCTCCTATGCATCTGTTATTTCAGGGCTTCTTTCTAGAGTTTTCTTGTTAACTGAACTCAGCCTCTTCTAAGGCAGTGCTGTTGTCCTATTCAAGACCATGTCAGTGCAGGATTATAAAGTTTTGAGGATTGAGTAATCCTTACACTCTAAATTTAACACGTGAAATATTTATTGAGTCATATGTAAGAGAGAGAGGTTACTCTCTGGTTTGCCAGTCATGTCAAATCAGCTCACCTACCTACCACTAATATATTCTGTGGTCATTTCAGGGTTAATTTGTGGGTTCAAATGTATCAAAGTCAAAGCTCATTTCTGAATTACATTTAAAGTAAAATTCCTCTCATGGAGAAGAAATGTATTGACCACACAGCACTGTTGTCTTATTCTTTATCACCAAGGAGATTGTTTATTATGTAGGCTACACATATTCTTAAACTTTTTAAATTACATATTTTACTGTTCTTACATACAGTACATGTTTAATTTGTGGGAAGGCTACACTTTTGGCCTGAGAGCACTTATTTTTGTGTATCAGATTTGAATTCTTTCTTTGTTTTCCTCTGCATATTTTAGCATTTTACATTATTTTTAAAGTTTCTATTCTGCCTTTTTTCTTGGGTGTATTGCTCCTAACCCATCAGCCACACTGACTTTCTGAAGTGACTTTCTTCTGATGTTGTATTGATGCAATGTACCGCTGTTTCTCTGGTTTTGCTGCATGTGTGGGCGATGCAGCAGGTACATGGGGTTAAATAGTTCTGGGTGTTTGTGTGTGTTTTATGTGTTTTCATTTGTGACTTGTATTTTTTGTCTTTTTGTGTTACTCTTTTTGCATTTCTTGTTTTGTTTTTTGCCTGTTTGTGGATGTGTGACAGGTAGTGTGTTTGTAGATCAGTGTATCTGTCATGTTAAGTGTTTGCATTTTTTGTAGTGTTGAATGTCTGCAGGGACTGCTTGTGAGTGTATGTGTGCTTGTCATTTAGTCTATTTGGGTGTATAACGTGTGTGTGCATGTGTACAGGGGCAGTATCACAAGTTTTGGACAGTCTAGAGGAGATCCATGCATTGACGGATTGCAGTGAAAAAGACATGGACTTCCTCCACAGTGTCTTCCAGGATCAGCACCTCCATACCCTGTTAGATGTGAGTAAACCACAATACCAGAAACTCTTCCTCTGTAATATCACAAGTGCCCAGTAGGTGTCAGCTATATACAATATTTGTCCAATATGTACCTTCTACTTACACTTAGTACTGTTTGGGTTTTTCATCTCTTGCATCATAAGCAGGGCTTAATTATATGTTAATGATTTTTGTCATTTCAGCTTTATGACAAAATCAACACCAGGTCGTCTCCTCAGATCAGAAATCCTCCAAGTGATGGAGTGCAGAGAGCCAAAGAGGTAAGGAACTCACTGCTCACTAAATAAAGGGGCAATTTGAGATGAGTATACACATTTACAAACTTGGGTCTCCTTCATGTGGCTTTTACACCCCTAATCTGATGTCTGATAATCAAATTCTAAATAATGATTAATGCTTAGTAGGTAAAGCAAGTAAACAACGAAGAGACAAAGATCAGAATCAGACACTGTGATGTGACATATTGATACTTGTCAATGTTATTTATTATGACCATCCTTTAAATTCACATCTCCTTCTCCTTGTCTTCCTTTTTGTCACCAGGTACTGGAAACCATCTCATGTTACCCAGAGAACATGGAGGCCAAGGAGCTCAGGAGGATCCTCACACAGCCGCACTTCATGGTAGGATATTACAGAAACACAGCAATGTGCACATTCTTATTCTTTTGACGGTTCAGGATTTATGCATATAGAGCATGCTTATTGGTGTCAACCAATGTGTAAAAGAATAGGGGTTTCCACATAACTCCCTTGGCCACAAAGCTGCTTAGCACCTGAGCCTGGCAAGCTCACAGGCAGAGATAGCCACCTGCAGAGCAAAAAGAACAGAGACAGAAGCATTAGAGCGGTAGAAGAGCTAAAGACACAGTGTGCTGAGGAGCTTCAGCCTGGCTTCAGTGTGGATATACCGTCAATATCACCATGTTTGTCAGATAAGTCTAATAAGGCTGAAACAGACCTCAGACGAGAAGAACAATTTGGGAATATATCATGGAGGGACATGGAAACTGAAAACTTACTCATAAGAAGTCAGTGGTGGATTTCATGAAAGGTATAGTCAGTTGGAGTCTGTAGTTGCCACACATGTAGGAGTGTAGCTTGTTTTGTGGCTGCAGTTTTCCACTTAGTTAAGTGTTATTACAACAGTTCAATAGCAAATGTATTTTTCAGCGAGGGGATTACCGTTCACTGTATGCAAGTTGTTTTGTAGATGTATTCTTTTGCTTTATTGCCACTTATACAGCAGCTAAATGTAGGATGATACTGAAATGTATTTAGCTCAGAAGCACTAGAGGCTGAGGTGTATCCCTGTGCTGATTCAGTCTGTGACACTTACTGGAGCTGTCACGCCTTTAGGTTTGGTTCAATCCAATTAGCCTGCCTTGGTCTCTGACCTGACCGGCTGGCTTTTTCATGCTGCCACAGACGTTTAACAGTGCTGCTAGCAGAATGGGTGCGAAGGGCTTTTGCATGGCTGCACATGGGAAGAAACATGTCTCGCTTGCTAATTCTTTCACTTTAAACCAATGTAGTGCATGACTTATGATCCAAGGGCATGCTTTGTTCCTGTTATTAACCAAGCATGCAGTTATTTTGTTGGTATTCAATGGCAATACTTGTTAGAATCCATTGTTGATGCCTTTGTAAACATCTTTTTATTTCAGACTTTTCAGCCGCACTAATGTTCACCATAAGTCAAAAGGCTTTAGTGCCAGCTGTTTCAGCTCTCCATGCCTGTCATGCATCATGTCATGTTGCTGCTCTGATGAGCAGATGTGATCATTTGGCAAACACATCTAGTAAATGTTTGTAAAGACACACTGTGTCAGTAACATGATTAGTGCCCAAAGAGGATTATTGTAAGCCACACTCGCTCTTACGCTGGAGCTATATACTTATGAGTTATTCACACAAGAGGGTTTCTTCTCCAGACCAACTTGGGACTGTAGCCACAAATGTGACTCTTTTCTCAACATTACTACCCACAACACTTGTTTAATATGTTTGTGGCTGCCACAATGTTGTCCTGTATGTCCTGTGTTTCCTATGGAATGACAGTGTAACTGGGGGTAGTCCATATTGACTACCAGCTATATACAGCCTGTTAACTTTGAAAACGCAGACGCTAAGCAATCAAATACAATTTTAAATTAAAAAAAAAAAGAAAATCAATGTGTCAGTCAGCGCTGATATTGTGGCGGGTTGCCACAAATAAATTAACGTATGGGAAACACTGGTGTACAGCATGGCATTAATACTTGTAGTGTTAATGGGCTTCAGTCCCTGTGGAGTCACTAATGGAAAAAAACAGAGATACCTAACAGGGATACTGACCGTGTACTCTCCAGACGCTGCTCCAGACCCACGATGTGGTGGCCCACGAGGTCTACAGTGATGAGGCGCTGAGGGTGACCCCCCCGCCCACTTCACCTTATCTGAACGGCGACTCCCCAGACAGCACCAACGGAGACATGGACCTGGAAAACGTCACCAGGGTTCGCCTGGTCCAGTTTCAGAAGAACACTGACGAGCCCATGGTGTGTAGACTGAAACAGAGAGACGCATGTATTCAGATTCTTGCATCATTTACTTACTTTGTGTTTTTATCTAACTAGTTCACTTCTGGATACATGTTCCTTGACCATATTTATATCTGATCCAACAAAAGATGAAAGTCTAGTTGTGGACCCATTTTTGTTGAACACTGAGTAATCAGTCAGTCGCTAACCTTTGACTAAGTAAACACTTCCCTTAACCATTTCACAGCAAATGTACTGGAGTGACTGGTTGTTAAGCAGCAGCAGGAAGTGTTCTTTTGCATTAACATTGCTTAGCACAGCAGCACAGCTCTGTTTTCACGGAGAAGGAAATCCGCAAGACTGCTATCTGTTAGATGAAAGTAACTGAAATGCACATGTGAAACCCCTCAAGCCTCAGTGACTGTTAAAGTGTGATGTACTGGGACTGTGCTGCATGCAGCAGACGGTATTGTCACTCTCTACTGTCAATTATCCCTCTTTCTGTCTCTTCTAGGGTATTACTCTGAAAATGAATGAGCTTAACCACTGTATCGTGGCCCGAATCATGCATGGTGGAATGATTCATCGGCAAGGTATCCATCTATATAAAAATATTATGCGCAACCTTACACCACACATGCATATTCAATAGGCACATTTATACATTTTGTCAATGTGATGAGATTTTCTCTCAAAATAACATTAATCACAGAGATTATAAAGTAGATTCTGGTAATTGAAATAACAATGTAACTCTGCCTTACATTAGTTGGACACCCCCTGGAGTCATCTCAGCAACCCCTGGGGTTTTTCCTGGCCTCTGCTTTGTGAAGCGCTCAAGTTTCAACACCCAAGAGCCTCATTTGTAACCTTTATTAATTCATTATTTCCCCGCTTCAGGGACTCTGCATGTAGGAGATGAGATCCGAGAGATTAATGGCATCAGTGTTGCCAATCAGACGGTAGAACAGCTCCAAAAGATGCTGGTAAGTCACACAGATCAGACTCCGCACATTTGAACTGGGCAGGCAGTTTTTTAGTGTTCCTTTCTATTTTTTTTTTTATCCAACCTGTATTTTGAGCAGCTATTATAGATATGTATACCCTAAAACTTTGATTAATAGCCCAGGCTTTTATTTGCTAAAATCACTGACCTGCTTATATTTGGGACAGGTTTTTAATTCCTTTTGCACAAAACTGAAATAAGCTACTATGAAACAGTTTAAATATTTCAAACAGTATGAATATTTCTTATATACAAAATTTCAAATAACAAATACATGTCACTCATTTGATCTAACTCAGACAGACTGCTTATTCACTTTTATTTTGTAGGCAGCGAGGTAACAAAAATAAACATACCCAGCAACACGATGCAGGATGAGAAAAGTGTGGCAGAAGTTAGCAGACAGAGAACGATGGTCTTAACATGACAGTACTTGGATAAATTTTTATGAAAAGCTCTTTGATCGGTGGACCCTTACAGAGTCAAGGGACAGACACATTCGGACTTAACGAGCGCGCGTAGGTTACACCGGTAAATCTATATGAATTAGACTTTGGGGCTCATTGTGTCCATTATACGAACTGAATGATTGAATTGTGGAGAATCCTGATCTAACGATGTGTAGCAACGACATATTGATCATAGGCTCAAACATTAATATTTATGCATACTCTAAGCAGCAGAAGTAGCTAAAGCGGGCGGCCCAGCATGGTTTTGTAGGTTTTATACATCTTAAGAACTCATGTAAAACTCAGACCAGGTGTTTAATGGAGACGTGCGTTTATTTGTCAAAATGTGTTCCCACATCAGGCCAGTGAACTTGGTAGGCTATTTGGGATTTGGCCATGAATTGAAGTTTTAGGGTAGATTATATTTAACATTTGATTACTGTTGCGATATAAAAATCAGCAGGCTGTGATACTGGACTGAAATGGCTTTGTCATACTCAATTTCTTTATTATCTTGTTATTATTGTATTCTTTCCATAAAATACTAACCCTGCAACATGCATTTTTTTCTTTGTCCGCACAGAGGGAAATGAGGGGTAGCATCACCTTCAAGATTGTACCCAGTTACCGGTCCCAGTCCATGTCTTGTGAGGTAGACAATCAAACTAACACACACTTACATACATGCTTGCATATTCTATGCAGGAAAATAAATGTTCATTTTGTATTTTCCGTTGCAGAAAGAGTCACCAGATTTGTCTCAACAGTCACCAGCAAATGGTCATGCTAGTGTTACTAGCTCCATCCTGGTAAGTTTCTGCTTCTCCTTTTCACTCTCACGTACAGTGTTTCACAGAAATAGCAGTTGCAATAAAAGAAAATAAAATGCCAGATTAAAAACAATAAATACAGTTTCTTTTTAAAAAGTAAACAATGTCATCACAAAAGCATTTTAAGCTAACTTTGCCCTGTTTTATATTGTTGTGTGCAATCCTGTGAAACAAATACATAAAAAAACATCATTCCACCTAGGACCTGCCATCGACCATCCAGTCCAAAGGCCGTCTGGTGAGATTTCCTAATTCTTTACACCACCACTGCACTTCTCCAGGTCAACTGTCTGCTCCTCCTTTTGCCTTACAATCTGCTACTGATGACAAACTAACACTCATCCCGACAAGTCCAAATCTGCATGTACGTACTTATGTTTATGTACGTCCATTCCCATTACATCTACTTTGTTAACATCAAGTATTATTGTCCAATGTTGGGCCTGAACTATATTCTGCTTTGGCCTGCCTTGAACATTGGAAAGGATTCCTACAGTTGTTTAAAAAAAATCCTGGTCATGAAAATGTTACATTGTATAAAGCCTTGTGGACAGACATAATTCGTTCACAACAAATGAAAAGTCTGTTATAAGTAACACAATTTGAGATGGAAAATGTTAGGAACCCTGATTTGTCTCTCCTTTGTTTCAGCCATTTTTCTTTGTTTCACAATGTGTTTATCATGCGCTAAAATCACACATAAAATGCAGTACAAACATCTTGGTGTATTAGATTGTGGGTCCCTCATCACACCTCCTTCGTTTACACCCCCCCCCCAACGTTTTCTACTGCATGATATATGTGTAAGTGTGTGTGATGCTCTCAACCCCATAGATCTCCAGACCTGCTATCAAGGACAAATTGTCCATCAAGGTAAGATGTCTCTAAGTGGACCCTTTGTAGAAGTAGATTCCAGCTCCTCCCACCCCCATCGCAAAGTTTGGTTCCTCATCATAGTGGTGTCTAGATCTCATGCTAGCTGCCAAAAAATGTGGATGTATGCACATAAGCCAGGGGGAAAAAATACAGATACGCGCAGAAACAGATGTGGTGAAGCGCCGTGTTGGATCATTTTTGTCTTGCTGTTCATTTATCTAAATGTCTGTCTTTCCCGCTTCGGCTTATATGCTCTTGATTTTCCCTCTGCTGTCTTTTATCTGTCCGACTTAATGATTTAGCAGGCAGTCTCCTTTCATATCCGCAGCTTGGCCCATCTTTCAGCACATAACACATTTGTTGTATCACTGTCCTGTCCTTACAGATTTATGTACGCGCTCAGTTTGAGTATGACCCGGCAAAAGATGACCTCATCCCATGTAAGGAGGCAGGCATTCGCTTCCGGGTGGGTGACATCATTCAGATTATCTCCAAGGATGACCACAACTGGTGGCAGGGAAAGCTGGAGAACACGAAGAACGGCACGGCAGGCCTCATCCCCTCACCTGAGCTACAGGAGTGGTGAGAAGAACACCTGACAAACCGCTACAGCTGTGCTGTATTTCTGGGTTTACATTATTAGGTACACTTAGCTAAAATGAATGTGGTCTAAGAGAGCCTTGCAAGACATCCTACCTTGATGAAGGTTACACAGAGGCATGTGAGGTCCACTTAACATCTTTTTAATGCAATACAATTAAACTAAAACTAAACTATAAATCATATTATTTTCAGAGTAAAGTCATTACAGTACTCATAACATTGGCCAAGACAGTGTTGTAAAGCCAGGCACTCCAGCCAGGATTTGAACCTGGTACTATGTGTTATCAATATACCACAGGAGTTCAGAAAAGCTTCACTACAGTGCTCCGCCTATTCAACCAGAAAATAAATAAAATTTACTGTCTGGATGTATACTCTTCAGGTCTTCAGCATTAAAGCCATAGACGAGGCCATACAATTTATCAGTACGTGTTCTTTTCAGGCGTGTGGCATGTATAGCGATGGAGAAGACCAAACAGGAACAGCAGGCCAGTTGTACCTGGTTTGGCAAAAAGAAGAAACAGTACAAAGACAAGTACCTGGCCAAGCACAATGCGGGTAAGCCAACAAACACCGTGGCAGACAAACACAGCTAAGCTAACGCACTACAAGCATTTAATTTGGTGGCTCACTAAGGAAAAACAGGACAACTCAAAGCAATGGACGCTAATTAAAAGTGTAATCCACTCTCAAATGACACTTCTACTGAAGGTAACACTGTCAGGGACTTGCTAGTTATGTGTCTTACAACACAATCTCACTCACTAGTGATTTTGTAAGATTAGTTCTGTACTATTTAAAAATCAGATGTTGCAATTGAAGTGGTTTATAGTGCATGTGGGATAAATAATCACGTTTATACACTTTTGTAATGGCAGGTATGTGTAACTGCTGCTCGCCTGTTGTGTTTTCCCTCTGACAGACCTTTCCTACTGCTGTCTCAATTTTGCCCTGTTTTTCAGTAACTAACTGTTGCAATTAACAGCTTTTGATGTTTACAGTTTTTGTTACAGTGTCTTTTGTTCAATTTGTCTTTTATGGTGTCTTTTTATTAACCCTTCCGCTCCCACCCTTTGTCCATATTTCATGCTGTCTCTTACCCAATGACATGGCTGCATGTAAGTAACACCAGACAGCTGGCGTCCAGCTTCTGTGTTTTTCTTCCTCCTCTTTGGGCTTTTATACCATGTCCTCTTCCTGATGGCTGCTTTGTTTGGCATTGTGTAAATTTGCGTTACATTGCTTATAACAAACCAGTCAGCTTAGAATTGCTCAGCTTTGTTATGTTTTCATCTGATCAAGGTTAGTGCAAATAAGAACGTTTTAATACTTTCTCAAGGTATTTGACCTTAATCATATCTGCTTGTTTGAACAGCAGTTGATGTGCATTGTGGCATCATTTAAATAACTCTTAAATTGAAAACCCATTTGATTGAGGATTCCATGCTTGATTTAAGCCAAAGGGACAAAACTTTGAAATTAATGTTAATCTCATTAGCATTGCTTGTGTCCCCTCTGATTCTATATTAGTTTTGCATTTATTTGAGATGTGTTTGGTGGAGTATGTACACTCAGTTGCCATTTTATTAGGTACACCCAGCTAAAACTAATGCAGTGTGCTACAGCAGCCCTGTAATAAATCTTATCTGTATCTGCAGCCTGCAAAATAACCAATAAGTTGAACAAACATTTAACACACGTTTGTTCAAATTATTGGTTAAACAAAAATTCAACAAAAGTAGGATTTATGACAGGATTGTTATTAGGCCTTGTTAGGTTGAGCTAGGTATACGTAATAAACTGACAACTGAGTGTATATAAAACATGTTTACTGTGCTTATAACTTACATCTAACGCCGGGAATTTACGTACACGATTCACCATGTTCGCCCTTTACAGCTGATGCCGTGCTAACCTAGTGTTTGTGTTCTGCAGTGTTCGACCAACTAGATCTGGTTACATATGAGGAAGTCGTCAAACTGCCATCGTTCAAGAGGAAAACACTGGTTTTGCTCGGTAAGAGTACAAGTGGTGTTCATTTGTCTGTGTAGGGCAGGTCAGGTGAAGTGGAAGCAGTAGTTGGGACAGTCAAAATGTTCCAAGGGCTTCTCCCTTAGTTTGCTTGCGGTCTCGATCCAATTCAAGATTGGTTCTGTTAACAGCTGTGGTCCTGTGGTTGTCTAATGAGCTTCACTGTCTTGGTTGGGGTAAATAATGCACGGATGTCAAAACGACACCAGTTTCTGTGAGCACTTTCAAGTCTTAAAGCCCCCCTCCAGTGTATTTTGGCATTTCTATGATATTTCATATTTTTCTGAGTCATTTCCTTACAATGTTGATCACCCACATAGTTCGCCAAATATTTCTCGACAAATGGCTTAATTTTGTGCTCAAAGTTGCAAAAGTTGCTTAGTTGTTAAAACGGGGTGGTGACGTATGACTATAGTAAATTCCATAAGTCATTCTCCAAGCTTGCGCAGGCGCACTGTCACGCCTCGTTAAAAAACTGTCACGCCTCGTTAAGTCAGAGCATCAAAACGATAAACATCGTTGTGAGCTAGTTAACCAATTTACCATGTCCTTTACAAAAACGCGTCGCAGTTTCACCTGCCACCGTCTTATATACGGTCTGCAACATGCATTTTACTGACGGCCGTTTTACCAATGCATCGGCGGAGACACCCCCCACACCCGCTGTAAAGTAAGTGCACCATAAAATGTAGTGGCAGTTATCGTGTGCAGTGCGTGACAGGACCATCAATTGTATGATTGATAACAGCTGATAGCGCACATTAGTTTCTATCATGACTAAATAACAGCTGCTCCTGCCAGACAGTAAAGTGGACAAAACTTTACAGTGTAGTGATGTTAACACAGCATATTGTTAGTGAACACTCCAGCCGGTCTGTTTTTGGTTGTCATGGTAATGTTACGTCCCACTATTAACCACACCCCCATTCTCTGTTTGAGAAAGAACGGCCGTTAAAACTGGCTGGAGGGGGGCTTTAAGCTTCTGCGCAAATCCCTAACATTGGTAATAGGAAGTTCTGTCCATCTCACCAAACTGCCAGTAGTGTAGTCAATAGGTCTGAGGTGAACCTCAAGTTAATACACCATTGATAGTGCTTAAAATGTCTTGTGCTGTTGGGTTTGACTTTTCCCAGAGGTTGTAGTAAATGATTTCTTTCTATTTTAACTCTAATAGAGTAACTGCTACCAGATCAGCCTTGTACTGCAGTGTACGATCTGACTTTAGTTTACATTAAGTATTGTTATCCCTAAGAAAAATGTGGACTTTTGTTTCATACCTCTCAGCATTCATCAAAACTGACACTCCCATTTGTCTGCCGGTACGGTGGTGATGGAATAATCCTTCTGAATGTCTTTGGAGCTCTCATTTCTTCTGGCTTTTTAGCTTTACTCAAACTCCTGCCTACATTTCCAGGTAAGAAGAAGGTTCACTCTAAATTCTTGTCTTCACGCAAGCTCAGAAGCTGTAGAGATGCAGTCATGACCCATAGCTCCTTATAAACAGTGTCAAACGTGGTTTCTATCATCTTTAACTGTCTTTTTCATGCGTAGATTTTCATATTTTTGGCATTATTTGCTCTCCTGGAATGATTTCTCACAACTCTGCGCTAGGTTAAAAAACATGGCATAAATCTTGTTGTTCAAATGTCTCCTCCTCCAAAAAGCATCAGGCTGAAACAGCACAATCCTCAACGCCAAATATTTTTAGTCCTTTTTCATTTATAGTCTTTGTAAGCATTCTACAGATTGCAAAAGCTTGATACATGTTTGTTTGATGCTACTGCATACACAATACATCGCCTGTTTAACCATCTGGTTCTTACACTGTGCAATTTTGACCACTCTTTCACATTACCCAGCTGTGTTGGTCCAACACAGAACAGGGAAAAGATTGGTCAAAATTGCACTGTGGAAGAACAACAGACTTTCCAACACAGTGGCAATGTACTGACATGCATTGAAGAATAGATTTTGATTTATTTTCAAGTCTATTTTCATACAATACTCAAGTCATGGATCAATGTAATCATCTCTCTTTGAAAAGCAATACCTTTGCATCACGACTACAATTTAAGAAATGGGGTATGAAGGCCACCGTCCTTGTTCTGTGCAAAAATGTTCAGCTTTAGCTAAGCTACAGTCTAGAAAGTGTGAAATCCACTATTAAACTCTCTTGGCAGTCACATGTTGGTTTGTTGCCAAGCAGTTAACCCACATGTGATTGCCAGGACGAAGATACCCATTCAATTTGGCTAAAGCTGAAAGCATTTTTGCATTGACCAAGAACTGAAGATTTCGATCCCCATCTCAGTGTAGTCGTTTTTCAAAGGGATTGTGAGGAGAAATGACTGTGGCATTAGGACAATGTGTTAAAATAGACTTGAAGAAAATCTATAAAAAGCAGACACCATTTTGAGGAAGCCACAATAAAGATTTCTGGAAGTGTACAGTTCTCTTTTACTCAATTTCATTTCGCGGAAAAGAATCCAAAACTATTAGTAACACGGGTTGTTCAATTTAAATATCAACGCACGAACCAGTTTATAGGAACCAATGGGTCATGAAAAGTGTCTCAATCGGAGCTGCTTGGTAGGCAAGGGTATGAACTTTTGAATCAGTTCATTCTCATATCAAATCATCAACAGCCACTGAGCTTGAATTTCAACAGATTAAAAACAAAGAACAAAGTGGACCTTTTTCCATGTGGATGTAGCCAGGAGTAACGCCACGCAGCCAAAGTTGAATATCTCTGGAAAAGAGAGCTCTGTCAGCTATTCACAAAGATGTTTCCATCAACATCATACTGGTGGACAACTGGAAGGTAACCCTTCTAATGAAAACTGATGTATGAATGCTTTTTTGAGATAACACATATGTTAAACTCAACTCAGATTCCACACAGCAATACAAGGCTGAGCTTGCAGCAACCTTAACAGACCGCCTCGGGAACGTAAACCTGACAGCACGACATGATAAACTTTTATGAACTACTGAAGGAACATAAAACCGGTGTACACTTCATTACACTACCAGTACTGGTAGGATCACTGATTGCTCAGTGAAATTCTTTGCCAGGATGCATAGTACATCATATTATAAATAGTAAGAATATTGTCTTGAAGATCAAGGACATGAAACTGCTCCTGTCACAGAAACTGGTATCCTTTTTAATATCAATGAGCCATTTACTAGAATTTCCACTCAGAAAGCAGCAAATACCATTTAATAGCAGCAAACACAGCTGGCAACATAGAACCAACCTCAACTTGGATCTGATCATCCAACCACTACACTACTGACACGCTTTACTTCATGTACAGATTCTTTACACGCAAACTAAGGGTACAGCCATAGGATCGTCCATGTCCTCTGCTGTAGCCAACTTGTGCATACAAGAAAACTTCTACTCCACCAGACATCTGGTGCCCTATATGACACTAAACTGCACAGCTTCATCTAATAATAACAGCAACCCTCACAGCAAGATTACAGGTGAGCTGTTCAAGCGTGGTAAGCTGCCATTCAAGGTACAAGGTAGAATTATTTATATAATGAGATATTTGCTGACAGGAGAACAACATATATCTTATATAATAAGTTTAACATCACAAACAACAAAGTTTAACTCGCAGAACATCTTAGCAAAGAGGAGGATAGAGAGGGGGAGGCAGCAAATCCGGGGGAAACTAAGCGAAAGAGGTACAGTTTAAGAAGTGGATAATGAGAATTTCTGACCGCGACCATAATGGACACTGCTATATCACTGGGGACCACTTAAAGTGACTCCTTTAAGTGGTTGGAGCATATGGCTGGAGTCTGCACTTGTCACCGACCAACTACATTTTTAAAGGACGGGGCTGGACTGTTTACATTTATATCTTAGTAAAACACTCAGATGCAATATGTACAGTGTAATGAGTTGTGGTTTGCTTGGTGGTGAAATAATACCACTGTAGAGGGACTAGTTTATATGAAACTGAGGACAAAATTCACACTTCACCCAAAGCTAATGGAAGTTTTAGTCAGATCAAGTGTGTATCTGTGTTTTCTGGCAGTATCTTAAAAGTTTATTGCTTGGGTTCTGTCAACCAGGACTTGTCCCTCCACCACAGCTCAGCAAGGAAACAAATATTAATATTAAAAAATTTCATATTAAAACGACTAGAATGACTAATCAACTTGTCCAATTCAGACTGCTGAAGCCTAAAATTAGCTTCAGCTGAACTTTAGAGGTATGAGGATTTTGTCCGTCCTCGTTTCTTACAGAGTAGTCCCTCTGTGGCGATTTTACCTTTGAGACGCTGCTACACCTTTAACCCCACCCCCAACCCCCGGAAGGAAAACTGGAATGGTGTATGAGTTCACATGCAAAACGACAAGAACCCGTAACAATAGACTAAATGAACACTGGGAAGGGGGTCAAAGTCATCGACCAGTTCCCCATTCACATTAGGCACCTGAGAAAATCATTTGCTTAAGAATTGTGAACTTTTTAATACTGAACATTTAGCGAGCGTGCAACCATCACTAGCAGTTGGGTCATAGTTTAGAAGTGTCTATTACTGGATTGACCAACTTCTTGTTTAATTCTATTGTCTCTGCTGTCTCCTTTCATTCAGGTGCACATGGAGTTGGTAGGAGGCACATCAAGAACACACTCATTACCAAACATCCTGACCGCTTTGCCTACCCCATCCCTCGTAAGGAGACACTCATAAAAAAACATACAAGTGTAACAAAACAGCATGAGGTAGTCACTTATGTCGCATCAGATCACCTGCAATGCATAAACTGACTCATCTAAACACTCCCAAATCAGTCCACTGAAGTGGTTTGGATCTCCGATGGTGGCCAGATTATTGTCTGGTATGAAAAGCAAATCAGGAAACCAAAGGGCATCTACAGAAATTAAAAGTAACATGTCTGTGCTGCTTATTCTCAAACACATTAAACCTACTGCAGGAAAACACCGAGCACCGCTATGATCTGAGGAGAGACAGAGTTTGATCTTAATTGATGCTCAAGATTTACATGTATCACCCTATGTAACATAAAAGTGCACATACACTCATTAATTCTTTCAGCGCTACCATTTTCATCTCTCACTCTTCCTCACTGTCCGTCTTTCTGCTCAGACACGACTCGACCTCCTAAGAAGGACGAGGAGAACGGAAAGAACTACTACTTTGTGTCTCATGACCAGATGATGCAGGACATCAGCAACAATGACTACCTTGAGTATGGCAGCCATGAGGATGCCATGTATGGAACCCGGCTGGAGACTATCAGGCAGATCCATGCACAGGGCATGATCTCCATCCTGGATGTTGAACCACAGGTAATAAAGAAATGAAAAAGCCATTTTCAAACGTGTATCATTGATAAAGCTACAGCAGCACAAGGACAATGTGCAGATTTATTCAGCCACAAATTGTAAAAGTCAATAAAGTAGCTTTTCTTATACTCAAGGAATTAAATAAATGTTGCATGAACATGGACTTCGACACATGACAACGAACAAAACATACATGATTTCAGTAACTGTAATGCTTAGCTAGCCACATTATGGCTAATTAAAGTAATGTACTTCCTACAACAAACCTGCTACATCACATACTATGGTTCAGGTTACGCATACGGCCACCTTCCTTGGTGGCTTTTTGCTGCTAAAGAAAGTCAAACTTGTTGTAAACTACCCTTCATGTGTTTAACAGTCTGTTTCTAATTTTAAATAAATTCTTTAAAATTGACGATATAGTTTTTAATGTGGTTTCCCAAAAATTCCCAAAAATAATGTTATTTCACACTTGACACCATGTAGGCTTTTTAAAGAATTTGAAAATGTAAATGACAGGGCATAAAACAAAAGTCTGTTGATATTCAAAAATCAAGACTATAGACTTGTGTTTTATGTACTAGATGCCAAATATCGTGCAGCTACCACAGCATAACGTGTGTGACAGTCCTGTCATTTCTCAGTTACGCCATTATGGAACATTTCAGTGTTAGTTTCCTGTTTGTGTCTATTTTTATACAAATTACAATGTATGGGATTAAAGGTCTCAAATTACTAAACAATTAAAACGTTGAATATCATTACGGAATCATAAATATGTTTTACATTACATGGCAATGGAGGCATATTTCCAGTTTTGTTTTGATTTATCTATTCAAGTAGCCTCCTGTGTATACAATCTTTAGCCGCTTACTTGCAGAGATCCCGCATTAAACGTCGAAAAAGAGTTACAGTTCATTGGGCAGTTTGGGTGGAACAATTACAGAATTACAATCAAACTCTCTCTCTCTCTCTCTCTCTCTCTCAGGCACTAAAGATCCTCAGGACAGCTGAATTTGCTCCCTATGTTGTCTTCATCGCAGCGCCCACCATCACCCCAGGCTTGACTGAGGTATGCTCTCAAAGATTTTCTTGCATCCTCTCTCACTCAAGTTAGTTTCAACTCCACTTTATTTGCACGTACTAACTCTCAATCAGTCCAAATGCAGTCACACTGCCATTTTAGTCTCAATTCAGAGGCATTTCATCTAAATATTTCTTACTAACACTTTCTGAACTTGCACTGTTGGCAAAACACAGCGATGCGATGCCTCGACAATCAGAGTAGACCGTTACATTGAAGCCTAATTTGAAACCACATTTTCCCAGCATACATCAAAACAGATGTGTATCTTGTGTACTGGCTACAGAGATCAAAATAACCACACTTTGTTGAAGAAAGGTAAGGCTTGACTATGAAAGCAGACCAGCAGGGGACACTGGGTTTGCTTGTTGTGTTCAAACAAGCAAACCCGGAGATAAAACAGCCTTAATTTCTGTTTCTGTCATCCTTTTTGCTTCGCTCAGTGTGTCTCTAACTGCACGTGCCTTGTATGCTTTATGCATGTTTGTATTTTCTTTGGCATGCTGTCTTTCATTTGCACTCAAGATTCCAAAGTGGTGCCGGAAGCTGCCTGTAAGTACTAGTTAAATGGTGTGAGTTTAGCTTGTTTGGAATTTGTAGAAAGGCTTGTCTGGCCTCTGTGTTTGTGCAGCTCTAGTAGTTGACTAGCTCTGTCCACTCTTATTCCTCTTGATTTCCTCTAATCCCTCTAATAATCCTCTTAATTGTGTGCTTTCTCAGTAGTGCGTCTTTACTTTTTCTTCAACTTTATGCATCGTTGTCTCCCTCTGTTCAATTTTTACTCTCCTTCCTGTATCCTGGATGAATTTGGTCGAAATACCTCATTGCAATTCTGATCAATATTGTGATTTAGATTGCAAAATTCAGGCCTGCATTGACAGTCTACATATTAAACTAGACAAGTTTATACTGTGTGTTTATGCATTGTTAATTTCCTGACTAAACAATTCAGCTCACTTTGTATGAGGTTATATTACTGGTGTAGTTGATAGTACTCAAATAAGTAGTGTTATATTTATTGGCAACAACTACAAAGTTTTCCATTGGTAGTAAACATTTTTAAATTCTTGACTAACTGATAACTACCATTGAAAAATCTGCCCTGTAGCTACTTCAGGTTAATGTCACAGATGGACGGGACCAGCTGCTTCAAAGGCCCGAAACCCAGAGATCTTGCCTCAAATTGATAGGGTTATATAGCGATATGGTATACTTTAAACTTGAAAGTATATGGCTAGGGGCTAACTATTTGCTTGACAATACTGTGGTGTGATCAGCTACATCGTTATTTAGAGGAAGACTCGCCCTTCTGTTGGTCTTAAACAACAAAAATAAAGTGTTCATTCTTGGTTCCAAAAATTAATATGATAACAGCGGTGCTTTTTATCACGAGACGTTGACACTACCAGACTAAAGTTTTAGAACACCCTGATGTTCCTAGTTTGTATTGAAATATAAGTAGTTCAAGTCCAGTGAAAACCTTTAAAGAACAAAAGTAAGTAGCAAACTTTTACCAGAGTAAAAACAGTTACAGCACCAAAACTGGGACACTTAAAAAATTAAATCTAATGAGTTTTGTTCATTATTTCACTGTAGGCTCAACTGATGACTAACTGGTCTGTCTTCCTTCTTTAATTGCCTATTTAGTTGCTTTATTGTACAAATAAAGCTTCTGGGGTGTATTAACGCAGGCTGTTCAAAGGTGTTTACACACTGGGACAGCTGTAGAAATTTCTTTTTGCATCAACTTTAAGGCTTCATTTACTTTGACTGCGGCAGAATAACCAAAGAAGGTAAAAGCGAAACTGAGAAATTATGTAAATTTTAAGAGGTAATGTTTTCAGGGATCAAGAAAGAGTTAAAAAACGAGTTAAAAAATTCAAGTCAAGTTCTACAGCAGTGGAACTAAATGAAGCCTTAAAAGTTGAAGCAAAAATATCTACAGCTGTAATTTTCTACAAGTTAGAACAGCCTATGTTAATACACCCTCACAAGCTTTACTACATTATTGCAATTAATGAAGGAAGACAGTTGGTCCCTACAGTTAATGAACACAACTAATGAATTTAATTGTTAATTTTATATCTGTATATGTTTATTACCTGAAGAACTTATATTTTAATACCAAGTATAAACATCAGGGTGTGATAAACCTTACTGTAAGTGTAAATATTTGAAGTCCGGATCTTATTTACCAGATAGGGCTGCAACTAACAATTATTTACAGTGTTGATTAATCTGTTGATTATTTTTTCGATTAGCCTTGTTTAGTTAATCAAACTACATCTTATTGTATGAATAAAATAAACTTGTAAAATGTCAGAAAATTGTGAAAAATGTCAATCTGTGTGTCCCAAAGCCCAAGAAGGCGTCCTCAAATGCCTTGTTTACTCCACAACCCAAAGAAATGTAGTTTACAGTCAGAGGTGAAATTAAACCAGAAAATATCACCATTTAAGAAGCTGGAATCACAAATTTTCTATAAAAAGTTACTCTAGCCGATTATCGAAATAGTTGATGATTAATCGCTGCAGCTCTACCAGACAAGAGTTCCCTTTTTCTATTTTGGCCATCATTATAAACATATACAACCTGACCACAAATGGAGCCTTGAAGCACATCACATGTAACAAACAAACCAGCCACTGAACTCCTTCCCTCTTAATCTCAATAACAGGATGACTCTCTTCAGCGGCTCCAGAAGGAATCTGAGATGCTGCAGCAGACCTACGCTCACTACTTTGACCAGACCATCATCAATAATGAGATTGATGACACCATCCGACTGCTTGAGGAGGCCGTAGACCTGGTGTCTACCACTTCTCAGTGGGTCCCCGTCTCCTGGGTCTACTGACATACACTCAACGGCAATGAGCTCATCATCCTGGACAATCCATCTCTGATCTAACATGGATGCTAAACTTTCGTCAAATCCCCTTGAATCACGTCTCTTTCATCAGAATCATACATTACTGTAGATAAACTGTTGTTGAAAAAGAGGGAAATGAAGAAACTAATGACTCTGATGCCTCACTACAGAGACTTCATCCTGCCCCTACCCACTTTTTCTCAACAGCCTCAAAGGCATATTGTTGTGTACATATATACATATATATATATAAATGATAAAAAACTAAGTGAATATGGTTCTGTCCTAACATAGTTGAAGGGTGGGGAGTGGAGGGACAGTGTGGTAGATATTTTGTACTTTTCTTTTGTAATTGGATGGGTGGTAATAATGGAAAGGCAATAGCGAGCATGACCATAAAAAGCAGTCTTACGTGGGGTGCCTGTGTGTGTGTTGACCTTTTAGGCACTACTTGTGGTACTCTGTGTCCTCCTCTCCTAATCTCCTCGGCCCCTGTGATAAACAAGCCGAACTTTGAAGCACATTAGAAGCTGCTATAGTGGCGACAAGTAACTCCCTCAGCTCCACATGCAAGTTTGAGTGAAGCAAAAAAAAGCACAGGAAACTTAGCAGTTTCGTTGTTCCTCACTCTGGCCCCCCCCCCCCAAGCCCTTTTATTTATTTCACTGGCCCTCTGTGCCTGTCAGTTCGTTGAAGGAGCACACTGCTTCCCTCTTCGCTGTCTGTCCGTGTGTTGCTGTAGCCTGTTGTACCATGCTTCCCTTCCCAACCTCTGACCGTCTTTGTTTACATCTCAGTTTGCACACAATGGACAATGAAGAAGAAATTGCATTTCATCACGTCACACTTTCCATTTTGTCTTGCCTACTCTGGCCGTGTTAACCCCTCTCTTTTAATACATGAAATGCTAATCAGTGGACCTGGAATATTGTTCTTGGGGCATGGTCAGATATGAAAATGCACTTACATCTACCACTAAAAATGGCTCCTGAGCTGGAAAAAAACTAACGGAAAGAAGAAAAATAAACTGCCATATCAGAGCCTCGGGGAAGAAGTCGGTAACACCTATGCACACCCCTGGTTTCTGCCAGGCAGACCGCCACGACCATTTTCTTCTTTCCTCACACTCGAATAGTGAGCCACACTAAAATTAAAGTGTTCATAGGAATGTTGTGTGGAAAGGGAGAGCCTCATGTAGGTGGGAGAAATCCAATCCTAGAGCCACCATTTTGGAACTGTTAACTGTCGTCTTTAAAAATATAAAGAGTATTCTTGTTTTGAGGGAGAGAAAATAACTCTAAATTTTGTGTGTAAATGTTTCAATGGTGCGTACGTCATATGAGTGAATTACCAAGAGCCAGTGTATATTAATCCTTAAAAGAAGCTCAGTATGTGACATAACCTCTTCATGCTTTACCAGAAGTGGCACAACGCAGCCCCACTTACAGTAACTCAGTATGCAGGCACATCAGTTGAAGAGTCAAACAAAAAAAGTCAATGTTTTCAACTGTGTGGTGTGGTTGCTGTTGTTCCACCTCAAGTAAAGTGTTTTCATTTCAAGTCCTGTGTAAATTACCTCTGCAAATGACAAAAGCAGCTCTTCTGTATGAAATGTTGTTCTTTTTTGTTAATTCATTTTTAAAAAATATATTTCCTTTTACGTGTTTAAAGTAAACTGCCTCGTCTTCCTTCTGATTCTTTTCGGATGTGTGTGTGTGCGAGTGTGCAAGTTAATGTGTGGGTAAATACTTTTGGAGTGTTTTACATACAGATTATTTAGTTGAAAATGGATTTAATTCAGTCTAACACACAGAACTGCTTTTTAAGAGACTGTTCACAAAACAAACTACATTTCTGGATACCGTGTGGTTGCTCTTGTAAAGAGGAAAGATTTATCTTTTGGATTTCTCAATGATCCGATTTTAATGAGATGCTCCCGCAAGACACGACTATGTAAATCTACTCTATATTCAATGTCATGCCCACAAGGAAAGTGTAATGAAGGTCTATATAAAAATCACATTCTTCTCATAAATAATACAATATTGCATTGTTTGCTGTAGTCATAACTCCACTTTCTGCACCAGCCTCATTCTTTGAAAACTCATGGACGTACTTGTGCAGAAATAAAGCTCAGGACAAAGAGCTTCAAGGCCCCAGGTTAAGTAAGTAACACAGAAACACCTAATAAACCAATTTCTTTCTGCGTCTGTATTGATTTGAATTACAGGAGAGAAGGAGAGAGAGAAGTGTGGTCATTAAAAGAGGATTGCTGAGCTTCAGTGGAATCTGTTCAGGGTTTATTTGAATCAAAGGCCTATGCTGCTAAGGTTAAATGTGTTTGGACATGCATTTAATTAAAAGGTGTCATATTAATGTTTTCTTCGGAGGGGGGGGATTCAGTTACATGGCCAATAAAATGTATTCTGCTCTTATATGCACCATCAAAAATAAATAATATCTAAAAAAGTCCTCAGTGTGCTTTCCCTAAGGAAGCTCAAAATGTTTGTCCCACTGCATTAAAACATGTCTTTTCAATTATTTAAACTACTGGTTACAACTAAAAAGCATTTCATTTCAATTTCAAAAGCTCTACAAATTTTGTCACCATATTGCGTCCTGTCAAATTATTTGATGTCCTTTTTTTGTGTTTGACAGTAAAGTTAAAATGTAAGACACAAGAACTACAAATAAGTCTTTTTTTTCCAGACACACGCTCTGGTTGCCCCTAAAAGCACACCCATAAAGAATATCTGAGTTCACACCAAGTTCAGAATAATGAATATCAAAAACAGCAGACTGAGGTTTGGTCATCAAGGACATGTAGAGTGTCTGCCTGCAGGCTACAGCTTCAATCAGATAAGCGAGTGATGCAAGAACCTGCACAATATGAGCGGTGCAGTGTGGGAAGTTTTAAACGGGACGCCACAATTGGAGCAAAAACTAAAGGAAAACACTGACTTCTATTAAAAAAGTCTCAGCTTACCCAAATTACAAAAAATACTTTCTCATTTACTTCTAGTGGTACCTAGCCGTGCAGATAGTTTGGGCCCACTTTCTGTCTCTGAGATTCCTGCCTCCACCTCAGTGTAATGGAGGTAAATGGAATTTCCTCCACTGTGCTGAAAGCGTTAAAAAAAGACATTAAAAATCAGCAACTACATCTCTTTACATCAACATAATAACTCTATTCCCTGGATAATCCACAGACCTCACTGTCGACACTTTTTATTAGAACTGCTTTCTACCAAAGAAACAGTCTCCATCAAAACTGGATTTTCCAGAGTGACAACACTGATTATGGAAAGAGATGCTGCTGTTGAATATTTTAAATGTAATTATTCTATGCTGCAGGTGCCACAACAAAACTCCAATGTACTGTTGTGGAGTTGGAAACATGACACATTGTGTTTCTCTGCAATTTATGTGAACTTTAAATTCGGTGTACAGAGCAACAACTTCACTGTTGAACAACCTCACTAAGGAACTGATTCTATAACAGATTTCATTTCAAGACATTAACGTAAGTAGGTCTGATGAGTTCCAGTTATTTATTATGAAATATGTTTAACTCGGGATGTTTTCAGGCAAGACTAGTGTGAACTAAAAACAAAGCTCAGAGGCAGTGCAAATAAGGTTAAAACAAGGTTTGTTTTGTTCATGTTCAGAAAACAGGTCATCAACTGGCTGGCCTGTGGAAACAGTTGACGGTTAGAAGGCTGGGCAGGTGGGCTGAAAGAGTCGGTAGGACAAACAAAAGGCTGGGAAGGCCGGCAGAAACAGTCGGGAAAACACTCAGAAGGCTGGGCAGGAGGGCAAAAACCACTGGGAGGATGACTTCCAGGCTGTCGAGGAGGAAAACTGTCAGCGGACAATCAGAACGCTGGACAGGTGGGCAGAAAGGACAAAAGAGACCAAGATCCCAGAATGTATATGGTATTGTACAGGAGGCTGGCCAGGAAGCTGGAGAGATGTGGTCAGAAAGAGGCAGGGATACCAGCGTGCTCGACTGCTGGGAGATGGAAAGCAAGCAGGCAGGCAGCCAGCTGGAGACCAGGGCAGGCCGGTAGCTGTTGATCAGAGCAGTCTGGGCAGTGGAGAAACCTAAGACCTTTAGGAACCGTCTACAGTACACAAGGCTCGGATTTACAGACTTCACACTTCACTCTTCAACTGGTCCACTGCTGGCTCATCAGGCTGGTTACAAGCTGTGAGACTTAGGCTTGAGGCTAGCAGGTGGAGATGCAAGTTGGACAGCCTTTATTCTTAAACGCTGGATTTGGATTAGGAGGAAAAATCCACAAACCAACTCTTTAACATGCATGGAAATAGGGAGAAAATGTAGGAATAGCAAAACAGAAAGGCTCTCTCTTCCAAAGAAAAGACAGACATGCAATGGATGTCATAGATACTGAGTTAAATGATAAGGTTAAGGTAACAGAATGACAATAACTAAATAGCAGGCTGAAGGCTAGCCGGAGGGGAGACAAGCTGCAGAGCAGACGACGACGGTGAACTACTGGGCTGCTGCAGTGAGCTGCTGGGAGGCCCCAGTGAAGCACTGGAGGCCACCAAGCATGAACGGTTTGCAAGGGTTGGTGATGGCCTGCAAGTCCATTTCTGGCCAGATCTTCCTGTCACATTTGACATACTGTTTTTTAGGTGTGGTGTGAACTCGAACGCAAAACTCAAGAGGCAAAAGGAGGAGCAGGGGAGCAGGAGGAGCAATGGGCAAAATCCCAAACAGGCAGAAGAAAAAGGTTTCACTGATGGTGGTGCCAAAATACACAGACACACGCTAGTTGATCGGACTGGAGATTAAACAGCCATGTATCGTACACGCTGATGACACAAGTATGAAACCTTCTTTAAAAAATTTTTTTTATTGTAGGTCACAATTTCTGCTTTATTAATAAGGCAACACACTATCCACATTTTTGTTGACAGGTAACTCTAGTTGAGGTGATGTCAGGCCAACATGTCGAACCAGAAAGCTTGAGAACACTCTGACTCTTCGTCTCACAATTTAAAAACAGGCCATTTTCTTCTCAATTTCAGAAAAGCTGACAGTTTGGCGATAAAAGGTCTTCCCCTGACAGCAGTGATACGCTGCCTATCCGTTCCCCGGCCATCCTTGTGTCCAAGGTTGAACCTATCAGTCTTGTGAGACGCGGTGAGTTGATAGTTGACTGATGTTTTACCTCAAGAGAAAGACAAGCGGGCCTGATGGAATAACTCAGTGCTAAATGGACCAGGGACTTTGCTGGCTCATCTCGGGTCTTCGCTTCATGGCGGATTGTTGTTTTTCCTCCGCCGTGTGTTTGCAGAGATGGCTCCTTAACTGTGTACTCTGGCTCTGAAGCACAGATATGTCACTGCTTGCGACTTGTTATGAATTGGTTGCTTTGAGCTGAGAAAGCAGGAAATCCTGTGATATGATGAGAGGTCAGCCGCCACTCGTGAAACATTTTCTGGCGCTTGTCTTGTTTTGATTTACTGGATATTGGAAGCATTATCTTCTATCGGATATTGCCTGAGCCACTGTAATAATTCCTCTGCAAAGACTATAGCAGCTTAACATGAGTTTTTCGAGTAAATAGAAGCTGTAACCTGTTGGGTATTTATCAAAGGCTTCTTTTCACAACCTCATTACAAAATATCTGGAGACAAAGTGGTGAAAGTCTGTAAAACTGATGAGATTTTTAGTTAATCGTTCAAATGATTTAAAAAGTATATTCTACTACTTATTCTAATAATTACTATTCTATTACAAATTAATAATTTTCAGAGGTGGAAGGTAAATATATATATTTACTCAAGTAATGTACTTAAGTACAAATTGGAGGTACTTGACCTTTACTTAAGTATTTTCTTTTCATGCTCAGAGGGCGGTATTGTACTTTTTGAAATTAACTTTTAACAACTTTGATCGTTTAATGTAGAAACATTTCATGGTTCCACCTTCACAAATGTGACGATTTGCTCCTTTTCCTTTTAATTATTTTAAGTTCTTTTTAATAATTTTGAGCTTTGTAATACTGGTTAGACAAAACCAGCATTGTGAAGGTGTCACTTTGAGCTCTTGGTAACTGTGACTGTAGTTCTCACTGTTTTCACTATTTTGAAAATCGATTATATAATGGTATAACAGTCACAGTCATTTTTATTTCTCAAATGAGAAATTGTTACTTTTAATATATTTTTAGATTATACTTACATACTTTTACTTTAGTAACATTTTCAATGCTTTTGCTTCTAACAGTATTTTTACAGAGTGGTACTGGTATTTTTACTTAAGTAAAGGATCTGAATACTTCATCTACCACTAAGACAGACAGAAAGACACACACACACACACACACACACACACCTGAGCAACTTGACTGCCATTGTTTAATAGGAAAGTTAGCCTACTGTTTTTTTTTTTTACTCTTTTTATCATGCCAGCAACTTTTACAAACAGAACTATGCTACATATTCAAAACTTCTGCTTTTAGTACAGTAATATTTAGTAAAGGCTTTTACTAAGTACTAGGATTTGTGTACTTTTTCCGCCACTGTTCTATCTACAATCTACTGGCTACAATCTCCAAAGCATGGAGATGAGCTGAAACACAGTATGACAGTATAGCCTGCTAATAATACACTTCTTAGAGTTTGCAGTTGCCAAGTCCAGGCACGTTTATGGTTCTGCAAAATCATCTTAGAAAGCAACAGAGATGTTGTTCTACTTGCTCTTAAACTTTTCTTCAGTTATGTCTTTCACATTTAAATAAAGTTTATAATTCTAAAGCAGTATAATAAAAAATGTAAGGTAAAGTTAAGATAGGATAGATATCTAATGTGTTAGTGGTTGCACCGTACAAAGTAAGTAATGTAATGACTCAACAGTGATGGTGAAAGCCATCTACTAAAGCACAAGAGTTTGACAATGGACTGCATTATAGTTTACTCTCAGTCTGAGCAGTATGTGTTTCAGCACAAGGTCTGAGTTCTCATGAACTGGACATAAAGATAAAACTGCAATAAAAAGGAGTGCTCCTTATGTTTTGACTTAAGTCTTTTCTCTGCCCTGCAGCTTGTTTAAGTGCAATGTGAAAAGGTGCGAAGGCCTTGATGATATATGAAACCCTTCATAAAGAACTGTGAGATATGCAGCATCTCAGGTTCATCAGCAGATACTTTGATGAAAAGCGGCAACGTCCTTCAGAATCCTGCATAATGTCCATCCCACTCACGTCCCACAAAGATGATCATGATGTATAATCATCACGATTTGTTCTGCTGTTGAATTGAGACGTATGTTTTCGGCTACACTTTGTTACTATAGAAACTGTTTCCTGCGTGAGAGAAACGTCTGGCCTTGTCAGGTAATTACACACCGAGAGCGGCTTTGCTTTTATGCTTGTGTCACTCTGCTGCTCTGAGACTTGTGGCTGAGAAAATGGAATCAAACTCTAATGGCTACATGACTCTGTTGAAAAAACTACTGATCAGGTGTGATTAGATTCAGTGTCAGAAAACTTTAATGTCTTTCACAATGTGACAAAAAGTGGAAAATTCTGCTGCAAGACTTGTGAAAAACTACACGACAATCTCACATTTCTTCTGTTTTTCTTCTGTTATTTGTTTCACAGAAAGAATTAGCCGATTATTGATTATTGATTATTGATGAATTATTGATGAATTTATCACTGACTAACTGACTAACTCGCCCCCCCCCAAAAAAGGTCTCAGGACATTCAGAGAAACTTACAAAACACACATGAAAATGAGTAGTAAAGAGTAATTTAGGTCCACTGGCTCTCTAAAATGTCATAAAGATTCCCTTTCTTTAGTGTTTACCTTTCAGCCAAATTTAAGTTCAGCGCATGCAGTTAAATTGCTAAGTTATTCAGGGTACTAGAATTTCATTAGCTTTACTCTCGTCATTAACAGCGAGCAAAAGTCTGCTGGGGACTATAAAACCACACATTTGAAAACAGGCTTCAAATGAATTACTCTTGTTTTTCCAGACCAACATGTTTTGTAATCAGATCACTGTGATTCTACAATTTGTTACTGAGGTTGGTTGGCTGGTTAATGAAAAACAAATCACAAATGACACTACTTTAATTAGATAATAATACTGACTGGCTAAACATCACAATATGAAACAATTAGAATCTATAATCCAGATGGATTGATTAACATTTCCTACTCAAAGTCACCTTGACAGAGATACTGGCTGTTTTGTTGACCAAAATTGTAACCTGCCAACATTATAATCACACCAGTTTGTGCATTTATGAAACCCTATATGGATCTAACAGGCAACAGATGACCAGAAACAGGCTAAAGTCTGAATTCAACCTTAAGCACTGTACTATGTGGCTGTTGCCAGACATGTTTGTGTTGAATTAATGGAATTAACTCACATATTAACATGAGTGCATCCTGCCCTCTGAAACCCATCTGCAGGACTTTGCACTGCATAGACAAACAAGACTTAGCATACCGAGAGCTTGCCTCCAAGACCGAGCAATGGGGTTTTCACCACTTGTACATGAAAGTCAGAGTCATAAGCTCTGTTAGATCTGTTCAGTCAGTACAAACAAGCTTGTGGTGCTTCTATGTAAAACATACAGATGATCAATGTTCACGGTATAAATACATTGAGGCAAGAACCCTAAATCAAATAATGTATTAACCTACAATAAGAAAGTGTGGAGATTGCATCAAGCCAGCTACGGAGAGTCAGATTAAGACTGATATTTTATCAAATGCCAAAATACTTAAATCAGGCCAAAAAATGTCATGCGAATTGAAATGAAATGTAACATGTCATGGATACAACAAGAATTGTTTGCGGGGATGGATTGGAAGTCAATGTTTTTAACAATTACTTATTTCTAGCACTATCTTTACACCTTCTTGGGTGAATCTTTACATCAATACCAACAAGACAAACACAGTAACACACCCTAACTTCACTCTGTCTTGGTTCACATCAGACTCTTGATTCTACTGACTGCAGATGTGCTCCTTACACTCACAACTGTAACCCATAACTCAGCAGCAGGTAGGAGCCAAAGAGGAGATGAAAAGCTCAACAAAGACTTTACTTCCTGAGGCAGCTTCAAAATTCTGGATCAAGCATCAGCTCCTTATTCTGTTTTATTCAGTCCATTATCACATCATCGATTACAGTATGGTACGGTGGCACGGACAGCCAAGCGGTAAAGAAGTTATATCGGATTGTCAACAAAGCATCCAAAATCATAGGCAACCGACTCCCCACAGTTAATTCCCTTTATAATCATCAGACTGTAAAGAGAGCAAAGAAAATCATTTCTGGCCCACCACACCCATAGCTCCTTCCCTCAGGGAGGCGCTCTAGGTGACTTTCTTCCTTAGCCATCAGGACTTTTTAAATCCTCCCTATAGTTGCCTCCTCACACACACTACTAATACATTCTTGTATTATTACACAATGTTATGTGGAGGGTCTACAATTCTCCATTTGTATACGTGGTGCAGAGTTTAACATACTGTACCAAAAACAAATTCCACTGGCCTCTGTTGTGTGGCTAAGAAAACAATCTCATATACGTTATTTAAATATTACACAAACAATAATATAATTGTTTAATGATACCATTACTTCTAATAAAACAATGTGCTGTACTGCTGTACTGACTGTGCTGTGCAACAGTCCAAAATAAGAGTGTAATTATTCCAACAGATATATATGATTTACTAGTGTATTGTACAGCTTAATTACAGAATAAGTAAGGGAAACTAAAGTAATTAAGAAAACCAAGCCATAATGTATACAGCAATTACAGTTATACATATTACAGCGTACAGTTTAATTTTTGCACATGCTTGATTTATCTATTTATTTTCTTAATTATCTTTGTACTATTTGTATTGTAACACTGGGATTGTATAGACATTGTAAGGTTGTTGTTTGTTTTCTTTAACCTATTTGTAATATAGTTCTATATTTATCTTTGCTCAGCTTTGTTGTCCTTGTTTTTAGCCCTATGTATATTTCTATCTTCCTGGAAATGTTCTGGAACATGTGTGTACACTGACAGCAACTTAAAACCAAATTCCTTGAATGTAAACAGATAGCCACTTGACCAATGAAGCAAAATCTAATACATATCCAAGCTCATGTTGTTTAGAATACAGTTATATACTAAACAGTTTTTTTTGACAGACTAGACTTGGGGCACCAGCCCTCCTTAAATACACAAAACACATGATATTCGCCAAAAAAGCTCATCATCAAGCGGGCAGCTTTGAGAAGCGTCACGTCGTGTTGTGAGGATCCATCACAGGGGGCATCCTCAGCATTCTAAACAGACGCGCTCTGTGCCCGCAAGCCCAGCTGGAGACGGCCGCTGCGCCCCAGCTTTGCTCCAGCTCCAACAGGAAACTGGTGGCGATTCGGGTTCCGCAGTTAGATTTCCAAGAGTTATCGGAGGTGCTTGTGAAAACTTTTAGGCTCAGTTTGCAGTGTTTTCGGAGTTTGCCGACGGCAAGACCAGCTCCGCTTGTGCGCAACAGCTGGGCGCAGGTTTTGGGCGCACAGTGCAGGACTCCGTGGACACGACGGAGACGCAGCAGCCCAGTCTATTACACGGGCTTTTAAGAGCGAAAGCAGCGCACTAAGCAAGAATCAAGACCCAGGGGCTCCTGTCAGTGATGCACAGGGGATCCAAATGTTTCTGGTCAAGCTGAGGACTGCGGATCAGCGTCAGAGAATAAACGTTTCTGAAGGGAGCGATGGGCTACTATTCACCACGGGTAAGAAACAACACCACTGTCAGTGTTTACCACACAACACAGTTAGGCTAAAAGTTGGTCATTTTGATAGATAAGCACACACTAACTCTAAGTCACTACATGATGTTTT
This sequence comes from Lepomis macrochirus, assembly GCA_024633595.2. NCBI lineage: Eukaryota > Metazoa > Chordata > Actinopteri > Centrarchiformes > Centrarchidae > Lepomis > Lepomis macrochirus. The sequence goes on from JALXJV020000025.1 coordinate 8,884,523, forward strand.
TCATCTGCTAAAACAGTTTTCCAATTCAATCTCCTGTGATATGATTATAACATTCATTATTAGGTTAATTACATAGCCCAGTAAGATATATTTATGGTGACTTCATCATATTTTCTCTCTCTTTGTATGGCTAACGTGTCTTATTCGGGCTGTTGATACAGATGTGACTTTACCGCCATTAAAATAACCTTATTCCACGAATGTTCAACTGAGTATTACTGAGTCTGTTGAACAATGAATCAAATGTCAGCCTGCATGTCTGTCGCTGTGTGTCTCTGTCCTGTAGCAATGATGGAGCTGGAGTGTCGGGAGCAGGCTAAGTCAAGGGGCTTCAGAAGCTGAGCGCGCTCAACGAGCACGTGAGAACGGCCCACCGGGACAAACGTTGCGGTCACGGTGGCAAAAACTCTTCTTCAGACCGGGACGAGCAGCATAGAAAACCACGTGCTCACTATGTTTTATGAGCAGTAAAAAGCAATACGTTTGGCACTGAACGATATTTTAAATGTATTCTAAACATGAAGCTATAGGCCTGTCTATTCATATTTTTCTTTTATGTTTAAAGAAATACTATTAACATCATGCACATACTGAATTCTACTGGCTAAAAACCGTCCTGCTGCACATCATGACTTCTTATGGAGGACACTGTGGATCCCTGCACTAATAGTAACCAGGAGAATTACCATGATTACTTCAAACCTCTGTGCTCTGGCATATCCCAGTCCATGTGCTTGTAACTCCCATTAAAGGCAGAGTTCGCTAGAGATTCTGCAGAGATCGGACTGAGTCAAGATGAGACTACAGGACCCCAGGTTGCAAATCAGTGTGGGGAATAGCATCCAGTCTCAAGAAGAGCACTACTTTACATCACAAGAGCGTAATGCATACATCTGTCCAAACACAGACAGACCTCACAATTGACATGCTCTTCCTGTCCTTCAGCACCTTATAGTAAGTCCAAGTCTACATTTTGTCAATGCTGCCAGATGTAAAGGAAATAGATTGGCTTGAAATGCAGTTTGTCGCTGTCCAGTGTACAACAGTCACACACAAATAATAAGTACTAAAATAACACAAATAAAATACAAATGCAAAACCAGATGCGATGCATCATCAATCGTCTCTTCTCTTGGAAATCACAAACTTCCAGGTACAACTGTTTACACCACCTGTAGCTTGACAACATCAACCACAGCTGCAGAACATCTGCTTCCACAAAATTGAAAAATGAGACCAAATACAACCACCAAATGCAATGTCCATTAATAACCATAAACAGCAAAAAAGCACTGCCTGATGTGATCCCAAAAGTTGCATTCAGAAAACACAGCAAGATAAGCAAGACAATCACTGCTTTAGAGAGCAAAAGTATGAAGCAGTTCCTACCATTGATGCTCAGTTTGACTGGTGGAGACGATCGCCCAGGACTCTCTGAAAAAGCATATGAAGAATATTAAAAACCAGCCAATGCCTACAATTAGTCATAGAAGGCGCCTTTTACCTTTTGGTTTTACAAGTTAGTGAGTTTGAAAAGCTAGAAAACTTCTTGGCCAAGTAATTTTTGGATCACACGCCGTTTATTGGCAAATTATTCTGTAGTATTAATAAACAATGCTATTAAAACTCCTGCAGACTACTGTCGTCATGTTAGGGCTGTAAAATCCAACTTATTGCCCTTTAAACATTTTGCAGACAGGCAGGTAATCATTAGCACTTGCTTGATGTCAGATCACATCTCTTAAATTATCTAAATAATCCTAAACTGTAGCTGAACTCAAGCACACATACATACAGACACACTCTTCATCACCGTTCTGACACCTACAAAAAAAGTGATGGGTGTCAAAACAGCTGCAACACAGGCTATATTGTAACACACCGGTGGTTTGGGCTCCAGCTTCAGTAAATACATCTCCGCTCAGCGAGGATTCGCTTGACGTCTCGTTTCATTAATATCGTCAGGAGCCGACGTTGAGCTGTTTCTCTTCTTCCTGCTGCTCCCAGGTGTCGGAGGATTCTGTTACCTGGGAAATACCAGCCTGAATTAAACCACACTGTGAAATGATACCGTATTATCCCTCCTGACGCAACGGGACAGCGTGTGATCATAATGTGAATTAACATTTCACGGTGAATCACCTCCCATGATGCACACTTACCTCCCATCTTTATCTTAACTTGAGGATGTGTTGTGTGTTATTTAAAGCTCTAAAACTGGATGTGATTATATCATGATGCTCTGAACTGCTGAACCACCACACTTCTGTCTATGTTTCTAGTGACTTTTCACATTTTAAAACTGTTGGTTTAAAATTTTGTGACAACTTGTTAGCTTACTTTTACAGCTGCAACTGACAACTCATTGTCAATTTATCTGGCAATTAAAGCAACCCAACACAATTTCACGGAACCCAAAGAATAACTCCCATTAAATTCAAATTGTCTTTAAAGTCCAAACAGCAGTCCAAAACACACAAAAAAAATCTATTGTTGGTTATTGTTCTGTCAAACTACAAATTTCTGCACTAGTTATTTTACACGGAAAGTTCCATCTAATCAGAGTCATTTAAATATATTTAGATGGTCAATAAATCTGAGTTGCATCTTAAAATTCTGAACAGCCTGATGAAATGAGCTGCTGTTTATGCCACAAGGACCTACCACACACAGAATTAAGAATGTTAAGATAGCACACAATACAGCACTGAGCTATAAGTCCAGCTATAGCTATAAATGTATCACTGCTGACAGGCTATTAATATAGTCCGACTCCTACAGGAAGCTATATAGACAAGCAGTGTAGTGTCCTTAGACATAGACACAGATACTACAGTCTTTCAGCATACAGAAACATTGCAGCATTTTAATCGCTGTGACCACTTTACATTTCTGGGACTTCTTCACTAGAAGCTTCTCGATCTTCCCTCCAGGATAGCGGCTCTGCATTGTTACAAGTCAGGTAGCAAAGTCTAAAATTTACCAACTGCTTATGACAATGAGCAAATGCTGAGCACAGCTTCTGAGCTCGTTCTCTCCGGGCCTTTTCTTTCTTCTGGATGCAGCCTTTCAAGGCAGTAATAGACATTTATGCTTAGTCTTGAGTATTAGCACCACAATCTGCATTAAGCATTTGCATTAATGGATATTTTTTCCTCTCAGCTACTGAGTCTAAAACCAGCTAAGCTTGCCTCAGATTACTGCCTTTTCCTTTCGGTGTGGGATCTCATATCGCAAACAACAGAGCCAGTGGGCTTCAACACAAAATCTCAGAAATACAGACTGATCCTGAGCACACAAACACATACTTCCCCTCTAATTTTGGACTTCCCACACATGAACCCTACACTGTAACAAATACAGTGCATTATAACCTATGACAAAAATGCCACACTCTTCTCTACAGCTTCTAATATCCTAATTGCTGCTTTTGTAGTCCTATGTCACTGTAAACTAAACTTTAAAATTTGACTGCTGGTGGAACAAAACAAGACATTTCACAGGTTGGTCTTTGAGGATTGGAAAGAAATTGCCCCCCCACACACACACACAATATTTCCAACAATTAAAACAGTTTATTGAGAAAATAATCAGCAGATTAATTAATGATGACAATAATCATTACAGTTCTGACTATCATTGGTTTAAATAAGGCTTCTATCAGGCCTGTTAACACCTGTCATTGTTAAATGATAATGGAAAATGCTCATAAATTTTGACACAGTCAACTGCTTTAGCATAATTTGTCTGTACCACTGCTAATGTTAGTCAACACGCAAACTAAGCCAAACTGTAGTACCCGGCAAAAAATAAGAGGAGTCTCTGAGCAATAAAAATGTCTGCTTATCTTTACTATAGATTTCCCTTTTATTACTTCCCTGAATGTTTACATCCCATTTCAATTCAACGCTTTAAACGTATTATTATATTGTAAGGTGACTGAAGTCTGTACAGGGACCACAGATGATAAGTAGCATTTTGGCTAGATTAACTGGCGCATTTACAGCAATGCTAATTCGGTGAACTGTACCTGTTAAATAAACAAATTAAATTACTGCTTACAAGCTGAACTTCAACACAAGATAGCCAGCACGTAGGCTTATGTAAATACAGTAACGTTATGTTTCCCATTTTACCATTACAGCAGTAACGTTGAGATATGAAAGCCCTCTACGTCAATTACGTAAATCTGCGCTCACAGTTCACACACCTGACGTCTTTTCCGGCTTAATTGGGAAAACGTGTCAATTAAACGTCTTTTCTCATAGTAAACAGAAAACGAGGTAACGTGTCAAATAGACTATCTATATTTGCCTGTTTTATACAGTCTATGGTAGGCCTATTGGCCAGTAGTAGCCAAAGTATTTTTTTAAGACATTTGTTTTTTTAAAACCCCTCAAACATGGATTTGGTAAAACTCCAAATGCCTGTAGCTACTCCCACCTGTAGCAAAACAGTTTGTTTTAATAATTCAAACAAAACTAACAAGCCAGAGCGTATTGTGTTGGTTATGATTCTTCGGGTTCAGGTGCTTACCTGGTCAGATATTTGACCCATAAATCCACCAAAATCCATGAAAGCAGCCGGAGTCGAAGCGTCATGAAGACAATTAGTTTCTCTACCCATAATTCCTTGCAAACACCTGGCGTGACAATTTTCCATTCTGTACAACCCCCCATGAAATCAAACACATGCATCATCAACCATCTTTACACTAATAGTGATACATCCACAAAAATACAGGTATGTGATTAAGCATTATTAAGGGATTTGTCGTTAGTGATGTTATGTAAAGCCCAAGCTGCCAGCATATGTCAGTGGATGTGAACATGACAGATTCAAGTTTTGAAAAGATATTGAAACACTATAAACTGAGGGTTTATTCTAAGCCACTGTCCCATCAGAATAAAATCACTTGCAGACTCATAAGTGTTTTACTTTAGTTGTGGATATAAAGTGCAATCTATCTGAGCTCATTTAATACTTTGATATACAGTGTGAAGCTCAAATTAACATATCATAGTGTACCCTTCATTATAGGCTATATTCACCCTGTGCTTGGTCTGTTATTCAGAGAATCCAAATTGACAAAGGAAAAATGATTGCTCAATATCTAAAAGCAGTGCAGTGTTTTAAAGGAAAATGCACAGACCTCCATTCATCACAATTATAGGTTTCAGATGGCAAAAAGATTTCAACTTGGGCAATTTGGAGAAGATGTATGTGATTTGTTACCAATCACCCCACCTTCACCGTAATGGCTCACATTGGGTCCTTCTCTCCCAGCGTGCATTGCGAGGGACTGAGTCAGCTGATGTGCAGGGTGAAGTATGTCCAGCAGATGACAGCGTTTCACTTTGAATTTTCTGAGTTTTCTCCCTGCAGCTTTTAATTGGAGGACAGAAACCAGTCACTGCTCAAATTCTGTGCTTTTTATTTTGATTTGAATCAATTAATATGACATCACTGGTTTTTGACTTGTTCGATTAAGACATGAAAACAGCAGTGAAGTATCCCATGATAAGCCAGCTGTATCAACAGTTAAATCGATATTCAACCTCTGCGCACAGACATTGATACTATTGTAAAATAATAAATAATTAAATGGAGCCGCTCTTGCAGGAAGTAACAGTAAATTGAAGAGCTTGGTAAGTGATCAGTGATCCATGACTTGCATCTTCCACACACAGGCAATTATGCCGTGCTGAACCATGGTGAGTTCAGAATTACTCCAAAACTGGGTTAACAGCTGCCTGCACCCACTCTAGAAATGCTTTCAGCTCTCTCGCTCTCTCACACAAACACACACACAACAGCCTCTGCCGTCTCTGCCACCTATCCATGCACAGACAATTGGCCTGGTTCTTCGAGTGGAAGACATGGCACACAGGGCACAGAGCTCCAAGTAACAAGGCCCAGTGGGACATGGAGGGGCATGGTATACCTGCCAGAGTGAGTAATACTCTTCGCTAGTAAGTGTGAATGTAGGTAGAGGAAGAAACAAAACATCTATGCATGTATGTTTGTAGCCTGATCTGCTCTCACTGCAGCAAATGTCTCCCCTCAACCCCCTGTCACATACTCATTATGCTGCGACACTGTAATGAAGTGAAAATTATTTCATTTGGGGGGAAAAAGTGCAGAAGCTTAAGAACTCCCCCTTTTTCACAGACACACATACCATATGGCGACATGTCAGCTCAGATGAAAACATCTGGCGGCTTTCTATGTTCACCTGGGCACGGATGATTAGAATATAGCTTCATGATATAGCCATGCTATAGGGCACATGATGACGAGGTGCAGCAGGATGCAGCTGCTCAACTCTACAGCAGTCTGACTCATCTAGTATGGCTACTTTCACCTGTGGGGGACTCTGAAAAACTCCAGTCAGCTGCTTTGTGAGAGAAATAATTAAATTCAAGCATCAGTCCTTATTGGCTTCACCACACAGCATTATAACAAGACGACTGGGAACATAGCATCAGCAAACAATATGATTATGCATGTTTAGGGTTTAAGTTTCTCAAGGCAGATGTTAGGTAAGGGTTTGGTGTGGTTAAGGGAGGGTAAGAGTCTGGGTAGGGCAAGTCTGTACTAGACTGGACTGGACTGGACCAAGATGGTGGGTGACATGGGAGACATGAAAATCACGTGTTGCTGCATTTTACATTTGCTTAAAGGAATAATTTGGCATCTTGGAAAGGGTCCTTTAAACACTTTAAACAAAGTGTAAAACCAACGTGTAAAAACGTCTAGTTGTGGTTTTAAGAGTGGTTATCGTGTCAGACAACCAGCAAAGGCTCTACAAAGTCACTGCACCTGATCAGGAAATAACCCAGCACAATGTAAAACTTGACACTGGTGTGAACAAATTAGATGCTGGTTGACAGATTCTGACACGTTGGACAGAGCCAGGCTAGCTGTTCCCCCTCGTCTCCAGTATTTATGCTAAGCTAAATGGCTGCTGGTTCCAGTGTCACATTTACTTTACACATATGAGAGTAGGCATCAATCTCCTCATTCTCAAACTCTCAGCAAAAACGCAAGAAAGCTTCTTTTTTTTCTCCCCCCAACATGTTAAACAATTCATTTACCTGCACCAAGAACAGTGCACATGAATTGACATCAGTGTGTTGTAAAGGGGCTGATTAAGCTAAATGTCTGGCGCATGGATGTGTGAGTACAGAATGTCACCCTGGCTAGTGACATTTTAGGGGCAAGTGTCAGAAATCAGCTGCATTCAGTCCCATTTTGTTTGACCGCACATTTCTTTTGTATGTAGTGTTTTCCCATGCATGAAGCCTGGCTTTCTGTAACTGGAGTAGAGCTGCAACAAAAATACTTTTTTTTTTTTAAATAATTTTTTTTAGGAGAAAAAATGATTTTCATAGATTTTGCTGGGTAATTAAAATAAGTAATTCACTCCTGTAACAAGATTAATATGAGAGTGTATATGGGAATATGGGAATTATGCAGACTTTACTGGCAATAGCTGCAAACAACCCTCAGCTAGAGAATTCATCAGACATTTACAGTCGTTCAGAGATGGCTTTAAAGCTCATTGCTGCCTGTGTTATGAGCCACATTACTTAAACATTTCAATAACGTATAGGGAGGGATATTCTAAACTATTGACTGCTGAAACACTGCAGCTACACTCACATGTAATAATGGCGTTTTCTTATTTGCCTGACACCAATAGTTGAGACCACTGCGCAACCAAAACGTGACCAACTTCTGATCATTCAAAAGGAGCATATGGAGGCTAATTAACACTGTCTGGCAGGATTTTAAGATTCTTCTCCACGTGCCTTTGGTTTTTTCTTTCTCTCCAATGCTGTTGCTTTGATCACAGCAAAATAATTAAATGGCTGCACTATGGGCACTCTATGGGCAGAACGCACTGAGGCAAGGGGGGGGGGGTCTGTTTATCTGCCTCCAAGCCTGCTAGACGAAAAATGATGCTGTTTTTTTAGAGACATTATATGTGACAGTTTAACTGAGCAAACTTACTTGTAGTTTTCAATGAACTAATTCCCCACTGAAAAGTAGACTCATGCAACTGACCCTCCAAATCTTCAGTTGAACTCTAGAAACACATATATTACGTATTGTTTATTGGTAAAAACAATACTGCTTGAGTCACAATTTAAACTCTTAAAATGTGTTCCCAGTTTGCATGATGATCTACAATGAGGCAGCATCTTTTACACAACACAACAAATCCATCTCCTGCTCCTGGGGGCTGATCTGTGCCAACTGCGTGTGTGATTGCTGCCAAAAGTGCACTAAGGTCAGGACATGGGTTTTTTAAAAGTGTTTCTCAATGCATTGGCTCTCCTGATTTAGTCTTATTCTAAAATGAGGCCAGGCTGATTCAGTCGCTGAGTGGAATAAGGAGACGTATTGATTGTTGTTTCAAGGTTTTACGGGAGACGGTAGAGTTATGGCGGTTAGGGCTGATTCGGCTCCCCGCCAGGAAAAGGGATCCGGGCATCGTCAGCAATCTATGCCACTGCTCCATAAACAAAGTGAGCAGGGTGGCGTTTTCTGCAAACAAATACAGCCCTATTACTCTTTCACACACACACACACACACACACACACACACACACACACACACACACACACACACACACACACACACACACACACACACACACACACACACACACAGGACTGAGAAATCACATTACCATAAATGTGGTTTTATTAATAATAACAGTATCTCTTTTAATGAACATTGCAGATACATAATAGAAAATAAATCAGAAACAGGAGAGACGTCGTCTCAAGAGTCGTGAAAGTGCCTGGAATAATTCTGTGCTATATATTGTCATTGTTATTCATAATCGTCGTCATCTTCATCATGAAAGCCAAGTCGCCAGAGATGTTCAAGTCATCATGAAACAAAAATGTGTATCGCCCCCACTTAGAAAATGCCAACGCTTGTGTATTGACACAGCCTCCCAAAGCAGGAGCGCCGATGCCAAACTCCTGTCAAAATCTCATCGATTATACGCGTTAACCTCCAGTCCAGATTATTGTGTCTACTTTGAGAGGCCTTGTGAATAATTACCATTGGTTTCATGAATATGGCTCGATTGTCTTCATCTTAAATCATGTCATTGTCTTGATTATATTTACACACTGCCATGTCATAGAGCACAACAAACGTGTCTGTTCAGAAATAGTTACTTCTCATTTAGGGGTGGTAGGGGATAAAAACAGGCCGAGCTCTAATAATCTATTGGTTGATTGAAAGATCTTGCATCAAGAGGCCTCCGAAATGCCAATCTTACAGCAAACACTTGAAACTTCAAATCTTCTGGCCTGCTCTGAAATATTCTGTAAAAGTAAAAATCAAAAACCAATAACTGCAGATTGCAAGAAGATGCGGGTGGAGGGGGGCACAAGTGTTAATTTATTGTTTACAAGTTCATCACTTTGCATATTTTATGCCACTAAATGAAACACATCTACGTTATGAGATGCTGCAGGTATATTAGTGTGAGGTTAGTTTCTCGGAAAACAAATAACACGGCACAGCTGCAGGAGGAGCAAGTACACCGGCCGCCTTCACAGGTCTGAGTGGACGTGTGAGAATAGCTTTTCTTTCGTATGATTTGATGGAATCGTACAGATCACGATGGAAGCTTCGCTCAGTGAAAGAAAGAGACCGTTTTGTGAATGAGAAGGTTTCACTGTAGCTTGCTTTGGTCTAACTTTGCTCTAAGTAGCATTTCTATTGTGTAGTTATTATACTCCAGGATTTATTTAGCATTTTAAAATATTTTCTCGACACTCTCAAGCATTAATTAAATCTTATTTGGAAGGGTTTCATTCTAAAAGGCTATTGGTAATTAGGAGAATGATGATTACAGGTCAGTAGGCCAAAAATACAATTGATTACGTCCTCTATAATGTTAACTTGATGTTAACTTTGATGTGAATAACTAGTCATTAATAACATTTCAAGTTCAGCATCAAGTAAGCAGCTGCTTTAAGGTGTTTCAGAGGTTCCGACTCATTTGGGATTGAAACTGGTTCATTATGGTCCTTAGACCCCGAGCAGCCAGGGCCCGAGTCGACCAGTTCAGAACCAAGATGTAAAAGCCCTATTTTATTAATCCCACAGCGTTACTTAACTGACAAATCATTTCCGTTGACAAGGGGGGATGGCGGACAAATAACAGAGCTGTCATTTGAGAGGAAATGAATAACAGAGATAATGGTTTAGCCCTGGACAGCCTTGTTTGGTCCTGCAGAGGAAACCAGGTACAGTAAATGCTTCAGGTGACAGCTGAGCTCCATCCGTGTTAAATCAACTGTGAATCGCTGCAATGACTGTTCAATCAGCGAACAGAGGAAGCCAGGTGAGCTGCAATCCGTGGTGTGTTTGAAATGTCAAAACTCCTTTTTTGTAATGATAAAAACACAAATAAACTTTTTTTCCCCCTCTTGCAATATAAGGGTAAGACATTTAGTGAATGACCTATCGATTTTTCGTGAGCTGTGCAGTTCCACATAACAAAACATTGTTTTTTTTTAAAATTATGTTTCCCCAAATACTTCCATCAGAAACTTTATAGGTATAACTTCTCTAAGCAAATATCCCTCAGTTACAAAAATAGACTTTTGTTTTTTCATAAAATAATAGACATAATTAATTTTTCGGTGATAATAATCATCTGTTAAGGTAAATAGCAAGGCTGTTTTTTTTTAAAGTAAATGTTATTGTGAAAGAAACGTGAAGCCTAGCACCATATTCTTCATATCCCCTTCATAGATATGACTATTCTGAAAGCATTGGAATATGATCGATTTGGAAAACCCATCTCTTTTCCAATCTCTGGACTCCATATTTTGCATATTCTGGTTGAGTCCAGATTCTCAACCCTTACAGCAGCAGTGAAACCAGTAAACCAAATCCTTCTCATCTCCTGAAAGCTGCGACTTTTACCTCCCACCCCCGAAAAAAACAAAAGCTTTATAAACTACACCAGCCCACAAATTAAGATAAAGGTAACAACGGTTTATCCAAAACATCGCACAGGCCATTGCTTCACTTTTGTACAAACGGAAACAAAAGAAATAAAAAAAAAAGAGTCCCAACTGATGTTAAAACATAAACAAGAAACATGTCCCAAACACTGATGCTACAAAGAATTAGAAAAACATATGTACAGGACCCTGTATTCCTTGACTTTCTGGGTAAATTATCATAGGTGTTGGCTTGTGTTACGTGAGTGTTTATACAGGCATACAAAAATGTTCTCCTTGCTTCTTTTTTTGTTGTTCAGTTTCAATAAAAGCTCTGATTGGACCAAAACAAAAAAAGAAAAACTATCTGCCACCACCTCTATCGCCAATGTGTCCAGCGTATCTGACGCCCTGTCCTCCCTTCCGTCACTTCCCCCTGGTGTTTCCTGGTGCAAATTCAACAGCAGCAAGTAGCTTAGTGCCATTCAGGTCCATCTGGCTCCGGTGCATTCAGGGTCCAAGTGCCAGTGGTGATTCCTCCCTGTGATGGACATCATATAGATCCACAGTCTATCCCGCCTGGCACCGTCTCTGTCACCAGATGACGCTGGATATACTGGTCTCTCTGGGCAGCAGTGGCAGCATGGCGTTGTTGCCGTGGGCCTCCTCCAGACTCTGCTGGCGCGGCGACTTGGACTGCGGCCGCTGTCCGTTGATGAGCGTCATGGGGATGTTGCAGTAGGTGTGCTGGTTGCCTAGCGTGGAGAGCGGTGGCAGGGTGCCGCCGGGCGGCAGGTCGTAGTCGTAGCTACGGTAATAGTGTTTCTGCCTCATCTGGGTGTGGCAAGAGTTGTGGAAGGTCGAGCGCAAGTCCGGGTGTGCCGTCGCCATGGCAGTGGAGGTGGCCGCCGCCATGGAGATGGCCGAGACGGTCTGGAGCTCGCTGAAGGGGCCCTGCTCGCTGACGTCCAGCACCTGCTCGTGGGAGATGCTCAGGGGCTCCATGCGCTTGAAGGGCATCTCGTAGAGCAGCTGCTTCCAGAACTTGGAGTTGAGCTTGTTGCTGGACGGCCCGCGCCACTTGATAACCGTCAGCATCTTGATGGTGTGTTTGAGGGCCTCCACTTCCTGGTAGTTCATGATGCCGCGCAGCTCAGCACACTCGATCAGGATGACCTTGATCTCGCCGGTCACCAGCATGTTGCGCAGCCTTGTCTCCAGCTCAAAGATGCTCCACCCCCTCCGTACGACATAGCTGGGTGTCATCACGATGATGAGGCGCTTGCTCTGGTCCACACAGCGTGCTACGTCCTCGATGTAGGCTGAATACACAGAGAGACAGAAAGATAACTTTGTATAAACAGTACAAATGAAAAGCGTATTCTCTCTCTGTATGACATATTTCTATTTGCTTGTATACTGAATTTATTTTCTGAAAGTACACAGAGCTAATGGGTGATGAAAATATCACACCAGCTTTTTGAACAACTCTTTTAGCGATTGCTTATCAAACTCCCTTTTATCAACGTTTCACACATCCAAACCCAATTTACTTCAGATGAAATAGTGTGTTTTTTAAAAAGAAGATTGAAGTTGTTTAAATTAAACATCGGGCGAGTTCTAAAATCTGCATGAACACTAAGTTATTCCACATTCTGGCATGAGGATACTGATGCATAAAAAGAAAATAAAAATGAAGATAAAATAGATGTCGTTATATATTCTAACTTATTCTTACTTAAATAAGCATCTAAAGCCTCTGCAGCATTTAATAATAAGATGTATTTATGCAGAATTATAGACAAAAACAAGAGGAAGGGGATCATTTGGTTTGACTAAAAGATGACAAACATAAAACACTCAAAGCCAAGCTGTGGAACCTACATTTGCATCTTAACACCTGAAGATAAAATAAGAGTGAGTTTACAGTAAATACAGTATTGTTTCCACGTCCCTAATGAGTAGCTCAGCGGCTTGTGTAATAATGAATGTGATTAAGTGTTTTCCCAGGCCTGTCCTGGGTGTCAGGAGGAAGAGGGGAATGTGTGTGTGTGTGTGTGTGCAGCTAATGCTTGCTTTTAGCCTTTCTTGGAGGAGACAAAGACAGAGTGGCTCCTCAACAGCAGCTAGATGGGATTAACTGGGCTTCACTTCCCAATCAAAGCTTATGACCCTCTTGTGTGTTTGTGTGTGTGTGTCTGGTGCATGACAGAAAATTGTGTTTCCCCCTCTCTTTTAGTCAAGAGGCAGTGAGTATGTGTGAATAATATCTTGCCGGTCTTTAAGCAAACAAATGCCACATCTCCTCTGTGTCTTCCTCTCCATATCTCTGCAAACGAACTCCTCCTTTCATGTCACACTCTGCCTGAGGCTTCACGACGAGAGAGACCTGATTAGAGTATACTTGGATTTGAAGTCGCCCTTTACCTCAACATGACAAGTCAATCTCTTCGCTGTTTGCTAATTGGTCCTCATGCGGAACCTCGTCACAATGTGTCTCTGGAGCTACAACTCCCCTGTAGTACTATTCAGTTTAGGTTAAACCAATCAGGCAAAAGCAAGTTTTTCTTTTATCTCATCATGAAAAAAAAACAAAAGGGAATGGATAAATGGATACTTTATAATTAGCTAATGAGTCCTAGTTTTATTTTATGGTTTGAATTGATTCAACTGCAAGTAAATCTGCCCTCTTGGGGTGCTGTCTGGTAACACTTTACAGCTTTATAGATTCAATTCCTCTGTCCAGAAATCTCACAAGCTTTACATTCAAAGCGTTGCTTGAGTAGTAATTGATTCCTGTCTACATAAAAAATAAAATCAACTCTAAATTACATGAGACAGAGAATCAATATTCTCTATAGTTTCTCACAAATGTGTAAAGGGAAAAGCACATGCTGACCACTAATCTAGACATACTGGACTGCCAGAAATTCCAACTTCCAACTAAATAAATATGTAATGGAAGTCTGAAGTCTCAGTAGTACAGTGGTAGTAAGAAAGTACAAAGCAGAATTATCTACAGATACACAGTATTACTCTGGTATACAGCACTCTATCATGTGACACATACCTGAGGTTAAAATACAACAAACAAAACATTAACTTAATATTTGAAATATAAAGTTGCATTTAGAGTTCATTCTCTATGCTAAGAATGCTATAAGTCGGTCAGTGAAACACTGTGTGGCCATCTTCCCTCCATATTTTATTTGTGGTAACCCACTGACAATGGGGTTGAAATTTACCAGCTAGGAAATCCTGAGATCTGCTCTAATGGAGTTACTGGCACCAAACAAAGCAACAGCTACACCATCAGAGGGACATTACAGGTTATGATGTATCTCTACATAAGAGAGCGTCATAAAATTGTCATTGCCTCTTTTATCCAGATTGTGGTTTTTATAGGCTGCTTACACCTGATTTTGCTTTTTTTTAACACGCAGGAGGTGCCATGACTCCAGGTGGAAAGTATTTCACGTCACATATGTGGGATTATGTACAAATATTAAGTTTAGAGACAAAAAAATATTTTAATATATCTGTGGGACTGAGTATTTCTGAGGCAAAAACCCCCACACATCTAATTTTGTAAGCACACCAAAAAAACCCAATAATCTGTGTGACCAATCTCCAATTCAGGTGTATGCAAGTGTATTTTTCTAACAAATTATGCATTTAATCATGTTTTATGAAGGCTTTATAATTTGTATATAATGGCTTTATGAATGTTTAATAAACAGTTTTTTAATGCAGCAATTGAACAGCCAAGTAAAAGAAATTTTTACAACTTGACAACCCAGGTATTAATGGCTTATTACTAGCCAGACCATTACCTTATTAACCACTAATAAAGCCATGACTAACAACTTATAAACCAGTACAATGTATGACTATGATTATAAAGTGTTACCAAAATGACCTTCAACATTACTGTGTGTTGACACCAGTGTTAAAAATCTTGGGAAAAAGTACCTCTAAGTAGTCTTGTGTCATCCTGGAAATGATCATTGGTGAAACCTAAACATAGATATTTACATTCAAAGTATGATCGTAAGATTTTGCAGAAAAAACATTTTTTAAGAAACAGTTCTTTCAATGTGGGGACATGGCGCTGGCATAAACTGTGTTTCTCCACTGGTGTTCCACTGGCGATTGTAAAACGGTAATCGCGCTGACCAGTTTATTCCAGTTTAATATGGGACATGTAGCATAAAAAAGCAAAGGAAAAGCCTTTTTGTTTTGGTGGCAGGAGTTCAACCAGGTTGTACTTTAGCTGCCATATAACAGACCATACTGAATGTACATTAGATATTTCAGAAATCTATCAGAGTGGTGAGATGTTAAAAATAATCCAACATAACTGTGGAATAACAGGTTACTTAACAGCAGCTCAGGAGAGGGATTGTTGACACATGCTAAAACCCCAAATGGCCAAACTGTGTTTATCTATAGCTGTGGATTATGCTTTATTATATTGACTGTTGAGATGCTAATACATTCCCAGTGGGAACTAAATGTTTATACATAGACACAATAAGCCAGCGAGCTGTGCCACCATGCTGGAGTAGCGGCAGACACACTTTAGATTCCTCTCAATCCTTGCATTTTTATGCCATTTTTCCCATATTACAACAGTCCCCCCCGCATCGAGCACGTAATCACAGCAAGGGATTCAGTTTATAACCTTGGCACAATGCCACTGAAGAGGAACATAATTAGTAATGGCGGTATGTGCGGGAAGACAGGCAGATGCAAGTATTCAAATGGAGGCTAATAACATAATGATATTATCAAACACATCTGTGTGATGAGTTAATCAAAGATAAGCGGGGGGCATGGCGAGATGCTCCATTAGAAATATACTGTGGCAAAACATGCATTAATATCCATGCATAAAGAGCTTTTTCGATTGTACAGCTGACACCATTACACAGCAGCATGCAGAGGTACAGAGAGCTGGATCAGGAACATCGACTGTAATAATAGGGTTGGCTCTTTCTGCCAATTATGCTGCCTAGGTAATATAGGCTAGTATGCCTCCCACAGGCTTTCGGTAGTATAGATAATGAACTTTAAATACATGAGCTCTTAAAGAACCAACTAATAAGTCCAGACCTTTTCTAGTGAATATTATTTATATTATTATGGGATAATGCATTTTTCATAATTCACCTTCATAAAAGAAAGGTCTATTATATTATTGCTGTATTATTACTTAAGTGCAGGCAGCGTTTTAATGATGTATCTAGTCGATGTGGGGCATACATCTGGGTAGTTTAATCCATAACAATGTTATAAATTAGAAGATGATTAAATGGTTTGGGTAAAAACCTGCAGGGTAACCTGAGGATATAAAATATATGTATTTAAATATATATATATATATATATATATATATATATATATATATATAAACATAAACATAAATTGGAATCAAAGGATAAGTACCTTCAAATGTACTTAACTACATGAGTACTTGAGTAAATTTAGTTAGTTACATTATTTTCAGTCAAGTATGATTTATCTATTGATCTATTCACATGTGCAGGCTAAAAATTGCATACTGTAATTATCTATTACAGTATGCAATAGATTACCATTTAGTTTTTTAGTGTTTCATGAAACACTTTCACGTGTAATCAGTTGCTCTTCAACCCCCTTCCTAATATAAAGCCTTCCTGCACAGCATGAGTACTACTGCAGGGAGAAGCTATTACAACAAAGCCAAATTAAACTTCAGGGGTTCTACAGAGGCGCTGCTTAAAACACTGGGATACTTCCAAGACCAAAAAGATTCTTGTTATGACCTAAATGTTCCCTGAACAGCCACAGGGATTGGCAGGTTTCTTTGAAGTCAAACTGCTGTCTGGAGGTGCTATTAGCAGTGGATCCCAAACTTTTTTGTCAGACTTTGACACCATTGGGTGAACTTATACTGTTCCCTTTATACTGATGCCACCAAATGGGATGTTGTTTAACTGTATATATATATATATATATATATATATATATATATATATATTTTTTTTTTTTTTTTAGGTTTAGGTTGGTTGGGACAAGTTTCTAATGTTACCTGCCACATTCCAAGCATGTATCCATTACTTTAGCTAACCATTTCCAACTATTTATCTAATACTTTTGATGTAACTGTTTATCCAATCCTTTTTGCTAACACTTTTAACAGTTTAGTTTTAGCTAATGACTTGAGCCATTTGTTCATTACTTTTACTTACTATTACTTCACAACACTTGGTGTTCAGGTGTTACAGCTGACTCAATATGTGGATATGTTTTGGAAATAGTAATTTAAAAATTTATATTTGTAAAGCTACTCCACAATCTTTCCTTGGACCATCTGGCAACTGCAGAACACAGTGAAAAAAGAACCTACACACTGCTTGTTACTACGCTTTACCTGAAGAATATCATTTGTGGTTTAACCTTCACCCATGCATACTTAAAGAAGAACAGGGGAACAAGATAACAGTGTGTGGATCCCCAGCATCTGCAAAAAAATCTAGTCAAAGTACCCCCAGGCATACAAGTACCTCTGGTTGGAAAATAACTGCTTTTAGGACTGCAACACTTAAAATAAGTTCACACTGTTTGTTCAGAACTCTCTTATGATGTTTTTCTCATGGTAGTGTGATGTCTGTGTTGCCATGTGTCAAAATTGCAACTTTTATAATATATTGCTAACAAGCAGGTTATCGGCAGTTGTATTCAATTTACTACTGAAATTAAAGAAATAATGGATAATGATGACACACAGTTTTGTTTTGTATTTTCCTTTTATCCCCCCACAAAAATGTAAACTGAAGAACCACTAAATGTCAAACTGATCCACTTCAGTTCAGCCAGTGGTTAGAAAAAGCTAATTTCATAATGATTGGATTAATATAATGATGGTCTTATAGGTTCAGTTACACCACAACACAAATGCATAACAGAAAAAGCAAACAAGGCATATCACCACTGCACTGACAACACGAGCAACACCAAGCGACAAAGCATTCGACACAACTTGACATCGCCGTGAGAGAGAGAGCTTACTTCCTGTGGGGATCAAGTCCCTGTCTGGAATGAAGAGTTTATACCCATAATGCTTCTCCAGCACGTCGGGGAGGATCTCCAGGGCAAAGCGCTCCTCCTCTCGGGTCTCCTGGCTCCACTGGTCTGGGTCCACTTTGGTGTAGGACAGGTAAGCATCATAGTCCTTGTTTTCTGCAGGTAGAGAGGGAGACGCACACAGAGATGGGTGAAATATCAGAGCTCCAGGTATCCACCAGCAAGGTTAGCAGTGTCTTAAGGATCTTGTGATCAGATGCTTCAAACCAAACCATTTCTTTTAGTTTTATAGCCCCTGCTGGGTCAGGGGCAAAGAGAGAAAATAAGCCTTGGTCTTAGCAAACTGTATAAAGAAATCTGCTCCCTTGAATACTTACATCACTTCATGTATGGCCATAAAAAAAGACTCCCAAAACCTCTTTGCTTCTATTAAATGCGTATATGTTTTATGATTTAGACATTAAGTTTCCTGCTTTGGTCAGCAAAGTCTTACACTGCTATACCCCAGATGCTCACAATCCATTTTCATACTGGTATACAGAGAGCTGTTCATTCACTTGGAGGGAGACTTCATTGAGACAGGATGCCTCCATTACACTGACCTCTGGGCACCTCTGCCCATCTGAGTGCTTTTCATTACAGCTCCGTCCCCACTGACGAATAATGTTACCTTGATAGCTACTTTGCCCACTGCAGGCAAAACAAATTAGACTCCAGCCTGAGCTAAATGCCCAGCACTGCTTGCTAGGCGGCCACATGGCACAGCTCCATCACCCACATGAAAGCTCTGATTGATGACGGATTTGAAAGGAATGAGCGGAGAGACGGAAAGTGAGAAGTGAGGGGAGACTTTAATTTTTCTTCTCAAGCTGGAGCACTTCAGTCCATAGGAAGGAGATAACTGCTCCTGGATCCTGCAGTAACAGCTCAACTCCAATGTTGTGCTCAAAGCTGATTGAACATTTTTTGTTGGTGTGGAAGAACTTGACTGGCCTTCAGAATCCTAACCCTAACTCCATTAAACGTCAGTCATGTTTTTATTGGGGCGACCAAAGAAATAGTCCCTTTGAAAAGTGTTCAAATGTAAATTTTGTTTTGAGAAAAATTTAATCCCATTCCCCTCCACTGTACTAGGGTGAAGGGAAGTTTTGGAGGGGGATTTTAAAATCAGGAATCATATACAATGCACCATAATATCATATTTTGGGGGTCATATTCATCAAAAATATCAGATTCTATGTGTTTCTTTATTCATTAAATATATTCATATCTGTGCCACAAAAAGAGGGAAAATCAGAATTGGGACACTGAGCTGCAATGTGAACATAGCCTTTGAGGTAAACTCATCAGAGACACGGGCAGGGATTGGATATATGTGTTTCTGTGTGTTTTCATTATGACAGTTGTGCCTTTGCTTTATAGTGGTCACCGTCAGTGGAAGAGCCGCAGGGTGATGTTAAACCCGCCAGGACACTGGAAAGGAGGGGAGCAGAAGATGAGGGAGTGGGGACGAGAAAAGTAGAAAGGCAGAAGGGTTCAACAGGGGGGATTTCGGGATCAATTCTCAGTACGGTCTCCCGTTTTTGAAGCCTTTAATATCCTCTCCATTTTACACTACCACCTCTCTCTGGGCAGTGAGACTGTCAACAAGATTCACTCACTTCCCAGAGGGTAATCTTGATATTTGGCAAGAGCTCACCACTCTTACATGACACCATGTAATTAATCTAACTCGTTTTTATAACGTGCAATTCATTTTACAACATCAGGGACATGTAAAAATAATTGAAATGTAACCTCATAATCACTTAATGTAACCAACTCTGAGGCTTATATTCTACTTCACGATGACATAAATCTCCCTCTCTGTTTTTCTCTGGTAGCCTTTAAATGAAAGTGTGTAGGCAGATAAAGGTATTTCAGTGGAGCTGATTCATTCCTCTGTAGTGCGAGAGAGAGAGAAGGGAGAGGCAGAAGGTGAATCTCGAAGGCGGAATGACCCTCCTCTTGCATCTTGAGGAGTCACTCCTCTGGTGAGGTGTATCTGAGGGCTCAACACACCTCTGAAACCGCATCCAGCACTCCTCCGTCCCACATGCCGACTGCAAAGGGAGCAGCTTGACTTATGCTCACTGCATTTGGGGAAGGGGGGGGTTAATTTATGCATGTGATGTGCACAGAGAGCCCACAGTTACATTGTGAACTCTTGAACTCGCGGTGGAGAGCGCCAAGAGAGTCGGAGGCGTAATCTCTGGGATATCTCTGGGCTCCATTACATTTAATGGAGAGTAGATTGGAAAGTAACACACATACTTAACTCTGAAACTACAAAAGCACATGGGGTGGAATGCTAATGAGTAGTAGTTTTTTAAAACATAGCATTTTGTTTTCCATAATTTAATTTAGCCAGAAGAATATGGCTTTGCATCAGACACTGAAAAGCAGACTGCCGTTGAGATACAGTGATTGAATTTTGTTTAAACATTTAGTTTGGTCCTTGGTGCTTTGCTACTCCTTTTCCACTCTTGTCGAAATAAATGGGGCACACTAAATATATGAAACATCTCTCAGTATACCACAATACAATTTGACAAATACAGATGCCGAAATGACCATAAACACCTCACGGAAACGGTTTCAACAAAGGCTGAACATTATAAACTTCACAATGGTAGGGCTGTTGAATTACACTGCAGGTGTGATGAATATATGAGTGTATATACTGTAGGGCTGCACCTGACGATTATTTCCATTAATTACTGGGTCAATAGAATGTCAGAAAAAAAGCGAGTAATACTAATAATAGGATTCCAGCTTCTATTTTCTGAATAACTTCCAAGCAGTGTCCTAGAAAAAAATGTAAGTAATTTGGTACTAATTATAGGGAAAATAGAGACAGTGTCAAATTGGTGCAGATTAAACAATACTGTAGAATTAATCTAAGCACCGCTAAATTTGAAATATTACTCAGCACTAAGAATATCAGTCTTGAGAGTTAGTCTTGCAGGAGCTGTTAAAATAAGATTGGTTACCTTTAAGTAACTAAATATTTACCCAAAGTGTGATTGTTTGAATCAATTTATTGAGTTCATTTTGTCTTTATTTTATTGTATTTTGGTGTCTTCTGTTTTTTACATGCAACTATATATAAACCCTTCTTGATGAGTTAACATAGAATAAATAATGTTTTAAGCCTAATTACCTAATTCCATATATAGGCACTGTAACAAGGAGAGTCAGCAGGTCACCTAGACACACAAACATGTGACATTTGTCTCAACAAATATAGAGATTACAGCTTACAGTAATAAATAAAGGACGATGTTTAAATGGAGTATTTCTCTAGAGTTAGTACCAAATCACAACTTTCACTCAAGCTAATCTCCTAGGAAATTAGCATTACCAAATACCCATCATGATTTCTCAGTGACCAAGGTGATTTCTCCATAATGTCTTGTCTTTCAAAACCCAAAAGGTATTAAATTTAGTTATATTCGAGAAAAGCAGCAAATCTTAATAATTGAAAAACTGAAGGCATTAATGCTTGACAAATGACCTAAACGACTTCAAGAGATCAATCAATTACTCTAAACTAATAGACTAATAGATTTTAAATCTATATATAGTTATCTGTGATGATCACTGTGTCCCCCACACAGAAGCTATTTAGCGTAACCTCTCCATTTGTCTCCCTCCTTTTATTATATCTGACAACTTCACTTGGGAAAAACAAGACGCCACTTGACCTTCTGATTACAAATGAGCTACTTTGCAATGTTCACCTCTGCATCTTCAATAATGCAAATGACACGGGATGCATTACAGTCGCTGTGTGTGCGAGATGTGAAAACTATTAATGCTCGGTATCGCCAAACTACAGTGAACACAGACGGAGCCTCATAATTCCACACCGCGCTGACAACACTGACATTCGTATTTATGGCAGAGTGTTGATGAGTTCCCACCTCCTCGACAAGCTTGCTCGGCTGTTGTCATCATGAAGCCTATTATTGATTCTACTGACACCCACACAATGTGACAACTGAGTGGTCTTTAACTAAATTGCGCCGCTGACAAATAGCTGACAGTCCCTCCTATTGTTACGTTAAAGCTTACAATTTTACATCTGGCAGAGGAGGGAGGCAGGCGTTCAATTAGTTCTTTGAGTGGTCACAATAGAACACAAGCACTTTCTTGGCAGTGTATGCGGACTTATGTTGAGGGGAAAAATCTCTGTGCATCCGAGACACTGGCTTAAGGGCTTTATTAATGAAAATAGTGTGTGTGCAACTATATCTTACATGCAGCTACTTCTCCCTGTCAGTGCAGTGGTTACCATAGAGATGGGATGTCTGTTAAGTACCTCCTGCCATTGCTTAGAGACCGTTTCCAACCGGCAACCATGTCGGTATTGGTTCGTCTTATTCTTTGCTATTCACCTACAGTACAGTGTCATTTGAACTGGGAGATGACTTGTGAGGTGCAGGTGCGAGTGTGTGCACGCTTGCAAAAGTGTGCGCAGCAGAGGTGGCAGTGAAGTGATCTAATCGACCGCAGCATGGAGGAAAGTATCAGGGGTCTCCTGAGAGCTCCGGAGGCAGCGTGCTGTGTCTTATTGAACCTGATCCCCTTATACTGGAGAACAAATTGAAAATCTGTTTCTCTCTCCAAGCACTCACTCGGGTGGCACAATTAAAGGAGACAATTGCTGTTTGGCATTAAGTTCAAACCCCGACATTTTTTTCTTCCCCTTTTTCAACACAACTGCCTCTGGGCCATCCATTACGGCAAAGCTCTGCTTTCTGGGGCCGGAAGCCCAACACAGCCAGAGGTAATGACTTTCATTGAAATGCCTGATGTAGCAGCCAAAAACAGTTAAGCAGAGCTGGGAGAGAGTATGAGGAGAGGAGCAGGGTACGGAATACTTTTTACCTTTTAACACTCATAACTCTCTCGCCGTCTCTCTTTCCACTACGTACCGTCCCTCAGCCTCTCTGAACTAATCTCATTCCCCCTGAATTCACTGCAGCGCTGGTACTTGAGAGACTCATTACAGGGGAATCAAATTAAAACATCCCCCTTGTCTCAGTTTGATGCATTCTCAAACCAAGACTCATCCACCAAGCCCAATCACAGTTTTTTTCCCCTTTTACTATTGCTGATGGGGCCTCAGATTTAATGTTTCTTGTCTGGCACAGGGACTGTGTTTTAATTTGCTTTGCAGAGAGTGTTTAGAAGAATATAATATCCATCTACGCCAGCACTTGGTCATATGCAGTTTGCACGCAGGCACATCAACAGTAGCCACATACAGAATCACAAACCAACCCCTCCTAAATTAAAAATGTTCGCTTCAGAAGTCTGTTCGTCAGCAGTAATTTCTAATTTTCAGAGCATTCCAGAGGTTATTTCTTGACGGTGTGTTATCCAAGTTTACCTCAGCTCAGGATAATGTGCCTTAAGTGACTCACTTTAGCTGTGCACAGAGATCAACAGCAACAGCGACACTGGTGCAATAATGTTCCCTTTGGACAAAAAACTAAATTGCACCACTTGGGCCGTGATTTGACCTAAACTTCCACTGCATTAAAAGATGCAGTTTTGTTAAAATTGTACTATTTACAATCGTCAAATGATGTGTATTATGTCTGGAAGTATAAAATTGAAAATGCAATGCATCTGAAAAGCTAGTACAAACTGGTATCACTGGCATCTGTAGCAAGACACTCACAATAATTATAAATTGGTAGCTTGTTTGGGAGCAATAAGCAGAGCTAAGGCATTAATAAACAGGTAAATCTGTGCGCAATGGCCTTCTCCTAGTGCAGTGTAGAAAAACGGGGTTAGATCACAGTTAACAAGTGATCAACAGAGGTGAGGTCTTCTGCAAATGGCTGA
This sequence comes from Lepomis macrochirus, assembly GCA_024633595.2. Classification (NCBI taxonomy): domain Eukaryota; kingdom Metazoa; phylum Chordata; class Actinopteri; order Centrarchiformes; family Centrarchidae; genus Lepomis; species Lepomis macrochirus. Next base: position 8,908,475 of record JALXJV020000025.1, read on the forward strand.
TACAGACAGCATTGTGGACCTGTAACTGTGTGAACAGTGTTCTTCAAATTTGTAGGTCTTTTGTCATTGGAAAAACAATATCTGCTATATGTATGCCCCCCCCAGTGTGACTGACACCAAAAAGTCAAGATTTACAGAGATAAACAACATAACTTTGACATATACTGTACAGAAAATATGACATTTGTTGCCCATTATCTTCTGGAATGATAATAACAAAACAAGCAAATGTATCCTGAACATCACCGGCAGCTGCTGTATTCAGTGTTTAAGGGATCAAGGTTGCAGTCTTTGCAGTCTCGCTTTCTTGCAAAGCTAAACTCGGTAACTTTGCCTGTCGGAAACACAGCGAGAGGGAACTGTTTGAAAAGCTGAACTTCATTACCCAGAAGTCTTGCATTGTCATGTCAGGAAACAGCACCCAGCATGAACACTGCTTACAAGGCTGCCTTAGTTTTTACAAGGAAACAAATGTGAAAAGAAAAGGAACCACATCAAAGATTGATGTGATTCAAAGATTCAAAGATTGAAGTAAGTTGTTTGCTGCAGTTTAGGAGATAGTTTACAGAATAGTTTGCATTAAAATTTCTCTTACAGAGGGGTTGAGAAGATTCCCTGAAACTGACAACAGAATTTGAAGAGTTAGGATCGATGGGAGGCTCATTTTTTTGTCATTACACACAACAGTGCCACGTGCACTTTCAGATATGAAAAATAGCCCAGGTGATTTTGGAAAAAATAAATATATGTGCAGAGCAGTACTGATACTGCTCAGCTTTGGGATTTGATTCCTACTGAGGACAGAGAGGCTGCTTTCACAGCAGTGGAAGGTGCTAAACAGAAAACACGGTGGTATCACAGGTTATGGAAGATTATTACATAACGCTGGAAACTAAATCATGTCTTTCACCTTATCTCATCTTACCTCCGTCTATATCCTCACTGCCAAAGTGGTTCCTGTAGAAGAGCATGAGCTCAATCCTGTAGCACTTGTATAGCGTCACCAGGCAGATCAGCAGCAACAGGATGGCTCCCAGACCTCCGGCCAGCTCCACCGTGTACATAAGCTCTGCTAATATGTCAAACACGGAGAGAAAGACAGACAAACACCTGTTTAAGTGAAAGATACCAAATGCCAATCACATAAAGAATTAACCATGAAAAACAGATGTGATTTGTGCCTGTCTTACTAGCACAACTCTACCTCCCTGTTATTTCCAGCCAATGCAGACAACATAGATGCTTCTAAATTTGCCTTTTGAAAGAGTGTGGGATCACTACAACACCGTAGTTTCATCCGTGTGGAAGGATCTATCTCCGGCCATCGATTTTCCATGTATACTGTAGAATGTCAGATTTGTATTATTTATGATCTATTTCTAGTTTTTGTTGTTTTGAAGATTTCAGAAAAAAGCTAGCATATAAAATCATCTTAAAATCAATACATTTATTGGGATTTTGGTTTTGTGGAAGAGTATGAAAGATTACTTATATACTGTCACATTCATAACTTAAAGGTTCAGTGTGTAAGATTTAGTGGCATCTAGTGGTGAGGGTTGTGAATTGCAACACTCTGTCCATCTACTACTGCCCCCTAACCTTTCAAAGAGGGTAGGACAGCTACGGTGGCTGACACAGCACAAAACGTGTCTCTTCTGAAACAACAGAGAGTGGCCAGTCAAGAAATGAGGTTTCTTTAGGTATATTTATTAAGAAATGATATTTACTGAATTATTCAGTAAAACCAGATATTATTGTGACTTTGCCTCTGACAGACAACATGGAAAATGTAAGCGTAAGAGTAAGAGTGGGAAACACTGTTACTGTTTCTGCACCACAGTCCATTATAAACCACATATTAAAAAGTTTATACAAACACTGACAGGGGCAACATATTCATTCTCTCTGTGATTATGGACCCTCGCCAAAACTGCCCGCCAACAATAATATCTGGCCCACTGTCAGATTATAAATAATTATAATTTAATTCAATAACTAACCTGGCTAGTTGTAAACAAACAGCTGGCCGAGTGAGGTTGTAACTGGAACGCCGTCAACTTGGGTGTGACGTCATTCCCAGCTCCGACCTCCGAGGTAAATGGAACGCAGCAACAGCTGCATCCATGTTAGCACGTCACGTTTGATGTGGTAATTTCACAGTAGGCAGGCACACAGGTTCGAAGACTTCTTCTTGCCCCCTACAGTGCAATTCAGCTAGGTGTACATCTGCGCTAAGATATCAAGCTTGAGTAGTATAGACCCAGCTCCCAACCCAACTTTGAGAATAGATTAACGGCGATATTTTTTTTATCGCCCGATAAGAGTCTCAAGTTAACGCAGCACGTTAACGCCCACCACTAGCCAAAATATAAATGAATACTTAGATAGCTTTGCTTAAAAATAGATCTCAGTCATGACAGCAGCAGTTAGTCTCATAATCACTTCCTCTTTAGTGTTTTTGCCTACAAAATAAAAGCGTGAGAAGCTTGTTTACTGTAATCTTCTATTTGAAGTTGAACTGAGCTTTTACTTTGAAAAACTCTTAAAAGTGCCTGCATGACACACCTCTGAAAGAGCCACCAGAAAAACGTGATTCCCCTAAATGTCCAAAAAAGCGTCCGTAGGTTGATGGATGCAGCTCAAACACCGAAACAAAAACAGTGCAGCACATGCCGTGATCTGAGAAACATTCGCTGCAGAATTCATTTGTTGAAGAGGAAAAAAAGCAATGTCCCAAGGTGGAATCAAACCCTCAATCCTTGGATTGCAAGTCCTGCACTTTACCAACTGAGCTAACTGAACAACACACCTTATGGCTCATATTCTCATCCACCATCTAATGGTTCAATGGCTATTGTTCCATTATTTCTTTGCAGACCCCTGTAGTATATTATTACTAGTTCTTCTTCTAACGTACGTATTGAACATACTGATGAGTGTCTGCACTGCCTGAATTCGACCAGAAGTAGAACAAGAAGAACTTAGTGACGAAACCATAGACTGTATATAAAAACGCAAAACGTGCTCTGTAGCGCTGTTTGTCTGTTTGTCTGTTTTCAGCTACTGTAGAAACATGACGATGCAACATGGCGACATCCATGGAAGAGCGGGCCCGCGGTTATGTAGATATAAATGGCTCATTCTAGGGTAATAAAAACATAATGGTTTATATGAGGTCTTTACATACCACTGAAAACATAGTTATGGATCTTATATTGCATTTCTGTAGATAGATCCTCAGAAATATTACACACAGAACCTTTAAATGTATATTTTTTCTTGTCTTACTGCAGACATTTGATGCTATGAGGCTATATTTCACATCACTATCTTTCGCATTCTCTCTGCTCTTATGTATATTACAGTTGGCAGTTGCATCCACAGGAGCTCGAACACCAGAAAACACTGTGAGCAAAAAGCTAACCGCAGAACATCAATACATGTGAAATAATGCATGATGCAGTCATGATGGATGAGAAAAGTTGCTCTAGCTATTGTTTGAAGATTCTATGTTGTGAATTGACTTTGCTGCTCCACACCGGTTTGAAAAAGGCTTTTGTGCCTCTCCTGCAGCTGCATTAATTCACTCTCTGTTTCTGTTCCTGTTCTTGCTTTTCCGCTCCATCTTTTTATGTTGCTTATATTCTCATTGTGGCTGGAGCTTATCCAGATATCTCCAAGTACAACCACTTCTATACTTGTCACTTAATGCATCCTGGCTTGATAGGATAATAAAAAGGCAACTGGTGCAACAATAGCATATGACAGATCAGACTGCCACTCTTATGAAGATCGGTGATGTGTGCGTACGGCTGCAGAGAGGTGCGAGGTGAAGAAAAGTGCCTGGCTGTTAGCTGAGGCGCCTGTTTGTCGACAGATCGAAGCGGTCCACTGTCCTCGCCATCCGTCATCACTGTAGCCTGACGTGAACTCATAAAAAGCATCAGTGAAAGTTAAATTCAAGGAACATCAGGACTTCACTGTTGATATTTCAGTTTTACAGATGATTCTAAATTGTGTTACTTACAGCAGAAGCCAGACTGGTAGTGTTATTCAGGAGTATGAAAGGTGATATTTTACACTACAAGACAATGGACTCAACTATTAAGCTCCATGGTCTAGTAACTTGCCTTGAAAACCAAGTCGTTTGCTTTGTCTTTTCCTGATCTTGTCTCTTTTTCAAGGCTTTTTTTCTTTTTTACAGGGGTTTCTGTCGGATGTCACTCCATCTTTTGCAGTTCAACATTTCCTCTTGGCTACGCCTCACAAAATCTGGGTGGTCAGCCTTCATTTGCTGACTAATGGACAACAGTAAAAGGCTGGAATCGCTGCCGTGCCACATGCGTGCACACACACACACATACACACAAACATGGATGGAGAGGATTCGCGTGCATCACCATCCATCACAGATGCACATTTAACCTCGTTGGAGTGCGCGATGCCCACTCTACTGCAGCGGCCATCAGGCTGACAGCTCCCATGATGAAGGATGATGTTCTGGAGAGCTAACGAGCGTGGCCCGCGCTGCTTCATCACGCCTGTCTGAGCGGTGACCTTCAGCCAAAACGGACGGACATACGCCCACGTATGCGAACAAAAGAGCAAACAAACTCAAGGGGAGAATCGACACACGTTTCTCCACAGAGCCTTTCTCCTCTTGTGTCAAGTTCTCTCTCCACTCAGCCTGGGAATCATCCTGAATTAGTTCGATTTTCTGAGAGAGATGCTGCTGCTAACAGGCACTGCTAGAAGCGGAATCCAAGAAACTCCAGTTCTACCCTCACTTCCTCTTTACTGTCCTCTCCACCTCCGCTCTACCCTCTCGCCTCAGTGAACACGGCTTCTCTCCTCAGATATCTGGACAGTCTAACGAGCCAGCTGCTCCTCAAGCAGCAGAGATAACGGTGGAGGAGGCCAATTCTTCTCTGCCTGGCATCCATATTGTAGCGGCGCTGCAGTGGGACGGATTAAGACAAATTAGCTCCTGAAGACTAGAAGGCTGGATTTGATGGAGCCACATGGCATCGGGCGATTCATCACCCCTTCCTCTCCCTCTATTTCTCTCTGTTGTCTAGGGAGGGACATGAAAAGAGAGAAGAGGAGAAGGCAGTGCAGGGGTTGAATGGTTTAAATAAAACAGGAGGGCAGGGAGAGCTGTGAAAGCTGAGTCTGCTGCTTCTCATGTTCACAAATCAAGAATCTTATCAAGAATCATATACAGTATAGGCAGCTGTCTACTAGCTGATGTTGCTGTAGCTGCTGCTGCTGCTGTTGTTGAGAAAAAAAATTATTTGAGGATATGTTGCTGTCGAAAAAAAGTTGGCCATGAGGATTTGGAGAATCACAATTTGTTGACTACAAGAAGTTGCACATGAAGTGGAAATAAGGCTGCATTTTCATGCTAACTTTACATGCAAGTGAAGACATATTCTAACTGATGCTGCGCTGAGACGACCAAATTTATTTGAAGTGTCATGTGCTGTTTTCACAGCTTCAAGAGACAAGCGAGGAGAACTTTTTTGAAAGGCATTGTAAACACTGACTGGCCTTGAATTGCACCACGCCATGGATGCAGCAAATAAAAACATGGGAACCGTTCGATTTCTCGTAGACACGCAATCCTGCGAGCACCCAGGCTAATCTTCTTCGGTTTATTATGAGATTCGACTGTGCAGACTAAACCCCTTTAATATAGCAAATGGAGGGGAACTGGGCTGCCATCAAAGCTGGATCCAAAGCTGCAAGCTTAAAAGAGAGAAAAAAATATCTTACTATGTAAATGTATTCAACACTGACAACTTTAATGCAGAGACCCCCCTAGTCTCACTAGGAAAAAAAAACTTCACTTATATAACCACACTGGCAATGCATCTCTATTTAAAATCATCATGGAATCAACGTTCAAACAGTCATCCTCAGTGAGGCAAAATCAGAGGAAAAACTTGAAAACGTTTGCTTGAATAAAAAGACAAGAGGGAGGGGGAAAGGCAACAGTAGCCAGTGATGAAAGATGAGAAAATGTCTGAGTGAGAGTTTGACGATCAAAAGAGGATTTGTGTGTGTGTGTGTGTGTATCTGTGTGTGTGTTTGTGTGCGTGTGTGAATGATGGGAGAGGTCATTGCCAGACAGTCAAACAGCTTGTCTGGCATTATAACACCAAAGGCTGCCTCTCTCCAAAAGCACCTTTTTCTTTCTCTGCAAACTATTGCCTCCTTGGGGTGAGGTGGATGAATAGGCTATCTGCACTATCTACAGTATTGTCCCATTTTTTCCCTCCCAGAGACGAGAAACAACTGGTCAATTCCCAGAATCCCACTAGTTGTTCTTCTTTGTACTCAGTAAATGCTGCGAGAGATTCACTCTACTGAGTGAAGGCCTGTGGTATTAAATGGTGTTTTTCACCTCCAAAGCAGTAACATACCATTATTAAATATCAAGGCTTCTATATCCATCTGCTAGCTTCCTGGGAAAACACTGTACGTGCTTTATATAACATGAGATTTTTTTTCATCCTACGTGTATGTATGTGCTTCTTCGCCTCACCTTTCTTGGTGAGCTGGACGTTGGCCTGTCGCCGCCCGTTGCCGTTCTCCACGTAGCACGAATAGTTGCCTAGGTCGCTCTCCTCCAGAGAGTCGATGGTCAGGGAGATGGAAACTTCCTGCTCCCCCAGATGCTCCCGGATTGTCCTGCAGGGGGTGGCAGAGAGCACAGAAAAATTGGTGCATGGATATCAGAAGAGGTGGATGCAAATGAAACAAGGCCACATTGGCTGCAAGGTTTGTAGTGAGTAAAGGAGAGGGGTGGGGCCTGGTTATACAAGTGGTCATGAAATTAATGACCACAACACTAGCAGATGAGGAGTCATCACTGGAGACCAGACACACCTTTTTATTGCTTGAACGTAACCGAATGAATATCATATTTGTGAAAATATTCTCATGAAAAATAATTTGACACAGCTAAATGAAATAATTTTGTCTAAAATGCAATTAATGTAATTGACTAAATTATTTAGGCACTTAATTCAGTACATATAGACAGAGTCAGCATAACACACTAAAGTTAAACCAACACACAGAAAAATGACCCTTCAAAGAAATAAATGCAGAAAGTTTTTGCCTGTTGTGACAAAGTAGATACTGTGGACTTTTCTAGCAAACCCACTCTGAAGCTGCTTTTGCTGTTTGATTTGGACCCAGACAGATCAGACAATACTGGACTTTTGTGGTGATGTGGCATTAATGAAAGGAGCATTCAACTATCTGAGCCAAAGACAAGTGTGGAATATGAAGTTTCTGATGGTGGACAGTAACCATCAATTAATAAGGAAGAGCCAGCTGATGCACCACTGTCTGCTTTTAAACTTTGTGATTCATGGATGGTGTAACAAAACCAGCATACACGCTGTTTTCGAACATTTCAACATCAACTAACTTCAAACATTTGCCCAAACAGAGAGTCTGACCGCCTCATTACTTACTGTGAGGTGTACATCAAAGTAACTTCTGACAGTCTGCCTAAGAATTCTGATTGGGATACAGAAAAATCAGAAACAGGAAACAGAAAAATCTAACTCAGAGAACATGCAAGAAGTGTTTTTAACTTTGCAGTCCCAATGTTTGCAGGTATGCTCTGTGACTACATATTCTAAATAACAATGTCAGATTACTTTTCCTTAATCTGCATCAAAAATAAAAATAAAAATAACAACTATGGGAAAACAATAACTCTAGACTGCAGGCAGTCAAAAGCCATAAGTAGAGAGGATTGACTCTAATAAAATATGGATTTTTCTGAAAAAGAAACTTTTGCCCCAAGGAAATTTGAGTTCCTACAGTATGCATCCTAAAATCCATAAATCATGACCTTGGAATTATGAGCCTCCGTCTGGGTGGAGTGCAATTCTGAGACATGTTATGAGTAAAACTACTATACACTTTATACCTTTTTCACCTATCTTTCTCAGTCGTAATTATGCAGATAACTACATCAGACAGCACATTAGTTTAATTCCAAGCTCTACAATCTGCTGACATTTGTGGCAGCATTTACTTTTCTGAGGTAACTTTTTAGTTCATCAGTAAAACAAAAGCACATAATGAAGGTAGGAGTTGACAGTCTGTGACTGACAAGAAGCCAGCATCATATGAGTCATGACAGATTTCCCCCATGAAAAATACTCCATTGTTGACTCGCTGAGGCTCTTGATGTCTATTGGTTGTGACATGTTGGTACAGGGATAATAGTGTGACTGTCATGATGCACTACAGCGCCATGTATCACACAACATTCTGCCACAAGGGCTAGCGAGAAGAGAAAAAAAGCTCTTTTGATGCTGCGTTGCATAGAAATCTGCCATTTCCCCAGAAATCTATAGACTTTTACTACAACAACACAAGCTGTTTTTGGGCACAGTTGTGCTTTGACCTCAATGCTAATACATTTACATTTATTCATTTAGCTGACGCTTTTATCCAAAGCGACTTACAATTGCTATACATGTCAGAGGTCGCACACCTCTGGAGCAACGAGGGGTTAAGTGTCTTGCTCAGGGACACAATAGTGGATGGGTCACAGTGGGGGATTGACCCTGGGTCTCGCACACCAAAGACAAGTGTCTTATCCATTGCGCCATCACCACACCACCACCAAATATCAGCATGCTAACATGGTCTCAATGACATCCTGATGTTAAGCAGGTATAATATTTATGATTCTAGTTTAGCATGTCAGCACGTTTGATAATTGCATTAAAGAGAAGTGGAGTAAGTTACTCGCAAAAATGCGAGATTAATGTGGGAAATTCATTTTATACAAGGAAAGAATTGCTTCTAACATTATGAAGCATCTCTTGAAGAATGTATAAGGAACCCAGCTCTTTTGATGTAATAATATTCCATTCAGCCAGTAGTCACGATGCCTCAGAATTAGCTACTGTTAGAAAGTCCAAGAAAAACAACAGTGAAACAAACTTGTATGTGGCAAAGTAAAGACGCAGTACTTATGAAGCCTGGTTAAAGCATTTGTAAAAAACTCTCATGACAAGAGGAGAACAGTGGGAAAATACTGATGGTTAAACAAGCTGAATCTCTCCTGCTGGGCTGCTGTGGAAAAATAGGAATGATACATGAGCAGATAATCTTTTTGAGGTTACAAAAATTGCAGCTATTTCAAAGGCCTGTTTAATGATGCATGGGGCTAATAGCTCGAAAAGGTACGAGTGCCACTTGGGCATTCATCTGCTGCTTGCCGCGGGGCATCTGAATATGAAAGCTCATCTAATTCTTGCTGATCAATGGATGGACTAAACAAAGCAGATTGTGAAGTGCTGGGGAGATAAAGACAAACTACAATACAACCACCGCTGCCATGGCAATGTCTTACATTAGCTTTACAGAGTGCAGCTAATAATTGGTATCCCACACAGAAAATATCACACTCACTGTAAAATGTCTTTTATTGACCACGCACAATGAAGACCCATTAGAGGTAATCATTTTGTAGCTTCATGGATTAGCTGCTTTATAAAAACTAATTATGAAGTAATACTTTTTAAGCTTTTCGCCTGCAGGAAAGTACAAAGGTTACTCCCTAGGCCAAAGCTTGTCCAAGTATGTATGTGCGAGAGAAATTAATTTAGCGTTTTTTTTAATTCCAGTGAGCTTTTCTAACAATCATCCCTCTCCACTGTGCGGCCAGTCAGGCAGAGACATTCGGCTCCACAAGGTTGGGATATAGATCCATGCTGATGGCTTTTTAAAGAGGTGGCATCCATGTGTGACTCAACATAGACTGAGTTGAAATGCTGTAGGTGTTGGCAAAGAAAGAAAAATCCATCTTGTGTTTACAAAAAGCCTCCAATCAGACATACTTGTCTGAAAGTTTTGAGCGGAGGAATAACTGTGTTTGTGCATACAAGTGAGGATTTGTGTGCGAGGGAGCTCAACAGGAGCTGGAGAAAGTGTGTGTTCCTGGAAAAGAGGAAGCATGAACACACAAACATCTGGCAGGTGGTGTGCATAAAGTTCGACGGCAGCGGTAAAATGGTGCCGTGTAACTGTGTGGAAACGAAAATATGCCAGGACCCTTGATGCTGTACATACTGAGGAGGCAACACAATAACTCACTGAGATGCTCAAGGATGCACACAACCTCAGGGTCATCTAGAAAAATATCTTGGAGTTTGTTTTGTGTTGTTACCTTTCATATGGTAAAACTACCAAAGATTCCTACAGCAGGGGGGAAGCACCCTGCTTTGTGGCTGAGGGGCATAATATTACAGCATCATTATTCATTTCAACATAGAACAAACATCTTACATTAGCCTGGAAGCTTTTATTGTACAAGAACACCTTCTTTGAACGTGCTACAGCAGGGTCATAGGATAGCATAGGATCATCTCTTAGCACTGTGATCTATCTCTGGCTGATATTATCTTTTATAATCAAAATGATGCCTGAACTTTTGAACTCCAACATGTTGTCATGCTTTGTTATGTTTCCAAATGCCTCGCCTGCTGTCTGCACCTCTTCTGACTACAACCCCAAAGGTGGAATTGAATTAGATCAGAGCTGAAAAAGAGAAATGTAGAATTGTATACAATGACAGATCCCCCAATAGGCATCAGCTTGAAGTTAGCATACTCGTCCCTCACTGTTGCTTTAGTGAGTGTTCCAGTTTTCTCTCTGTCTGGCCAAATTTGATATGATACCCAGTGAACTATTATTTAATACTGTATAATCCATTACAGGCCATGTGTCTCAGTTAAAAAAGGCAGACGTCCCAAAACTCTACTCTCAAGGCCTCTAGGGGTCCTGATTTTCTTATACATTTATCTTCTGATCTTCTGTACCCTAAGTGTTTTTTTATAGTATGGTGGACAGGAAGGACCACAGAAAACACTGCAGGGAATATATCTGTAGCCTGGAAATGCATGAATAAGCCCTTGAGAAGCTGGACAAAAGTTGGGTTTAGGAGAGGATGTCTGTACTGCTGTAGTTACCCTGTTGCTCTGTGACCCTGACCTGCAAGAAATGGATAAATGGAAAATGGGCATGGTGACAATTCCTTCTGCTGCTCAAGGTAACCATCAGTTGGTACGTTGGGAAACTGTGTAGGAGAAGAGGCAATACAGTGGAGTAAGATAGACTTTAGGTTGCCATTTCTTAACGTTTCTTTCTTAACATTAATATGAATATTAATATTAAACAGTTTTCAACGGAATAGTTTGTTATTTTAGGAAATATGCTTATTCAATTGCCATTAGTTAGATGAAAACATTGAAACCACTCTCATGTCTGTTCAGCAAATATGGAGGTTAAGCCAGCAGCTGGATATCTTAGCTTTGCCTAGCATAGAGACTATCCAAAAACTGCCTGCTAGCACCTCTAAAGCTCACTAAATGACATCTTACATAATGTTTGTTTAATTCTTACAAAACCCAAAGTGTAAAAACAACGTATTACATGTTCTCTTATAACAAAGTTTCTCTGGCTGTTCCTCGTGTTTCCAGCCTTTATGCTACACTAAGCTAATCAGCTGCTGGCTCCACCTTCATATTTACCGTACAGACATGAGAGTGGAACTGAGCCTCATTTAACTCACTGAAAGAAAGGGAATAAGCACATTTCCCCGAAACATATAACTATGTTATATGCTGATTAATGCTGATCAATGGGAATTCATACAAACTACTAACAAAACAGGAAAAATCACAGTTAGTGAGATATAGTGTCTCTATTAAACCACCAAATCACAAATAGAAAAACCTTATATGATGGTTTATATGATTGTTTGCCTGTCATCAATGTCAGTCTTTTACAAGACTGTTTTCACAAGACTGCTAAGAAAAGCTTGTTATAAAGCGAAGTGCAGGACTAACAGGCAATGGATGCATTGATGGACTTTGTAAGTACCCTGATTTCCCATGAATATATCTGTGCAGAGCATTAATTACAGTTAGAAAATGAAATTTTACATTTGAACTGCTGCTCAAAAGGGTGCCATATGCCCATGCATGAGGGACTTAAACTTCTTCTGGTTTTAAACTTCAGCAGCACGGCCTTTATGTCTGTATGCCATGCTGTTACTTCACCTCTGAGATCCATGAAGTCTTGTTCTGCAGCCACAAAATGTTATATCTCAGTGGTGAAACATTGTGCCAAAAGCTCCATTTCATGTATTACAGGCAGCCCTTCAGGGAATACTCCTGTGTGATTAATTTCCATTTCAAAGCTAAAAGCTCATGGAATGATGTCAGTGAGTGGGTCTGAAGTGGTGCACATTCAAATTGGAACAAAAAATAAAATAAATAAAAACACTCACAGGGAGACAGAATCGCGCGGCGGCACACAACAAAAACATGCATTTGAAAAACTTGAACGTGCACGTACTGTGAGCATCCACTGTATGCTCACAAGCCTCCTCATTGTTTCCCCTGCACACACATAAATACGCAGAAACTCTTTCAAACTAGCTCAGGGTCACAGTTTTGATCTTTTTACCTCATTTGACTAGTGAAAGCAGGGTTTCTAACGGTATGTGACGCACTCCTCAGTATTCTTCCTTCTCATCTTTATTATACCACCTACCCAATGTCGCCTCCACCCACGATATCCTGTAGGCTCTAATTGGCCTGGTGTCCTTCACAACAGAGAGCGGTGGTGAGAGCTGGACGCTGTGTGCTAGAAGGCTAATAGAGACATCTCGAAATGCCAGGTCACTGACTGGGCTGCTAACTCTCCTCCCAGCCTTGTCATGCTGCTTACAGTTAACCTTTTCATTAGACGGCATTTGTCGACAACAGGGATTTTCTAGTCATACTTGGGGTCCGTCAAAGGAGTACAGTGAGGCAGGACATGAAACTGTGTGTGTATCTCAGTACAGACACACCACCTATAATGCCTGTGTGAACAAATACTTATTTTAAAAATCCTTAACAGTGAATTAATTATTTATTAATACTTTAGTTAGTATGATGTAAATGTTTAAGTTATAATGCTTAATACTGTCATAAAATCAAACCCTGTTTGATGCTATTAATGTACTAGCATTTTGTCAGTGGTTAGCAATAGCTACTTCAATTCATTACCTCTCTATAAAGTAGTTTTCATTGTTAGTGGTGGTAGTCCGCCATTCCCGTGCTAGATTCAAACTAACTAACTAGCTACGCACAAGGACATAGGAAATGATGTGTTGTGACGCTATCCCACTCAAATCAACCTCACTGTTCAATCTCACTCTCCTACTGTATTATTATAGCTGTATGAAGTTACTGCGAATGCAAAATAAATATTTCCTTATGGTGTTACTTCACATTAAAAGCACTCATCTGAAAAAAACATTGGGGGGCATTTATTGTGAAGCAGCCACAGGAAATGAAACATATCCACACTTTAAACAGATACACCAGATGCTATTGTGTTCTATTTCTGACAAAGAAGCTGTCCGCTGCACAAAATTCCACCTGCCTGTTAGTTTATGGTTACTATCAACTTTCCTTCTCTTGATTGGCTATATAACCCAAATTAAAAAACAACAGATTTTCTAACTTATCCTTAGAGGTATCTAGTCATGCAAGCAGCTTATTTTTTTCCGTCTCAGAAATTTTACCTCCATTGGAATTTTAATGGAGGTGGATGAAATTTAATTTTGAATGCTGAATACTTTCATTAAAAAAATAACATGTCTCTATTAGTCTAGACAATTAACACACCTCACTACCAAAACAATATATCCATATGAAAACTGTTCTTTGTGAGGTCTGTGGACATCCACAGCAACCAGGATGCTTTCTCTGGAAAAAAATATTGGTGGGACATTTTTTCCAACACTGTGAGCACCACAAACAAAAGTCCATTCACTGTCCCTCCACCTGGGTGGAAACACCGGGGTGAAACAGATATCTCAAATCTCAAAACCAATTTGCATGGCTATACACCACTAAAAAGGGGTCGGTCTCTTATGATGTTGTTTCCTTAATTTGATGCACTTTCCTTCTTCCACCCTATTTTCTGAACAGCCTGGTGATGACACCACTACAAAAAAACACTCTTAAGGTTCAAGGATTTCTTTTAAAACTCAGTGGTTTGTTGCTCACATTTTGGTAACAGCATCTCAGAGATTGTGACCACACCACTGCACAAATACATGACATGCAGTTACTTTATGTTAATTCTGAACACCTTTCCCATGTGGATGTTTGATAAGACATTCTGTTTATTTGAATCAATTTTACTAAATTGATTCAAATTGATTACTAAACTAATTTCCTGCTCCCACTTTATTTGATAATCTGATGACTAACAGCCTGTCTATGTGGATGTGCAATAACATGAAAAACAAATTGTGTTTGTTGCTTGTATTTTTTTGACTTTTTTGACAGATTTTTTTACAATAAAAAATTAAAAAATAATTTTGTGTTTTCATTCTTTCAAGCTGATGTTACATTAAGTGAAGATTGTTGATTTGTCTATAGAACATAGAAAAGATATAAATTCAGGTATGATGTAGGTATGATGCATATTAGCAACAACAGGCATAAATGAGAAATGAGGGCCAGGTACGTATTGAATATACACAAACAGGCATTGGGGGAATCCATGTGCTATCTTGGCTTGCAGTCTGCAAGGAAGAGGTATAATTCGAATTTGCGACAATCGGTGTCAAGGGGTTAACAACTGATATTTAGTACTAACAGGAGTATCTCCACTGTGTATTAACAGACTAAGGAATCTCCCATTGATGGTGAGAATTGATTATCTTTATAAGGAGAGGGTGGAGGGGGTCAACACTCGACTCTTGCTTTGATTGGCCTTCACTGGCTGAAGATCAGCTCATCATCTAGAAATAAATTGAGGGTGAGGCACACTGTCAGTGTATTGCTTGTCTCTTGTCAGTCCACCAAAGAGACAAACTGTGACCTTTCCCAGATGTTCAATGATTAAAGCAAATGAAGATCAATTACCCTGAGTTAGTAAAAAAATCACACATGATATGACCAGTCAATCATCTAGGCGGGATAATCAAGTTTCTCACTTGCAGATTTTGTCTAATGGTAGCATATTGCTTAAAGCACTTCTTTGCCTAACTACAGTCTCAGAGTTCTGCTTGCGTGTACACATGTTTAAATACGTGGTTCAATAAATTACTCAGTATTGCACCATGTGCCAAATGCAAATCCATCAAATAATAGTTATATCTGCTGTAATTGTAATAATAAACAACAATTAATATTCTGGATGAGTGTCATATGTCAGTGTGTTCAAGCTAAAACAACACTTTGTCCTTCTCTTCTCTGACTCTGTCCCAATATGACCTGAATGGAGCACCAGCCAAAAACAAAGAGCCACTACTATCAGAAAACATCAACTTGTCATTCAGCCAAATGCTAGCTGCAAAGTTATAATCACCTGAATGTGTTTTCTGTACAGTCTGGCCTCTCCTGATTAACTTTATCAGACTTTTTTCAAACCAAGTACTGCAGTTTAAACCACAAATGAAAAACATTCTATATACCACTTGAAACCTGAAGAGAACAACATTTTCCAGGTGTTGTTTTTCCTCATATGACTGGAATGCATCATAACCTAAAGCAAGGAGAGTTTTTTTAAACAATAAAAAAACAGCTTCCTACCAGCCAATTAGATGGCATTGTTGGATGGTCAACCCGCTTTAGGCAGTGTGTGCCTGGCCGCCAGGGTTTCACCTGATTTCGGAGTAAACAGACCTCTGTTTCCAGTGATGAGTGTGAGCAAGAAGATGGAGGTCACCGAAATGGAAAAGGAGGCTAACATGGACATTCAATTGGAGATTGCATCCACTGTGCTGCTCTGCTATTACTGCCTGCACTCAGGTTTCAATCCAAAGCAATCGCTGATGAAGCAATGCCTGAACTGTGCATGTATATTGTGCATGATAAAGAATGCATAGCTATCTACATTATTAAACAGCCACATAAAGCATTTATGAATATCATTGAAATGATAGCCTGCTAGAGAAAAGTTCCCTTTATTGTTGTGAGTATTGATGTGTGGTCTCACAGTTGTGATAACTGGGTTTAAATAGGTGTTTACCATTTCAGCCCCAGGGTACCTCATGAATTTGTCATTATATGTTGTTCGGGCCCTGTTATAAAAACAGGTTCAGAAAATATACCCATTCAATGGTTTTAACGATGTTTTGTGTCTTAAATCCTAATCGTCATTTTACAAACCATCTTAGGTGTAGATGTTGAAAGCCTTACTTGATTTCACTTTCCTGAACACGCTCTTCATCCAGATCCTCGATGAATTTCTCCCCCTTCATCCAGTAGATAAGTGGACTGACGTCTCCGCTGTATCCAAAGAACGCTCTGCACGTCAGGTTGACAGGACTTCCTGCGTGAGACAAGAGATAGGATATGAGGTAACACCCGCATGAATCGTCATGCCAGGTGAGAATGTATAAATTAGACTGTTAGTGCTGTGGCTATTTTTTGATTCCTTAATTAATAAATACCCATAGTGTGTGAATACTTTGCACTATTTACCAACACTCCATGTGTAAAATACACCAAGAACACCCCATGTGTTGCGCAACAGGTGGTATGCAGGGTATGTTGATACAGAGTGCTGGGGCCTTTGTGATCAGTAACATAAAAAAAGGAAGGGAGGCTTAAAACCGTATTGGTGCACCGAAACGCATGGTGCAACCATCAGTTTTCTATCCATATGGTTAAACATAATTTCCAGCTACCAAATGATGCTACGAACATCAAAGCTGTTCAAGAGTTGCAGCGTATGATGCACCCATTGTTTTCTACGTTAGCCCACACATGTGGGTTTTGATGCACGGTAATGCATTAGGATACAGCATCCCAGCGTCAGTGTGAGTCAA
Source organism: Lepomis macrochirus (assembly GCA_024633595.2). Taxonomy (NCBI): domain Eukaryota; kingdom Metazoa; phylum Chordata; class Actinopteri; order Centrarchiformes; family Centrarchidae; genus Lepomis; species Lepomis macrochirus. Next base: position 8,925,357 of record JALXJV020000025.1, read on the forward strand.
CTCTGAGAGAAAACAGCCCTGCCGCTTTCTGTACTTTGACTACTACTGTCTGTATCATTTATTTGGTGTGTGCTACAAGCGTCAGTTGACGTCCATTAAATGAAGCAATGTTCTGTGATATTGCTGGTGTGTGTTAAATCTGATTTACTCTGCTTTGGATGTTGCTTTGTGGTTTTTGCACCACCATAACAAATGTGCAACATATAAAAAAAGAAAGCAAAAGAAAGCAAAAGCTAACCAATAAACACTATTCCAGCAGCATCTACAGTAAGTGGCGTTCATTGGGAGACAGGAGGTTGAGACTTACCTGGCCACATGGCTAGCAGCTGAAAAATCTAAAAATGACCAATTTTTCCCTCTGCCCCTCAGGTGGTGGATAAATGGTCATATCTGATTCTGATACTGCACCAATGAGCATCGGCCTCCTAGACATATATGCGTTTACTGATATTACACCCATTCTCTTCAAAAACAACATAATAGCCTCCTTGATTCCATCAGTTCCTAAAACCATCTCTTGCTCTCCAGGGGTGCCATCTTAAACCATACCAGACCCTGACCATTCCCTGATGGCCTCTTACACCTTAAAGCACTCTCCTGAACACTCTTTCACAGCAACTTCCCAGCACTACTGTACCTTCCTAAAAGCTCTTATACTCTTCAGCAGGCCCCTTTCTCTGTCAGACCCTATATTTGAATTTCAAGTCCTTCAGTAAATTTTAAACAGAAAAGTAAGGCATAGCTTTTAAGGACAGTCATTTGCACTATTAAAGAATTAATATATGTAAAATTCACAATCCACACCGATTTCTGCATTTTCTATACACACTAAGCAGGAGTTCAAATTGCACACTATCGACTCAATTATACCTGCATTCCTGTGACGATTATGGGATGCTTTTTGCCGTTGTGGGTCCATTGAACTAGATGTAATTGAGTCAACCATTATTCCCCAGAAGAACTACACAGACGCTATTGGTAACATGTATCTGTCAGTGTGTATGTGATGAGAAAATAAAGGGTGTTTATGCATTGCCGGCAGAGGTCAAGTCTGCAGTGTGGTTGCTTGATTGCATCCCAGTTGTAGCAATTCAATTTTTTTTTCAAATGCTGTTTAAGAGCTGCAACAATGTGCGAGTAAAGTGAGACGATTAGATAAAGACTGCATAGTGATGGTGGTTATTTAGCAACCATGAACACCATTTTAGGACAAGCAAGTTCTGGGAAGTTGCTAAGCAGATGTGGAAACCTGCAAACGGTTGGCAAGAGGTTGATTCTTTTAGATACCACAGACAAAAAGAAAAAGAAAAGATGAGTGAGGCTAGGGGTGACAGCTTCAAGGAAAACATGTTGACAAGAGTTGGAGTTCAAAGAGGAGCAGGTTTGAGCATTCTGCACACAACCTCCTGTTAGAAATAGATGGAGATAGCAAAGTTAGATATTTACTTTTTGGCCTCTTAGCCAACTTAACACGCTCACACAATTGTCATTCGATCTGTGTGTTCATCACTATAAGCAACCCCTCTCACATAGTTATTTTATCCCCTGGTAATGTAAAATTACCTATAATTTTACTACAGCTTAAACGTTTGAACCAAACCTCAGTCACATCCAAGTGCTTCCATATACTTCACCCTGAAGAATTTAAGTAGTAATGGCTTGAATTTATGTGTGCTCAGAACTGCTGAAATAATGTGCATGAAATAGGCTATTCGAAACAAATGCAATGCCCTAAAATTTTGAGTCTTGGGAGTATTTGAAACGGATTCATATGGTAGTGATAGCTAAAGTTGAAGCAGTTTAAACAAAAGCACCGAAAGAAATTCCAGTTAACAAATGCAAGACTGGAAGAGCACTGAAAAAGAAATGCAAGAGAAAGAGAAAAGTCAGTTATCAAGACATTCGAGGTCAATTTTTCTGTACTAACAGGCAGTGTGAGGTAAAGATAGGCTTCCTGGGATGATGAGGACCAAGAGAACAGAGGGGTAGGAAAGTGCAGAGGAAACACATATCAACAGACAAACTCCCTGCCTTCACATCAGCAGGAGTTCTTCTCTCTGGTCGGCTCATTTTGCACACACATCCTATGTGGCTGGAAACAGATAAACCCCTTTTAAACCCGTTTTCTCCCCCTGCCTCGGATTAGAGACCTCTCATTCTTCTTTCACACTTATCACACACATGCTGCAGCCGACGGCATATCCATGAGTGTGTGGCCTGTGCTGCGGCAGGCTCACCGGGGGCGAAAAATAAAAGAACCACATCATCAAAGCCTGGGAATGACTCTGATCCATAAAAGAAGCCGCCAAGGATCAAGGAGGCTCCACCAGTTGTGTGTCCAGGAAGGCAAAAAGGTGATTCAGCATCTCTTCATTAGCACTCCTTGCTCATTGGCCCTGTGGCGAGGACTCAGAAGTCTGTGAGATGGAAGATAACTGTGGCGTATAATTGGGTACTTGCTAGTTCAAAGATAATAGGGATTTTATTTTACCAAGGCTTGCTCTAATTTGGCCCTCTAGTGCAGTCTAGCTCGCTCAGATGATAGCTAAAGCGATAACAGGGAAAATCTGGTTTAGAGATTCAAAAAAGGCCCCAAGTTTGGAGGACACTTCTGCATTTTTGTGTCACAGCTGAGAGACAAGGGCTGTGTGTGTGTGTGAGAGAGAGGATGCTAGGATCTGCCCCCCCCCACAGAGATTTGCCACCAGGGGTCTCTGTTGTGCTACAGAGCAGGAGGGCAGACCAGAGTGCAGGAGGAACACATGAAAACAATAACAACAAAAAAACTAAAACACATCTTTTTGACAGGTGCAGACATCAGTAAAAGGAAACACGAATCCTTTTGTGTGCCACCTTTGATGTCAAGAGGCTTCACCCGTGGATCCCAACAGCATGTTGTGTTGTAGCATTGACAGCTCCAGTGCAGTGCTGACAACAGCCGTGGTGTCACTCTCCAACACTTATTCCAAGGGGCTCTTCATGCATATGGCTGCATGTTGTTCCCTTAACGACGGCGTGCTAATTTGTGCCGGCTTAACTGTGAGCAGCTAAGCCTGCATGGGCAGAGGTTGTGTGCTCAGTTTGGGAAATGCACCAACAGCTGTGAAGGGACTTAAGTGCACAGATTCTAACATTTAAATCCCAACTCTGGTCTTGGTCGGGGGGTGGTGGTGGTAGTAGTGGTGGGGTTAATGCGATTGTCTCCTCTCTCTTATCTCCTTTCGCCTCTAGAGCATCTCTCTCTGTAGCTGTGGCTGCAGGATGGAGACGTCAGCAAAGATTCCCGTGGCTAAGCAGAAAGACTGGAAGCTATGAAACCATGAAACACCACTGAGGAGCGGAAAAACAGGGAAGGAGACACAGAGGAGGACAGGGAGGGCAGGCATGTATGCATTTCTGTCTACATCCATGTGCATGTGGCAGAGGTATAGGCTAGCATGAGAGAAAGAGGGCATATGTGCATGTCAGTGTGAATGTGAGCGAGAAACAAGAGCTAGACAGAGGAATCACACACATGGGAGAAAACACAACATTCTTCATGGAGATGTGCATGACTTCCAACACATAGTGAATAGTGGATCGTATTGCCCATGTGTGTTGAAGATTAAACAGATTACAGATCAGTGCAGCGTGTGCACCATCCTTGTCGAGTCAATCTACCAGTGTTTCCCATTCAGATCCAAACAATCCGGCTCTTGAGTAGGGAAGCCATTATTTTTCCTTTTTTGCTTTTAACAGCCTTAAATAAATTAAGCCTTGCAGCTAGCAGGAATAACAGCTTTTCAGAGTTTTTTTGGAAGGGGCATTTGCAATCTTAACAGCAAAGAAGAGACAAAAAGCTTCCTGTTTAATGTTGTCGGTGAAATGGGAAGCAATATATGAGCTTGTAATTAAAGACAAATGCTGCACGCAGCAACAGCACACTTTTCAAATTACTGGTAATCTGCAAGCAAGTTTCAGTTTTCTGGAAGTTGTCTTTTATATCTTATTGATATTAATGTAACAAACTTGCCTGGAAGATCGCATAGATTTGTCTTGTAGTTGACAAATGCAATCTCACCACAGTATCCACTTAGTAGCTGTTCTGGAGCTTTTAATAATATCAAATGGATGAGAAGTCCAAAGAAATTTGAACATATACAATACAATGGCTGTAGAAGACTATGTGGAGAGATGTGTGATACAGTGCTTTCCACCACCATCATCAAAACATCAAATGACGGTATATCTTTTGGAGGAATGATTTCAAGAAACATAGGGAATCTATACCAAGGAGCAGTGGAGCTGTGCAGAAGGCTCATGGTGACCCCAATACCTTATTAAGGCATTTTATTTTGGGTTTTCATTCAATTTGACAGCCATCTGTGTATACTTATGAATTTATTGAGGTAGAATGTTAAAGATATTTCTTCAATCGTAAAGGGCCTTAGACTTTTTGCTTTGGACAACATTAACAGGCTGTGCTTTTAAAGCACAACCAAAACCTCTTCACTAAATGTCAGAATGAGACTTCTGTCACTTCTGGCATTGGGGGAAAATTCCTCTTTTCTCCATTCGTCCAGCCGAATTGATGTTCCCTCTACTCTCTAATTAGTCCTTCCTTTTAATGAAACAGTCTGGGCTCTACATAAAAGGATGTGAAGATTGCCCTGTAGCTTGTGATCAGCAGGATAGCAAGTGGCTGATCTGGACTGAGAAGAAGCCCAGGAATTGAATCAGTAGATAATGTGATTGTCGATGGTGAAAGGGGGTTTCCCAGATACAGTGGGCAACATGGAGTAATTCCTTAAAACATTTTTACAAGCTCTGACTGACCATGAGCTCATCTGCTCAAGCACAACATCCAGGCAGTAAAGGGTTACACTAGTGATAGAGCCCTGTAATTGCAGTGGTTGGGTACCCACTCACATCGGCGTTGCCAGATGTAGCAGTTTAATTGTCTCTCTGTTCAGCATTCACTTTATTTTGTTTATTACAGCCTGAACCTCTCCAATCACACATATTTTAAGGCAGCCATTCACTGTGCTGTGTTCATTATTCATTTAGCTGCCCCCCCCCCCCCCTCGCGTCTGGTCAATTTCCTGTTATTCATACTTGGTATTGCACCTCATTATCACTAAGCAGGCAAACTGCTGCTGCCGGTCCCCTTAATTAATGCAGGTAAAACAGAGACATAATACAATGTTTAAAAGGTTTTTCTGAATTTTATAAGCATGTTAACATGCGGCAATTATAACAGGAAATGCTCAACGATGAGTTGCGTAAATTACAATTTTCTCTGATCCGTGTCACTTTTGCCGTGTCTAGAAATTACATATTGTAAGGTAACTGACGAACATTACAGGGCAGAGGGAAACAAACAGGCTGGGTGAATAATAAGTCCAATTTGAGCCTTGAGGAACAGAGCGTGACATTTGCAAAGATCAACACCTACTCGTTACATTGATGTTCTCATAATACAACATTCTTTAGCACAAAGGCAGCGCCTGTTATTGCAGCCGAATCCAGCGAAGAATCATTACCAATGTTAAACCTCATGTTCCTTATAATCTTGCGTGGAGAAGTCACAGTTGAATTCTCCTAATGAAAAGCTAATTAGACATTAATGAAACACTTAAAGGGTACTTCACAAAACATTAGACAAATGTCACGTTGAACGGAAGAATCAAGGTAATACGGCAATTAGTAAAGCATCAGATGATGATGGCAACAGCCGTGTCAACTATTTTTACTAATGGTTTTGTGAGGCACGGTTGAATCATAATAGGCTGTGCCTATAGAGGGTATGCGCATTACATCAAAGAACGTTGTTAACGCTCACTGAGTGGCAGAAAGACGAGCAGCTGTGTTAGCTTGAATCAGATAAAAAACAAACAACACATCTAAAATGGGAAAGAGCTGGACCATTGGTTCTTTGGTAAGCAGCAAGGATCACTGTTGAGTTCGACTACCTTTAATTAATCACTTGTTTTGCTCCCGGTTGGCTAAACGTAGCCATGGTAACAAATGTTTTGCCACTCAGTCCAACGTGTTCCGGAGGGGAAGTGACATCAACACATACCCTCTATTGTGGCTTTGTTGGCTATTTTTCTGCTTTTCCTACTGTTTCCTAAACAGAATCATTTGTCAGTCTGTCCCCTCATCGATATTGTTACTGATGCAAGCGCATGTCCGATTACATGTCCTCAGACATATAAAGATGTTTCCTTTCCTGCCATTTCAGTGTGGCCTCTCAGTTACAAGGATACAGAGTTAAGGAAAGTAGAAACTTTGTTGAAATCCCTGTCTTCTTGCCCAACATGATTCTTAGTCTGAAATGCTGATTCTGCTGTTAGCTGAGAATTTAAAAAAAGCTTCCCTCACAGTGAGAAGACAGGGATTGGATACCAACAGGACCTGAATGCTTACTGGGCTTTGGTGCAGGGCTGTGCAGGTATAGGAAGGACTCCTGGCGGGCTTAGCGCAGAATGATGGAGCCTTCTAGAGAATCCCTAAGCGGCACCTTGTAGTTTAGCTACTGATGGAGGACCAGAGAGCTGAGGAAAATGGAAAATGTAATGGGGGGGGCACATTAAAATCAGGGACTGATGGTGCTAAATAGCAGGTTCCTTGAGGCCTTGCTGGTTCACCTTTGAAGCGTGCCCACACCCCCAACAGTCCCATTTCCTAGCTGTAGCTCCCTGTGGTTAGATGCTCAGCTTGGGCCCATTTTAGCATTGCTTTCAATGAATTCTTTTCTTAACTATTGTCCAGAGGATGTGAAGTGCTCTCTACCACCAGATGACACACGCCTTCATGTGCTTTCCTTCAGTGAGCTACATGATTGCAAACTAAATCTACTCCTGTAAAATGGAGGTTTTCTGCTCAAAAAGTCCCATCCAGCCTTGCTTATGTACACTCGAATTTGCTTATTAATGATGAAATGTTATGACTCATGGCAGTTGCATGACTGACTTTCAGGAGTGGCCGAATCTATGAAATGCTATTTCTTGCCCCAGTCTGGCTCAGTCATGACAAATTGCAGCAGTGCAGAATCAGAAACAGAAACAGCTTTATAGCCAAGTAGTTTTTACACTTACAAGGAGTTTGCTTTGGTGACTGTGTAACAAGAGACATATTATATAAATATAAAAATATGAAATTGACAAAATATACAAGTTACAGAAGAATAATAAAAACTATGTGCAATATGGCATTTAATTATTTACACATGCATAAAAAAATAATTGTGTTACTCACACAAGCTTAAACAGGTCAATGCATTCCCAGTGAAGGGAGTCACTTCATGTACACAAACCTAAAAATATAATTTTACATTGCAGATGCTGCAGAGGCAAACACTGTGGATATGAAGTTGTTCTTATGCTGGGATCAGACCACACAATATGATTCTGGAAATGTCCTGATGCACGGTCATCAGGGAACGAAAATGAGTGTCAGGCAGCACAAAATGTTGGGGATTGACTCTAGATTTATGACACGTTAGGAAGCCCTAATGGCAAGACTAGCATGTGCCATTACATGCTTAGTTTTTATCTTTTGAGGAATTTTACTTTATTAGTGAGTTGACAGTTGTACTCTAAACTAGTGATGTTGTGGTTCATGGTCGGTGTTTTAACCCAAAAGCCACAGGGAAGCCCTGCTTGCTGAGTTTAACCATGTCTATTACATCAGACAGCATGATTGTTGGACAGTTTTGACCACAATCATCTGATCTGGCATAGTGACCATTTCAAAAGGCGAATATGTTGTTCAGAGTTCAGATACACATTACTACAATATGTGATTGTTGAACATCTTGCTCCAAAAGTATAGGTATTAAACTGCTACCATAACGATTTCCACTCTTCAGGCTTTCTACAGGATTTGGAACTTGTCTGCAGGGATTTGCTCCCATCCAACAATAAAAGCATTAGTAAGGTCGGGCATTATGGCATTCCGAAATTATCCCAGCTGTATACAGGCTTGTAAAGTTTTCCCATACAAACTTTGGAAAACATGGTTTTGAGCAACGGTTCATTGTCATGTTGAAACAGGAAAGGGCCTTGTTGCCATAAAAATGGAAGAACACTATTGTCTGAAATACGTTTGTATGCAGGAGCATTAAGATTTCCATTAGGTGGCACAAACCATTAAAAACTGAACCAGACACAAAAATATGGGCAGGGTCGTCCACATACTTCAAACCTCATTCACTTATCATTTATTAGTCTGGCCATCATGGTAACTGTACTTGTTTAGCGTGTGTCACATGCACCCCATGTACACATACATTCTTGCACTGATGGCAGTGGCTACTATGCAAGGTTTCAACAGAGCGCTCATCAGAAACAGAAACTAATGCATTCACACATGGACGGCATAGCCATCAGGAGCAAATTGGGATTCAGTATCTTGTCCAAGGACACTTCAAGATGCAGATTGGAGGAGCTGGGAATCGAATCCTCGAGCAGCTGATTAGTGGATGACCTGCTCTACCTCCTGAGCCACAGCCTTCATCCTTTATACTTTATGTCCACATGTTCAAGTGTTCACCAAAGCACTGATTGGATATACCTTATTGCAGCAGAGTGGCCCTCGTCTCGACAGCCATCAGTGAAAAGAATCCAGTCCCTAAATGGTCCAGTGGAGCAAACTCACCAGCCAAGATCAAAACAGCTTACTGTGCTCAGTGAGCAAGAGAGAGTGAGAGTGCTATATCCATACCCTCTCCTGGGGAGTCCATGTAATGAAAACAGGACACAGCAGAGTGGTTGGGACTGTAGGTGCTTTCCCCAGCATTTCAGCAGGCTGCGTGTTTGGGTTATCTGCAGCGCATGTGAGCCGAATGAGCAAGGAAGTCTGGCAGCGACTTAACCGATGCCGCAACGTGAAGTGAATGAGTGGAACGGGCTTGAAAAAGCAGGAGGAAAAGCTGCTGCAATGTATCACCTCAAATCTAGCTGCAGGAGGAGGTGGGGAGGGAGCTGGTGTTAGGGGGTTTGGAAATCATTGCATCACATTTTTCCAGGGGGAGGCAGGAACAGTAGAGAACCAGGTTAACATGGTGGGCCTGTCGCACTCCAGAGGTAGGAACTCATGTACTGAGATGTTCTCTCAAAATACATGGCCAGATAAGATGTTGATGCTTTCATCACATTCTATAATGCCTTTTCCAAACATGTAGGAAAGACAGAGAATGTGTTTTTTCTTCAAGCAGAATTTCCAGTAGGAAAGCTTGAGATTTGTAAATGACATAGATTTTAAACTAAGTATGCAGCAGCAAATGATTAGGATTATTTAATTACTGATTAAAGTGACAGTAATAATTGCACAAAGAATTACATGTGTAATATAAAATGAGTCGCCTCTTGTGACAAAGACAAATATCACCCTATTGCCTATTGCCCTAAAAGGACCAAAGGAACAAAATACTTTTCTTAGAAGCTGGTGGAGACTAAAAAAAAGAGAAAGAAGCTAAAACAGAACGAAATTTGGACACAAGGTCGAAACAAGGTTTGTTGATTACTTTTTTGTCGATTGACCAATTGCTTATTTGATCATCAATCAATCAATCATCCATTCCAGTATATTAGCTGTCATGACTTCCCAATTCATCTGTTTGTCTTTTCATTGTTCATTCTTCATTTCTATTTCTACTCACCCTATTCATTTCTTCTCCTTTGTCTCCTACCTCATCTTTCTTGCTTTTCTCTCATGCCTTGCAGCATGTCTTGGGACAGCTTTGTGCATAAACAGGTTTCTAAAATGAGTGCCAAATCAGGACAGGGACAAACAATAGGACTGTGTGACAGAGAGACTGGGAGGAAACAGGTACTCTGCAGGAAGGACGCTGAGGGAAAGGTTAGAGCTCTGGTGAGAGCCGGCATCATCTACACAGCATCCTGCTGCTTTGTCCCTGTCGGTCATGTTCACAGAAAAACACAGTGAGAGATCTCTACCTTTGTGTGTGTGTGTGTGTGTGGTGTTCTGGTGCATAGGCAGGGTAATTGGAGTGATTTGTATTACCTATGTTTCTTTCCTTCCAATTTGCATGAACATATGGAAGTAAATAAATTCATGTTCTCATGTTCAAAAAGGGCAAGGCGGAATTTTGGGCCATTTGGGTACAACTGTCACACTCCAATTCTGGAAAAATGTCAAATTGATAATGTTTATTTGATAAACATGACATGATGAGAAAGCATGTTTAAAAGCCCTGGATAAATTACCATAAGATTGACACGAGTGTCTGGGGATGACAAAATGTCACCATGATAGGAAATATCTGCCCTATGAAAGGCGACAAGAATCCTCCTTGGGACAAGACTGGTTGAATGGTGCATTTGCAAAATAATTTTGTTTTTAATGCTGTAAGGTCAGGAAGGTCATCATGCCGTGATTGTTGAATGTCAGATCACCATCAGAATAAAATCAGTCTTGTGAACGGCTACCTAGAGCAAATAACCTTTGAGGCATACTCTCCAATGACCTGATATATGGGGAAATCACATTTAACGCCAGTCATACAGAATAAACCCTTGGAGTCCATAGCTCACCCTCTGATTATTCAGACATACATCTCAGCTTGGACTGTGGATAATCGAATTGATTTGCTCGATCCCACCCACGACCCCTTGCTGCAGTATATTTTCCTTATTAAGCACTCTGGTGGTCCAACCGAGGTTTGTGCTGGAAGGAGTGGACCGCAGACACAGATAGGGGAATTAAGCAATTAGGTGTGATATTTTTTTACAGTTTGTGGAACATGTTAAATGAAATTCTTGAAATCTTGTAAGACATTATGTGTGGAACTGTGGTTTGCTTTTTACTGAAGGAAGAAGTCCTGCACTGTTCCTCTTTATCAGGGCAAGCGTCTTTGTAATCCAAGGCTGTTTCCTCACTGATCCTCTATGCTAGACTGAGAATACACAAGCCAGACTGCTGGAGCTGTGAATCTGTGGTGTCCTGATGTCTGTGAACTTTATATTCACCACTACCCAGCCGTCGCTTTATTATCCCCGCTCTTCTCTTCTAAAGGTGACATTTGTCTAACTGTTCAATCCCTCTAACATGCAGCGCAGCAGTTTGGGACCTATTCAGCTTTATAGTCCCGCTTTACAGTAGGTGTGCGCTGAATTTAGAATTCAGATAAGAAATGGCACATCTTGGAACTGCTGGGTACTTAAACCCCGTTGCCATCCATTTAATTAAAAACAATACAATAAATTACAAGCAATACTATCAAGAGGTGGGAGGGAGGCAAGAGGAAGTAACTGGAGGCAAGGTAAATTATGACCTTATGTCGGAAAACATTTTAAAGGGAGGATATCATGGTGTGTGCATAAATTTAAGAGTGCGAGTGCTGATCTGTCAATCATGCACTGTACCCTGAATGTAACAGTGTGGGATTGAGAATCAGTACACATCCGCATTTCATGGGTATTTCATGCTTTAAGTAAATGCAAATGTGTGCATGTTTTATGGATGAGAAAAACATTTGATAACATATGTGGTCTGGCACAGTGGAATAACACACATCCACTGATGTCCAGTGACCTTCAATGATAGTATAATAAGATGTGAGAAGCAGAACGAGTGCAGAATAATGATAAACATACAGATGTGGTCCAATTTAACAGCAAAATCACCCAATAAGTGCCCAGTAAAAAATCTATTTTTTGTGATTTTCAGTGATGTTATACACACTCAACACCAAAAACCCTTTATCACTGTTTGCAGCCACTGCATTTCACCACTGAAACAGACTGACAAACATCTGTTATAATCTGTAAACCAGCAGGCACATTAGGAGCTTTTGGGCTTATTTGCTTCATCCACTGTTAGACCAGCAGCTTCTCTACAGTAGAGATTTAAGTAGTTCTCCCAAATCCATCGTGTGATCGGTGTTCAGTGCTAATCCACAAAATATCGCAAATACTGTATCAGCATGATTTCCAATAAAATCAGAAATAATATAAACATATCAGATACTCTGTTCAAGCCCACATAATCAGTTCAGATGTGGCTTTTGAAGCAAAATTAAATGAGTGAAAAGTTGACTGAAGGTGTATAAAGACTAGTTGCTAAAATTAAAGAGGTATTACACAAATTATACACATAAAGGTCAGTTTACAAGACATTCATCAAGTCTGAGAAGATAACTCTGGCGATGTCATAGTGATCATCAGGGTCACCTCTTTCTTTGAAAGACATGGGTGTTTACCAGGCAGGGAGGGTCTACCAAAAAGATGTTCTTGTTTTGCATTATGGGAATTGTGAGATCCAGTATTTGTAGAGCTTGATCCAGACTACAGAATAAAAGTTCCGACTGCATCAATTTTGAAAATTCTTTAAAAACTCTCTCAAAACTCAATTGAAGTGCAATACTAAATCACAACAATACCCCCTTAACAATTAGATATTCTAATGACATGGGTTAAAAAAAGTATGTCTGGTTATCATTGATACCAGTGCCAATACAATTCCCAAGATCCCACCTTAGTTTGTGGAACATAAACATGTTCTAATATATTCCCTTACAAAAAATAAGTTCAAGTGTCCTAATTTCCTGAAGTAAACAAACCTAATAATGCCAACTTTTGCTACAAATACATTTAGCTCTGCATTAAGAATTATTGAGGTTCAATACTCAGCCCTAAAAAATCAAGCAGACTTGACAATCTGGGAATAATTAAAGTTGGTGTCCGCAAGTATTATGACAAAAGTGTGTGTGCGTGTTTGCTTATGGACTGGCAATGAGGAATCTGTGGGACAATGAGAGTGATGGAGTGTTTACATGATTGCATTAGCCTGTTATTTGTGTATCCTAACTGGCATCCTTGTGCGACATCCTTGTACGCGTACGTGTGTGTTTGTGTGTGTAGCACAGAGGGGTGGGGGCGTACATGGAAAGCATACTGATGAGTTCCCAGCATGCACCGATCAAATTACACTGCCTACTCCCTTTCTTTCCCTTCGCTTGTTGTTAGGTCAATCTTGTCTGTTGCCCCTCCTTTACTGTGCAGGTAAACAACTCTGCTATTCCACAGAGTGATGCTTCTGACCGGCTGCTGCCACAGTATTTGAATTCCTGATAACCTGAGAGCCTTGCCTTGTCTTTAGGACATTTATTTGATGCATCTTCAGGTATGTCGGACCAACAGCTGCTTAAATATAAACCCTACTCTATATATACATTATTTCCCCTGTTGGCCAGAATGTAAAATTAAATGTCTGTCAGCCTCTGGATCAGAACATGTCTAATGTTAAATGAAAACTAAATAAAATAATATTTATCAGTCAAAGAGCGAACAGTCTGCCAAACCTGACAGGATGAAACACTGATGTTATTTTAGAAAACTTATTAGTTTATTGTACCATTTCTGGGCACCACTCTAGCATTTTTATTTTCATCTTGGTCATCTCTCTGCCGATATCTATGGCAACTTATTTGACATTAAATAAATAAGATATGCAGAAATAAATAGTCATTTGATAGACAATTTATTTGTGAACTAATCCAATACATTTTTAAAGCTCAGTTTATTATTAGGAAGTGTTAATTTATCCTGCGTCCAATCTGAGCTTAGCACTTGCCACCTTTATTTCATTCATTCGTTTTTATTTAAATAAATTAAAATACATTATTCCAAAGCTTTTTAATTTAACAACATAATGTATTATTAATGAAATGAAGCCCCTGCAGTCATGCAAGACCCCTCTGCCTGTGTGAAGCTTCAGGGGTCTATACAGTACTTTAAAACCCACTGACATAACTCGCTCACATGACTTATACAACTTTCTCAGTGCTGATATATATGATATATGTTTGCAGGTATAATGTTTACAATATTAACCATCTTGCTAATTAGCACTAACACAAACACAAAATTTATTAGGATTCATCATGTGGAATTATGTACATCTGTACTGCATTTTGTGCCAATTTATGTTCTAGATGATGACATTTCACTCTGACCTGCTGGTGCTACTACATGAAAAGTCAGGTGATCATTAAAGTCAGTGGACTTAATCCTCTGGACACCATGAGTGTCTGTCCAGCATTTCATGGCAGTCTATCCAATAGTTTCCATAGTCATCCCTAGAGCCAGGGTGTATAAAAATGACTTGCTCTCTTCCTTTAAAAGAGAAGGGAAAGAAGGAGGTTTAGAGCAAGAGAGAGTGAGAGTTAAAGCAATAGATCAATATATAGAGAGAGAGACAGCCTGAGTGAGAGAAGAAAGAGAATCCATAAAACACAGATTAGGCTTCCTAAAGCGGTCTAATACAGAATCTCTAATATCAGTTGCTGTGCAGTAACACTGACGTGCAGAGAGTAGGTAGAGTGCTGCTGAGTCTCTTCTCTCACTGCAAGCTGGGATACTGAGAGATTGTTTGGAATCGGTGCTGGACACTGGCAGACGAGGTGCTCTGAATGCCGACTGGCTCAGTGCGGGGCTGGACACCAGGTCTAGGTCAAACGCTTTCAGAGGTGAAACGCAGCAGGGCTGATTGACCTAGACGGTTGAAGGAGTGGAGTGGAGACATGAGGTGGAGTCAAGAGTAAATGGGTACAGCTGTTCTAGTGTCTGTACTGTGGGAATTTTTAAAGAAATGGAGAGAGATGTGTAGAGTCACCTCTTTTAGTCAGTCACATCTTCAGGGGTTGATTGAATTTAGGGATTCAACTTATAATTGTTTTTATCGTCATTTAATCTGTATGCTTTTGTTAAACTTTATGACAAACAGTTAAAAACCAAAATATATTCAGAAGAGATGCTATAGAAGAGAATTTGGGCCATTTGTGAAGATAGAACCAGTGAATGTTTGGCATTTTTGCTGTATAACTATATCAATTATCAAAATTGCACACACCTGCACGTCTGACCAGTTGGATGCCCGACCTTTGAAGACATCAAAAGGACAATGTACAAGCACTGAAATCACGAGGCCAAACTAGCATGGTGAAGCCCTGAGCTGCATTGCTGTGAGGCCTGGGGGTGGAGGGTGGGGGTTGGGGGTTGGGGGTTAATCTGAGGCTGGGTAGTGAGGCAGTAATGCCAGAGCTCATGGGGAATTACTGGGGAGATTTGGAGGAAATCTGCTGGCAGCAATTTCCCTGTCGCTTTTATTAGCCCTGATGTGCAATTTGCTGCTGGCTGCTTTAATATGACAGGCTACGTCTTGCCTGTGTTTTTTACTCTCACATGGGCTGGGTGGTGATCCAAGTTCAGAGATGCACAGGAGTGTCACTGTATGTTTGTTATGTAATACAACACTGTATTTCCCCCCACATGGTAGTTGTCTTATTTGCTTGCCCTCTTAGAAAAAGTTCAAAGGTCAGACACTGTGATTAAGTTTGTTACTTAGGGACACTTTAGCACTGTGAATTCTTGAACTTAGGTCCTGTGGTCAAAACACGGTCTCCCTACTTTGTTTCTAGGCCAATGTGCTGCCACACAACATCGCCTGTGTGTGTTTGTATTTGTGTGTGTGTGTGTGTGTGTGTGTATGGAGACAAACCATATCTGTACCAGCCCATATCCCCCCTTAGGATGTACAGATCAAAGCACCACCGGCAACATGCTATACATGCACCTAAGCACATTGTCTATCTCGCTCTCACACTCACACACGGTCTCTGCAGTATCTGTCCATGCTCACAGGCTCTCTGCTGTTTAGTATGTAAAGGATAAAGCAGTGACCGATGCTGAATATAGAGGGAGGAGCGCTGACAACATAACTCTCACAGCAAATTTTAAAGCGTCATGGTCAAAGTGGAGGTTAAAAAAGACTGCTGATTGGCAGCAGGGTAACCAGGTGTGAATGTTTCTGAGATGATAATCGGGACCTGCTTTGTTGGAAAGTTAATAGTTTTAGATAGAGAGGCATGTTGGAGCTTAATTACTAAATACTGTATCGTGCTGAGCCCTTGAGATGAAGTCTGTTTCATTCAAAGCAAAGCAAATCAAACACAGAGTGCAGCGAATGCTACGTGCAATGATGTGAACACACTGAGGGTACAGAGTACACGTGAAGCATCTTGGTACAGATTGCTGTTTCTGACGCAGGAGATAAGCAGCTATCCCATACACAGAGGAGATAAACAACAACATTTCATTTTCTACAAAATGCTAAAACCCCCTGCATTTGTGTCTTATTACGAAGGAAAGCTACACTGTGAGTAACGGCTGCAACGAAGCAGAGTGGCTCGACAGAACTGCAGGAATGCTTTTCAGAAGACAAGTGGGAGTGAAGGTGTAGGAAGAGGAGCCGCAGCTTATAGCATCGCTGCGATTCAATCAACAGCGGCTTTAGGTTCTGATCCTGAGTCGGAGTCGGTATGAGTAAGTGCAGATAGAAAGACGGATGAACAGTAAAGACTATACACCTGACAGTTTTAGGTGGATCATGTATTCGTATTCTGTTTTCACAGACATTCAAATACTACAAAATCTTTGCTGACTTCATATCTAACTCTTAAGATATGGTTGAATTTTGATGTTGTACAAGACCATTTGTTTGTTTAGCGGTGTCAACATGAAAATGAGGTTTTACATCCCTTCATGTGGTGGATTCATACAGTGTCCCAAATCCTATCATGTCACACTGTATTTTGTTACATGATGTGGAGAATCACATCCCCTCCCATATAATCATGACATCATGTCCGGCTATGTCACATCTGGTCAGGTCCAGTCAAGCTATTGTTAAAATACTGAGATGAATTTCTGCATTTTACTCATTAGTTTTCACTTACTACGTAAATGTTGACTTATACAGGCAGATACTGTTGCTACAGAACTACTGTTTTTTTTTAGTATGCGTGGCTCTGCGACAGAGTCAAACTGCCATGCCAAAAGCAAAACTAGCCCCCCAGCATCGGGCCCGCAGCAACAGCATTCAGGCCTCAGCCCAGCAGCTCTGGGCTGACTTCAAAAAGTCCCCCTCCAACAACTCAGATGATGTATGCTTG
The DNA here is from genome assembly GCA_024633595.2 of Lepomis macrochirus. Classification (NCBI taxonomy): domain Eukaryota; kingdom Metazoa; phylum Chordata; class Actinopteri; order Centrarchiformes; family Centrarchidae; genus Lepomis; species Lepomis macrochirus. The sequence continues at coordinate 8,942,314 of JALXJV020000025.1, forward strand.
TGTGGCTGCATTCACATGCAACTTGCCCAAGTCTGAGTCTTAATAACTCTCTGCTACTCTGCAGGGTGCTTTTTGGTGCAACTACGCATCTTTGGCACTCAACAAAACATTCAACAAGCAAGTCATCTAAATTAGAGGAAACCAATTAAGAGAGCAATGGGTGGTAAACACAATCAAAGGCAACATGTCAGCTATTTAAATCCATCTTCAAGGCATAATTGGAAATATAAGCAATTCACTATAATATGCAGTGTTTGTTTTTTGTGACAGACACACAAAAAAATACTCGGATCACAAGAAGAAGTCTCCAACTGCATTTGAATAAGCAGCAGTTGCTGACAGGTGTTTCCTGCTGTGACGAGTCCCTTATTTTTTGTGTAGATTTTACAACAGCCATTTGCTGGTCTCCAGTAGACCAAAATATACACAACTGTATGTGTCATTCTTTTCTTTTTTTGTACGGCACCTGTCCTCTGTGGACAAGGCAAACTGAAAAGTCATAAGGGTTTTCAGGAGATACAAGGTGTCATTCTCAGGTATGTATTATACTCAGAGAGATGCATAACAGAAATTACTGTACTACTGCAGGGAAAGGGCAAACAATAATACTTCTACTGACCATGGAATCAAATAAGTAGATGATTTTGCCACTTATATAATGGAACATGTTGATTTTTTTCATATGCTCAGTCAAGCAGATCCAGTCACTCCCCTATGGATAGTATTTTCCTATTCTGAGTTAAAGCTCCTGAGGGACACAGCACAGGAAACTGCCAGTCTGGCATTCTTTGGTCAAAGTCCACAAAATGTGTTGTTAGAGAAAAAAAACAGAAACACAGTAAGGTGCCATACCTTGAGGGACAGAACTAATGAAGCAGGTAATGAATGAACCTGCTTCCTAAAACATCAGCTAGCACAGCTGGAGCATAATGGACTGCAAAAACACGAGTCACTTATCAGCTAGGTTGTGTCTCGCCCACCAATGTTATTTGCGTAAATACCAGAAGCTATTAATGTCCAACATATAATAAAAGAAGACAAATAACTCTATGATAAATTGAAGTTGAAATTGAATATTTGGGATTTTGGTGGGTGGTGGTGGTGGGGAAGTTCTTAGTAGTCTAAGGTTACTTCTTTAAACATTAGGATCCAGGTTATGTAAGAAGTAGAATTCACATGTAGTGAATACATAAAAACAATCATATTTAATGCAATATGTACTGAAAGCACATAAATTATATGGGGACTCCAGCAATTAGCTGTTGTACTTTCATACATTTGGGGAACTTGTGAGAAGCAGATTAAAGGACCAAAACAAACAGAATACCACCACTCACAGACACATAGTCTTCTTGTTAATTGTGGGCAAAAACACGTTTCAGCTAGAAACCATCATCAGCATAATCAGAACAGCAGAAATGGCAATTTATATAAACAGGTGAGGTTGAAACACCAATCAGCAAAGAGAATATGTAATTGCATGCAGCATATGTTAGACCCTCCTTGTCTGGTAAGTGCCCACGTCTTTCAAACTCCACACCCCCAATTTATCACAAAGGCTTGTTATCATACAATTGTGCCCTCAGAGCCCAAGCTGGATAACCCTGATGACATCACTACGACATAATCAGGCTTATTTTCTCTGACTTAGCAAAGCTCCAGCAGAGCAACAAAAGACAACATTCAACAATTTTCTTCCCATAGCAAGATTAGTTTATATGTAGTAATACAGACATACCATGTCTGTATCTAAATTTATTGTGTGCATGGGACAAATTACTCTCCTAGCAGCCATCAGAATGAAGCTCAGAGTCTCCAACAGAAACAAGGCAAAGAGTGATGAAACCAGGCCGATTCATCACGGGTGAAATGGAGTGGCAGGTGGCCTCCCTACTGGCCGAATCCTGTTGTCCTCTGGTGTCCCGCTGCCCCCCTCCTGGCCTGATCTGGCTCACCCGTCTGCTCCCTTTCTGGCCCGTTACGCCCCATCAAGCCAGGGAGCCACAGCCAGGAGCCTGGACCTCCAACACCCCTGCTTAAAGGAAATGTGTGTATGTGCTGTGGACCTTGAGGGCGCTTTCGCCTCTATCAACACAGCCCCTGCTGAGGGTGACACCTGCGAATAACAGTTTAATAGCTGAGTAATGTCTCTGGCCTTCCTCCCCAGCTGCGCCGGGGCAGCCTGGTGGGGCATGAGGCAATGGAAAAGCCTTTTCTCTCTTTAGTGTATACATGCGGACACATGTATGGAATATATATAATTTTATGTACACACACACATACTGATGTGAGCTTATAAACCAGTCAAGAGGCTGTGAAACTGGGGCGGAAGTGCCAGCAGCAGGCCAACAAATGGGCTTATACAAGATATATCTTCATACTCCACCTGCTACTGATGCTAATGTTTTTCCTTCAATTACAGGTATGTGTGTCCACTAGGGGAATCATATTGTACAGTACAGTCTCAGGCTGTGTAATCTCTGCAGACCAAAAAGCTTTATTGTGGTGGTGAACGTCCTGGGTGTTTTTTTTAATCCATACATCTTGCAGAATAGGAGTACCACAGAAAAATGCTTCTGCCTGCGGTGAATAAAAATATTGATTCTGCAATCTGATGAAATACTCCTATTCATGGAACCTGCTGATTATCCACCCGACAAAATTATTAAACAGCCTAAGTCAACTGTACACACATTCAAGAGATGCTAGAGAGGATAAATATTTGACAGTACAAAATTAAAGATTTTCAATGGTAAATTGGCCACACAGGCATGCAAGGCTGAGCAGAGGCAGGTTTGTTTCTGTTCAGTTTCTGTTTGCCTGCATGGCTGCATTTGTGTATCTAACCGCTCCAATGAAGCCATATTCATAAATAAGCATTTTATCCCTAGCCCTGCACATGCAGCAGATATTTTATTTTTGAGTACACAAAGTTTAAATTGCCCATTCTGTCAGCATGTGAAACGTTGTTAGGGAATTTTTACTGTGTCCTGACAGACCAAACCTAAAAGGATATCTGGAACACAAAATGCTCCTTAGAGAAATACGATGTTACAAAGAACCTGCTAAAAGGCTGAATGCAAGTAATGAAATAATGAAAGACTAAAGCGCAAGTTATGAAATCTATAAAAAGAAACTTAGCAGCTCTGAAAGCAGCTCTGCAGAGGGTGATTAAAATCGCCCAGAAGACCATTGCTCTCCATCCACCGAGCATCAGTGATATAGGTGAGTTACCCGCGCAGAGCCCAAAGGATACAAAAGGCCAGTACCCACGGAGTCACAGCCTGTTCATTCTGTTGCTGTCTGGCAAGAGATTACCATATAATTACCATTATATTATTGTCACACTACCAGACTTCAGAGCAGCTTCTACCCCAGGCTGTGAGACTCCTCAGTTCATCCTCAGCCTTGTTATTTATCCACCCATTTAGGTATATAACATTTTGCTTTTTGTGAAGAGCATAAAGGGAACTACAACTTCATCTTGTTATACAATCCTGAGTTGTAAAATGATAAATAAATTTAAGTTGTACTTTGTAACAAAATGGTGGATATTTTGAGGTGATTCCACTTCACTGACATGATTAATGATTATAAAATAATGATCAGGTGCTATTCTCTGCAATTGAGAAAATGATTTACTATACTAGATCTCCTAATCGGCTCCTGTCTTCAAATACATGTAAGGCATCTAAATCTAAAATATGTCACACTAGAGATAATATTCTTCTTGACTGATCCAGTCTTTCTACTCCCCCGCATAAATAGATACTGTGGTTAATTTCCCATCTTATTCCTTTTTATTAAATCCAGTGACGATGCAGTGCCTAAAGTCACAAAATTGTTCCCTAGACTCATCCCAGCGAACAGGATGAGCTGTCACTGCCTGTCAAACCAAACATGCTGTAATAAAGGTGTTACTGAAGCTGCACTACTGACAATGACCACTGGATGTCCCAACACTTTCTGCACCTTCACAAAGACCCTAGAGTTCTCTAGCATGGTACTAATAAGTCCAAAAGGCAGGAGATCAAATCCAATTTGGTTTCCCCCTCTCATTAACAAAGTCAACAGGTCCAATATTTGGTATGTTTTAATAAATCCTTCACTTTTTTGAAAACAACTTTGATTATTGTGATTCTTTGACAAATGGTACAATACTGTATGACAAACTGTTATCAGGGGAGGCTCAGAGAATGAAAGTGAGATAATATTACATAAGTAATCAAAACAAGATTACATATTTCAGCCTACATGTGTGTGATTTGGCTCAAAAGAGTTCAGAGATACAGGAGTTTGAACTGCTTTCCCCACTTTTTAAGAGTCAGAAACTCACGAAATTCCTTAGGATAGACCTTTTAAAAATGCATTTGGTGTAGTCTGAAGTTATGCCAAACAACCATATTAGGATATCTTGGCTGTTGGATCAAATAACATAATAATAGTCTCACAGGCATCCAGGCATTGAGTAAAACAAAGCAAGTAACTTTGTCTAAAGCTTTGTCTAAGGGGAGGCCCACAGTCCCAGAAATTGCCTACTGTATGACATATTCAGTGACAGCATGTACACAAAAAAGATGAGAAAAAAACGGGACATAGTGATAATGAAAAAACATTACAATAAAAGCAAACCTCCAGTAATCCAAAATAAATAATTAAAAATGCTTGCTAAGAAAATAGTAGGCTATCTGATATGTATCTGTAAAAAAACAAAAAATGCAGGGCAAAGAAAACTGTATAAAGTGAGCATGGCTAATTCTGACTTTCTCCTTGTTGGAGCAGCGGGTAATTGGATTTCCTCTTTAATATGGTTAAGAAAGGGATTCCATACTTTGAAAACGTCTTTGTGGAGCCCCTTAATGAGTTTTTTTATTTTCTCTAAGAAAGCACAGTACGTCTTTGATCTAGTGAGTAAAGGTACGTGGGTGTGCATCTTTCCATATAAATAAAAATAGGCTACGGTTACAGCTATAGTCGGCTTCAGTTTTACACAGTACACAGGGGTCTGGAGGGGCACCAAATGGGACAGGGGTTGCGTTTATTTCAGGCATTCTGAGATTGTTTTAAAGATGAGATGAAAAACCTCAGTATCAGAACATATGAGCTTGAATAGTAGGAGATGAGTTGCATCCATTACATGGCGGGCTAATGTCTGGAAAGTATTTAGACCTTTTCTGGTTTGTCCAGTTTTACACTGCATTACGCCGTTCCTGGCTAAAGCTATGAACTCTTTAAGACAGTTTGCCATAATTCCTCTGCAATATCTTCACTCACATCCAATTCTCAGTCCGGCTTAATATGAGGGAGGTACGAGTGACTCACCTGTGAGATCCTGATATACAATGTGGATATTTTACCTCTAAATGATAGAGGCCGAACTAAGGCTACGTTCAGGCTGCAGGCCAAAGTAACCCAAATCTGATTTTTTTGCCAACATATGACCCAGATCTGATCTTTTTATGACAGTATGAACAGGCCAAGTCGCATGGAATCCATATGTGGTCCAAATCCGATACAGATCGGATTTTTAAAAATACGACCTGAGTCTGGACACTCAGCTGCAGTGAACGAAAAAAAGCTTCACAAAAGCTGTTATTAAACATGTGGCTCTCTTCCTCCTCTACCTCGCTATCATCTGCTCACAAATTCCCTTTCTTATACCTGAAATACACCGGACTGTGAGTTCTCTTCTGAGTCATGTGCATGCTATTTGTCTAAGCGGACACAGTGGGGAGAGAGAGAGAAAGGGAGTGAGTTGTGGGGCAGATACGTTGTACAGTGCCAGAAACTGTAGTGAAAAGGACAGAAAGTTGTGAACACTTGCCATAATTCGGGACAAATGCAATTATGTGAACTGTCAAACAAAAAAAATCGGATCTGGGAAAAAGAAACGGAATTGAGCATTAAGGCTTGCAGTCTGAACGTAGCCTGAGAGAGCGGCACACGGTTTGCACAAAGGTAGGGCATGAAACTGTGGCAGAGATTTGTGTACAAAGTCTCGGACTTGCAGACAACGAAATAAATAGCTTTTAGAGAGATGAAATTTACTGCAGAGTTGTTCAAATGAGGAAAGCACACCATATGAGTACAGATAAATGATAGATGTAATGCCTGTTTTCTGTCCATCAATCCTCAACTAAACTCTCAAAATCATATCATTTATCTATACATTTACAGAAGCTTCTTCTTCCAGTCTGACTTTGAAAGACACATTAGATTAATGTAATGTTCTTTCCACTTGACTTCCCAAAACCAGTGCACGGAGGCTTCAGCTGAAGATGCTGCAGCCAAAATGATCACTGGGACAAGAAAAATCTGAGCATATTACTCCTGTAATAAGACCACCACAGGGAACTGGGCATTCCTAATTTGGAGAAATAGAAGAAGCAAGAGCAAAAATACTTCCTTGGCTCCAAGAACAATGCATTATCTATTTAAAAATATGACTCACTCACCTAACTGCTGGCAGTAAACTTTGGAGACCTCTCAGCTCATCTCTGCTTGAGGCTAAAGGTTATATTAGTCACTACTAGCATAACACACCGGAATCGCCGACTGAACTGTTAGCTGTCAAGTTACACTGTGGGTAACTTAGGCACTAGGTTTTGACAAGCTTATTCTACTGCATCAATATTTATATATATATATATATATATATATATATATATATATATATATATATATATATATATATATATATATATATATATATATATATATATATAATATATATATATATATATATATATATATATATATATATATATATATATATTATAGCTCCTGGATAGCTGAGTGGTTAAGGCCACTGACTTCGGTACAGGTGATCGTCGGTTCGATTCCGGTCAGGGCGTGGGTATCCAGGTGGACCCTTAGGCAAGGTCCTTAATGCTACTGGCCTACCTCAGGCATGAGTGAAACCGCAAATACAAGAGTCATACCGCTCGGACGTCGCCCGGGTTAACAAGGTCCGCGTCAGTTGCTAGGGAACCAGGGCAACCTGATGAGAAATGGGCTACTGGAACAAGAACAAGACATACATGGACTAGAGCAGAAAACTTGGATCTGATGCAATGCTACTATATAACCCCAGTGAGAGGGGTTATATGCAGAGATTATGGGATATATGGATGCTTCGAAACCCATCATCAACACTGACAAAGAAACAACTCCTAGCTCAGTGTTCTAACATCCGCAGCTCCTATCACAACTAGAGATTGATGAGGTACAACAAATATGCTACGGCAAGGGGGAGCCAGGACGACAGGTCAGCGGGGAGATTTCATCATCATCCCCACACTCAGAGATTGGGTCCCAAGCCCCAATAAGCCCTTACGGCACAGAACTCAACATAAGGGCGGCTGACCTACGAATGAAGATCATAGCCAAAAAACTGGACCCCCTAGTACAACGACCAAGACTGCCAAGGCTAAGTGACAAAGTACCCTCTGAAAGTCTGCTAGAAGATGTGAATGCAGCACTACATACTATCCCTACTAAAGCCATAACCGAGACCAATGAGCTGATGTACGCCACAGCAACAGTGATCCTAGAGATGCTTGGCTATAAGATGAACACCACAAGCCACAAAGAGCATTACCCCCATGGAGGAGAAGGTTAGAGGCCAAGATCAAGGCAACACGAAGAGAGGTTAGTCAGCTCTCAGAGCTACAGAAAGGTGTAAGGAAGGGGTTACCTAAGAAATACAACAAGCTGTCGATACCTGAGGCTCTAGAGACTGCCAAACAAAGACTCACCGCCCTGGCCACCCGCCTAAAGAGATACAAGGGAGAAGCAGAAGCCAGGAGAATAAACCGGATGTTCTCCACCGAACCATCCAAAGTGTACTCTCAGTGGCAGGGTAATAACACAAGATCAGATCCACCCAGGGCTGAGACTGAACAGTACTGGAAGAACATATGGGAGAAAGAGGCAACCCACAACACCAATGCTCAGTGGCTAGTGGATCTAAGAACAGATCACAGCAATCTCCCAGAACAAGAACCAGTAACCATTACAACGGCAGACATCCAAGAAAGAGTGGCAGGTATGAAGAGCTGGACAGCACCAGGCCCTGACATGATCCACACCTACTGGCTGAAGAAACTAACTGCACTCCATGAACGCCTGGCAGTACAAATGAACCAACTGCTGATGGATGGGACCCACCCAGAATGGTTAACCCAAGGACGGACAATCCTGATCATGAAGGATCCCCAGAAGGGAACAATCCCATCCAACTACCGGCCAATAACCTGCCTCTGCACAACATGGAAGCTCCTGTCAGGCATCATAGCGGCTAAGATGAGTAGGCACATGGCTCAATACATGCACAGGGCCCAGAAAGGAATAGGCAGTAACACCAGAGGAGCCAAGCACCAGCTACTGGTGGATAGAGCAGTCACTCGAGACTGCAAGACCAGACAGACCAATCTGTGCACTGCCTGGATTGACTACAAGAAAGCCTACGACTCAATGCCACACACATGGATACTGGAATGCTTGGAGATGTACAAGATCAACAGGACACTAACAGCCTTCATCAAGAACTCAATGAAGCTGTGGAAAACAAGTCTGGAAGCCAACTCAAAGCCAATTGCACAAGTCACCATCAAGTCGCGGCATATACCAAGGAGACGCACTATCCCCGCTGCTGTTCTGCATAGGCCTGAACCCCCTCAGCCAGATCATCACAAAGACTGGCTACGGATACCGATTCGAGCGGAACAATCATCAGTCACCTCCTCTACATGGATGACATCAAGCTGTATGCCAGAAATGAGCGAGACATCGACTCACTGATCCACACTACCAGGATCTACAGCAACGACATTGGAATGTCGTTCGGACTGGACAAGTGTGGTCGCATGGTATCAAAAGAGGGAAGATGATCAGAACCGAGGGGGTTGAACTACCAGAAGGCCACATCGCAGATGTTCAGGACAGCTACAAATACCTTGGGGTGCCACAGGCTAATGGTAACCATGAGGAGGCAGCAAGGAAGACCGCCACAGCCAAATACCTACAAAGAGTGAGGCAGGTCCTGAAAAGCCAGCTGAATGGGAAAAACAAGATCCGAGCCATCAACACATATGCCCTGCCAGTCATCAGATACCCCGCTGGTATAATAAACTGGCCAAAGGAGGAGATAGAGGCTACTGACATCAAGACAAGAAAGCTCCTCACAATGCACGGAGGGTTTCACCCCAAATCAGCACCCTGAGACTGTACACCAAGCGTAGCGAGGGAGGCCGAGGGCTAGTGAGTGTCAAGACCACTGTCCAGGATGAAACAACGAAGATCCAGGAGTACATCAGGAAGATGGCCCCCAAAGATGAAGGGCTTAGTGAATACCTCAGGCAGCAGAAACCCGAAGGTGAGGACAAGGAAGATGAAGAACCGTCATGGAGGGACAAGCCGCTACACGGCGTGTACCACAGACAAATAGAAGAAGTGGCTGATATCAAGAAATCCTACCAGTGGCTGGAAAAGGCTGGACTGAAGGACAGCACAGAAGCACTAATCATGGCGGCACAAGAACAGGCACTCAGTACAAGATCAATAGAGGCTGGGGTCTACCACACCAGGCAGGACCCCAGGTGCAGACTGTGCAAGGATGCCCCTGAGACAGTGCAGCACATAACAGCAGGGTGTAAGATGCAGGCAGGAAGCTGCTACATGGAACGCCATAACCAGGTAGCTGTCATAGTGTACAGGAACATCTGCCACGAGTATGGGCTGGAAGTCCCAAGGTCAAAATGGAAGACACCTCCTAAGGTAGTTGAGAATGACCGAGCTAAGATCCTGTGGGACTTCAAGATCCAGACTGACAAACTGGTGATGGCTAACCAACCAGACATCGTGTTGATCGACAAACAGCAGAAGAAGGCAGTAGTGATAGATGTGGCAATACCAAGCTGACAGCAACATCAGGAAGAAGGAACACGAGAAGCTTGAGAAATACCAAGGGCTGAAAGAGGAGCTAGAAAAGATGTGGAAAGTAAGAGCAACAGTGGTGCCAGTGGTAATCGGAGCACTGGGGCTGTGACCCCAAACTGGGAGAGTGGCTACAGCAGATTCCAGGCAAAACATCAGAGGTCTCTGTCCAGAAGAGTGCAGTCCTAGGAACAGCTAAGATACTGCGCAGAACCCTCAAACTCCCAGGCCTCTGGTAGAGGACCCGAGCTTGAGGATGACACATACCACCCCGCAAGGGGTGAGAGGGGAATTTTTTTTTTATATATATATATAAATAAGTTACCAGTCACTCCATAAAACTTTATGACACTCTTGACTTTTCTTTTTGGTTTTGACAAAGTAAACTCCACTATTGTATTGCGGATGCTTACTCATGTCATCAATAATCAAGACTGACAATGGTGGGCTAACACAAATGCTAAAAGTTGTCCTCAGTAATCTGTTGGATGTGAGGAATAACATGTCACACTGATTGACCTATTAGTGCATTTCTCCTAGGTCAGACCCATCCCCGCCTCATGATGTTCATTTATGAGGATTTATCCCTGAAGTCCAACATTGTAATGGGGATTCACTAGAATTAATAATAATAATGACAATGTGACTCATCTTACTGTATGCAGGATAAAGGGCTCTCTTGCATGTGTCTGAATTATTTGTGTTTACTCAAGCAATCAAACAGACATCAGCATTTAGACATTTGGATTCATCCATGTTTTGCTTTTCACAGAAAGAATATCCATCTAGCCGCTTAATTATTACTGACAGATTGATGGCAGGGTCACAGCACATGCACCCACTTAGCACTAAAACCACCACTGCACCAATTGATCTTGATGTTCTTGTAATGTTAAAACCTTAGAGGGCTGAAATGAGAACAGCAGCAGGGAATAATGGTGGTGGTGGGGAGACAGATAACGTACTGACCGAGCAGACTAATTAGCGAGGAAAGAATGAGTAAACTGGAAACTAAAATGAGGAATGAAATGGGTTTGATAGCTAATCACAAAGTCTTGTGATTTCCAGGGAGTGATAATTACCCTCTGTAATTTCTCCAATCTGCACGGTCCATACACCAAAGAGAAAAAAAAATGAAGCAAAACGACAGACAGGGAAGCAGTGGGAGCACTTCTTTACATCTGTGGCTGTCAGCCGTGGAAGCTGAGTGGCATTCATCCTCCCCTCTGCTTTCAGCAGCCTGATCGGTAAATCTTAAGTCTCTCGTTTTTATATTTTGTTTTTTTTCTTAACTGCCTACTGCTGAGGTCAGCTCAGAGCGGTCCAGACGTAAGGTGGAGGCATCCATCACCTTTTTATATGTCCAAAGCCTCAGACGCTTAATGCAGTCTGAGATAGAGCAAAAGACAATCCAATCAGCCAGCTAAGATTCAACCCTGACACATTCCCGGTGATTCCGCTATTTTCGGCCTGAAAAATGCAGAGAGTTGCAGAAAGGGGCTTACGGCAAAAAAAGATGCAGAGACAAAAACAGTGGCTGCATAGTGCCTGAGCTGATACATCTGGGATGGGTGCAGGTAAGTATGGGCAAGTTTAACAACAATGTTTGTTGAGCGGGAAACAATTTCCCATGAGACCGTCCTTTAAAGAGACTGCGCTTGAATGTAAACACAAAATTGATGAGCGCTCTCATCATGTCATGGTAAAGAATTCCCCTCACATCAGGCAGGAAGATAAATTTGGAGCCATTTTCTGGAAACAGCCTCTCGAGACTAACAAGACGTTCTCAGAAAGAGAATTAATGTCCAATGCATCGTCCCCCTCATTCTTCATCCCTTCAGATGTTTGTGCACTGTCAAAACAGGGAAGGGGAGAGAGCCACTGTAAACAGATTATGTCTACTATAGACAATGGCGGATAGGCGACATTACACCCCAGCGCTGAAAAGAGCCTATTAACCTCAGCTTGGATGCCAGGAAAACATGCGATAATCTACTGCCGATTTTATACCCTCAAATCCTCATACAGTCGATGGCTACCTAACCTTCGTCTAGTTGTCCAAAACCGGGTGGGAGGATCAGCTCCAGGCTGATCCCACAGATAAGGGCATGGTTTGGGAGGATAAACTGGTCCACGATTTGCTTTTACAAGACAACCCCCCCCAACCCATCCTCTAAACGCTGCCTGTATTACCTGGCCATTAAGTTGTTGCCAAGGTATTACACAAACCATAAAGGTTGTTGCCAAGACAACCTTACATAGGTTGAGTAATGCCAGTGGTGCATGACTCCAGGAAGTTCAAATCAAGACCTCAGTTTCAAAGCACAAAAAAATAATGAGAGATGTATTACAAAGAGACAAGTATAATAAAACTGGTTAGAAATAATTATAAATGCAAACAATAAGGAGGAAGGACATAGACTTTATATAAAACATATGAAAAATGCATCACATCACATTTATGTTTGGAATGTTATATCATCACTTCCTCATCACCTTTCTTTTCTTTCTTTCTTTCATTTTTGCAGATCTACCCATTATTTACAGCTACCTGTTGGTTTGTAGTTATGAAGGGGTGGGGGGGTATCATGCGAAAAAGTGCCTTCCCATGCATGTCAGCAAGGTTAGAGAGCACAATTTTAAAAAAAGAGGATACACCATGGTTATCTAAGATAAAATTTCTCTCTCCTGAATCACCATCCATTCATCAAATCTGACTTTCACAGAGTAGGAGTTGAAGAGTGGAGTGTTTGGGGGCTGAGTCTACATCCATAATGAAAGGCTCCAAAAACAAACCAACACAACAAAGCCATTGTGATAATCAAACATCATTTTTGATGGTTTTTTGTTCTTTCTTTCATCTTAAAAATGCAGTATGTGTGCACACACTGAGAGACGAGTTTGCCCGCATGCACTTGTTTGTATTCTGCCGCAAGGACATATTAAGATTCAAATCATGTCCGCCTCCTATCTTGATAAATGGTAAGAGTCTGCAAAAACTTCCCTAAATGGCCCTCTGGCATGGCTGGGGAATAAATTGAGCTAATCAAGGGTGGCCTCACAATCACTGCATCCACAAAGTAATCAAAGAGTTGAAAAGGAAACACACTGTGCATGTAGATGTGGGAGTGTGAGTGGATGTGTGTCAGAGTCAGTTTCAAAATATCTTGCCGTTTGGGCACTAAAAGCCACTTTGGAGCGTTGTGGCCATAATTGCCGCTTTTCCTCCATTCATTGTACATGTGCGTTGTCACGTTGCACTTGAAAGCCTCTCTGTCACTGTATGGACGCAGTAAGCACACAGGCACATGTCTATATTAATAACCACCTCATTCAGTTGACAGGCCGCTCAGGGCGACCCAAGAGAATTGTAGATGTACGCAGCCGCAGCGAAGATGCATGGTAAACTAAATGTTGACACTCAATAAAAACGAGCTCTTCTCCTCAAATGGCTTCTTTATGTCAGGATCCAACCCCCGGTGGAGGCAAACAAATGACTGAAAGGGGGGTGACTTTGCACAGTCCCAGTTAGCTTAACCCCCCCCCCCCTCCATCCTCATACAGTTTTATTCTGTTCAAAATGAAACAAGGCCAAATAACAATCTATTCCTCTGGGCCTGATAACTGTGGAATAAATCCTGGGATTTGGGCAAAACAGCACACCTGCTTTCTTTGCAAATGGCCAGGCTCGCACTCCTTCCAAAAAGTGTTTCCTGCAGCCAATTTAGTCACTGGCGAGGATATTCTCAGAGGTGGCTATCGTAGCAGACAAACAGCTAGTCTGTGTGTGTTTGTGTGTTTCTTTGACCGGTTCCCCCTGTGGAGATAGACTGAAGCGTGATGGATAACCACTCGGCCAAGCTGCTGTTCTTTTCTATGAGCCCGGGTCTAGTCCCAGTGGTGTTGCTACATAAAACTAGGCTGGAAAGGCAGATTCTACACAAATTCCACTTAATCATCTCATGCATTTTGTGCTCACAGCTCTGAATGGCACTTTAGTTCTGAATACTGTTAACTTTATCTGCAGGCAAACACTAACTTTTAACACTGACAGCTCCTGCTGGTGTTTAAACGCCACATATTAACCTTGTGTCATTGTCTATGCAAATCTTTTATTAGTTATGCTCATTTCCTCCAAAGAAGGCCTTTTCCTAACAAGCACAAAGAGCAACAGCCTAAAGCTAAACACTGTGCATCAGGTCTAAATACAGATGAGAAAGGATTAAAACTGCAAGCAGACATTTTACAAATAACCAGAGGCAAGACTGTCCATGATCATTCAAAGGTTAGGTTGCTCTTAGGTGCCAGGATTACAGTTTTGCACACTCATTCCAACACATTTCAGTGCCCTTACTTCCCACCAATGTTAAGCATCAACTAAATATGTAAGTCACCTTCTCAACTGTCATCAAAAAACAATCAGTTCCACTGAACCAACAGGCAGTGCTCGGCTGCCGCATAATGAAAATATGACATTGAAGTCTGATATTAGAGAAGTCACAGAGAAACTGAACCAAATCATACTGTCTAAAGGAAGGACAAATGCAAATCTCCAATTTGAAACGGAAAGTATGTTTCACCTACAACCTCCGCCGACTCACAAGTTTTACTCGCTGAACAAAGGCAAATGTTTTATAGCTTTCCCTTAAACATTCCTTTTTCAAATACTTTAAACATCCCAGCAGGAGACCCTGTGACTTGCAATTTTGTGCTACCAAAGGGCACAGATGGATCAAGTCAAGTTGACATCCTGTGAAACACAAGGACACAAGTCTCTGCAGGTAGTACAAAAGCCTGCCTTTCTCATGCTACCCTGAGTGGCCTAAGAGCTCAGTCAGTCTGCTGAAACAGGCGCTGGTGAGCAGCACGTTGGCATAATGGCTCAATGATGGGAATTTTACTGAGTGGACAGAGAGAGGCTGTGGTCCGTAATCCCTCTGTTTGCAACAACAAGAGAGTATTTCAAAAGTATGTCGAAACAACTCTCTCGTGCCCTCCGTCTCTTGGTGTAGAGCTCTTGTAAGAGGCCTGCTGAGTGAAGGGTACTGAAGCAGGGGAAATAGACTTGCATTTGGAAAGGAATTACACAGATATCCTTCCGGATATCCACTGTTCAGAGGGCAACCAAATCTACATTGGGATTAAACACGATGTACCTTCACAAATCTCCTTTGAATGTAGCAGGGCCTCAGATATATTTTCTTGCAGTTAGATAATTTGGAGTGGCATGTCCAGGACATTGTATATTGTGTTTTCATACCTGGGTGCAATCATAGATGGTCAGTGGCAGACTTCAGGAAATACAATTTCCTGCCTGTTTGCATTACTCAGGTATGAAAATGAATGCGGTATTAGATGTCTTTGATTTACAATAAAAAGACAAGACGGAGATCGACACTGCAGGCACAGGGTAGTGCGCACACACTCTTGAGACTTACTGACCATGTTTGATTGTTCGTATTCCTCGCCTCTGCCCCCTTCCTTTGCTTCATCCCCCTTTTACCAACACTCGGTACATCTTATCTCTGTCGACCCATGCCTCCCTCACTCACACACCGCTGCCTTTCCTGTTAAGAGGCGGGACCGCTGTGAGTGAACAGACCCTTCCTCTGTGCAGCGCTGATAGAGCCTTAATCTAAAGACTGATGCTCAGGAAGAGGCTGATTAAAGGGGGCCGATGAGTAAGAGGCAGGGCCTTATCACGGCGAGTGAAAGCATCTCAAGTCTCCGGGCTAATTGGCCGGGAAGCAAGTGGCCAGCTGCTGGGCAGAGATTGGGTCACCTGATGGCTCTCCTTTCACTCTGTCGCTGGGTGTACCTTTACGCACTCTCCCCCTTGGGTTTGCTCCTGTTTAATGAACTCGGTCTTGTGATCCACAAGCTCTCTCAAAGCTGGGCTTAATGTGCTCCAGTGAACCCACCACCCCCCACAAGGGGAAAACCCAAAAAGCCTGATGTAATTTTTTGAAAACTCGACTCTGATGAGGGGATGGCATGCCTGTAAGCTACAACACTAGGTAAAAGGATTAATTGAGCTTAACAATAGGAGCCGGTGAATCACTCACGGGATCGCTAATACAAATGCCTTGTTTACACAGGAACATTTCCTCATGACACCCCCTTGATATTTGCACAAAATTGCTGAGATAATTTACTCGCTAAAACGTGTCCAAATCTTCAAACCTCATGACAGTGTGGGTTGGGACAAGAACTAGGGCAAGAAATTAATTACTTCTTTTTGGTGTTTTTTTCTCCAAGCTGAGTTCTGTGTCTGGCATCCTGGAAGCAAGACCTCTACACAGCAAGTTTTAACTAGAACACAGTATGAGATAGTTATTTTATATATGCTTGTTGTTAAGGTATCTAATTGTATTGTCCACAGAATTAAAATGTCCATTTAATATATTTTTCTTTCTTCGTCTTTGAAGAAGACAAGGAAAAGTTAGATTTGCCCCTGAGGAAAGGTTAGATTTGCACAAAAGTCTTATTTTAAATAAAATGTAACCTGACTTTACTAATAGGTTATGTTAATTGGTATGTATGGTAATTGGACTCATTCTTTATTCCTTAATCTATGTAAATTTCACTGAAATATGGGGAAAGACAGGGAGTACATTCCTTACAATATCTCCAACCCTTGTACTTTACATTGTTACTTTTTGGCAGCTCATGTATAATTAGGCCTTAAGAGGAGCGTTTTGGACATAAAATGAAATAGCTTAAACCTCAAATGAGGCGAAGAGCTCTGTTCTACATGCTACCAGTACAAGATGTCTGTTGGATGAATCCTGGTCCCTTGCATCGCCCTTCACTCCCTCCTCTCCAGACTGCTTGCATTAGCATAAAACTCTTGTCAGACAGCATGTGGGATTCAGCAAAAGTATGATTGGAGAAAGAGAAGGCTTTTCACAACAAAAGTGAAAAGGAAGAGTGCAAGACCAGCATCGGATCTGGGGGGAAAAACTCATTTTCCCAACCCAGATCTGCACCACAAGCAGAATGGATGTGAAGCCCCTTAAACGTGCCAAGTTCAAGCCCATTTCAATATTCGCTCTTCAGCAAATTTAATACCTGTGACATTAAAATAAAGCTGCTTTTGCTGGATTTGTACTCTGGCTTCCCTGATAAGATCAACAGGGCAAGACAACACTTGAATACTGACAAAGAAAAATTGGCTGCGAGAGCACTTCAAATCCACATAAAAGCGAGACCAGACACTCAGTCCACTTGTACATGCAATTTTGAGCATAAAATCATTGTAAAAGTCTTGAACAGAAAACTGATGGCTAAGATTTTGTGCTATCAGAGGTAAAATAAATCACTTGTCAGCGGTTCAACAAAACAGTAAAATATAGGAACATTCTGAAAACTCATGAGCCGACTATCTCAGGGATCATGGATGACATATGAGCATCTCCAAGGTAAAAAGCCACATGTGCTGTGTACAGTAAGGGTTAGATCACTGTGTGTTACAGAGCCTCAAAGTATGTCATACTCAGTAAGGATAAAAAAAGACTTAATAATCCGCAAGATTTTTTTTGTAATGTTTTAAACTGTAAGTGCTGAGGTAGAGTATTTTCCTAGTTATTCTTATCATATTCTTTTAAGACGAACCTCGACAATTCCCTGGTCGAAGTTGAAAAGTGCAAATCAGCAGGAAAATCCAGAAAAGGACATCAAAGATGAAACTGTCACATTTCTCCGATTTAACAAGCACACTGGTGCATGGCCTCTCACTAAACCTGAGTGATAGCTGGTGAATAAAATAATGAAAGACATGGGAATATCCACAAAGGTTTATACTATTTGCCCTTTCTGTATGCACCAATGAGGCACTCACAGTTCACAAGGAGGCTCATACCACTCTTTCCACTTCAAACGTGGAACAGTGTATTTTCACTCACTGTGCCAGCATGCAGAGTTTCTTTTATGGTGACGATAATTGAGTCTATAAAGAGAAATGCATCACCTGAAAAGCAGGGCAACAATTCATTACCTGCGATGTACTTTACCACACATACACACAGATATGTTTGTTATTTACTCAATATTTTGTTGGTGAATCATGAACTGAAACACTTTGGCAGGTTCTGATAATGTTTTTTGGCCTTCTCTTCTTCACAGTTAGCATTACAGACCTTAAATTATTTCCAATGAACATATCTGAAGATAACACTG
Organism: Lepomis macrochirus; assembly: GCA_024633595.2. NCBI lineage: Eukaryota > Metazoa > Chordata > Actinopteri > Centrarchiformes > Centrarchidae > Lepomis > Lepomis macrochirus. The sequence continues at coordinate 8,960,428 of JALXJV020000025.1, forward strand.
CTATAATTAAAGATAACCAATAATAACAGATCATTTAAAGCCCTGGAGCTTTAGTTGAAGTGATTGAGAGACAAACTGTAACATGTCTGTGAACTTGTGTTTATCGTTTTCAATTATTCTACCCTGAAGCATTAACACTACACAGGAGTGTCACAGCATTTGCCAACCCAGGTAAAAGGTTGCTGTTGGATTAAAGCGTTTTATCTATAAAATGTCACCTTTTTCAGGGTTAATGACAAGAAAAAGAAGAAAAAAGTTATACCATACATATCCATACATAGTTTCAATAAGACCTTTGCTTGCAACACATCCTGAGAAAAACATCCTGAGGGCATAACAGGTGTATTTAAAAAGTCAGTTTAAGAAATGCTACAAGGTATGTACTGGTATTTCTGTACACAATTTCCAGTGCTGAGCTAAAAAAATGAAATACCACTGTTTTATGTAAAAAGCTAACAGAGAGAAAACAAAATGCTTATATTTAAAGTTGTTTTCAAGGACACATCAACTTGGTGTACTACTGGTGTAATACAGAGCAACTGCTTTTGTTTTTTTTTTAAGATAGTCTGACCAGTAGCACCTGTAGCTACAAGCAAATAACTGCTGATCGGGCTGGGCCATAAAACAATAATGATAATTATCGCAATATTATTTTCCTCAGTAACAATATAATTAATGTTCAATATATCGTCAATAAATATTTGGTTTAATTCATTTGAATCACGAACAAATTAGCACTTAATTTTTCTTTTAAAATATTTATTTTGTTGTGGAAAATGGACTGAAAAAACATTTAATAGTCATATTTGTTGAAAAAGATTTTATCATAATTGTTCTGAATGTTCTACCTCAGATTTGTTAAGTGATCCACTGTGAGGCATCATCTGACATTTAAAAAAAGTTTAATCACAAAATTAACCATCTGGTTTCTTAAACTTGAATGAAATAATGATTTGACCTATGGCTTGACGAAGTTTCATATCTTTTCTTTTTGCTCCTGAGCGAAAGTTGAAGAAACTTAGTGATGGTTAATGGTTTAAACTCTCCTTTATGGTCAACACTTGAGGCCAAACAGTGGATCATTTTACTGAATCTGAGGCAGAACATTCAGAAGAATTATGATAAAATCAATAAAATCACTATATCATGATAACTATCGATATCGAATGATATGAAATGTTTTTATCATGATAACATTTTTGGCCATATCGCCCAGCCATAACTGCTGCTACTTTAAATTTTTAGTTATCTTTACTTATTCATAGGGAGCATATATTCTTTTGGTTGAAGCTCAGATATCTGAGACTTCAGAGCCTGCTGCTAAATAAACTTTCTTTTATACAAGAAGCTTCTGAATTCACACGTTTATTTTCATGACATCTGTGCTCATGTGTTTTTGGTTAGAGAAGCAAGATGACCATGGTTGGAGAATCCCAGTAGCACATGAATGCACCACACCATAAAGCATGACAAAGTAGTCTGCACACAAAAGTATATTCAAAATAATAATGGACCAGGGCCAAAAATAGAAGACATGTTGTTCATCATGTTGGATTACGAAGCAAGTATGTTGATTTTAGCATCATATCCAACTTTAACGGTAACATTCGGTAGCAGTAAAACACATACATGATCTGTAAGTGACGATCCATCAAGTATATGTTTGTATATATGGGTGTCCACATGTGACTTCTAGGTTAAAGGTAGCTTGCTTGCAGAAATCTGGCCATTTTTGTTCATTCTACAAGAGAATAACTTTCTTGCACTACCAGAGCCTCGTACAACCTGAAGGACAACACTGGCTCAAGTTATTCAGGTTATTTCTTCCCATACAAAAAAAGAGTAAAAAGCAAGACGAGATAACATACCAGAGGCGTGACAACATAACCAATCACACTGGCTGACTCTTACCAAAGGACATTATGACTCCTTGGCAAGTTCGTCTCAGCATGCTGATCCACCACGACATTAAATGGGGGTTTATACAACAGAGAGCGAAGAACTGGCCCTGGTCAAATACGTGTGTTCTGTGCTTTGCATGACGAGGAGAGACAAGCAGCAAGAATTACAGGGGCAGAGGCACAGAAAGAGGCAGACATTAAGAATTAGAGGTACGCAGATGCTGAGCGAGACAGAAAGGGGGCTTTGCATGGTGTAAATCACTGGGCCTGAAGCATGATGCCAGGCCTGCCAAGCAGCTGTTTGGTATGCAGTGTATAAAGCCTGTTCACTATCGGAGCTGACATCCCGGGCAGAGGAATTATGATGAGAGATGATTGTATCATGACTGTAATTGTAAATGTAAATCCTGCAGCGCGGCCACCCTCTTTTTGTGCATAACGATGAGTTGTCCAAATAAAATTTACATTCCACTTCATATCGTGCGGCGACTGCATTACTTTGACAAACAATAACCACTGACAAATGAATAACATAAAAGGAGATGATTAACTCCAGAAAAGCAATCTGGGCAGATAATTTACGCTGTGCTCACGTGCTGAAGCTTCCTCAGGCGGCACCTGTTTTCTTCTGTGTATGGTATAACTATGGCAGCAGATTTATATTGTGCATAGTTAGTGTGCACGCAGGTCCACATATTCACTTGGGTCATTAGAGCACTTTGCGTTGCAGCCTAATATTTAAAAAAAATATTAGCTGTAGCTGGAAAACTTGTAATATCTAAGTTTAACTCAGTCAGAAATAGCAGCTGATTCCTCTTATTATCCAAAAAATAACAAATATATGCCACAGTAATTAGAGCAGTGTAATCACTGGTCTATGGTGATTATACACATACACAGGCAGAATAGAAGGTATGGTCTATTGCCTTCTGTATAGGACTCCAGAGGCATCCATCTCATGCAGGCAGTGTAAGGAGCAGTGCAACGCTGCATTGATATAACAACCGCAATTAGCATACACAAATAGCTCTGTGCTACTGCTCAATTTTTCATCAGCCAAAGATGTAAACGAGCTAACAAAGTTGGCTCAAATTAGCTTAATTAAAGACGCTAATTGATCCTTCTCTCTTTATATTGCTCTTCCTGTTAGTGGAGGATTGCATATGGCACTGCTTCTCACAACTATGCAACATACACTCTGGACTTGCAGGCCTTTACTTATAAACCATCTCAGAAACATAGAAGTAATTGTGCTGAAAGGTAAAGGGGTCAGTTTACCTCTCATGGGTGGGTTATTTGTGGTGATGGTACAGTGGATAAGACACATGCCTTTGGTGTGAGAGACCCCGGTTCGAATCCAATTTGTCCCTGAGCAAGGCACTTAACCCCGAGTTGCATCAGAAGCGTGCAACCTCTGACATACGTAGTAATTGTAAGTGGTTTTGGATAAAAGTGTCAGCTAAATGAATAAATGTAATGGTAGGGATTCTATTTCACCCATGGGGAGTATTCTGTTTTATCGTCTTTCTGTTTCAGATATTGCCTGACACTGCTGCTGACAGCAACCCACTAAAATAAGCATGTTCTATGTCTCTGTGAATAGCTATGTCTTAATTTTGTTCTGTTATGTATGGTGTGCCTCAGGGGTCGGTTTTGGGACCTATAATGTTTTCTTTATATATGCTTCCCCTTGGGTGCATTATTCAGACACGTCTCTTTTCCCATTGATGCTGATGATACACCAATATACTTGCCCTGATGCTAGAATACAGAGCTCACTTACTGACTGACCTCTGTGAAAAACGTCCTTCAGCTGAACTCGTTATTGGGACCCAGCACATGGCAAAACAAATTCTGCCATCTGCTGGTTCCCTAGTGGATCATATCAAGCCTGTTGCAAGGAATCTTGGCATCAGCTTTGAAATAAACTATGAGTAGTTTTGAGAAGAAAACCACAAAGCGTGTGCAATCTTGTTTTTATCATTTCTGTAACACATCAAACATCCAATCAAGCCTGAAATACTGCGCCTTTTTACTTCCTTGAACCAAAATCTATTGATCGTCTCCAGACTGTACAGAAGACTACTGAACCAGAAATAAGAAACTTGATCACATCATTCCTGTTTAAGCCTCTTTACACTGGCAACAAGTTAAAACATTATTACTGATAACCTTTAAGGCTCTTCATGGCCTCTCGTCCTGCTATATCCATCCATCAATCTACAGGTTCGCGGGGAGATGGAGCCAATCCCAGCTTACTTTGGGCGAAAGGCGAAGTACACCTTGAACAGGTTGCCAGTCCATCGCAGGGCGCCCTGCTATATATCAGTCCTTTTAGTGTACTCACTGGCACATACTTTGAGATCCTCGGGCAGAGGTCTGTTGTCTGTTCCAGAGGCCCAGCTGAAAACTAAAGGGGGCAGAACATTTGCAGTCAGGGCCCAGAGGCTCTGGTACAGCCTGCACAAGGAAATCAGGTCGGAAAAGTCAACTCCTTCAAGTGTGTTCTTAAAACTTATCGGAGAGCCTTTCCGGATTCTAATATTTAATATTTAATACAGTTTTTACTGTTTTTTTATGTTTCAACAGTTTTTCTTGTTCTTAGTGTGTTTTATTTTCTTGCCCTTGTCAAGCACTTTGTATCATGGATTTTTTAAATAAAGTTTCTTCTTCTTCTTCTCTGCTTTCAACACCATCATCCCGGCCCAGGTGCAGGACAAGCTCTCCCAGCTGAGCGTGTCTGACTCCACCTGCAGGTGGATCACAGTCTTACATACAGGAAGCAGCACGTGAAAATGGGAAAACGCCTCTCTGACTCCAGGACCTTCAGCAACGTTCCCCTCAGGGCTGTGTTCTTTCCCCTCTGCTCTTCTCCCTGTACACCAACAGCTGCACCTCTAGTCACCAGTCCGTCAAGCTCCTGAAGTTTGCTGATGACACCACCCTCATTGGGCTCATCTCAGGTGGATTTGAGTCCTCCTACAGGTAAGAGATTGACCATCTGTTGACCTGGTGCAGCCAGAACAGTCTGGAGCTCAACACTCCACTGAAGACAGTGGAGATGATCGTAGATTTTACTAGAGGCCAGACCCACCCTCCCCCATCATCCTGCGTGACTCCCCAGTCACCACTGTGGACTCCTTCCGCTTCCTGAGCACCATCATCAGGACCCACCATCATCAGGACCTGAGCTAAGCATCACCTCCATCACCAAGAAGGTGTAGCAGAGGAAGTACTTCCTTTGTAAGTTAAAGAAGTTCAGCCTGCCAAAGTCAGTGATGGTGCACTTCTACACCGCCATCCTCACCTCCTCCAGCACCATCTGGTACGCTACTGCCACTGCCAGGGACAAGGGCAGGCTGCAGCGTATCAATCGCTCTGCAGAGAAAGTGATTGGTTGTCACCTTCCATGTCTTCAGGACCTGTACGCCTCCAGGACTCTGAGGCGTGCAGGAAAGATTGCAGCTGACTCCTCCCACCCTGGACACAAACTGTTTCAGACACTCCCCTCTGGAAGGAGGCTGCGGTTGTTCAGGACTAAAGCCTCTCGCCACAAGAACAGTTTCTTTCCAATGGCAGTGGGCTTCCTCAAAAAGGCCCGGGTCTTCACTGTCACTGACTGTCATTCACCCTTCCCCAAACACACACACATCATACACACTCCTGACCCCACACTTTAAAATAGCGCTGAACTGTGCTTTATGCTCATGTTGTGAATTTTGTACATACTTGTCAGTGTTGTATTATGGTATTATTGTATTTTTGTATACTTGTAAATTTTTTGATCTCCTTTTATATATTTATATTTATATTGATGTTCCTTTGAATTGTAAACACCAATTTATACCAAGGCAAAACCCGATTCTGATTCTTCTACTTATTATTATATATGGAATTTAATTTATGCTGCTCACAGCACTGAAAGATTACAAGTTTCAACAACAACATTTCTGTCTAGAAATGATCTTTAACTGTGAAGAGTTTACAATGTAGTATATTTATATAAAAAGTGTGTTCCTTTAGCAGCACAAACTAAATCAGTTTTACCTCCAATGTATTGGGGTGGCATCAAAAATTCCAGAGGCAGATATCTTAAAACTTTAGTAAAGAAAACAGTTACTATCTTTACGCCCACACACAATCTAAGTGAGAAAATATGTCTTTAGGAATTTGAGTGATTTGAGTTCTGACCCCCGGAATGAACTTCAATATAATTGCTTTAGCTGTGAAAATGTTTTTCCATCTTACATTGTTGTGTAAGATTATTTATTTCGACCAAACCTAAAAAACATTTGCTGGGTGATATATGATATATCACACCATGATGTGTTACAACACTTTTTACATTTGTGAAAAGGTAAAAAAAATGCTAATTGCTATTTGCCAATGTGAATATGGTTTGAGGCTGTGTTTCCCCAAAACACACACGTTTTTATTTTTTAGCTTCAGCTAACTAATTAGCCAATAGGCTAATCTGTTTAGCAACTACCCGCCACAAGAGTTAGCGGGGAAATGATCAATTGCCGTGAAAAGCATACAAACAAACCCTGTATTTTCAATTGGGTTCAAAGTTGTACATTTGAAAAAAACAAAACACCTATCAGACACCACAGCTGAGGCAAAAATAGACCCCTCCCATTTCTCCACTTTACTTTCCATCCATATCCCCTCCCAATGAAGTCATTGGCAGCTCTGGTTAAATCTGCAACCCAGAGTCCAATTACATGGAAGGGGTGTGAAGTATATGAGTCCGATTACAGGCCCATCTTCCCAGAAATAAGGACTCTGTCATGGGGGAGCTCTGGGCCTCACAGAGCCAACCAAGCCTGGCCACAAACGAGAATGGTATTCTCTCTTCTGTCACTTCTCATTGTTTTGAAGCAGCCGCTCCACATGAGAGCAAAGTAACCTGCAAAGAGGCAGCATAGCAGAAAATCCTAAGACATAGTCTGGTATTTACATTTATCAAACACAAGCGAACTAGCATGCACACACAGACACATATGCACAAACAAAAAAACCCCACAAACACAGTGTTTCTCTCCCTTTCTTGAAGGACATGCATGATTGCACATCCATGTATATTTGGACATTACACAGCCTATTTTTAAACGCTTATAAACTAAATTCCAGAGGAGCTCTGTCTCACATCCCTAAAGACAACATCAAGTGAACACTAACATTAATAATGCATGATCCCATCACAGTGGTTAGTCTTATCTACTTATAGAAAGTGAAGCCCATAGCATACTGCACCAAGAATACTAAAAAGCAATTATTGCTCTCAGCTGTGGTGAAGCCCAAATTAATGAGGGAGAGTGAGACAGCAGAGGTTTGGGCAAAGAATCTGCAGGATAATTTGTTTAGAGCGTTAGAAAAAAAAAACTTCTAAGAGTCTAGTTAATTGTATTCTTGTTGAAGTTGGGAAAGTGCAAAGGTAAGAGTGCCCATGGAGGAAAGAGACCTATATCTATGTATACAGTTCTCTGTAAGACCACAGAAACATTTATTCTCCTTATAGTTTGCAAGCTAATGATACTTTTGCAGTCAAGTAAGGTCTTTTCTTATTGCAGAGATGCCAGATAATGCAGCAAAATGTGTTTGCAATTGAGTGAGTGCAAGGAGAGAAAGTATACAGTGCTGGACTAAACATTACAACAAAACCAAGTTTGCATGTTCTTCTGCAGTATTTGTGAACATTTTCTTCTCCTCTGCATGGCAAGACAATGAGTGCGCTCCCCTGCTTGCTGACACACGAGTCAACCTCTCAACAGTGAGCGTACCTCCCATACTTGTACCACTGGGGCCAGAGGAGGCTGACTTTCAAGTGGGGGCATCAAGTCAGGTCTAAAGCCTTCTCCGAGCCCCCTGGCTCTAAAGCTTAGGCTGTACACACATATATTGTGCATGAGTGAGTGAGTGTTAATGTGGGAGGGATGTGCATTGAAAGGTCAAGAATCAGCCTACATCCTCCCTCAGAAGGAGGAGAGGAGAACAGAGGAGAGCTGGGTGCTGGGTGTGGGTGGGCAGCTGTATAAAGACAGTAAACAGCATGACAGTATGCCTGCCCTGGTTCTTAAACTGGTTTATTTGCAATCAGCATGTATATAATGTCAGTGTGCCTCCGTTAATTTTCATAGACAGAACACGCAGTTTTGAAAACTGAACATGGAAGTCAATTCTTACCCTCATTTGTGATGCCATAATGTCACAACTTATAATATATAAACATCAACAACAAAAATTGTGACTTAATGCCAATGTACTGTACTAGCCTTTCTAGAGCTTCTAAATGTATCCATCAGCGGCTAGAGCTGGTAGGACAACCTTCATGACAACAGGGCAAACTCCATACATTGACAAAGATGATGAAATGTGGTTGCTTGGCCCAGACAAATCTTGTAAGAGGACCGTGAGTTAAGTATTTGTTTTGTTTAAGTCTGGTGAAATTGTCACATTAAACCACAAAATCACATTAAAAGACCAAAACCAACAATTAATTTTCCCCACTAACATGTACCATCTGTGTTGCCAAAACTTGATATTTCTCATCCTTTTTTTGCCATAGAAACCCACTGAAAAAAAAACAAACATCAAATATCACTCAACATTAATAAACACAGCCACTGTAATGTATTTGACGTCCATCCAACATGCACCATCCTACTGCCAGAAATAGGCATTAATAGCTCCTAACAAAAAAAACTATTGAGGCTTTAAAAAAATGAAGCTATACATTGGTGACCTGTTTCTAAAGATTTAGGTCTTTATGAAGAAATGGGCTTTGGAGGGTAGGAGAGTCAGAAGGAAACACATTGTTGGTTTTGGTCTTAAGATAAGACCACATAAGATTTGTGGACAATAACACAAATATAGAGTAATGTGAGCCTTATCTTTTTACTCCCGATATCTGCTTTTCGAAAATAAAAAAAAACTCTAATTGTCTTAATCTCTTAATGCTTAAAAAGTATTTTCAAAGAAATCAAAAAACATTTTTTCCCCACTTGTCTATACTGATATGCAGTGATGGGCAGTAGCGTTGCTACAAGTAGCGCCGTTACTAGTATAACTACATTTCTCAGTAGCTTGGTGGTAGCGTCGCTATTTTCTGAATCAAGTGCGGTAGCTTCCACACACGCTACATTTTCACAAGCATTTCTGATGGATCGGTAGTGACACCACCGCCACACACGGACCTGTATGTGCAGCCGGCAGAAGTGCTTCCCTGTGATGGTGACATCACGTACCGATCCTTGGCTTGATGTTTGCGACTTTGCTGCAGGGGAATAAAGACACGTGCAACGGAGTGTCTCTCTCTCTCTCTCTTTCTCTGCCATGAATGTTTAGGTTGTTTAGGTTGCAATGGTGCCAGAGCATAAAGTCACATATAAACTATAAAAAAAAAATATATATATAAATAATTAATAATTAATTAATTAAATTAATTAATAATATGATAATTAAGTTGCTTTATATAAAAAACAATGGTTCTCTGTTTGTTGCATGAGGAAGTACATTTAGCAGCAATGATATGGCAGTAAGTCGGAGAGTTTCTGTGTCTGATTTAGCTCTCACACACACACATTGGAGCAGGTTTTTAGTCTTTCTTCTATTGCTACTGTGGAATGAAGTTGGTTCAATATAAACTAGGCATATTTTGTGTGTGTGAGTGTGTATATATAAATGTTTATATATAAATGACCTAACTATAAACTATTAAAAAATTAAAAGTAGCTTAGATGTAACTAAGGTAGCTTCTGTGTAGTGAAGCTTCATTTAATGTAGAGTAGCTAGTAGCTTAGCTCACTACATTTTCCAAGTAGCTTGCCCAACACTGCTGATATGCAGCCATGCTGAAACAGGAGTTTATGTGCCAAGGTTTTCAGATATCCTGCCCTGATATTCATCCCAATATAGTGGAGGTGGATGCCCAAGGTGGGCTGTAAGCCGAGAAAATTAAATTCCATTGATTGCCATTGTATTGGGGTGATGTAAGGTGTCTCAGTGGAGAATACGTCAAAAGCTTGAGGCAAATATCTGCATTGCTAGAAACCACTGATTCCATTAAAGTGGACGTAGTCACCTTGACGTCATCCATTAGTTTGGAAGCCTTGAGTTTGGCATTTTGGCCATTGCCATGTTGTTTATTTGGAACCTGACGTGACCGGACTGACCATTTTTAGATGAGAGGGTGGAGCTCGCCAGCTTGGTTAGCAAGGTGCATTGTAATTCACTGTGATATTAGCTGGGATGTTGATTTTGGCTAGCTAAAAACAGGCTTACAACAAAAAGTACTTAAATCCAATGCAGTCTGACTTCTTTTTGCAACTAGAGGAGTTGCCCCCAGCTCAGAGTTTGAAAAAAATGCAGGTTTAAGGATTTTCCACACTGATTTCACTTTTCAGACCCAGACTTAGCCACTTGTAGAAAACACTAGTGGGACATTGCAAAATATGTTTTGTATATGATAAAGTGACCATTCAAAACTGATCACATTCCCACCTTTGTTCAATTAGGCCATCTTCCACCACAACACTTACATCTTACAGTAAGCAGACCTGCAGTGTTGCTTTGCCTCACATCTACACAGCAAATGTTGCTATTACAAAAATCTATTTTCTTATGAACAACATTGTTTTCTCAACTGGGTTGTAATCTCGGCAAACCAGACTCTTATATCAATGCCTACCCGCATTATCCCCGACACTCAACTGTGCTCTGGTAAAACATGAAATATAGACTCATAAAGGTCTTATCAGCCAGACAAGTGGACCTAAGAGTTCCAGACGAGTGTGCTTAAAGGCTCATGGTGAGTTTAAAGGATTTAATGATGTCTGGCCTTTGAATAATTTTAGCTGGATGCACCCTACAAGACTCTTTGGTAAGCAATTAAACACTTGGGCTTGCCCTCTAGTCAAGTTGCTAGGTAACCTTTATTAATAAATGTGACTAAAAAAAATATTATGTAAAATACATTTGTCCTGGATGAGACTATGTGGTTTAAAATGAATCCAGACAAAGCCTCTCTCTGAAGATCATGGTTTCAGTTAACCAATAAGCAGCTGTCAAAATTTTGAGAATATGCCTGGAGAGAAAAATTAGGATGCTTATTTGTTTTAACCGATCTGTTTAAATCCATGCTGATGTTGACCAAAAGCCTCATCTGCCATCTCACTAAGCACATGGGACAGCTTTCAGTAGCAGAATTGAGTCTCATTAAACAGTAGATGCAAACTCAGCTCCCGCTGTCCTCCTGTTTGCTATTTACCTGTCCTCTCAATCAACTTTTATTCATGTGGATTTTTCCAATAATTACCAATGTTTGTTTATCCTTTGCCTTACCTCCCACTTTTCCACTCAACAAGCACCATTCAATCAATTCACCAGGAGGCAAATTAAAAAAAAGAAACACAATTACTACTCACTTGTTTGGTTCTGAAAATGGTTTGCTTTAATGTTGCTCATGAAAATTACTGCCTTAAGTCACAAAGATAGGGATTTTCTTTTTCAGATGGCAAATATTCCTTACTTGGCACCACGGAGACCAAAATGCCAAAGCACTGGCAATGATGTTAAAAGTCAAAAGTTTATAATGCAAGGTGAATGAAATAATAAAAGCATTATTGAAATCATCTTCTGTGTTGTATAATTAGGGCTGACACGCCAGTCTTTGTATCCTCTTTTCTGAAGAGAAAACAAGTTCAGCTCTAGCTCTGGCCTTGGGCTGCCAGAATCAACAGTGTGACAGAACTATTCATGCTGATAAGAAGGTCGAGAATCCTTGGTATTACAAAGCATCGTTAAATGAGACCTTGATCCGTTTTTAATGCTGCTGAAACACTGTCACAGACAAGGTGTTCTGATATAGGAAAATGATGTGACAGGTTGAGGTGAAGGGGCAAAGTTTGCTCCATTATCACACACTTACCAAAGGGGGAAAAAAACATTTCTGTTTGTCGTCACTTCAAACGAGAATATGTAAGTTCAGCAGCAACTGTGGCCACAAGTGGAAATAACAGGATAACGGCATGTTTAATTTTCTTTCATTTCCCAAGACTCTTGAGTCTTTTGCTCTGTTGCTTCAAAGACATCATCATTAGACAACTTGACTAGCGAGTGGGACCAGAAGCAGCAAACAAGAAACATGTCTCCTGATGAGATACAGTATGTTTGTTTCTTGTTTTACTTTTGTGATCATCATTAAAATGTTCAGCTGTGACATTCTAAAATCTAGTATAACAAAAGCACTAATAGAAAAGAGTCATAAACTCAGTAAAGTGAATCAACTATGTCAGTAACTCAGCAAAATTAACTAAACATTAGCCACCACAAATTCCTGGTCAGACAAGTAGCGGCAAAGACTTTAGCTGATTGCAGGTAGTGTATTTAATTGATCAAGTGTGTCTTGCATTGATAATGTATTTCACTTTCATTTGTAAAAGGAATATCCTGTTATTTATTCAGGTGTGCTAATATTTGATTTAAACACACACCTGCCACCAGACATACAGTCATGGCCAAAAATTTCGACATCCCTGCACATAATGCTCTACTACTCCCCAAAAATGGTTGCAAATAAAATGCTTTGCTATTCTCATGTTTATTTCTTTTGTCTGCATTGGAACACAAAAAAGCTGAGAAAAAAAGACATTCCAAAAAATTTCCAAAAATGGAATGGACAAAAAGATTGGCCCCTTTTTCAAAATCTCCAGAAATAATTGTTTCTTAATTTCAAGCATGTGATGCTCTTTCAATTTGTAATTAAACTCACTTGTATCAATTCAAAGGTGTTGGCAAAATAGAAATCACACTTACAACCAGTTAAAATGGAGAAAGGTTGACTCAGCCTTTGTGTTGTGTGTCTGTGTGTACCACACTGAGCATTGAGAAGAAACAAGAGGAAAAAAAGATATCTGAGAATTTGAGAACTCCCTGGAGATAGACGAAAGAGAACAACTGATGAAAGATTGCAACAAAGTTTTGTTCGAAAAGTGGATAATGAACTTTGATCAACTTCCAAACAAATTCAGGCTGACCTGCAGACACAGGGTACAAACGTGTCAGCTCGCACTATCCATCGCCATCTGAATAAAAAGCGAGGACCCATGAGGACCCATAGAAAGAAAAAAGTGAGAAAAAAAGCCAGATTGGAGTTTGCCTAAACTTAACTGAGGAAGACGAAATCCTTCTGAGAGAATGCCCTGTGGACAGATGGGACTAAAATACAGCTTTTTTTGGTAAAGCACATCAATCTTCTGTTTTCAGAAAATGAATGAGGCCTTTAAAGAACAGAACACGTCCCTACAGTCAAACATGGTAGAGGATAACTGATGTTTTGGGGTTGCTTTGCTGCTTCAGGCACTGGATGTCTTGACTTTGTGTTTGTCTTATGAAATCTGAAGACTACCAAAGAATTCTGGAGCACAATATAGGGCCCAGTATCAGAAAGTCAGGTCACTGTCAGAGGTCATGGGCCTTACAGCATACTTCAAAAAGCACTAACAAATGGTTTCAGACAAAGCACTAGGGAGTTCTGAAGTGGCCAGCAATGAGTCCAGATCTAAATCCCATAGAGCACCTGCGGAGAGATCTCAAAACAGCAGTTAGGAGAAAGAATGCCTCAAATCTAAAATACCTGGAGCAACTAGCAAAAGAAGAGACTCAGTGATGCTTCCAGGAGGCAACTGATTTCAGTTATTTTTTCCAAAGAGTGTGCTACCAAATATTAAGATTAAGGTGCCAACAATTTTGTCTAGTCCACTTTTGGAAGTCTGTTTGGAATGTCTCAGATATTGCTTTTTTGTGTTGTTCCAATTCAGACAAAAGAAATAAACACTAATACAAGAATACCAATGCATTTGTAAAAGCAACAGTTTTCTGTGAGAAGCAGTGCATTATGTGACAGACTTGCAGGGGTACCCATATTTTTGGGGGAATGATTGAGTTCTCATTTCCATACAGTATTATTCCTCTTCCAGTCCAGTTCAGCCAAAAGCTCACAGTAGTCCATCATCTTTTGGTTTGAGCTTAAGTGTCCAAAGTCCTGACAATCTCTTTAGCTACCACAACTGCTTGATCTACAACCAACTGAACAAACTCCTATCTGCACACATGCTGTCTCCAGACTCAGCTTGCAGGCAGTAGCACCAGCTATTTTCCTGATCCTGTACCTTGGTCAAATGTCACTATGCTGTGGCCGCTTTTATGAAGAAATCAAAAAGGGAGAGAGTGACTTGGAGGTTCCACATTTCCAAAAGACTAACAATCTGCTTACATTACATTACATTTACATTTAGCAAGCAACGCTTTTATCCAAAGTGACTTACAATTGCTATATATGTCAGATGTCTTTTTGCATTTGCCTGAAAGAAACCAGTGGTGATCAGATGAATTCACACCTCGGGTGTTAGAAAGGTGCTGGAAGAATCCAAGAATGTATAGAGGGGGACTTTTGACAGGGCGAAGAAGCCAAAAATTCAGTGCAGTTTTCGATAAAATATTGAGCAAAGGCACTAGTGAAGGCTATGGAGACTTCTTAGTTGGTTTAATAAATAATAATGATGATAGAAGTGTCTACTGCATGAAGTGTAGATTACACTGCTGTCAAGCCATTCAATAAGGGAAACAGTCTCCCAGCCCTCACCAACTATTGCAAAGGGCCCTTGAATATGCCGAATGTCCCTCAACTTCTGCAGTAGAGCTGCTAAATGGCAAGTGTAGAAGACTTTGCTACTAACAGTTGCCAGGTGTCAAGGTATATAACAAAGAATGGGAAGCAGGATGTTCCTAAAGAAAGGACAGTGTGAATACAGAGTTGCAAGTTGGCCTCAAGAATCGATGACGCGTTTGGCCTTACTATTCAGTAGAATATATGAAATAATATGGACCTGAGGGAAACCTTTCAAACTGAAACTGTGTTTTTGCTGCTCATAAAAGTGACAATGTAGCACATTTGTAAAATCTGAAGCAACAAAATGCATATTTTGGAAGAATCATGGAGAGTGTTGGGGAAAACGTGTGAGGCAGAATTGAGATGGTTCTGAGTGTCCCTCATAACCTACTGAATCATGTGACTTATGAGGATACGATTGACAAATTAGACTAAATATTTTGGAGTGAATCATAACAATCCTCTTCTTTCACAAAAAGAGCCCCGAGTATCAGATCAAATTACACATGCTTCTTACAGTTGGCAGACCAACCTCAGGCACTGCTGCACCCTTATCACTATGAATTACTGTGTTTTTATACTGTAATGCAACTGTAAAGTGTGGACTGCATTAGAACGGGAAGCCATGAATGAACCATTCCCCCTTGGGCTAGAAGATTATAACCTCTCTGCTAAACCCAGGGATAATCAGAATTTTCTGTCCTTGGGTGTATTCTGCTCGATAGAAAAGTCCTTCAAATTCTGTCAATCCCTACCTGTGGCTATAGATAATTCAGCAGAGTTGTCATGGCTCAACATAATTGCTGCCACTGAATCCCACAGTGGAATCTGCGTGTGCCAAAAAGATAGAAGATCAATTACTCAAGAACAATTAAGATGTCACCAAAGTTAGCAACATGTTAGCAATCAGCTGCTAAAGACGCAGCCATTTTCTTTAGTAATTGCTGGAAACCTGAACAGAGTGTGAATTTTGGACTTACACTCAGCATGTGGACATTTAAATAGACAACTGTTTGCTAACATGGCAGCCACACCACTCAAAACTAGACATTAGCCTTGTCTACTCTTGTCTACATGCAAATAAAAACTAAAGGTTGTGCTGCTTTTGCTGCTTTTGCTCCTTAATCTAGGAAAAGCATCCATAAATCTATGTATATTTTTAAAAAAGCATAGTAAAGGGGTGCAGTTATCTCAGTTGGTATAGTGTGTGGCCCGTGTACGGGGCTGAGTCCTTGCTGCAGCAGCCGGTGTTCGGTTCCGGGCTACGGCCCTTTGCTGCGTGTGGCCCTCTCTCCCCCTTTCCTTTCTCTATCAACTTCCCTATCAAAAAAAACATGACAAAAATAATCAGCGTTTGTGATTGGAAGAAGAGTCTTTTTGCCAAGTCGTGTAGTTCTTGTTGACTGTCCTTCGAGTTGGGACCCTGACCCAAAGCTGGTGAATTGTGGATTGAGCTCCCTTCGCCTCGTAGGGCGAGGATGCGCAGAGCATACAGCTGACCTGGATGCTAAACGAGGCGCTAAATCTGAAAAGATGTGCATTGAACAAGGTGACGTATCAAGAAGCATACCGACATGCGCCGTATGAGAGGGAGAGTGCAATGAATCAAAAAAGGAGAGGAAGCAATGAAAACAAAACTGCCTTTGCATGATGACATGAAAACAGACACAGGGACATTTCTTTCTCCTCAGTATTGATGTTTCAGTGTTGCCTATTGCTATTCGTCCCAGGTCGGTTGTCAATTTACCTGGCATGCCCACAAGTGACAGCCTGATCTTACAAGGTGAAACAAATGGCAGATACTGTATGTCCCAAGAGGTCCTGGTAAGTATCATAACAACACTGATGATCTGATCAATCTCAATCAATACCCATAACGGGCCTCCTTAGGTTCTTCTCATTTAATCGTTGCCTATGTTTACCTTTGACGTGAACTGATAACCTTCAAGTTTTTTGTACCGCCGCTTGATTAATGCTTAACTGCTTAACTTTTTCTTTCCATCACTCTCTAAATCAGTCGCTAATGTGACCTGTGATGCACGCACCCGCCTGGACACCTTGAATCGATAACCTTGGCTGTGTTTTAGCTAAAGTCACACAAGCTGTAATGATGCTTAACAGCCCATTAAGGTGATGGAGACCTCCAGTATGGTGTGGGTGACATGTCACGGCCAAGCTGTGGCTCTGAACACCAGAGGGAGGTCACGTTCACAGAGGCAATACGTACTCTACACGTTGGATACATTTGTAATTTCAAGGGAACCTCTTCTTATCTCCTTTATTTACATTTGATCAGGTTAAGTAGGAAAGTTACAAAGACGTTAAAACAGAAAAAGAACAAAAAAAAGGACATTTTTTCATTTCATAATTACATCTTGTAATTATATTTAATTGCTGAGCAGAATAGGGAATCCTTTCTCTGCATCCAACAAACACAAGGTAGTTTAAATGTATATTTAGCAATTCATGGAAGCTCTCTAAGTTTCTTTTATCTTCGCTCTATTGTTTCATGACCTCAGTTATATAAGAGGCCTGCTCTCCATTGTTTGCTTCTGCGGTGAAATTGATTAACATTGGGCTATAATTGCAGCAAAGATTTGGGGACAAACATTGGCCACTATTATCTTTCACGCTGTGTGACAAAATGGAGCCGTAATTGCTATCAACCGTTTCAGAAAACAACATGTCTAAATCCAGTGGAAGTGCAGTCCATTAAGTTGTACGCGCATTTGCACTTGCATGTGTAATTGGTGATAATTGATGATTACCCCTAGCTGATCAAAAGAGAATTTTGAGGCTGCAGATGGCAATATCAGAGGAGAAGGAAGCGGTGGGAGAGTGTGTGCGCGAGGCTGCATAAAAGTCAGAGAAAGAGCACGAGAGAGCAAATGAAAGGTTAAGTGCAAAGTCCGAGTGAATATTCATGTATGTAAAATGATACATTTTGTTACCTCAGCGGGAATAAGCCTTGTCATTAAAAGGATACAAATCTCTTGACAGCCAGCAGACTCTGTTAATATTCACTGACATAACAATTATGTTTAGTCCATATGTTTTAGCAGAAATTCACAAGAGGAAACTTGTAAATCCTACTTTACAATGTTTGGGTGCTGCAACAATAATCTGTGTTTATTTAAAAAAAAGAAGCCTAGATTTATGTTACATTGATGCATGCATGCCTAGAGACAGACGCACACACACATACGTATGTACATACTGTATACACAATGCACAAACTTTGAGATTACACATGACGCTCAAATAATCCCACATGACGCAAATGCATCTGGCCGACAGGCAGATTTAACAGCATACTCAAGCCTCACCGACAGGGGAAACACTGCAGCTCAAAGACCTTGGATGTTCCTTTGAGTTTTACCAGCCAACTAACACGTACTGTGAATAGCACCCATTTATTTCCAGTCAACAGACTGTGTGGTTCAGGACTGTGCATAGCACAGCAACCACACATTACACAACTGGCTGTCAGCTAGAAGAGGTGGGGGCATCACAAAAGTCACATGCATTTCTGACAATAAATACAAAGAAACACATGGAAACATATATATGTATATATACAAAGAGAAAGACACTCAAGCAGTATGCTGTGCAGCTCTTTGCCTTTATGCAGGTTGACATGCTCGTTTCGCTGCTTCAGGCGCTGACCGCATTTCACTACTAGGGAAAAAAAGGGATCTCCATGGCAACAGATTCTGCAGTTTGTAGGTTGTAACGTGTGTGATGACATCATCCAGACATCATGCAACAACATGGATGAGTGGATACCTGCTGGTGCGTATCCCCTCACCTGTCAATCAAAACAGTATGTGCCCTCAGATGTAACAGAAAAAAAGAAGATGAGGAAATCCATTGCAAAAAGAGATATATCAACATTCTGGAACAATGTTCAACACATGTTTAACAAAATGATTGATACGAAAAGGCATTTAGTGTGGCAGATGTTAAAAGCAGCTCTTTTTTATTTTACATTTACCCTCAGTAGCGAAATTAAATAAATGTCAACACTGTAAAGTCTGGCATAGAATGACGGCAATTGTTGGCCATTTGTTTTCAAAGGACAGCACTCAATATTTAAGTTCCTTGGACAAAATGCATTGTCATACCAACGGACTGTACCCTCTGCATGTACAGCTCCACCAAGGAATTTCTGACCTCTAGTGGGCAGAAAAACTCAAAGACTAAAAAAACTCAGAAAAACATGGGTATCCCAATGGAGAATTATACTTGTGTTTGGGTCAACCCCATTAACTACAAATAACATTTCAGTTTTAAACTTTCAAATTATAGCCTCATAAGGTAGTTATGGCTTAACTGTTAGCAAACTGTTGCCTATTTATACAACCAACAGATATGGAGCAACAATAGCATCCATTTCGAGTTGTGTATCTGTCCACCAGACAAATTAAAGTCCAATAATCGCCCCCCTTTTGTCTCTGTTTTGATCTTCCTACCTTGCACTTATTGTAAGTCACTTTGGATGAAAGCGGCTGAGAAATGGATGTAATGTAATCTCTACTTACGCCTGAGGGAAATATCTGGAGAAATATCTTTAGCTGCTAAATGCTATTCTATGTTCACCAGATAGTTGCTAACTTTGTTTGCCTGCTCTTGAGTGCTGGGAAGGTAGCCGACAGTCCATTTTTAGAGCTTTTCTGCTACAAACACCTGCCCACCTGTGTCTGAAAATTGGGTTGAAGAGCTGAGCAGAACTGCACATCGGGTGACATCTCTCTGATGGATTTGCCACTACGAACGACTCCTGTCTCAAACAAGTAGTCAGGTGATCAATTGTTAATATAAAAACATTCATTACAGCTGCTTCAAGTGCACTTTGACATGAAAAATATGCACTGTATTATAACTTATCAAAACGACATGTCTCTACTTGTGGTGGATTATGTATCTCAAATAGTTCAAGTACGGATTTTACATGCAGTAAATTGGCTAAAACAGGTAGTTAAAAAAATACATTGTGGACGTGTAAATTACTATTAAGACAGCTCCAGATCACATTTAAGGGAATGCGATAGCAGTTTTTCTGCTTTCTAACCACATGTTTTCCTGTGAATTACATATGAATTAACAGGAGATAATGGCTGATTCCCAGTGCAGAAAACACTGTACCCTACAATAGGTACAATCATTGCTTTCACCTGAAGGAAATCATCTTCTAGACGTACAACACTGAAACCAAGAGAAATCCCATTGCAGGTACACATAGAGAGTCATTGTTGTTGAATGCTACCAGTGAGAGTGAAAGAGAAACTATGAATGCCTGTGAGGAAGGAGCCACAAAGGCTGTTAATGATGTGATACAAACATGCGAAAGGCAGCGAAAGGAAAGCTACACAAGAGGGAGCAAGGCTAAAATGTTGGGAGAGTTGAGATGAGAAGAGTGAAATATGGCAGGGAGCGAAGACAGATAGAGAGATGCCACAAGCATGAACAGATGGCTGAGAAGGGAGTCGGAAAGAGCGAGAGAAGGGAGAGAGAGAACGACAGACAGACGAAGAGAGAGGGAGAAAAATCTGGATCAGGCTGAAAAAGGCCTCGAGTTCACTTTGGGGAATGCAGTAAGTAGGACAGGCAGAACTTAAATTCCAAAAAAAAAAAAAAGATGAGACCCAAAAATAACCCAAAGGAGAACAAACCACTGAAGTCTAGGAGCTATGCTAGATGGTCAGTCAAAACAGAGCTGGGTCTGAGAACCATCATCTCTTTTGGATTTGTAATCCACCTGAGGATGAGCTCAAGAGGGCTGCAATCTTAATGGTAATCTATGTAATACAGCAAAGATGGAAAAATGACATGACAAACAGGGAACGTCCTGATGCAAATGAAGTCTCCTAAAGGAAACAGATTCATCTATCTGGATGTAAAAGTGGAGCTATATCCTTTACTGTATATAAAGCAAGGTTGGAGAAAGTAAGCAGAGCTGGACTCCTTGCTGTACTTTTTGTCTGCAAACCAGTGCTTCACCCTTGTCTACCCTACACCTTTTTGCATTCAGCCAGTAAAGGAACAGTTCTTATTCTTTCCCTCATACTTAAAGCAATGGCAATATAAAGTAAGAGCAAGTCATTAACTCAACAATCCTTCATATCATGTAATTCCTGAGCACCTTATTTGAACATAAGAATTGATGTGACTTATTAAGTAGGTTGAACCAATACCATTATATTGTAATGTGAAACCGACCCCCATGGCTGATATAAAGCAGGCCTGTGGCGTCGTCTACCCTTCTCCACTAAACTCTGTGCTTTTATATCTCTTCTGTGTGTGCTCTACACTCCCCTACTACGCAATCTGTAACCCAGTGATCACACACACACACACATACACACACACAAGTCTTCACACACAAAGCACCCCAGGAGGTAGCATGCATTGGTATTCTCTAGCAGACGTGGGATGAGAGTAGAGCGGCTGGCAGATTGACAGCTGTTGGATAAGCGTAGATACGCTGTATTATACTCCCTGACAAAAATGACATGGAGATATGAAGATGCGATGCCGCTGTGTATGAATGCAGCAGTCTTAATTACAGCGGAAACCCTACAGATCCCCGCAAACATGTACGCACATGAACGGCACGATCCAATTTGATTCAGTGTTTACCGTTCGTGCCTTTGGAGATTCATTGGTTCTGCCTTTGACATGATGACTAATCCACTTCTTGGATGAAAAAAATACAATGACGTAGTTTTTTTTAATCCACCCTGCCCTGATATGTTTGCCCTCCAGAGAAGACATGCTTGTTTCAGGATGGGTTTCTTTGAAGTGACGTCAGTGTGCAGTACTTGTGGGCTTCTCTTTGTTTGTTTTGGTTCTTGGTTGCTGTTTTACTGAAACAAAACTTCTAAATTGCAGATCATTATAGACGCACGTTGATATTAAAGTAACTTCCATTCTAATACAAGATGCCCTGAGCTTTCCCTAAACTCCACCTTAAAATTTTAAAATTAATTCAGTCAGTATTTATGAATGGGAATAGCTCTTACCCAAGGCCAAACACTGCAGATCCGACGCTCCAGCCTGTGTCAAATTTAAATGTGCTTCATGAGTTACTGCTGCTGAACTGTCATAGCATGCTGTAGTAACTTTTTAACTTTTAATCTTAGAACACTTGCAGTCAGTTCTGGTCACAGGTCTATGCCTGTGAACAGTCCCTGACCATGAGTTCATGTTCATGTGTAAAGTATAAAGGAAGCATTCGGACTGAGCTACACAGTCATGCCTTCAATCCCCTGCAAGACTTTTCACCTCCAACTCCAGCCATTTTTTCCACCACTATGACATGTTTAGCTGACATTATTACCCGCCTTTAGAAAATATGCAGTAACATTAGCTGGTAAAGGCCAAGTTCAGATGGTAACAATCATGGCAACCTGTCAGAATGTGTCTACTGGACATCCTGTCTGACAGGGAAAATCAATACAGCAAAAGCCATAACCTATTGTCAGATTCTGACAAATTCAGTGAAAAGTGGCTATCTACTGTGTATGTGTGTGTGATATTTGGCCTTCTCTCAGTCAGCTGTCAGACATGCTGCTTCAAGTCATGTTGGAAATACAGGAGTTGAGAATATATGAATATTGTAAAATGTACCTAAATTAACAACGCAACATACATTCAATTTGATCTCAGCCATCCCAAACCATGTGAAAAATAAGTTAGCAATCTCTATTGTTTACCACAGCCCCCAACCAAATGTTCTCCAGTTTGAGTAATGTTTTCTAAAATTAGAGTGCCCACCTCTAAATTACTGAGCTTAAAAAAAAGTCTATATACTAAATATTTTTGTTTTAAATTTTTAGCTCTCCAGTAGATACCTATGGACTTGGTTCTGAGTGCCACCGACAGGTCAGCAGAAGTCAGAAAATATTGTGAGACAGACTCTTGCATTGTTAGCTTTAGTGTTTTTTTCATGGGATATGTTGACATTACGAGTCACACCAGACTTATCTTATCTAAAAGTGATTATAGGAAATCAGTTTCTGGTTACATTAGCCTATTAGCTGTATCATATGAGGAAAGAACAAATACATAGTACAATTCATCACATTTTTTGAAATATCCCACACATTATATTAAAGTGCCCCTCTTTTAATAGACAACTGATTATGTTAAGTCCATTTAGATTGATGCCTTACAGTGAAATGTCCCACGCTAACATCCTGTGTCAACAGGAAATACATTAACTACTTCATGGTCTTCTCAGTTGTGTGAACAACTGACATTGAAAGTGCTGCATTATGTTATTGTTTAGAAATATGGGTAAGTAGCCCCATTTAGCATTGCTCTATTATTCTGTTTTCTAGACTGGAACTAGTCCAATGTCCAGAAATTGTATTTAATGGAGTTTTCTGCAGAACGCTGATAATAACGTAAACTGTATTTAATGGTGACTAATGAACAATAAGCTTCAACTGAACAAACGCTGAGAGCCAAAATTAACATAAATTATTGTCTCTATTAGCCTTGTAGCAGCCATGTATGTAGCATCAACATATAATCATAAAAGGTTATGAGCATGAACATCAGCTGCAAATCCACAGCTACTGTACTGCCTCTGACATTTTAGCCAGGAGTAGCCGAAAGAGCAACCACAGACCTGGCAGCACAGCAAGGTAGACTGAGGGGACACACACAAACACACACAAACAATTTTGGGAAAGTGCATGCTACATTGTATGAGTATTTATTTGAATGTATTTGCTGTATTAACTAATGGAAAAGGAAACAAAAAACTGTGTATGTGTGAGTTTACAAGGGCAGCAGATAGAGTAGTTAATGCACCAACACAACTGCCCCCATGGTTCCCATTCACTCTTGCTATGCTTCTTTTCCTTTTTTACACACATCAAAATATGAGTGCACACACACTACAAAATACATAAACACATATTGGCAAAGACAGTCACGCAGCCATGTTTCTGTGTGTGTGTGTGTGTGTGTCTCTCTCTCTCTCACACACACACACACACACACACACACTCCCCATTTGCCTCCTGCTTTATTAGTTGATGACTCATAGCTCTGGGTCTTCTAAACTGGGACAATACACACACTCAACACACACACACGGCTTATACAATAGAGCACTACACCTACATGCTCGCGCGCACACACACACACACACACACACAAAAACGGGCATCTTGGCAGCAACGAACTTCACAGCCTGGGGACTCTGAAGCTGCCTGGTGTTGATAGGTTAGTGCTGTTTTTCTTTCACACATGCAAAAAACTGAGTGTGCTAAATATCAGTGCCACCTGCTTCTTCTATGAAATGGGGCTAATTTAGTTTATCCTGGGAAAACCTCACTTATCTACTCTACCTACCACTGAGTGTAGACAGGCTATTGATTGTGCAAATGGACCACAACTCAATATTAGGAGGTGGACCTAATATTTAGGTAAATGCCATGGAAAAGTAAATTTCCCCTCTTGCATCAATACAATCCAAAATTTGCCTCTGTGATGTTTTTCCTCTTGTATTGATTTACTTATGATTCTTTGATGCCACTTTGAATTTATAAACTGTTTGTTTATACAAAAGCAAGACCACAGAAAGACACCTCAGCCAAGTTCTACTTCTGCTCGCCAAATAAACTCAGTAAACTCAAGACACTTGTTGGTGTAACTTTGGAGTGTAAGCGCTGACTTTGATGCTTTTTGGTAAAGCTGCACTGGGCACTTTTGCACGTTGACAGCCCCAAGTGGCAACAGGAGATAACTGTTTGGATTTTTGGAAAGTTGAAAGGACTTCATTACCATTACTGTGATGTCAGGAATTTTCTTTTAGTGGCTGCTAGAGGAGGAGATGATGGCGGAGAGAAAAGCCTTCGGCAAGACGTTGAGCGATCATTTTGGTGAGTTTGGTGTTTTTGCTCTTTGACTGCTGGATAAATTGTTTTGTATTTTGTTACTAAGTTGCGATCTATCAGAAGCTGTGTGGAGATTTCCTAGTCCCATAATGCTGCCCATGATGAACAGCCAAGTCTTGATCCATAAATAAATAAAGCAAATTTAGACCATCTCATTTCAATCTGAAGAAGACAGGTATATTTTGCCTAAAGTAGTGACACACATACATATATACCAGTAATATACATAATCCTTCAACCTTCAATGCACTTACAACAAGCGCACAGAACCACTCAGGCAATCAGAGGAACTTGGTTTGAGTGACAGCACTTGATCTGAATGATAATGGCTGCAAATGGAACTGTTCACCTTGTATCGTTATTTGTCAGAATATTATGAGCGTCAGATAAAGGGAAAGGGGAGAAGATGAAAATTGAAGAGAGTAAAAGTCATAGACAAGCAAATGAAGAAGTAGGAGAGAGACTGAAGCACTTCCTGTTTCTGAAGCACTTCCTGTCCAACTGTCTGTTTTTATGTATGTGTGGTGCCAGTCTGAGTGCAAGGAACTAAAAATCAAATTACCAAATTGTGCCAGACAGGTTGCACAAAATGTTAACTGATCCATGGTAAAGTAGCGTTCAAAGCAGCCAATCGTGACTGACAGCTTTCGCCAGGAGTGTTAGAGGGGAAGCAAATACTTGGACAAACCTCGTGGAACCATGCGACTGTCACCATGACGATGACCTTCTGCCTAACCTTTACCAAGCAATATTATTTTAAGTTTCATACTTTACCGCACTAGCTTAGACACTCACAAGCTTCAATGTGGTTTGGCCATCCCCTGTGTCTTTAGAAAAGTGTTTCCTCCGAGGTCTTGTATGTCTGTTGTATGATTTAACATGCTAAAAATGCTAGAGACACTGGTTGTGATGAAAATTAGAAAAGGACCCAATCCACTCATGTTAGGGACAAATAAATTGGGGGAAAAAAAGACAATTATGAACAAACTGTTATTGGTGCCTTTCCACTAGCTGCAACAAATAATGAACCAGGGACCCACCAATGCACAAGTCTTTGAAAAAACACTTTGTCTTATCTATGTTGCTGTCATAAGTGAAATCAATATCAATACTGTGTCACTGAATGGACGGATGCTCAATATCTTCTATCTGGCTTGTGGTTGGCAGGGAGAGTAAATAGTCTTGTGTGTGCGTTTGCTAAAGAAGAGAGGGAGGCTTCCATGTTACGGTTAGCCTGAGTCTCAGAGATTAAACCCGAATGCTGCCAAGACAGCTGGCACAATGGCTGTGGTTTCTCTTGCTAGGAACCAGGAAAGGAAATGAAATCTTTTCCTTTTTTTATTTTTCTTTTACAATAAAACATTTTCTGGGCACTTTGGTTTCATTGTTGGGGACATTTTGGCCCCTTCCAAAAGCAGTGGGTTGAGCTGTGAAGCGAACACTTTGAATATCATATTGGCTCGTGACTCTCACTCAGAATGCTCGGGGAGAAACTGCCATACTCATAAGCTCTGTCCCTACTGCACACTACTGTATGTGCTGATTGAATTCAACTGTGTGGTCACAGTGGGAAAATGACAAAACTGAGTATACCTTAGAATTCCAGCTAGCATGCAGAGTAAAACTGCTCTACATTTGAGTGTGATGTGGATGGAATCTGTTCTCTCACAATGCAATTTGTAACAAAATTCACTGAATTAGGTTTTTTAAAAAGTATATAATAATAATATAATTATTATTTGTATGACTTTCTTGATCATTAAATACCAAACAGTGCTATAATATAAGACATAGAATTGAGATACAGTGATTATAAGGCAGTGATCATTTGCTCAGTATAAAAGAATTAATTTGTCAGCCCATGGGGGACAACAAACATTCACGCGTATGTACATAAAATTTCAAATTAATTCATTTAGAATTTCTTGTATTGAAGGATGGAAGGTGGTTTTCATTGTCCAAGTTTGTACTGGTACAACTGCGCAGCACAATTAAGAGCTGCAATGTTTTGGTTCTCTGATTCTTCAGAAATTCCTTAGGTGAGCAGTGTTTCCCACAGAATGACAGTGAAACTGTGGCGGGGGGTGGTATATACTATGATACTGACAACCACCTAATGTTATATACAGCGTACTACCCTCAAAATTTAGCGCTCCTTATTAGCTAGCCTCCTTAAATGATTGCTAATAACTTTTTTATGCTGGGTCTCCGTCACTGACAGCGTTGTGTTGGACAGATTTGTGCAGCTGTGTTCATGAGGGAGAGAGAGCGAGAGAGAGCGAGAGAGAGCGAGAGAGAGCGAGAGAGACAGAGGGATGGGTGAGTCGGAAAGACAGAGGGACGAGCGAGAAGATGTGCTGTGTGAATGTGCTATGGCGCTCTGCAATCAAATAATGATTTTATAGGCCAAGTAAAAAAAATCGAAAATCAATCTGTGGCGTTCAGCATTGATATTGTGGCAGGCTGCCACAAATAAATAAATGTATGGGAAACATTGGTGAGAATTGAATAGAATACAACATCGCCACTGCCATGTTGCCATGTACATATACATATATATATACACACACATATATATATATATATGTGTGTGTGTATATTTACTTCAAACAACTTGTCAAATTAGAAAAAGACACAAAATCCCTTTGTAATGAATACTCGCGGTTAAGCTAAGCCATCTCTTCCCATTAAAAAGACAATGGAATGAAATCTCCAAAAATCTATCTTTTCTTCATTGTTACTTTTTCACTCCTATGATTCAGCAAAAAGTAGGAGACTAGCTTTGAATAATGATACTGGAGAAGAAGTAATAAAGGCAGAATGGAAACATTCTTTCTTACAGTCACACCTTTTAATTATTAACCCTAGACTCACATTTTTATAACATAAATGGCTATTGAAAAACAATATTACTGTAAACTCTTTTTTATTCAATGCTTAGAAAAAAAATATAATAAATAAAAAATAAATAATAAAAAATATACATATATGCATATATATATATATATATATATATATATATATATATATATATATATATATATATATATATATATATATATATATATATATATATATACATATATATATATATGACATGGTACTGAAGACAACAGCACTCTCTGTTCCATTATTTTAGTTTTATTCTATTCTATTCTGGTCTGTAGAGAGGTCAGGGCCTATCTGAGTGTGTCATAGTCCCTCCCACTCCTGAGGAAAAAATATTGTTTCTTTACCCAAGGTATAGAAACAAGGTGTTGCCTGACTCACAGCAGTTATGAGACAAATATCCGCAACATTTCATCTGCCACATTCCTATTCCCTGTTGCATGACTGCCCACGGACCAAACAGAGGGCCCAACTGTAGATACGAAGGACCAACACAAAGTAGACGGATACTGTATCACTGTGGAGAAGGACAAATCTGACGGTATGAGATTGCTTTAGTGCATACAAATCCCTTGAGGTGACAGTGTGAGGTGTTAAAAGCAGCATAAGACCTTTGTCAGTGTGAGTGTGAATGTGAGGCCATTCTGCTTGTTTGAAGAATATTGCATTTTGCCTGTATATGCACAAATATCTGTGTGTGCGTGTATGTGTGTATGTGTGTGTGTGCAGCAGCTGAATCATGACATCATAAAGCTGTGCTCTCATGTGTTCTTATGTATCACTTGCCAAAGTTTGCTGCCACTGTCATCTCCCTCCCCTCCTGACCGTGATCCTGGCCCTCTAGCTCTCTGGCTAGATAACAGAGTCTGCTCTCTCTCCCTCTGTCTCTCTCTCTCTCTCTCTCTCTCAAACACACACACAAAATAACACATGCATAATCAGAAGTTGGCCCAAAAGACCAATGTGAGACCAAAGACAGTGCAGGGGGATCATCGGCAAACCAAGGTCACACTCCGGGCGGAGAGGAGACACTGTCATCTCTGTCCAACCTGGACGCACAGTCACATAAATGCAGCCAGAAGGAAACCAATATGGCCACCTGTTTGGCTGGAAATACAGCGAGGGCAATTAGTTCAACCAGGCAACACACATGCGCTGCCAAGGGAATGATGATGAGGGGAACGTTTGCAGGGTTTGCATTTTGGCTGTGGGTGAACCGACTTTAAAGGACACTGGTACTGGCATATTTTTCTTCAGGTGAAAAAAGCTCAACAAAATCCAGGGATGATATTAAAATAAGGCATAAAACAACACAGGACATTGGAATGACTTTCTTTGAGTCAACAGAACAAATGAAGCCTGCTAGCAGTTGAAGTTTATGAATAGTGGTTCACAAAAGAGCAAGGTGACACTGCCGTGTTGAGGCTAAACTAAGGGCTAATCTAATGGCTGTAAAAATTGCTGTGCTTAACTGCCACACTAAAAGGTGAGTTTAATTTTAAAGCAGGTGGCTCTTGGGTGCCAAGCTGTCACATAGTGCTGAACGAGTCGCTGAGCGAGTCTTCCTGCTGTCGGTAATCCATATGCCGGTGTTTGAATTAAGCTGACTATCAGACGGGGTGTATCTCTGCTACAGTGCAGAAGCTACTGATACTTGACAGTGCTGGAAGAAGCATAAGAAAATATAAACGTGGCAGTGTGAATTTGAGTGGAAGAGGAGAGTTTTCAATTTCAAATTCTATCTCAGATTTGAAGCACACAGCTGTTGATAGAGCAACAGCTGGACGGGAACTGCACAGCCTGCACTCTGTCAGTACATGTGCTGTGGAAGCACTGGAGGTGTGAGTCAGAGAAAGGCTAAATAAAGCAAAATCCAAAGATAACCCTAAAAACTCGTGGCTTTAAAGATATACTGTACTGAAACAAACCCAAAAGCACCAGAGTAACAATCATAGAGAAAGTGCCTGAAGGGATTGTTGTACTGAAACATAAGCTCCTACGCACACCACTACCGTACTTTTGACAGTCTGAATAGCCGGTCCACAGCTGTTACATCCTAAACTGTGGTGAACTTTAATTTATAGTGTAATCCAAAGAAGCAGGCAGAAGTCAAAATGGCACCATGACTCCAGTGGTATTGCATTTATCAACCTATTCAATACAAATATTTCACCCTTTAATTTAAACAGTTTTTCCGCTTTTGCCAAGAGATTATTTTGTAGAACCTACTTTTTCAACCACATTTATCTGACACCTACACATCTTTTCACCTTCAAATAACAGAGAGCATGCTAGGCTCTGTTTCATCAGCTGCAACAATAAACTTAAGGCTGTATACGATCCCTATGAATTACGTTCATATTGAATGATTTTGCAACACATTTTAGGTCCAGTGCCAACGTTAAGTTTGGGTATGTCTGGGCACTTTCACATCCATTCTGTGGGACGAAGGTGGTTATTCTCACTAACATCTAGATTAATGTAGTTTACATTCATTCATTAGAAGATGGTTGACTGCAGTCAATACAAACATCCTTGCTTTCACTGTCAGAAAAACTGCATTCAGTTTAACTATACTACTGGACTTACAAAAAAAAAAAACAATAAAAAACTGGCAGATTAGTTTACAGTGAAAACAGGATAAAAAACACTACTTAGCATTCATCAAGTTTCTTTTTCAATTATCCATAGCACCTGAGATTCACTTAAGATGTTTTCTGAACAGCCTGTTCTTGTGTCAGTAGGCTGGTAGCCTCCCCCAAACAGTTGTATAATTTATTGATCGGCTAAACGATGCAAGTCTCACAAAAGGCAGAAGCCTTGTGACCTTCCCGAGGGCCCACATCCAGGTGCAACGCAGGAACACTTTAGCCCTTAAACATGAAAATAGAAAACAACAACAAACAACAAACCGGAGTTTCTGTAAACTACATGCCGAAGCTCAATTTATGATTAATGGGTCTATCCAGAGACGGGAAGCACTGCTGGCACAGACAAGAGGCAGTATATCTTAATACTCAAGTGCCTTGGCCAGTTCTTGATGCTATTTTCCGCTAAGGAAAGCAAATGCCTTCAGCCATTTTTTTTCTTAGTTTACAGAGACAGGTACAAGGCTGCAGCTGGGAGGCACTGACAGGAAGCAGAGCAGGGAACGGCCAATGTGGCACGATAGCTTGACTATTGAGGTCAGTCACGATCCAAAATGTGATCATGGTATCAGATGTGCACTCGGGCTGGGCAAATTTTTTCAACTATTGAGTTAAATTTGCCTCCTTTGGTCCAGTGGGCTAATCAGGTCTCTTGAAGCAGTCTGCCTCATTACCGTACTTATGTAAAACACTAACGGGAGCCTGCCTTTGCAGAGAATTCATTCCAATCATCACCAGCAACCCCTCCCTCTAATATGACAGTCACGATTTATGCCTCCACGCTGCAGGGCATATTAACCATTTGGGACAGTGTGCTGTCTTGTATCCACTTTCATCTCTAATAACTAAAGGTAAGACACCATCATATTTCATCCCCTCAGTGATCTCGCTCATTTTTCCCCCCTTGCTCTGACTCTTTCGCCCAAACTCCCCCTACCTTCATTCCTCTTATTCTCTTTCCTCCTCTCTCTTTATCTTTATCGCACCCTGTCCTCTCCTCCCTCCGGGGCCTTGACTCATCTGGAGACTTGCCAGGAATGCAGATAGGATCTGCATATGTACAATAACTTGAGGGGAATAAATATGCCCTAATTGAGAGAAATGATGTAATATTGATCCTAGGGCCTCTGAACCTTTGCCATCGTTGAAGCGTTCAGCTGAGCCTGTGACATTTAGAGGGATGGTTTGTGTGTATGTGAGAATGAGTGTGGGCAATATTGGGGATAGGCGTTGCTGAGGCTGTGCTGTGTGAGACTCCTTTTCTTTATGAAACTAAAATGTGTCTCATGGTTTGATGAGAACTTCCCAGCTCAAAGGCAAGAGGCTACTCGAGTACGAGCTCGACAGTGATGTTTCCCTGCCTGCAGAATGTACCAAATATAACACTGAGCTGAGCTCCTGCATTGTATTGAGTGATGCTTGGAAGATGCATTTCATTTCAAACATGAGTGGGAAATATCAGCATGTGCCATCTGTAAAGACTCTAAAGGTTGGTGGGTGGCTTTAACACTCAAGTCTGGTTCCAGGCTGCCTTTGGGGTTAAAGAAAAAACAAACACAAGCATCGTGGTCTATAAAAAGTGTCAGTTCTGCACACATCCATGCCAAGTTGTGTGGGTTTTAGGTTTAAATGTTTTTTGTTTTCATTTCAAAGTTATTTTTATTGAGGCACTGTGTGAATTAATGAATATTTGTCCATAGCTACAGACATGAACTTCATTTAAAGCCTAGGGCACTTTCACACCTATCCTATCTGGTGTGTTTGCTGGTTGTTTAGGCTTTGTTTGTTTAGGCTGATGTGAGAGAGCTGTCAATCAAACACTGGTGTGAACTAAACAATCCGACTGAGATTGCTTGAAAAACTTTGCCTCGGCCCGCTCCTAAACAAACTTGTGGTGCCATTAGTATGTTGTGTGAAAGCTGAACGAATCAGCCACAGCATTTTATCATTCAAAAGCTCAACTACTATAACATCCATCTTATGATCCTTGAACTGTCAGATGACAGTTCAAGGATCTGACAATCTCCAGAACTGTATAAGTAATGTATATATCTATGTGAGCTCTTTTGTACCTCCTGATACATCAGGCAGTGAAAAGGGGACAATGTGAAACTACAGGTGTGAATGTGACCTTAAGCACATCAGTGCCATCTGAAGACAAGACACTACATGATTTCTATGTTAGAGAGAGAAAAGAACAACAACAACAAAAAAAAATCAATAACCCCTCATGTGATCGTTATTGTCTTCCTGACCCATCGACGTTTACATCCTTCCTCTAGGATGCTTGGTATTTACCTTGAACATGATCTATCACATATCTCTCCTTGTCTGTGGTATGGTGGGCCCTCATCCCACAGCAGAATGTCAGCAGGACGCCCAAGACATCAATATCAATCGTTAAATATTGAAAATGTATCACTGCAAGAAGATCCCAAACATCACACTGTTAGAAGATCAAATCTATACAGCTACAGGAAGAAATCTGTTCCAGGATAATGGGTTGATACACATTCATGGATTGATAAAGTCAAGTAAAGGTTATACACTTCACCATCTGCTGGACTGAGTTTCAACCACAATCTAACAGTGTGTTGAAAGTTGACATTTCGTCTGCTGTCGAAGTGCTGTTCATCATCTCTTCCCTAATGGCTCTGTTTCTCCATAGAATGTCAAAAAAACACAAGTAGAAACTAGAAACTTACTTGCAGAAGGATCTGAATTCATCAAGCCTCTCTGGATTTTCAACACAATGTGAGGGTTTCAGTGTCAGCTTAGAGGAAATTGGAGTCTCATAGAAATCTGACCTGCACCACAAAAGCGGTATATTGATGTGGCTAACCTCATCATTACCAATGGACGGCAAATTCTAATTTGATGTGGCTGCAGACTCCAAGTCAATTCATTATAATGATGGTTTTGTTCTGAGGTATGCTCTGTTCATATCATTAGACAATGTAACTCCTTCTGATGAGCAACTGAAGACCAATTTCCAGTTTACACCGTTATTATTCACCAACCAACAAATGAGGAAGGCCAACCTCTGCGAAGAGTGCAGATCGTCAGATTGTTATAGAGACACTGCTTAGAACAAAGAGATTTTCACAATACGCCTTTCTGAGAGGAAGTGATACTGGTTTTCAAACTATCTAATTAAAAGAATGCCTTTTGTAAAACTTAGTAGAGGTTCAATATGAATATATCTTTGTCAGAAACAGCAAGTGTAACATGATATAAAAATCATAATTTCAGTGCTAATTTATTTGTAATACTACCACTAATTTGTATAAATTCTGCTCTCAAAATCCCTAAGTAAGATGACTTTATACTACGTGGCCAAAATTACAATACCATATTTGTTTGAAAATCACAAGCATTAATGTGATGCTATTACAGCCCCAACTATTCTTGGAAGGACCCTGGCTGCAGGGGTTTGTTCCCTTTCAACCACATCACAATTAGTGAGGTCAGCCACTGATGTTGGGCAACACGGCCTGACTCCCAGTTGGCATTTATTCATCCCTGTGAAAGGCCCTGGCTTTGTACACAGGGGCATTGTCTTGTTGAAACAGGAGAGGGCCTTTCCCAAACTACAGAAGCACACGGTTGCCCGGGATTTCATTGTATGCTATTGTATTGAGGTTTCTTTTAACTGGAAGTAAAGGTGTGCTCAGACAGCTCATTCAGCAAATGGTAGTGTGATGACATACAAAGTCAATGGAAAGACACGAGTGGACGTAAAAAGAGCAAAAGTATCTAGGGAGTTCTTCACAAACTACAGTAGATCATAGTTAAGAAATTCAAGAAAGAGACAAAGATAATTTGTTCCTGGATAGAAGCCTTAATGGAGTAGAAGGCTGTATTTTGAGGTAGGGGTGTATGCATGACCTTTGCACCTTTCCTGTGTTCACAACTTGTTGCTGAGCTAACTTTGACTGGAAACAACAAATTCACTCCCATCAACTAAAGGGTCCCAAAAGGCATTGCGGGAAACAAAGCAAATCACTAACTGAGGAACATGAGAACAAGAAGACAAGGCAGTGTGGGAGAAAGTGAAAACACCAAAATAATTAACTCACTTATCCTGACACAAAACAACTTGGGATGCACTGAATATTACAGATGATGCATAACAGTATAACTGAAAAGTGTACTATATGGCTTCAAGTGTGATCTTTATTCTGAGGAATTTAGCAAAGAGGCTCAGACACCATCAACTTGTTTGCTCTCCACTGCAATTGCTGAAAACTCTGCGGTGTCGTAATGTCAAGTGTCAGGGGATGAAGTGCGATATCCCGAGGAAGGACGCAGTTGAAAGGGCTTGAAGTTTTAACAGCCAATCAACATCACAGGAGAACTTGCTGGGTATTCCCAGAATGAACATCACAAACAAGGGTGCCACAATGGTCGTAAATTCAATCCAACCCGAAATAAAATGTCAGGAGAGGTAGTCGAGTACGGGTGCTAGTGACACGTCAGCTCTGCATAGAAAACAGCATTACAACAAATCAAACCTGGCAGCAGAATAAAGGATAAAGAAGCAGTGTCTGGAAGTAGGTTTGAATCCCTGGTTGGGTTGTGTTCAACAGCACAGTCATGGCAAAAACATTTTTTTTTTGCACATTCATTCAGGTAAAACGCAAACATATTCATGCATTAAGGAAAATGAATCACTCCGTCGTGAGAGTGTTTAGTGTTTACAAATTGTACACATTAGCGCTCTACCAGAAACAGACTTGCACTGCGGTTAGTCTGCTTTGTTAGACTGCAGTCAATTATTCTACATCTGCACAAGACAGAGTGAAAGCAGTGTGCACTGAGCTGTCAGACTGAATTACAGACCCAGACTGTATCTGATCTGTCCCACAGAGAAAGCATTGGGAAGGCATGCCCACTGAGGCTGGGAAGAGCATTTATACAACATGTTTTAATCAAGCATTTTAAATTTAATCAATTATAACTGAGGAACCGCATCCATTAGGAGACAAAAAAGGGAGTGGGCCACGAATGAAAAGTGCGTGCTGATTAATTGGGGCCCCTCATTTACAGATCCCTCTGTTCTCTCTGTCCATCCCCTGAGTTCCACAACAAGAGCTTGAAAAGTATCTCTTCATGTTCGCCTTTCCCCTCTCCCCTCACTTTCTCCCTCTCACCTGCCTAATTAACTGTCAGCCGAAGCCATTTATGCTTCTATATTTCACGGGAGAATGATTATTAAAATTCCGCCAAAACTGCCACAACCCTGAGCAGATATGCTGCATTTGACTGGGCTCTCTCTCTCTCTTGCTCTGGATGACAAGAGCATGCTAGCCCAACACAGAGAGGAAGTGATAGGGGCTTGTACAGGCAGAGAATCAAATAGGGGTTCATATATTATGCACACGGAGCTGCTGACTCTGTGTAGAATATCAATGGGTGCAGAGGTTGAGGGAGGAGCATGAAACAACACAGTTCCTACTAATCGTCACCCAAATCAAAATCAAGATGAACATTCAAGCTGAAACATTTAGCTAAGGGGATGAAGGTCTAGAAAGCTAAAAAAAATGAAAATCCAGTAAATAGCACAGTTACAGATTATCAAAATGAACCCTAAAAGAAGAAAAGCAGCACATTTCTGTTTTTTGGACCATTATTGCCTGTTCTAACCGCTATCAGGTAATGGATTTTGAAAATCACCATCATCCACTATGAAACACTTAATCAGATGAAAAAAGCCAGAGAGGCTTTTATCCATCATCAGTTTAAAGCCACAATGATTTGCGCCTATTTTCTGATTGCCACCTTTTACCTCTGCGAGCCAGTTGCATTCACCGTCCATGACAAATTTACTTCAAAGGAAGCCTCCATCATGACCCATTTTTCTGTTCCACCAACAGCTGAGCTCTCGCCCAATAAAGCACAAAGCGGGAATTTTCCCATGAGCCCATGTGCATCAAAACCCGGTAAGGCAAATGAAATGCTACAGTTCTGAGGCAGCCACATGGGGCAGAACTGGAGGCAATCATTGGGAGCAATGCTAACATCATAAACTTGAAGGGAAGATTATGTATGTTTTTTCACAAGTAGCACTTCTTCTGAGCCAAACAAACATTCATATTGCACAAGATAACCAAGACAGATGTGATGAGTGTAATGAAAATGAAGAGGCACTCCATAAGACAGGACAAGAAAAAGCAGTGGACTGTCAAATGGCTTTCTCCAATTGAATCACTTCCTTTTTCATATACCAATGTTTCAAATGGCTCATCCTGTTTTTCTTCAATCACGATCAAGGTCCATCACAAAAGGGCACAGGGCATGAGATATCTAATTGAAAATCTTGCACTGAGCAGTGTTTGGTTACTTAAAGTCAGATCTTTGCAGATCAGAAACACAAATAAAACTTAAAGGAAGGAAGATTAATGTAGCTTAATTGATCAAAACATGCCAATGCTACAAGGTGGAAGTCAAATCAGTCCCGTGTTATTGGGGTGGATGAAATCTCCGAGCGATATCAAAAAACCTGTGCAAATAAAACCAAAACGGTTTGCATGACTAGATACCAACAGGAGCAAGTGAGAAGATGTTTTTTTGATCACTTCTACTTTGCCATTCTTTTATCCAGCTTTGAGCTGCTGTCAGTGGAACTCAACACTTCTTGTAGATGTTTCACATTAATGACCTGCTACGAAAGGAGGCATTATTTAACTCAAACTGCTGGAAGCTTTTTATATGAGACAAATGTGCAGGAAGTGTTGTGTAGTTTAACAGTGATCAGAAAAACATCAAAGTAGAAATGACATGAATTTATATCAGAAATAAATGGTTTTTTTTGTTTGTGTTTCAAAGAGGAACTATGAGCAACATAGTGGTGAGTATGACATCATTATTTTGTTGTACAGATGAATTTAGCAGCGATTATCAAGACAACAGGTAAACACAGAGAGTGTGTGTGTGTGTGTGTGTGTGCGTGTTTGCATTAACAGCAGTAAATCAAATGTGAGGAATAGAAATGTGCTTTCTTACCTATTGCCATCTCTATGACGCTTATTTGGCTCTCTGAAGGGAAAAGGATTTTTGGCGGCTTGTCTGTCAGGGGAGCTGTGAAAAGACAAACAGAGAGAAAGAAAGAGCACATTAAATTCCACATCTTTCTCCCCCATGGACAGTGGGAGTATGATTTATTCATTAAAGACCACAATAAAAGGCTGCATTAAAATGGGAACAAATACATGGAAATAATATTTTAAGAGTGGACAGAGAAAAAAATGGATGAATTACTATGACTCAGAATTACCCATTCAAAGCTTTAAACATCAATGCACATGCTTTCAAAGCAGCAGCTGCTTCAATACTATTGCCATTCATTCCTCATAAAAATGAGTGAGTAAGAGATGATATGCCTTTGACATGGGCTGCAGTACAAACTGCACTGTATATACAGCAGCTGTGTAACAAGTCAACCATTTCTGAATCTACAGTATACCCTAAGGTAAAAAGCATCCACAGCTGCAATGAGTATGGCGAGGTTACAGCTGCAATGAGTATGGTGAGCTGCTGCAGGAGAAGCAGAATTTTCAGCTGTACATGGCTAATGTTGAAAATGTGAGTTTGTTGAAATATCATCAGTGCTTAGAGTATCTAAGAGACTGAAAGAAAAAACACTTCACTTCACAAAAGCAAAACAAAACCTTCTGCAGAAGCAGTGTGGTATGTATTGTCAAAATGTCAGCCAAGAGCGAGTTTCTGATACAAAAGTGTATCACAGTTACATTAGAACAGCCTTCGTCCCAACTCCCTTCGAAAATACACCAACTCCAATTAGACAGCTGCTGAGTAACAAAAGACGTGCACTTAGAGGCTCCTCATTATAATGATTCCCTAATTGGTTCTAGTCTTCAAAGTGGCATCAGAGAGGTTTACTATCTCTGCATGCTTGGAAATACTTTGAGGGTTGAGGCTTGTTTCAGTACAAATGACTTGTGGTTGGACTGGAGCAGTGAACACTGAGCTGAACCTGGAAAAATGAGCCGTTTTGCGTGAATGGAGCAACACAATGGTGGAAGGTTTTCAAGTTCACATTGAACCTTTTCCTTCATACTTCACTTCTCTGGTGATATAACTCAGCCACAGCAGAGAGCGTCAGCTACAGTTGCAAGTTGATATTGACCTTTTTTTCAGAATTTCTCTTTTCCTGGTCTCCCATTGCTATATACCTCTATTCTTCATGAGCATTCAAAGCTCAATTTGGCCTCCATGGTGGTGCAATACATAGTAGCTCAGAGTTTAACAATGCAACTGCAAGACCCTTGAAATTTCCACTACTGAGTTGGATTCTGTAGGCGAGGAACAAACAAACATTATAGCGGTTGGTGCCGAAACAAGTCAGTCATGACAGCAAAAGTTACTAACATAATCACTTCCTCTTAAGTGATTGTGTCTACAAAATAAAAGTGCAAGATCATCTATGCAGTAGTACTTTGTGTTTAACTGAGAGCTTTTATTTTGAAAAGTTCAGAAGGAAATTCAAAAGTGTCTCTGGTTTGCTTGACACCTCAGAAAACATGAGATCGGATTAACCTGAATGTGAAATGCAAGAATTTCCTCTGCCTGGAGATACTGGGGAAATGAAAATAAGCGTTCATAGGTTGATGTAGACCAATCGCCGGAAGGCACACACAAAAACGCACATCTCTTCATAATCAATTTGTTGAAAAGGGAGAAAAATAATACTAGCAGGAAGCATAGATTGGACACACAACCCTTCAAATGAGAGTCCTGTGTACTGCTGACTGAGCTAAAGAGGCACACATTAAATGTCAGATTATAAATAGTAAATTCACTAAGTTGTGGCCATCTAATGATTTGAAAATAATTTGCCCAAAGCATGACTCATTTGCCGACCTCTGCACTAGGGGCCAGGTATACCTAAGCATAAGCCAACTGACCCTTCACTAAGCCCCGCCCCCCTTAGTTACTGTTGCTAAGTCCGACAAACTGTCGGTGCTGCCACTGTCTATTACTGCACTCCCCGGAGAAATATTGTCAACTTCGTTGGAAAAAGTTTTTCAGTTGCATTATAGATTAGAAGGTTGTGTTCAGGCTGTCAAACTGACTCAGACTGACTGAAACAGACATGAAAAAAATGAAAGATAGAAGCTAAAGCCTACTGATCACACAGTACAAGTGAACCACCGCATCGCTCCACGATTGAGACAAGACAACGATATGAACGATCAACACTGTTCCTGTAAAGCTGGGTAGGCCTCAATTCATTATTCCACTCATTAAAAAGCAGAACAGTAGGGCTTTATTACGTTGCATTGAGTAGGAAGTTCGCTAACTTTAGCTCAAACTCACATTACATTAGGAACGATCCACGACATTTTTCTATCTATCTATGAAAGTGTCGGACTTCAGTTAGAGCGAGTCCTATACTGCGCTGTGTTTGGCCAGCTGTGTATTCAGGGCATGGCTTAGCAAAGGGTCAATTCAGGCACTTCAACAAAAATTTTTAAGTCTCTACTTGCAATGAAGAAGCAAATAATGACTTGATTGGTGTATTTTATTTTAAGACACTATGTATTCTGTGGGAAATGGAGACACTTGTATTAGATCCACCTGAAAGGCTGCACACTCAGACACAAGAAAAGCAGTGTTTGCTGCCCAATGCAGTAAGAAATGCATAGACCAATATACTGGGAAAACTGAATACACTACACAAACACATGGCGCAAAAAAGAAGAGCCAACCCCTCAGGCCAATACTCAGCTGTTTACCTATATTTCAAGGACAAGGAAAACTCTTTCAATGACCTCAATGTACATGTTTTGGACAGGGAGGACAGTTTTGGTTCGAAAAGAGGAATGAAAGAGACCATCTACACTAGAATAGAAAGACCATTGCTAAACGGAGGAGGATGGCTAAGACACCACTTATCCCCCACTTACAGTGCTGTCCTTCAACCTTTTCCCAGAAGAGTGAACAAACGCTCACATTTGGCCTAAAGTAACAATGTCAATGATGCTCGGCTACTCACAAACCAAGCGGTATTCAGTAGCTTGATAACAAACCCACAGAGGTTAAATGGCTGGGGTTTCCTACCAGTCAGTCAGAACTGAAGGAGCCCCTTGGATGAGAGGCAAAAGGCCTTTAGGTATCTTCAACCCAGTCCAGTTGCCCTTGATTTTAACCTTCCTTGGATGGCAAGACTTCTAGCACTGCAGAAAAATGAACCATTTCTAAATGCATTGCCTTAGAGAAACACTGCAAAAAATGTTAGCGCAGACATGTCTGATGACCACATCAACTCAAAATGTCACACACTATTGGTGAAATATTTAAAAACTTAGGAACCATATATACATTATGTAGATATTTTGCCTTTAATTTTCCTCTGTTAGTACCAGCTCTTAATTTGTTTTGATGTACTTCTTATTTCAATAGGCACTCTGCAATATTTTCAGCCAAAGATACAACTTTCCTTCAGTTGTGTCCACTCACTCGTGCTAATGAAAGAACATTTCCATGGTTCTGATGTCCAATAAATTTACAGACAAAACCATAACAAATAAAGGATCATGCAATTTGTTAAGAGGAGTGGGCTGAAAGCAGTGGAAATAATGCCTATGTGAGCTCGTTAATTATAAATTCAAAAAAAGACCCATTATGGCTTTCCCTGTGCCTAGTGCGTTTCAATGCTGGTAAAGAAATCTCATTACCTTAATTACCTTTTTCTTGATGGAATATGCTTGGGTTATTACGAGTTAGGTTTAAACGAGTTTTTCCACACTGATGGTTTGTCTTACACAAGACAATACTGAATCTGAAGAGAGAAAATGGTGCACAAGCAGGGATGTGGCTCTATGTATTTATAGTAACATGAAAAGAGACCTCAGCTGGAGATCCAAACATCAAACATGGTGCCACAAGTCCATGCTTATACTGCTAAAGTGAGTTTGAAATTGATACATTATATATGTGCATTAATGATAAAACAAGAAGAACAGAGAACATTTATCCCTATAAAATAAATTTATTACAAGGAATAAATTGTGAAAATTACCCAGATACAACTAAGATTGAAGGATATTTGCAACTGCAATACTGTATGAACATTTTTAAATCTCAAATGGACAGTTTAATCACTTCAACTGGTGGAGATTTCAGTGGCCAAGTGTTATGCATTATAGAGAAGTACTCCTGGCAACTGCCTCCAGTAGCACCTGGAGGTAGGAAAGCATGACAGCATTTGAAGTTACACAATCGACTGCCAGGATGTTAAAAACTGGGAAACGGAAAATGCAGCACAGGTTGAAAATAACCTGAAAGCTTTAAAGCTGCGCCGTGCAACTACTACCCAGAACTGTAGTCATGTGTTCTTAATATAACCCAACTGCACATAGCATATTATTTATGCTTACCAAATTATCTTATTATGTAAGTGAACAGAGAAAAAAAGACCTAAGATTAATTCCAGTGTTTAGGCTTAGGTTCGGGCCCCTAGCTTCACAGCAGTGTGGGCAGGAGGAAGGACCAGCGGTGACAAAGCCAGCAGTTAAAGACCAAAAAGGTGGCGCTATCAGCCTCCACACACACAAATCATATTTACATACTGGCCAGAAATTTAAGGGAAAACATTTCCATCATATTAAACAAATGCGTCTCTTCCACAGTGAGTTTTACTTTGGTCCCTCTTAACCAATTCAATTTCTGTACAAAGATACAATGCAGTGCTCAAAGGAGATGTGTTTTACTGTCTGGCAGAAGTGCACGTAAAAGCGCATACATGAAGCACATTTTGAAAAAAGTGTGGAGACTCAATACAGTATGTGAGATAAAATATGTGTTTTGTTTATTCTTACTTCACTTGGATGATTATGATATGTGCAGGGTTTGACACTAGAACACTTTTCACATTCGTCTGGTGCCGGGGGAAAGTTTCTCTGTGCTCGTTTTAAATCTCAGTTTAAGATCAGAAGGAACACACATTACTGTGAGTTATCTGATGTTTCTGACATTTTACCACCTTGAAACTGAGGCCTCAGTAATCAACCTTTAGTGCATTTTTAATAAGCTAATTTTAAAGCTAAAGGTAGCAAAGTAGGACAAGGCTGTTTAACTCTAGTAGAGATACTGCCCTTCATCCAAATCAAGGGCATGCTGCTGATACGCTGTTTGTCAATGGGATACCACCATGCTGGAAGGCATGCAAACACACAGAGACACACACATTTGAGATGCATTAGTGAAGCTGGCTGGTCTTCAACTACAAAACCATAATTCTGTGGTGGGTTATTATGAGTGGGAGTGGGCAGCCTTTTTGCTGAGGGGCTAGAAACACATCCAGCCAGACCTGCTTCCCTACACACAAGCACACAAACAGTGTAAGCACATTACACACGCACACACATAAACATTGAAAAGCCTAATGTTGTTATCAGCTGTGAAGAAAATCTTTAAAATGTTCCTCACAAGACCTGTGATCTGCTCTCGCTGTGATCACATGACCATGGGGGGGGGGTAATGGAATAGGGGAAAAAAACCCTGTCTCCCATTAAGTCTACCGTCGCCTTCTCGCTCTCAACCCCATCTGTCTGTTGCTCGCTGCATATCCTTGTAAGTCTGTCTGTCTGTTTCTGTCGCTCTCAGGGGTGAGAGAGAGGGAAGATGAAAAAGGAGGGAGAGGAGGAGGGAGGGAGGGAGAGGGTTGTGGTCCTCTGTTCACACCTCATTAAAGACCACTTCAGCAGACATAGATTAAGAAGAGTAGTGTGAGTGTGTGTTTGTGAGCATGAGATCGTTAAAGGAAAGATGCAGTATGAGTTCCACGGGAGGAAATAAATGAAAGCAGTTTTAGAGCAACATGAGAGACAAACCTTGTTAGTCATACATGTGCACGAGGGAAAAAAAAATAATTTTTTGCCGCTGAATCCTTCCATCTTGCAAAGAACAAATTCAAATTCCAAGTTACTGATTTAGGTTCTTCAGAACAGAAATCACAATTGGACTGATGTGAAAATCTGCTTGGAGATTCTTTCTTAAATGTCAAATTGTCATCATAATCACAATCTGACTTGAAAATGCTATTGTTTACATACATACATACAATTGTTTTTCTTTCATGGCAATATTGTGAATTTCGCTGATAAGAAATCAGCAATGAAAAGCTGATTATTGTTAATACACATATTTGCTCAACGAAAGCAATGGCTGGAGCCAAGGGGATGTTTTTTTTCCAGTGGGATCCCACCATAGTGGAAGGTGCTACTGACCCCTAGTGAAACTGGGCTTGTTTGGGACCTGGGACCAAAGGGCAGTTGCCCAGTTGGTAATACAGCCTAGACAAAAGCAGATTAAAACAACTTTTTTACCTCCCACTTTTCTGCCCACCAGCATGCCACTAGCACCACGTACAACCTTCACAAGCTGCTAGAACTATCAAAGGTTACGCATGCAATTTAAAAAAAATGTAATATATGTTGGAGCAGTGCTTTGAGCTAATTGCTAAGTTCAGCATGCTAACAATGACAATGCTAACATGCTGATGTTATAACATACAGTGAGGAAATCAGCTATCATTCTATCAGCTAGAATTCTGACCCTCAAAGACCTGTTAGTCTGCCTTCAAAATGTCCACCTCCACTCCATTCATTATCCTAAATTAGATGCACGTGTTTGAGGTCGTTAGCTGCATAAAGACACCTGTCCACCCCATACAATCAGTAAGAATCCAACTACTAACATGGCCAAGACCAAAGAGCTGTCCAAAGACACAAGAGACAAAATTGTACACCTCCACAAGGCTGGAAAGGGCTATGGGGAAATTGCCAAGCAGCTTGGTGAAAAAAGGTCCACTGTTGGAGCAATCATTAGAAAATGGAAGAAGCTAAACATGACTGTCAATCTCCCTCGGACTGGGGCTCCATGCAAGATCTCACCTCGTGGGGTCTCAATGATCCTAAGAAAGGTGAGAAATCAGCCCAGAACTACACGTGAGGAGCTGGTCAATGACCTGAAAAGAGCTGGAACCACCGTTTCCAAGGTTA
The DNA here is from genome assembly GCA_024633595.2 of Lepomis macrochirus. Lineage (NCBI taxonomy): Eukaryota > Metazoa > Chordata > Actinopteri > Centrarchiformes > Centrarchidae > Lepomis > Lepomis macrochirus. The sequence goes on from JALXJV020000025.1 coordinate 9,004,474, forward strand.
CTGTTGGTAATACACTAAGACGTCACGGTTTGAAATCATGCATGGCACGGAAGGTTCCCCCGCTTAAACCAGCACATGTCAAGGCCCGTCTTAAGTTTGCCAATGACCATTTGGATGATCCAGAGGAGTCATGGGAGAAAGTCATGTGGTCGAGATGAGACAAAAATAGAACTTTTTGGTCATAATTCCACTAACCGTGTTTGAAGACGAATGATGAGTACCATCCCAAGAACACCATCCCTACTGTGAAGCATGGGGGTGGTAGCATCATGCTTTCGGGGTGTTTTTCTGCACATGGGATAGGGCGACTGCACTGTATTAAGGAGAAGATGACCGGGGCCATGTATTGCGAGATTTTGGGGAACAAAATCCTTCCCTCAGTTAGAGCATTGAAGATGGGTCGAGGCTGGGTCTTCCAACATGACAATGACCTGAAGCACACAGCCAGGATAACCAAGGAGTGGCTCTGTAAGAAGCATATCAAGGTTCTGGCGTGGCCTCGCCAGTCTCCAGACCTAAACCCAATAGAGAATCTTTGGAGGGAGCTCAAACTCTGTTTCTCAGCGACAGCCCAGAAACCTGACTGATGTAGAGAAGATCTGTGTGAAGGAGTGGGCCAAAATCCCTCCTGCAGTGTGTGCAAACCTGGTGAAAAACTACAGGAAATGTTTGACCTCTGTAATTGGAAACAAAGGCTACTGTACCAAATATTAACATTGATTTAATCAGGTGTTCAAATACTTATTTGCAGCTATATCATACAAATAAATAGTTAAAAAATCATACATTGTGATTTCTGGATTTTTTTTTAGATTATGTCTCTCACAGTGGACATGCACCTACGATGACAATTTCAGACCCCTCCATGATTTCTAAGTGGGAGAACTTGCAAAATAGCAGGGTGTTCAAATACTTATTTTCCTCACTGTATATAATGTTAATCATGTTCACCATTTTAGTTTGCATTTACTAATTAGCACTTAACACAAAGTACAGCCAAGTTAGATGGAAATGTCAGTAGTTTTGCAGGTATTCTATCATAAACCAAAATCATAAAATCAATGTTGGGACAAAAATCAAAATCTGACCTTATGACATGACGGGCTTGGGCAAAAACTTGCAGTTACATAGCTTATTAAACAACTAATGAAAATATGTTTTTCCACCACGATGAACACACCCTGAAGAGAATACAGTAGAAGCCTTAATTCAGTTGTCTGACAGATACTGTTTGTTTTTATATCTATTGTCCTACCACATGATAGAGGGATATGTGCAGCTAACTAAATTGGGAAATTGGCAAACCATTTATTTTTAATTAACAATTTGAATTTGACTATCAAATCAAACAGAAGGACCTTTAAAAATGTATATATTAATGAGCTGAACAAATGGTTTCATTATGTTGTCAGCTCATCACTGAATTTAAAAGAAGGCAACAGCTGGCCTAACTTCAAAACAAAGCATGGCCTTTAAATGTGTCATTTTTCATAGATAGAATTTGTTATTCAAAGTGTGCAAAGCACCGCAGCTGAGACCTAATCATTAGCAGATTTGTCATTAAAGTGATTCTGAAAGACAATGCGAGACTCCAGGACTTTAACGTGTTGGTTAAGTTGGCAAGAATCTTCAAACTGGACTCAAGCCGAAGGGAGCTCCTGAGCACTGGGAAGGAAAAGTAATTTGTCAGCAGCTGTCAGGGACTGTTAAAGTTTTGACAAAGTAACTGCTTCCTCAGGGCAGAGGGGATAAATAGACCATGATTTCAGATAACCAGAAAACTGAACCCACTAAGTCACTTTTATTATATTTTCTGCTGGTAAATAATATAACCCATCTTGATAATCAAAAGGAGGTTTAATAATAATGACAACACTATAAGGAAACACTATTTCAGTCAATTGTTGGAATTAAATGCTAGAAGTTATTTCACGTTACTGCATTCTGAACGTACTGTGCTGTTTTTGGGGAGTATATTGTATTTTTGAGAGGCTGTCATCAAGTACTTAGACGGTTTTATTGTGCTCTTTTCTTTTCATGGCTAAATATACAGTTAAAAGACTGGAAAGATGTCACTGTAAACTGCAAATGTGACCTCAGCTAAAGGAAAAGTGCTTTCATTACCACACAAAAGAACAAGTACCATTTTCCTTCAGCAAACAGATTTCAAGAACAGCAGTCACACTCAGACCGGTCAGATATACAGACCAGTTCAGTGTTCATGAAAACAATGACGCTGCTGCTGTCAATTTTACAGTTCTGGCAAAATAACTGTTATTTTAACGGGAGGACCTTGCGGCTGTTGCCATGAAACATCTGCCTGAGGGGCAGTCGGAATGAGTGCAGTCTCTGATGATCTCTCTGATGAAGTAGATGGCATTTAACTACTACAAAAGGAAAATGGGGTGATACAGAGGACATACTGTATTAGAGAGCTAGATTATGATTTCTTCAGAAGCTCTGGGTATAATTTAGCAATCTGAGGTTTCCATTAAGAAAATAACTGTCACTGTTGGTCCCATTTTCCCCATTCATACACCTGCATGTGTGATGCTTAAAAAGTATTTGGCCAGGTATTCAACGCATCTGATTTAAATAGGTAAATTCAATTATCTTCTAAAATAGCATCAGTGGTGACTTGAATTGATTGTAGCAACTTTCCTGTCTGAAATGGGGAGACTGGTGCAGATGTGAACAAAAAGTTGCTGGATTTGTTGCTCGTCACCTGCAGTTCCACTTCATCCTTAACACCCCCCTCCCCGTGTCCACCTCCTGCCAAAGCACTTCTTGGCTTTAGATCTGTAGACTGTGTAGCATTTTGAAGTAAAGTTTACTCACTGCCATGTTCCTGGAGCCGTCCTGAGATGATGAGCTCTTTGTGACATGGCAGGTTATACTGTTGGAGGTATCATCCATTTACTGTGGCCACAAACAAACACAGTGAGCAACATTATGGGTAAGCTGTTTCAAATAATACTCTAATGTGGGCCCAGAAAAGTCTCTACACCATATTGCATTCCCGCCACGAGTCTATAAACAAAGCAGGACGCTTCCATGGATTCATGCTTTTATGCCAGACTACTACTATCCACATGTTGCAACATACACAGCCATGTTGTCTTCTCCTCAATCATCCAGTTGTGGTGATGGTGTGCCCATTGTGGCCTCATTTTCTTGTTCTTAGCTGACAGGCGTGGAACCTGCTCCTATCTGCTTCACAGTTGCACTGTGCTTTAATTTTCGCCTCTAAACTCACTCACAGAATTCACTGATAGGACTGCCGCTAACAACTTCTATACACAGTAGTGACTGAAAACACAAGGACAACTACTATGTCAGCAACAGTCATACCGTGTAGATCCAATTCTGTCTTCTGCCCATTCTAATATGTAGTAGAAGTGTAACTGAACCTTTGTGTGCTTTGTTGAGTTGCAGCAACTTGTAATGATAGATATTTTTGAGGTGCAAAAGATAAATCTTTTATCTGAAAGAGGACACTGCTTGTTAAAAAATGAGCTAGATGCTTTGGGAGACTCCCAGAGCTGAAAGGGTGATCTTTGAAAGCACTGAAAAATACACTTTTGGAAAAAAACAAGAACCCTAAAGTAATGACAATGCAACACTCTGAGGATACTTGCTGAAAAATACCAATATAGAAACCCTGAACAGAACGCAATAAGGGTATATTTCCTTATTGAAAAATGTGTTGTTTAAGAAGATCCATCAAAGCAATTGAATATTAGAGGGCTCATAGGAAGGGACAATACATTCTGGGGAAATCACATAAATCATATAACTGCAGGCACTGGGAATAGCTAGAGTGACTTCACTCTCCAGTGAACGGCTTTAAAAAAAAGGGGACTCCACATAATTACTCACAATGGTCATATACTGTATGGTACAAAAGCGTTTTTGCTATAATGAGATGTTTTTTTGAATCTGATACATATCTCTTGAAACTTAAGCCACTCTAAACATGTGCACTGCTGAACAACAACTGTCCACACATGGATCATGTGCGACTAATCACGCGTGGCCGAGAAAGAGTTGCTTGTTAATTAGAGAGGCCTGTACTCATTACTCACCTGTGTCTTCAGCGGGAGCCACCCGCTTCAGAAATGTGTTATTCACTCGATGATAAGGACAGTGGGAGGAGGCGGGGGGAGGAGGGAGGGAGGGAGGGTGATATGTTTCAAGCCGCCTGGCCTAAAATATCCCAGAGGGGAGGAGTTGAGGATGAGTCAGAGAGGAAGGAGATGGTGGTGGAAGAAAAAAGTGGAGCTGCAAGAAAGCTTGGGGTGCTTTATGAAAAAGGCTTCACAGCGGATAGAGTGGGAGAGAGTGAGCTGAGAAGAGACAAAAAGACAAAAAAAGGAGATGAGACAGTACAGCTGAGGGAAACATCAACATGTAAAGATGATGTTTGCTGCATCTTAAACAACAGAGAAAGTGTGTTTGTATTGGGGGTCAGTTTGGGTCATTGCTTGGGGTGTGATAATGCTTAGGAATGGAGGTTGAAGGAAGAGAGTGGTATCTGTGTGGCCATGTATACATGGATCTTGCTGATTTTCATTCTGTCATACAGATGTTTTTCACATCTAAGATGGACAGGTTGTGGATGTTTGGGCATGCTAAAGAAAACACTGATTAATTAAGATCCTTACAACAGAACGTTTACAGAGCAACATTGTCCCTGAAAGTAAGGTGACAACTAACGATAGCAAGAGTATGTATGGAATGTATGGAATCATAAACATTTGTAAAAAATCTTATGCTTTGTTTTTTGTAAGTGTGTGACAGAAACAGAGTTTTGACAAATATATTTAAAAGGAAGTTTTTTTCCCTCAGAATTTTTGTATTACGTGATTTAAAAGATTTTGCACTTTAATTTAATTTTACTTGCACAAACACAGGAAGCTTTGAATGTTGTTTTTTTTTAACTTTAAAATATTTAAATATATGCATTCTTCTTGTGATTTCACAAGCGCAATGAAATATAACACTTTTTTTTTGCATAAGGTTGAGCATGAGTTTGAAAGTTGCAACAGATGAATGCATTTCCTTCATACATGCTTCTACGTTAATTGTGATTAGTTTGACAAAGAGATGCTGGTTTAACATATCAAAACTATAAAAGAAGGAATGGTCACTGTGTAGCATGCAAATGCATGAATATGTGAAAATTGGAGCTTTTCCCCACATCAAGAGAATTCAATAATATTCAGGAGGGTTAACGTTAGAAAGCTCCTTCAATTATTATCAGGAGATGGCACTAATCACCACATTTTATAAATCTGGACATTTATAACTTAAAGGTACTTGTCAATGCTACTCAGCAATATGTCTTTTGAGATGTCCTACACTAATTTAAATAAAACATTAATGAAGGTGTAAAAAAAATAGAGAGGTTTCAAGAAAGTTCTTTATTTTTTTCAGTAAGGGAGCTGTGGTGTCGGTGAGTGAAAGAAAGTCTTAGCTTAATCGTCATGACTTATGTGTGCTATATAATTTAGGTTAGATGACTAGTATGAATGTAAATCCCTGAGAAAAACTGCAAGGCATTGTACCATATGGTGAAGTCCTACTTTGGCTTACGGATATTTACGCAAACTCTGACAGGCCATTTCCAGTTATAATCAGAGCCATTAATAAATTGATCTGGTTATAATTACAGTTTAGTCAATTATAATAGGTCAGACCTGCTCTGCATGTAACTATAACCACACAGGGGCTCAAGGTGAGCTATATGCAGCTACTGGACAGAGCCAGCATCTGTTTGGAAACCAAGAACAAGAGAGACAAACATGTATATTTAGATAAAATCAGTCACCATCATGTAATTTTTATTTCATTTTTTGGACCATACAAAGACCCTATTAGCTCATCTTTAGAGTGTCTCTGGTATGAGAATAGACTCAAGAGATGGTTGTCCCAGACTGAGAAACACTAAAGTATGTTAACATGCAGGTTTCTACTTTTGCACTGCCTACAAAATACATTAACATTCTGGAAAGCTTTTTTCTCTGCAGGGGAATTGTACGCCTGCAGCATGAAAACAACAGAAAACCAAGTGAATTTTAAAAAAGACAGAATGGAAATGATCTAAAAAGAAAATGTATGAAGAGGTTGGTGTACAGAATAGTCAGCTTGACAGTTCACGCAGAAAGCAGATCTCTCTCCAATTTCCACTGAGCATGAATATGCCGAATACAGATGCCGGCAATTTCTACGAGGCAGAGTCGAGGAAAAATGTAGTATTGATTCATTCACTTTCTTCCACATACTGCGTTCTCAGCATGCATTGCTTGCCGTTTGTCTAAGCTTTAAATTTAACTACTCGACAGGCAATACCTATGTACTTCCCTGTAATTAAAAAGTGAATTAATCTTGAGCGCTGGCTGTCATAAATTCCCCCATTTTTCCTCCAGCCTGCTTTCCGGTTCCCCTCAATAAATATATTCAGAGCAATCAATAGGGGTATTACTATGTATATATCGTTGTGGGAATCAGCTTGGCAGGTTGCCTTCGGCAGTGCTACACTTCCCGCTTTGACCATGTTGTCCTCCAAAATGGTCGTCTCCATTTCTATATGAGGACTTGGCTGCTGTTGAGGGGACGGTGGGAGTAACATGTGTGGGAGTGTTTGAGCAAAGGGCTGTTTAGCTGGAATTTACTTTAAAAAATGTTTGCGAAAAAGTTGACAAATGGCACAAAATAAGCTTTCAGTGCCTGCCTGGGCAGGAACAGACCAGAGAAGGAGAAGAGAGAAGAGAAGAAACACTGCTAATATGACAAGTTCTGCTTACTTGAACATTTGAAATAAAGTGAAAGAAAGTTGCAATTAGGCAGATGTGTAAACCAAGGCTGTGTGCTGTAATTAATCATGATTGCGTTAATTACACTTTGTTTTTGCCATAATGGGGAATAAAAAGAGACAAACAGCAGAGGAAAATATAGAAAATGAAGGATCTTATGCCAAATGACATTCCGCAGCCTCACAGTTGCTATATTGAGATTTCATTGCTGTGTATATTAAAAATGCCAACTCTCTCCCCGCGGCAAATAAGTCCTCTCTCATTCCAGCTACCACAGCATACTGAATTATTTCTCTGCTCCGTCTGTAAAAACTTGTCTTTTAAGTCCATTATTTCCCTATTTTCCATAAGCAAAGCCATGTCTGATACAATCTTTTAATTAAGATTTTACAAGTTGCTTCCTCCAGCTCAAAAACTGTTTTTTTTAGTACTACAGCATACTTCCCAAGGACAAATTATCTCTTTGTTTAGCCTGGCAGATCACTCATCTTGTACTTCTCATCAGTAGTAGGGACTATTTTTTTTATTTACCCTGTGCTGCTAGGAAGTTCACATTACACAGACAACAAAATGAGGATCCCCATAACCCTCTACCAGAGATTGTTTATAGGGAAGGTGCTTCCTAAAGTTATCAGTGTAATCGCACATCCAAACTTTGATTACAGAAGTTTGGCCAAGCTGCATTTTTTAACTAACTCTATGTGTTAAGCTTGAAACATAATAAGCAATATTCCAAATATCTAAATGCTCAGCTGTTTCACAACTTTCCCCCGTATTTCTTTCCATTCATTTACAGCCCAATCAAAGCGATGATGGGTGATGATGGTTAATTGTGCTGTTAGAAATCACAACAACATTATTTTGTGTCTTTATGATAACAAGAGTAATTTTATCTACTTTTCATTTTGTTTATACATTCTTATAAAACACATCTGTTACTGCAGTGTTTGTTAATATTTACCGAGAGTTTAATTTATTTTACTGGGGTGACCTACTGTTACAGCTGACGAATTAAAGACCTTTGACATATATATTTACTAGTACAAATTAAATACACTTTCATGATACAATATGACCACTTTCACATTTACAATTAATTGTACAAACGATAGGTAGATATCAATCTTATTCTTTGTAAGATCAATAAAGACACAAGACATAGAGTCGTTACTACTGAGCCCCTAAGGGGACATAAAAAATATAAAAATAGAATTTTCGCGCGCACGAGAAAGTATCTGGTGCTCACCAGAAAGTATCTGGTGCTCACGAGAAAGTATTTGGTGCTCACCAGAAAGTATCTGGTGCTCACGAGAAAGTATTTGGTGCTCACCAGAAAGTATTCAGTGGGCATGAAAAAGAATCTTGTGCTCAAGAGAAAGTCTTTCAGCTGTCTACAACTTCCAGAGATGGCAACAGGCCATCATGGCAGCAGAGGTGTAATGTCCTTATAATGAAGTCCAAAGTTGAAATATAACTGAATTAACTCAATCATTTTCACACAGAAACATGGCGCTGGATGTCCTCCGGTGTCCGACATATATTCTTTGCTCACCAAATACTTTCTTGTGTGCACGAAAATTCTATTTTTTTTTTTTTTACCCATGTCCCCTTAGGGGCTCAGTACGTTACTGTACCAGAAAACAGAATAATTAATAGGAAACAAAAATTAATCTACTCACTCATTGCGTCGCACATCTAAAACTAGTTGTGGTGCACAGAGTGCATGCTATTGCTAATGTCAATGTTATACAAACCATAAGTCAGCTTCAACCAGCAAGGTGATTCATCACCACTAGAAACATCTACACTGAAATGACTGGAAAATCCCCACAACATAAAATGTTTTGGTGAATTGAAACTTCGGTCTACTTTTCTTGGTATTGGAAATCATTTGTATCAGTTATGATGGTACTTAAAAAATAAGTTCAGATCTGGGAAGAGCAAAGTTTCTACATCAAAGTCTAATACGGAAAGAAACACAAGCAGTTCAACAAGTTGTAAACTATTGTCAACCCAAACTGCCAGTAAGACCTCAAAAATTAACTTAGTGAACTTAATCTTAACAAAAACAAATATACCATAGTTATCCCACCACAACTTTTTGTCCACAACTTTGAGTAACAGTAATCTTAATTCTTCTAGGCAATTTTCAAAAATTTCTTTAAGGAGAAATTAGGACCGGCATGGTATTGTCCTCCACTGGAATCTGACTGTGACCACTTACCAGATTTTCCCAGTGATAAAGGATTGAAATTCAAAGTTGGCTGTTGGCCTTCTACAAAACCAATTGTTGTTGAACATTTACAGGATGAAGTGCAATGGAAAAATAAAAAAGAATCCCAATCATATTCAACCCTTTAGGAAATTTAAGGTTCAGTGGGCCAATATCCCTCTCAAAACAACTTAGGCTTTGACTGCAACAAATTATCCATCCTAGTGTGTTAGTGACCACTCTATGGAATCCATATTATGCTTCAGGGGCATGCTTAACTGTGATGGTGATGCATTAGCCACTGGGTGCAGATAAGTATTACTGCTATAATAGTCTGTATCTCTGTAATACAATACAGTCTGGAACAGTGTCTATTTCTCTACAGTCCACTGTGAGCAAATACAACCAAACTGGACTTGAACAAACATGTTTCCCTCCAAACGTCCCAGTCAAACAAACTGGGTTGATCAAATATTGGCATTTGACTTTAACCACTGCGAGGATGGATCGCTGGTGCCTGAAATTATTATAGCCAATGTTTTTGGCACACTGCACTGCTATCTAACACGCTTTGGAATGTGCGTTGAGTATAGCCCAAACCATCTGCATTATTCATCAAAGCTGCCTCCAACATACACTACCTCTGGAAAAAAAACATGTTTAAACCAGTGGGCTTAAGCACTTCCATAAACAAGGATATGATCATCTTTAATAATAAAAAGCTCTCAAATGGATGTTACATAAGCAAAAAAGAAATCTTTGGCCAGGCGAACAGAGAGGAGGTTTGCATGAAAAGAAACCAAAACCTGCTGGTCTATCAGTAGCTATTGTATAGGGACTGGAATAGTCATACCAGTCAACTGTGCAGAAAGTGCACCTCAACTGCTGCACACTGCCCTCCTCTTGAAATAATATTCTAAAATCCTTATGCAATATGACGAATACATTTGACTGAATCATTTTGATCTGTGCACTGATAGTAGAGCAGATAGCGCCTCTCTCACACCCTCTTTCATCAGTCTCCTATCCTTGTGCGCTCTCTCTGGTTCAACCTTTATTATAACAAAAACACACACATGTGACCTTCCAGATACCCCTCTGGCTAAGGACCAACATATGAACCTAGGCTGTCATTGACATTCTCTTGCATCATCATTGCAAGCCCGAAATGACACTGTGACCCATCAGGCACACGACTGGGATCAAGTGACGTCACGAGGAGAGGCTGTGGAGGTGAGAAAACAGCTAATTTACCTCCTACTCAGTCTGTCACTGCCAGTGCACAATGTGCTGCAGTGCAGAGGTCTTCATGAAACCACTTGTTTCCTAGTGTCCAAAATGTGCACAAATAAAATACAGTCTTAGAGTCCAGGTAGCGTCCCTATTGCCACAGGTCTCCAGTCTGTGTCACAGGAAATAGGAAATATTTCTTGTATAGCTATATATTTTATGAGGGCTGATTGTTAATTGGTGGCACATCATGCAGTGTTCTACTGTTTTTAGGTACACATGCTCTTTCAACCTGGCCTACTTAGTTAAGGAATTATTAATTATTGGAATTGAATTCAAGTTATGCAAAGATACAGATAAATTTCTTGGTGTATCTATGAAGAGAAGGGTAAAAAACCTTCAGAGTCCTCCAAATTAAATGACCGAATACACAAACGACATACACAAGCGTTTCCTAATCTAACGTCCCTCTCAGCAGGATGACATGTATCTGTGCCTTTCACATCCTTACAAAAAATAAATCTTTGATGATGTGACGCTATGGTTAGGTTTGGGCACAAAAACGAGTTTGTTCAGTACAGCGAAAGATCATAGTTTGGATTAAAATGACAATTTTGTTTATAATAATAAACATGACTGGTCTGAAACGGAAGCAAACCATACATCTATCCATCCTCCCTATGTGGAATTTGTCACTCACAATATTACATTACCTTAAACAACTTCCTTTGCTCCCCATCATTTTGGTCACTAGGGGGCTCTGTTTCTTTTTACTTTGTCGTAACATTAGTCGTTTAGGGGCACTTTCAGAAATGACTGACACTGTTATTCTTCTTGGGATGACAGTCTATAAAACGGGTAACTGTAGGTCACAGAGGCTGACAGATGACCTGACACGGGCACCTCTAAACCACATCCGTGCAAGTTTTAGCACGGTGACGCATTTTCCAGCTTCAGTTATTTCCTGTATGTGTTCTGATAGTCAAAGAAAAACTGGTATCTCTTTTGCCTTTTCTACCATGGTATGATTGTGTTGTTATGCTGAATATCATATCACTAGAAAGAAGCCTTTCCCCTTTGATTCAAGCTGACATCAAATCCTGACATTTAACGATGATGTTTTAGATACAAAGATCCATTGCAGCTGCACTGGGAATATTTGGATTTAAGATTGTGTCTCCTACATTTCCACACAATATAAAACCCTCTCATCTGTCAATCCAAGCTATAACTCGAATAATCTCTCTCTCTTAATAATAAGATAGATAACCATTGCACTATTGTTCCCCTTGTTTTATTGCTATGCATTCTTGCCTTCCCTACGTATGAAGAGCACTTTAATAATCAAATGTAATATGCAAAACCTGCATTGCAACTGCAGCCTTTACTGCAGATCTGCAGAACACCCCACCTCCAGCCTCCAGCCCACTTGTCCCTCTCAACCTCCTGCCAGTGACTGCTTAGGTTTGGTTAAACCCCTGCTGCAAGCTGCTAAGTGCTCCCTTGTGTGAGTCAGTAACCTCCCACGCCCCTAACACATAGCCTAAACCCCAAAGAAACAGAAGACACCTTTTTTCTCACTAAAAAAAACAAAACATTTGGCATAGAGGCTTCTCAACAATCTATTTATTATTTGTCCTGGTCACCCATTCACAGCTCTTGCCAACCCAAGTGAACCCCTAAACTGGCCAGCCCCCTATTAAAAACGGTGTCTATTTGACTTGAACTCTATTCCAACCTCCTCCTCAGCTTGTTGCCAGTGGCCTGTTTAATTCCTGCTTGGTGCCATTTCTGCACAGTGGCCCCCTATTGCCGCGCGATGAATCCCTTCTCCCAGCTCTGCCACCATGCCTCCCATCCCCCTTCCTTCTCTCCTCCCCCACCCGCTCTGCCTCTTCCTTCCTCTCAACCCCTTTGCCAGTGGCCCTGCAAATCTCCGGAGGCAGGCAGTGCCAAACGTTCCAGCTGTTTAAACAGGTCAGTGGTTGGTGCCGTGTGCCAGCAGGGGTAGCTTTGCCATTGTGATGGCCTACATCGCTGGTTTGTGCTTACCCCCCTGAATCTGTTGTCCCCAAGGGAGCTGCAGGGCCCAAACTGTACTGGTGCTCAGCTGAGAGACGCTGGATTTACATGTTTTGTATTGCCTCAACCCCTTTGTTTGCGTTGTTGAAAAGAAATGGCTTTTAAGGCTTGATGAAAAAATCAGAGCTGTGCTATTAAGGCATAGAAACACTAATTTAAGCTGGCAATGTAAAACCACTGAGTGTGCAAAATGTTAGGACACCCTGCTCTTTTCCATGAACTAGAATGATCCAGGTGAAAGCTGTGCACTTTTATTGATTTTCGCCTTTTAAATCCACTACAGTCATTCAGGGGAAATGTGCTATACATAGATGAAGGGAAGAGGGAGAGACATTTATGCAAGATTTATGCCTCTTGAAAACCGAGATACGGGTTCTGCAAAAATAGAGTGCAACTCATTACGAGCATGGCATCTCTGATATTTTTTGTTCGCAAAGCCACATTGTTATTCTACCAAGACATGCTGTCATAACAGTGGAAGATGGGCAAATGCCTGTGCCCTGTAATTATTCCACATTCTGTTCCATTTAGTTCAAGAGTTGACAAAAAACCTTGTGCGTACATTCTTCTCTTCACTTGAAAATACTTTCATGACCTGACCTTTGCCGATTAGCACACAGCATTTTATAAAGGGTTTATGATAAGTTTTTTTTTATAATCTGTGATTAAAAAAGGACAATTCTTTGATAAGAAAATTGGACACTAAAACATAAATTGATTGTTTCACCTCATAAAGGTCAAAGTAAAGGTCAAATGTTATGTTTTAATTGGGAAGCAGAGTGTAATTTTTAAAAGGAGCAGAGGAGGTGATGTACTATAAGCACATGCAATAAAACGCTTTAATCTTGTAAACACTATGGGTCGAGTGTAAATTCACTTTGATCAGAGTAGTTCCATATGCATGCAGACTGCAGGTCAACTCTAAATGAAATGTAGGTGGACGGCTCATTAATGTTAACTAAAGCACAATCTTTGACTGTAAATAAGATCAGTCCATTGACATGATATTGGTTGAATCTTTTCATTGTAGAGCAACAGTTGCTCAATAAAGGAAACCGGAGGCCTCCAGGGGGTCCACTTGTTTTTTTGTTGTCACTCACAATGAAGATGATTTTATAAACAAAGGAATTAAGGCTATATAGTAGCTTAAATACAAAAAAAACCATGCATGTCTGCGTATTTGCACAAATGTAAACAGGAAGGTAAGCATATAAATAGATTTATTTTCTGTATTTCCCTGCCCATACACATTGCCAAGGACTGTATGTTTTTAGTAGAATTATGCAGCAGTACAGAACACTACTGCATTCAAGCTTCACTCATAATAATACAGTCTATTGTAATCTTTATTATATCCAGATTCTTGACCATAATGAACATCAGAAGAGAACTATTCTCTTTGTAAGATCTTCTCACACTCTTCTTGTTTTATTTTTATGGCATATTTTCTTTTTTATTATTAGGTGATTGTCTTTAATTATATTCAGTGATTTTTGTCACTACCGATACGTGCTTGACGTAAAAATAGCAGTGTCCCTACTGCCTCAGAATCCGACTGCTTCTTCAGCAGACGGCGTCAGAGCGGCAGGGCTCATAGGTAGAGGGCTCCGTCTGTGCTTATAGAACTAGGGTTACCATTTCATAACCTTCGTTCTATCTCACACAGGCTCCGCCCTCTACTGGACCTCTATGTACTGTACAGTGGGTGGAGCCCGATGACTGTCCACCCTAGCTGCGACAAGCCAAAGTCCACCACACCGACCCGGTCGGCTACAGGCCGGCCAAAGCCCCGACCACCACATCACCTAGTGACAGAATGGTGGGACACCCCTGAGAGGGCTGCTGGACCAATAGGGGCTTGGCCTAACCATTAACACCTGCACTGCCCTGACTTCTCACTGAAACGTCAGGCACTGCCAGTGTATGTTGCCCCTCCACACCCAGTAGTCACCAGATACTCACTTTTCAGATCCTAGGTTACACCATGCATCACCTTTGCCTCTTAAGGTCCAGATGCAGGCTGGCGAACCAATATTGTAGCCGTCGCATGTGCAGCAACCCCAGAAGGACCACCTGATGGACTACTGCCCTGAGGCCCAACAGCAGCATCACTGACAGCGCTGCTTCAGTTGTCCCCTGCTGCAGCCTGTGGACCACCAAGAGACGCACACAGATACGCTCTTGAGAGTGTTCCCGTTGAGCACAATCCCCAAATACTCTGCTCGCCACAGCAGCTGGGAGAGCTATCTTCCCAATTGATCGCAAACCCAGGCTGATGTGGTGCAAAATCAACTGGGCTGTGTGGAGATCACTCAAGGCTTCACTCTCTCCATGATAATAAGGAACCCTCATCCCCCTCTCTTGCAACAATCTCAGTGCGATGTATCTGCTTAGTGTGTGGGGGGCTAGCGAGTAGTTGACAGGGAGCCTAATGTATTTGTAGGCTACACCCTGAGAGGAGAAGCCTAGAAATTACCTGTTACTGTGTCACCTTGACATGAAATAGGCGTCTTTCAGGTCAATGGCGGTGAACCAGTTGCCGGGCTGCACTGGCTCCAGCATTTTCTTGTTCATCAGCATGCTGATTCAGGTGACAGAGATCCAGAATGGTTCAGAAGCCTCCCGTCTTTTTGGAGACCAAAAAGTACATGGAGCAAGACCTCTGTGCATGTCATGCGCAGAGATGCCCTAAGAGAGCCTGCTTCAGCAGAAGTTGCTGGATCTCGGCGGCAAGGAAGTCCACTTCCTCTAGAGACCTCTAGGCTTCCATTATGTCCAGTAAAAACTTGTGGTATGCAGCAGATGAAGAGGTATGCATCGTCTCAGAATGCTGTCCACCCAGCTTGTCAGCATTGCCATTGTGCATGAAAATGTGTAGACGTGAAATGCATATTCGGCACTCTCCACCGCCAAACTAAATGGAAATAAATGGAAGTTTGGCCCAAGGGGGGGCCAATGTCGAATGGGCTATAGTATCCCTGAACGCACCAGGGTCGGTTGCTCCCTGGTGTTTTTGAACGCACCACAGCTTGCTGCTCTGTGGAGTCCTTGAATATCCCACAGTCTGTTGATCCGTGGTGTCCTTGAACACACCACAGCTCGCTGCTCCAATGATGGCTCAACCTGCAACAGTGTCACCGTGAGCGCGTCGTCAGTGGAGCAGTCAGTGTCAACACAGCTGCCGAGTGAAGCAGAATGAGGACAGGGCATCATCCCCTCCATTGTAGCAAGCTGCTGCTGGGAGAATGAGTGCCACAGGCCGCACTGATGGAAGAGATGTGTTTGCCTGATTGCGTCTCTCTGGCTATATCTGACCTATATTGGCGTTAGCTCAACCCATGCCCTCGCAGCTAGTCAGCTAAATGCTACACTGTACATGGGCGAATGGGGAACGCAGAGTTAGCTCATATTGCTGCATTGTGTCACCGTCATGGCAGCAGCCCTTCATTCGGCTGCCACCCGTTGCGCGGGCCGGACAGCCGGCTAGCAAGGAGGAAGCCCAGGTCCTACTACTGTCTTGCTCGGATGCCACCAGAAGAGTGATGTGGGACATGGGCATCTGTCCCAGTGGTTTGACTAGCGCAGCAAAGACCCGGGCCCTTCCACTGTCTCTCTTGAGCTTAGCAAGGAGAGCAGTGTGGGCCGTAGTTGAGATTATTGGCTTAGCATCGGTGAATGTGCAGTTTGTGGAGACTGAAGCACATTACGAGGCGAGCTGAAGATGGGGGATTCGGTGGGGAGGAGAATGTTCTTAGGAATGTACTGTATTTAATCAGTTGAACATTCACAGCATTTTCAGTGTGTAGACAAGCAGCACATGACACACAAATAATAAGGCTTAGACTTTTTTCAAGGGCTGCAATCGAAAAGGCCATGGTGTTCTTGAACACACCATAGGCCGTTTTCATAAAATTGAGCCGGAGTTGGAAAAGGTCGACCGGGTGTGATGGCGCGTTCGAGACTGGTCGTAACTGGGATATTTCCCAGTTGAAACTTCCGACTTCCGACATCAAAGCGTTCCAGGTGCATGGTGGTGCATGACGCCGAAAGTGAACGAAAATCATGGGTGACCATGACAAAGTGAACACACAGTTGCACCCTCAGCAGTGCTTTAGGTATTAATTAAAAGGATGGCAGTTTAACTGCAACAACTGAAATAAATAGCCCATACGTTACTAGTTATGTGTACCCCAAGTTGGTAGCCCTGAAGTAAATGTTGTCCGTTACACTTCCTAATGTTTTGGCATTTTTAACAATAACTTTTATGCAGAAAAGATGACTTTATGAGATTCTTTACTGTAGCCAGCTACTGTATGTGTAAAACATATTTCTACATCAATATACATGCAGAACAAGTTTTACTGCATTTATTTTTCTAATACTGCATTTATTTATTATTTTAATTCAAATACATGCAAATATACGTTTTGTTGCCGTTTAGTTTATGGTTTACCATTTACAAAGTGTGCTTCTGTAACCGGTTTCACCCCGAGTACGCATTCGCGCCGGTCTTGACTTCGAACCGGCGACTTCGAGGTCGGAGGCGGACGCTGGACGAGGAGGCTAAAACCCATGGGCCCTAAGCGTCGTCGCCAGTGCGTCTCTTAAGGTGTCGGGAGTGAGGTTTACTCACCGCACTGCCTCGCAGGCTTCCGTTACACTCACCCCCTAAACCTCACTCCCATCCGGGTCCGCGGCACCAATGTAACCGGTTTCACCCCGAGTGCACGCTCTGCACGGTCTTGACTCGAACCGGCGACCTCGAGGTCGGAGGCATGACGCTGGCGAGGAGGCTAAAACCCATGGGCACTAGCGTGCGTCGCCAGTGCGTCTCTTAAGGTGTCGGGAGTGAGGTTTACTCACCGCGACTGCCTCGCAGGCTTCCGCTACACTCACCCCCTAAACCTCACTCCCATCCGGTCCACGGCACCAATGTAACCGGTTTCACCCCGAAAGTGCGTACTCGCGCGGTCTTGACTTCGAACCGGCGACCTCGGGTCGGAGGCGGACGCTGGACGAGGAGGCTAAAACCCATGGGCCTAAGCGTCGTCGCCAGTGCGCCTCTTTAAGGTGTCGGGGAGTGAGGTTTACTCACCGCACTGCCTCGCAGGCTTCCGTTACACTTCCATGGACGCCGACATTGTTTTCTGACGTCATTCAGCTGCTACTCGTGAAGTCGGGGTACAAATTTTTTCTTCGAGTTCACAAGTAGGAAATCCGACTTCAAGTGGCGTTCTGGGGTACTTTTCCTAGTTGGAGGTCGGAAATTTCCCAGTTCCGAGTTGCCGGGAACGCAGCATGAGTGTGGTCGACACGTCACCCGGTGTTGACGTCAGCCTCAAGCTCACAGCTTCCAGGTGAAGCAGTGGCAGGTAGAGAGCCTCGCCTGCTGCAACAGGTGCTACGAGCCCCTCACGGAGGAAACGAAACCAACCGAAGCAGCAAGCGATCTCTTTCGTGCCGCTATACCGAGAAAGACCTTTGGTCTCTCTCTGGCTATAGCGGACTAGCCTAGCTGCACTGTGACCGCTCAGCGAAACAGATGTCGGCAGCCCAGCGTGTCTAAGTAAAACGCTTTCACCGCCGGTGAGCTAGCAACATGCCTGTGCAAGTCCTCGTGGACGCGCTGGCAATGCAGAGTAGACTGCTGCATTGCCCAGTTTCCACGGTAAGAACAGCTCATTTCTCGGCTGTCACATCGTGGAATTATGGCCGTCGCGGAATCGGTGGTCAGGCTAGCGAAGTGGACGCCCAGGCCTCACCCAATCTCTCACTCAGTTTTGACTGGGAGAGCGGCGGTGAGCGCAGCAGCGCGTTCAACACGGCTAGCTCAAATGGAATGGGGTTGGTGGTGTGGAAATAGCACTTTAAGAATGTAATGTGTTTCCAATAAACACCAGCATATTTAAAACAATGGCATCTTGACCACCAAGGCGGGGATTAGCCTACAGGTCTAGCTGTCCAGCGAGGCCTCTAGTCCCTCCATTAACTGATAACAGGTCACTTGCAAGGCGAGTGCGCTCCCTTCCCCAGCTACAGGTCGACTGGGGGGGGGGGGGTGCTGGACTCGTCCGGGCAGGACATGGGTATCACCTCGCCCGGGTGCAAAGATAATTTTCTAGAAGTGGCAACGACATCTGTGGAGGTGGTGAATTCAGTGAGCAGTTCACCGTTTGCTGAAGAAAAATGGATGCTGATGGCGCGTTCGAGACTGGTCGTAACTGGGATATTTCCCAGTTGAAACTTCCGACTTCCGACATCAAAGCGTTCCAGGTGCATGGTGGTGCATGACGCAGAAAGTGAACGAAAATCATGGGTGACCATGACAAAGTGAACACACAGTTGCACCCTCAGCAGTGCTTAGGTGTTAATTAAAAGGATGGCAGTTGCAACAACTGAAATAAATAGCCCATACGTTACTAGTTATGTGTACCCCAAGTTGGTAGCCCTGAAGTAAGTCAATGTTGTCCGTTACACTTCCTAATGTTTTGGCATTTTTAACAACTTTTATGCAGAAAAGATGACTTTATGAGATTCTTTACTGTAGCCAGCTACCGTATGTGTAAAACATATTTCTACATATACAATATACGTGCAGAACAAGTTTTACTACATGATCGTATTTATTATTTTAATTCAAATATATGCAAATATACGTTTTGTTGCCTTTAGTTTATGGTTTACCATTTACAAAGTGAGCTTCCATGGACGCTGACATTGTTTTCTGACGTCATTCAGCTGCTACTCGTGAAGTCGGGGTACAAATTTTTTCTCCGAGTTCACAAGTAGGAAATCCGACTTCAAGTGGCGTTCCGGGGTACTTTTCCTAGTTGGAGGTCGGAAATATCCCAGTTCCGAGTTGCCGGGAACGCAGCATGAGGCAGTAGGGACACTGCTATTTATACGTCACGCATGTATCAGTAGCGGCGTCCTATTGGTTGGCTACGTGCACATTAAAATTTCAGTGGGCAAGTGCGTGCGTGTGATTGGAGGAGGTATTACCCATAGAGTCCAGTAGAGGGCGGAGCCTGTACGAGATAGAACAAGGTTGATGAACACTGAATTTTTGAGCAATAAAACTAAAACAATGAGCCAGGCAGATATTCATTACATAAATTGTTAATATAAAAAATATCCACTATGGCAGATTTGAAAAAGCTCACATAACAAATGACAAATGATTATTTTGCTATGAGAACACAAGAACAAGGAACACAAAGCCAAAAGCACTTTCTAATGTCACTGAGGGGGGCACTTAGTTCTAATGATAGGTCTGCCCCTGTATATATTGCAAAAGATAGTTCATTGAAATTACAATCTAATTTAGACATGCTCCAGATCTGTCACACAGAGAGCTGAGATGTATTAAATCTAGCTCTATAAACCCACAACTCCACGTGAGTTGAATATGAATTAAGCATATTTGAAGTAGTCGAGTGACTCCTCATTGAGGATGTGGGGGTGGTTTCTCTCTCCATCTCTCTCCCCCTCTCTCTCTCACACACACACTCCTCCTGCTCTCTTTCATATCTCTGCATGTGGCAAACAAATTTCGCCCACAGACGCAGCTGACCAGCCACCTCTTTCCCCCTCGTGGACCTGAGCCGCTCACCCACAGACATTCCACATCAAAGTTAATTTCCGGACTTGTTCAGATGATCAAGCAGTATATGAGTGAGGTCTTGGCTCTGTTGACCCGTGTGATGAGGCTTACCGCTGTGCATGGTGGACAGTGACACCGGCATGGGCAGTCAGCACAGTGGGCATGTGTGTGCAAGTGTGTATTTGCGATTTTGCCTGACTTGATACTTTCATCACTGCTAAGAATGACAGTCTCACTCCTTCGGGCCAAAGTGCGAGATCAGTTTTCACCATCACAATCAATATGCCGCCAGCGCATTCGGTCCATCCCACATATGTGGTAATGATCACTCATGGTGGGCGGTGACGGCTGTTTCAGCTGGGGTGCAAGATTTTAATTGGCTGCTTTAGCTGTGAACGAGTGCTGGGACCTTTTGATTTGGCCAGACTGTCACATAGTGAGCCTTAATTGACCTGTGGACAAAACATGAGGGAAACACTTTACTTGAAGTGCTCATCCATGAGCCATTGTAATTTATTACAGAGACATTGCAATCTGAAATGCCATTAAACTCAAAATGCCATTAGACTTTAAAATAAATTAGGAACCGATGTGTTACTGTGTTACAAGGCTCTTAAGTACTCATCGCTAAGTCCTGCATGTCTTTTGCTTATAATATAAATCATTTTGTTTATTATATAGCAAACAAACAGAGTGTGAAGAAGAGAATGCTGTGGAAAAACAGAAGAGGAAACAGGATGGCAGACAGAGTAAATAGCTTCTGCGGAAGTTTGCCCATGGCAAAGAACAGCCAAGTCTCCTTCAATAATACAAATGCACACGTCAGCAAGCCACAGACGACCTCCGCTAGGAGCTACCTGAATACAACTTGTTGACAGGAAATGACCTCACCTGTGGAACACACATCTTGGAAGAAATTGAAGCACGCTTAAGTCCCCATCTTTATTATTCTTAGTTTTTAGATAGGGAAGGAAAAACCCAGAAGGCACAAAGCGAACCCGGAAAGTTCCGCCTGTCACAGCTCTTACTTTGCAACCATTACCTGTGTGAGGCCAATAAACTACAGACTTCATCTCAGCTAAAAATGTCCTTCCTCCCTGCTTGGCAGGTCACTACTGGGATAAAAAGGCATTTCCAGTATATGGCTTGTATGTAGTATACTGTACCACCATAGAACTAACACCCAAATGTACACTGAAAGAAACAAACCACTCTTTAATTACAACTTTGTGGCTAACCTCAAACACTACTGATGTGGTAGCTCTTGAGCTGGCAGGAAAATAGGTCTGAACTGTCGCCCCAATCATTTTCTTCTCAATCTCTCATTGTAAACTTGCCTTCTTTATTTCTTTGCTTTCTCATAAATAAATAAAAAGGCTTGCAATGCCACAAATACGCCCCGAGTCACTGTTTTGCCCACGCCCCTCTCCTTCTAAACTTCAACATAAGCGCCATTAAAATAACTTGTCATGACAGTGTAGCCTGGGAGCAGTGCAATCAATTTCCATTACATCAAGACCCAACTGGGCACAGCCACTAAACTAAGCGCTGGTAAGCAATCTCCCTGACCAAGGGTTTGTGCGGTGGCGTGTGTGTGTGTGTGTGTGTGTGTGTGCAGTATTAAGGGTGTGTGTCAAAGTGTGAACAAGAGGAATTGAATTTTCCTACAAAGTCCCCTGTCTTACCAGTAGAGGGACTGAAAATAATAAAAATACCCCCCCCCCTCGTTCTATTCATAGGGACCATTTCATCCTTTGAAAACATTTTAGTCACGTTTCAAATAAGGAAACAAACCTAATTTTCCATCATAACATATGAAATGATCACCAGCTGAACAATTCAGTCTCATCTCAGTGTAGTCTCTCCCTGAAGTGATTTAGAATGCACCTTTTGTAAAAGACCAATCTGCAACTAATTAACATCAGAGTAATTTATGCCACTAAATTGATTTTTGCTCACTATAAATTATGCAAGAGTCCCTTCCACCACCTTATCTCTCTGGCAGAATCAGTGGATTGACACATGGCTGAAGTGTCCTTGATGGGACATTTCTACAAACTGTCAGAGATAGGGGAGGCAGGAAAAGAGGGAGAGAATATCTTCAAGGCTACAGACACATGTACTCGTGGCCTTGAGTTGCCATAAATCTTATGTCACTCAAAATCAACCTTAAAAAATGTTTTCTAAAAATCTTAAAGCGATGAGGATTTTTAGTTTTCCACATCTCTCACTCCATGCCACTGCGGTGTGGAATTACATTAACACCAGTTTAGCACTGATTTTCACATCTCGAAAGCTAAGGCACTAAGTGAGCGCTAATTAGTAGAGTGAAGGCATTAATTATGTAACACGTCATCTTAATTAGCAATCCCAGATGTACGGTGTGTCAGAGGAGCATTTGTAAGCACAGTTTTGCTAATTGATAGATATTTGACAAGATGTATGACAGCAGCCTGCTGCAAAGGTGACAGTTTGGGGATCCCAAATCAGCTGGAATAACACTTAAATTCTTTGTGGGTGAATCATTTAAAGGAAGAGCAAGTTGATGCGAAAAAAAAATTTGTACTTCCTCTATTATTCATGCATGTACACTTATAATTTTGTAACTTATAATTTAAAACAAGGGTGGAATGAATAGATAAGCACAGGAGAGATGTGTTGCAGGACTGAGGAGGAATACATTGATTTTCATGTCAAACATTATCATTTCTGTAGTTCAGTTTCAGCTGTCTGAGAAAGCAATATTCATCAGAAGCGTCATTATACATGTCAAACCAAAGAACATGTCAAATAGCTACCCACTGTTAGTAATTAGGGTTTATAAGCTCTTGAGCCCACTTACATGCAGGGGGATTATTGTCAGAGACTCTGTCTTCCTTCTATAAAAAAAAGCCCAATCAATGTTCTGCAAGCACAGACACCAGACCACCTGACCTTTATGTATTTTTACACCATCTGTTCAAACCAGCATCACATCTGTTGCTTGGGTTCACCTGTTCCATGAAGACCTTGTCTCTTAGGTAAAGATATTTTGGTAAATATTCACTCGAAAACTGCTCTGGTTTCAGATATCTGTACACAGGGCTGATTTAATCACACATTCACAAAGACCCGCACAAGCGATGCGTCATCATGACACAAACAATGACAGCTGACCAACTGAACACTTTCTTGCCATTTTGTGCATCCATGAGCAACATGGGCAGAAGCATTGCAGTATAAATAGATAAGTGGGTGTGATGATGAATCGTTTTCTCATTTTAAATATCTGGGCTAATCACACATGATGAAAATGCCTTAATGAATGAAGTAGACACCCCAGACTAACTACACCCAATAAAGAAGTGATTTGGTTGGTGGCCAAAGTTAACTTTCTTCCACAACGCAATTCTTTCTGCATTTCCACCTGCTTGAAAGTAGCACAATGATTAGCATTATGTAGCATGTTATGATTAAGATGACTATCATGCTCATTTTAATCTTTATGCCAGAAAGTTGGAGAATACATTTTTAAAAAGCTGTCTTACTCTCAGCATGTTTAATCCAGGACCCTACTGAACATGTTGTTATTCAATTAGGGATGTAGTACTTAGCTATACTCTGAAGAATACAACTCCTGGATCTACAGTGACTGCAGTCACAGCACATAGAAAATAAATATGGAAATAAATCATTTAAGAAGTCACACTGTCAATAATTTTATCAAGATGACTGTAAATGAATGTGCTAGCTTGTGATTCTATTCAAGTCTTGTTATTATTATGAGTATATTATGTTTTTACATTCTCATTGTAAGTCAAAATACATGCCTTCTTAATATTCTTTTTTTTAGAAAAAACCCACTACAGCCACCATCTCAGTGTCTAAAATTGAATGCTTTACATAGGAACATAATCCTTCATACCTTCAAGTATCCATACGTAATAATCTTTTAGACGATAAAAGACATCAATTAATCATTGACAGACAGAGATCAATTCATCAGACTTGCAGTTGCTTCATTATTAAATGGGGTGGGGTAGTTTGTTAAAAGCATATATTAATTATTATTATTATTAATATTAATTGCTGGTACGATCTTTGACATGAATGTTGAATGCGCTGATACCACCACCAATATATCTGCACTTTTAAAGACAACAGACACTATGGATTTGTGAAGGTATGAAGGATTATGTTTCTATATAAACTATATAATTTGAGCCAATGAGATGATGTCTGTGGGGTTTTTTTCAAAAAAGGGGAGTTAAAAAAGCATGTATTTTGAGTTATAGTGAGAATGTATAATTATAGAAACACAAGCTAACACATTCATTTACAGTGATCTTGTTAAAATTATATGACATACCTCAAAACATCTATACGATTAACTGTCCTGACACTTAGCACTTAAAATGCATTACATCCTCTGGTCCACCCTTGCTAGTCCTGTCTCCCAAATCTTGTGACAAAACACCAGGGGAGATAAGTCCTTTGTTTGCTTTACAACAGCATTTGTGCCCAGAAAGTGCCACCTCATCAAACAAGGGGAGACCGATCAAAGTCATTTCACCTTGTGGAAAGCTGGCCAAGTCAAACTAATTCCTGGAGCTCTTCCTCTGCAGTTTATTCATGGGGTGCAGATCCCCCAGGCCAAGCCAAAAAAAAAAAAAAACATCCAGAAAAACGCTGCCAATTACCTGTCACTGTTTTTCTGGAGCAAACAATACCATACAAACACTGCAGATGACCTTAGGATGTAGAGGGATTAATCTGTGGGGAGATAGCTTCTCCAAAGGACTCAAAAGCAAATCATAATGTTGAAACCTCTTTTTCCTGCAAGTCAAAAACATGACAGCTATACACCCATTTCAGTAAAATTACAGTGTACCTGGACTGATATGTCGTAACCAAGTAACCACTCCATGCTTCACGCTCAGATATTTTCTCTCCTGTTTCGCCCACTTCCTTCCCTGCTGTAAGCTCTGCAATCACATCTCCTGTGTGCTGCTCCTTTGATGGCACCAGCAGGTGGAAACCCACCGGGATGCTGAGTGTGCACTACAGTATGCACACACTGCTGCTGGATTGATCAGAGCACAGGGTTGAGTTGACTTGCCGGGGTTAGGGTAATGATGTCAGGGGAACACATAACAAACAGCCTGCCAAACCACGGGGGGTGGGGGCATCGCTGAAAACATGGGAGTTATGGCAAACAGCTGGACACAGTGGAGAACTACAGCACTGACTTGGGGAACTGGAGCATGTGGAAAATCCACAGAGTGAAAGCATTCTTATTTAAATCCCCCTGATTTAATGGGAATATGGCTTGTTCATTTAAATGCACTGAACATTTTACTTTAACTAAAACAATTTGCCAAATGGACTGAAAACGAATTAATGATTCTAACAATTAATTAATTATTTATTAAGCAGAATTTTAGGATTTATCTGGTCCCTGCTTCTAAAATATGAGCATGTGTAGCATTTCTCTATATATTAGATGGTCCAAGCTCTTACTAAGCACTCCCTGAAATTCTTCTTTGTTTTCATTTTTTTTGCCTGAGAAGTGAATCTAAAGCTCGTTTATAAAAACATAATTAACTATAATTGTGTAAATATAAGTAATGGTGGCTGTTCCAAGGTCATGCTTCAGAGAAAGAAAGTGTAGCTGCATTAACAGCTGGCAGATAAAATAGTGTTTGTAATAAAGATGTTTTGGTGCTCAGTGTGAAGACTGGCCACTGGCATTGTGATATGCTGCTTTTCACCACATAAACAGGCAGGTTAGTTTTTTTGGGACAGATGAGTCAGCTACATAGACAACAGCTTTGTCAGTATGTGTTCTTTTTGACCGTGTTCAACAAAAACAAGTCATGCTGGATGTTAGTCACAGTCTGTCCTCAGCTCACTGTAGCATACAGTACACATGCATATGATATTGGTTTGAGGATTTGACCCTCCTTTCATGGCAGTATATCTCTTAACATTGTCTACACACTACAATATCATTATCGTATCATATGTTCTTACACATTTCCTATCACCTAACATTGCTAATTCTCATCACGGGCATTGTTCACAGCATCCTGCCATTTTACAGACAAAGATAATGTGATCAATTAAAGGAAAAACATAACTTGAAATGATATCCTCATAATACTAAGTGTTTCTGGTGATCAGCAAAAAGTCAGAACGTTAATGATCCACCAGGGGAAAGGCGATATTTCATTGATGAACATTAAAGCAGCTTTGTTAAGAGATTTCTCCGGCTGATGTGCCTAAAGCTGCACAAGTAAATCCTTTATCTAAACACACACCGGCCTCATCAACATAAATCACAAATAAGAGCTGTAACGGCAAAGAGTGCTCATTCTCCACCATAAATGAGAGCCAATTATACCCCAAATTAAATTCTGACATGTGGAATGGTCAGTGGTGGGAAATCTTCACTGAAGAACAGCGAGTAATGAATTGGAGCTGAGGAAAATACAAAACGTCCTTGTTAATTTTGGCGAAAGAGTGCAGCTGGTGCGTGACTCTTCTGTGAAAATAATTTGTTCACAACCTCTGGCCTTTCCAGCCATTAACAAAATAAAATGTTGGTCACATGACTTTTAGGTAATGAATTCCAACACATTAAGAAACCTCGGCTCTTTAATGTGCAAAGTGGTCCAAGGCAGGTCACAGCTAAGAACTTTACATCAGCTTTCACTGTTTTCTTACACTGTTCTTAGTTGTGACAAAGACTGCTTCGACGAGGTGGAAGCCTTCTGGTGAAATTCTCTCCGGTGAAACATTTACCTGACATCTATGTCTCTGTCTGAGGGTAGATCAAGGACAGTTTATCAAAAGGCAAAAAGCCTGAGGAAGAGACTGCTTGGAAAAACACCCACTTTTATTGAACTGAAACAATACGTGCCCTTGATGCAGAGTTAATGACATTCTTTCAGTCTATATGTGGTTCAGTGCTAAAAAGCGATGACATTCAGCATGTGAGATAGACTAGAGGTTGAAATATGTAATATGGATTTCTGAATGCCGTTATCATGGCAATGTCATTTTGAAACTAGGCTTTCAATTAGGTACCATAGTTGACTATTGAATTTAATTGGCAGCAGTAGAAGAAGGAAAAAAAGACACAGTGAAAGCCCAGCTTGAGACTTTCCATTATTGGCAGTAAAGGAAAGCCTCAGGTTTTGCCTTTCACTTCTGATTGATATTTGGTCTTGACTGGGGTATGAGAGTATGGCAGGGGTGGGACGTGACAAATGGAGACACAAGGGCTAAGGCAGAAAAAGGCGATGATAAAAAAAAAGATGGGATCATAAATCTTAACACTACAACAACAAAAATACCTTGTCAATTTAGATTCTGTATTTTGTTATGGATTATACTGCTGTTTACTTTGGTGATTTTGTGTAGACAAGACAGACACGCACATACAGTGTTACAATGTGCATGGGGTATCCTCTTTATATACTCCAGAGACCCTCATCCAGTAATTCATGGTTTAAGAGCTCTTCACTTGGCTTGAAGTGCATTTTATAACAGTACAAGGCTGGATTCCTCCTCGCAAGGAATCTGCATGGTGACAGTAAAGTCTATGCATGATGTACCATTCTTCCTTTCCATCCAGGTCCACCATATATCCCCCAGTCACTTATACAAGACTTTTTTTTAAAGGGCTATCAACAACACTGTGTTTTGTGAAAAATTCAATCAGTATGCATTTTGTCATGTGTCACAAAATTATTTCAAATAAACTCTCTGCTTACTAGCTATTAAAAAAGCAAAGTAATTATAACAGCTCCATCACCCACCTGATAATGTGGTTCTGCCCATTCAATGTACTATAGTAATAGCAGTGTGAGCTTTGCAGTCTGGCAGGCATGCACTCATACACTCAGACATATTGTGTCATTGAATGCTCCCCTCCTCCTCATTTTCTTTCTTCATGCTATTGTGTGTATCATCATGAGAGATAGAAGCAAGCCTGATCCAAGTGCCCACGGAAAAGCCAAAAGGTTAAAAATATGTTGTGAGGGGGTGAAGATCATAAAGCGATGCCTAGGCTATAGCTTATGCAAGTGTGAAATCAAAATGAACCAAGCACTGAGATCCCACAATTATCTATGTGTATTTCTTACAGGCAACTCCCAACAAATAAAAGACTAATCTCTACAACAACTAAAAAAAGACATTTAGGTTAACCATGCTGTGCTACAATGACTTACTATCACTCTTTAAGATTCAGAATGGAAAAGCACCATAGACCACAGCAGGAGACAAATTCAAATCATGGCAAACTTACAGAAAAACGACAAGCTTCAATTTTATATACAGGTATGTTCTCTAATAAAGTGACAATCAAAAGGTAATGATATAAAAAAAATGCCAAAATTAATAAACCTCATCAAGCACCTGCTGATAGGGCGGTCTATGAAATTCACAAGGAAAAGAAGGGATTTTTCTCAATCTACTCAGTGCATCATCTTCTTTTTTTTCACCAGCACACCTTGGCCAGATTAATTATCTTCCATCAATTAAAGGAGCAATTATGTTCCAACCTTCTTCATATGCTAATGAGTCAACTCACTGGATGGGAGAGGAGAGAGGAGGTAATGGCCACCAAATGGTGCTGGCAGGAGATATACTGACTAAAGGTGTAAGAGAGGCAGCAGTGTCATATTGAGCCAAAGAGGTAAACAGTTTATTAGGATTAACAAAAACATATTGTCATTATTAATGGTAACATTTTGTTGATGATGTGAATGATTTAATATTCAACAGATATTTGAAGTTATTCAAACTCTAGCGTTTCTGTGCCACAAGCTGTCTCACCACCACCGCCAAAACAAATGTCACTTTTATTTTTACTCAGCAAAACTGAAGTCATTTAGTTGCTCCTGTAGAACAATAGACTAGACTGAAGTCAGAAAAATCCATAGGTTTCAGCTTTAACAGCATTCATCATGGCGACAGGATTGCATATATTATAGGTAATGCCATCCAATAGGTGGCCGGTCAGGATGCCAAAAACAATGATTTCAATATTGAAAAGAAAGCAAACAAAAGTTTACCCTAAAGCCTCTGAGGGCCATATTGAAGGGACTTACAGTTGTTTCTTAATGATGACTTTGCTTACATAGCATGTTATGGTAGCCTAAGCATCACTGCCTTGCAGTAAAGACAAGTTTACAAGCTAAAATAGAAAAGTAGAATAGAAAGTTACATTAAAAGTGACCAAGGGCAGCGCAGAAAGAATTCAGCTAAATTATGTTGTTGGGTAATTAAAAATGCTTCTATTTAATCCAGGGCCGCACAATTAATCTAATCGCAATTGCAATCGCGATGTCATCCTGTGCGATTACATAACCACAAAAAGGGTGTGATTTATTTAAACAGAAAAATTTAGCAGTGTGTGTGACACTCTGGTCTCTGTGTGCATTGCAGTCTGCTCATTATCCGTAACCCACACGGGGCTCTCGCATGTGACCCTGAACACAAATACGTGCAAACCAGTATAATGATTAATGAGCAGTGTGCAAGTAACGTAAAAGACACCAACCCACCGTAACCCCCCTCCCTGATGCTAATCGTTCAAAATATAGCGGGACTGGTCACCGGAGCACCGGGAGAAATGCCGGTGGGCGGGTTGCTCTGTGACACAGACAGATGCGTCGCTGGCAGCTGAAGTGGTAAGACAATAAAGGGGTAATCCAGTAAGTAAACTCATAGTACCATTTTTAATCAAGCAAGTACCATTTGCTCCATTATATAATTGTGCAGCCCTAATTTTACCTCTATATGTCTGTTTCTATGTTTTCCCAAAGATCCTATTTACACTGGATTTTAAAGTGGTCATATTATGGTCATTTTCAGGTTTATAATTTTATTTGGTTTTCACCAGAATAGGTTTAAATGGTTTAATTTTCAAAAACACCATATATTAGTCATACTGCACAATGCTGAAGCACCTCTTTTCACCCTGTGTGTTGAAAGCTCTGTTGTAGCTAAGAAGTGAAGCATCTCAGTATTGTCAGTCTTTGTCGGGAGTTGCACATGCATAGCACCTAGTTAAGCATTACTAGCCAATCAGAAGCAGAGGTGGGTCCTGGCAAGTTGTGTGAAGCCACGTCAGCCGGTAAGCACAGCTTTGGTTCAGCTGTACATGTTCTTCAACCAGCTTTTGTGCTGTAGCTCAGTGTGTTTTTCCGCCAGTGTTTTTGTGGCTGTGCCACGCTAGCTGCAAACATTGTGATGCGTGTTACATTGTGAACCAGGTTACCAAAGTAAAGTCAGGATTAAAATCAAGCTGTGTTTAGGCAGTTCAGGTGCATTGTTTTTTTGTGGGAATTGGTAACTCACTTTGGGCTTTTTCACTTTGCAAACCTATTACATGCGCAAAAAAGATTTATAACACAATAAAGGAAAATATGACCTCTTGAACTTAATGCATACAATGTCTGGATAACGACATCTGATCCTTGTTTTTTATATTTGTATTGATTAAGTGTTCTGTTATCTAGTTTCTGTCCACATTGTACTATAATTGGATTCCAATAATCAAATTACACAGGCAGAGCTGGCATACTTGTCAACAAACATAATGTCTAAAAGGTCAAAGGAAGCGATGTGGGATACTCTCAAGGAAACTTTACAACACAGGGCGAGGGTAAAAGGTGACTCTGCGCTAATGGAGCAGCTGTCTAGTATTAATGCTAGCTACCAATGTCAGTCATGTGACCCTTGTCCTGCACGTTGTAGGGTCCCTTGCGAGTCTCCCAAAGCAAAACAGCTCAATAACCTCTTCTTATTTTATCCTTTCCAAGGAATCATACGCAGAGACTTGGTTGACCACCTCAATATGCAGGACAGATTGCATTTACGACTGATTGAGCTCTGATCACAATACCACCCAGACCACCTCTAGAAGATCTAATCCAATTCAAAGAACAACAATTTCAACAATTTGTTTGCTGCAAAATGGATTTGAGTTTGTCCCTACTTGTCATGTTGCTACTAACTCAGTTTGAAAGCCACAGTCTTGTTCTCTACTTAAAATGTATGTTCTAAACTTGTACTGCACTTCTATTATTCTTTATTGTCTACATTCGCAGAAAATAGCCTCTAGCTTACAAATGCACAGCAGAAAACACATATCAGCGGAAATGTTCCCATCATTCAAGAGCAGTGGTTGAGCAGGGAAAGTAAAAGAGTTCCTTTTATTTCCAACCAGTCAAGTTGCTGTGCAATAATATTCAATAGTGAGTAAGACACTGAAATAGAATGGTGCTATCCAGCTAAAAAACATTGTTCACTTGAGAGAAATTGCTTTTGTATGTGCTAGGCTAAAAGACTGTTGAAACAAGTGTTGCAATGATAACTGCTTTAAGCCACACAGCTACCGGAGCATCAAATCTATCTATTCCAAACACTTAGACTTGAAGGGCATGAAAATATCAGGTGAATGCGTCAGTCAGTTTAAGGAGCAAGGCAGACACATTTTATGTAGAGAGGTATTTTTGCAATTGTTTTCTACCTCTCTTTTTGGTTATTTACATGCCCGCACCGCAAAGCACGGCCCTTCCCTTCCTCAACCAAACACACCTCATTGCGTGCTGGTTCAAAATAAGAAAATCAGGTTAACTGCATCAGTTCCAGCTCATTAGCTACGCAGTCTACTTTACACACCAAAGTTGCTGCTTCCCTGTATATCTATTTCATCACTGCTCCTTTATTCTGCTGTGTTTAATCTTAAACATCAAACGGGGCACCTTACAAAGAAGTCATAAAACCCCAAATTTCATTTAAAAATGACTGTTGCTTCCAATTACCCAGCAAGGGAGCTCATTATGATTTTAGCGGTGCTCATTATAATCAAATGGAATCTGACCTTTTGTCCCATTGCCCTGCTGTGTGAGGGCCTGTAGGCTGTTGATAAAGAGGGGAGTGACAAGGGTTTTGATGGTGAATTGGAATTATCTGCGGGAGGCTGATGATAACATTACATAAAGGTTCATGTATTCCAGATGAAAAAAGAAAGTATGCAGATGGGAGGTCAGATGTGAACCACACATTTCTATGTGTAATACTTAAAACTCCTTATCCAGTGTAGGAATGTAATGAAATGTGATGTATTGTATAATCATTATGACAGGTCCTGCACCACTGTATCCACCTCTCTCCACCTTGTTTGGAGACACATTTCTGGAACTAAACTTTATACATCATACTGAATGCAAGATCTAGATACTTTCAGGGGTTGCCAGAAGTGCTACTAAACGTGACAAGACAAGAAGATGTTCTGTTACATCACAACAAGAATGACTATAATAAACACAATGGTAAACATTTTAATAGTGCCTATC
The DNA here is from genome assembly GCA_024633595.2 of Lepomis macrochirus. Lineage (NCBI taxonomy): Eukaryota > Metazoa > Chordata > Actinopteri > Centrarchiformes > Centrarchidae > Lepomis > Lepomis macrochirus. The sequence goes on from JALXJV020000025.1 coordinate 9,036,769, forward strand.
AACTAAGGAAACCAACAGAGGATGCTTGTTGGACAAACAAAGATGTCCAGGACCTTATTAATTTTGGATGAAAAAACACACGGCCAAACAGTGCACAGAAATATCTGAAAGATAAAAGTAGATGGCAGTATTTCACAACAACTACTAATATATGTAAATGAAAATGAATAATAACATAAGCCCTACGTTTTACATTGGTATCTGTCCTACAACTGCTTACCATACAGCACCTAAAAATTACATATTCTGTCATAGGTTTTACATTTTACTGGCAAATATTCCAAATGTCCAAATTTGTAAAATACAATAAAAACATGTACCATGTTTCTTAAAAGTTTAGGTTACGGCAAGAACCCTGGGATTGTTAAGTTTCTACAAAAGTACTAATAAATACAGTATCGAGTATACTAGGTAGGTACTGCCTCACTTTAAGAACTTGTCTTATCTGTCTTAGTTGGTGGAGCAATTGTATAGCTCTATTGTTATATATTGTTATTCTTTTTTTCAAACTTCTCAATGGCCTAGATTGTTATATAATGGGGATAAATGGCTGACAATTTCCTAAACAATTGAACCCTAGAGTTCTTGTTATCATGATTAATTGTGTAAATTAGACAAACTCGAGTGTTTTGCAAAAACAAGTAATGAATGTTACAACTAGTGGAAGACACTGATTTAATATAAAATCAGTGGATCTAACAAAATCAGTGTTACACTTTATTGGAGCTGGAAAACATGCAAACTGACAGGGTCTTGCATTATTAATTGTTGATTTTAATCACATGAAAGTTCAGCATGTTTAGGGCTGAAGAGGGAGTCAGCCTAGTTCATGAAAGCGTCTACATTTGCTAGTTTAACACACCATGCACAGGAGATCTTTCCAAGAACATATCTCCCTCCATACGTGATGGACGTGATGTGTTTCATGTGTACTGAAGCAGCAACGCCAGACAGAAATAGGAGATGGATCAAAAGAACCGGGTAGTTAGCGTGATCAGTACAGCCACGGTGGCTGCACAAAAGAAAACACTACGTACAAAAACTCGAAACTTCTTCAAATAAAAAACAAGAAAATAAATAAATAAATCCAAAACTCAGTGGAAAGTAATTCTGCCTAAAAGGAAAGCAACCAAGCCAGAAGCAAAGCAAACGCTGTCATTGCTTTCCAAAAATAAAAAGCACTCTAACTTCACACAACAATGACAACTTGTAGCCTAGTACAATGTGTTACCTGAAGGCAAAATTGGATCTTACAGTAGCAGTAACATACACACAGTACATTTTGAGTGAAACAGTATTAGCATATTTGCATCTCTGCATCTAAAGGGTACATGACTACTGCATTATTAAGTCCATTTTCTGTACAAAATTTTAAGTGGATTATATGACTAACCCGTTGTCAAACCAAATCTTCAAATAAATGTATATCCATTTTCTATCCTGCCCAAGGGTTGTGAGGGCTGGAGCATATCCCAGCATGCACTAGGCATCCAAATACTGGATAAGTTGCCAGTCTATCAAAATGTTAAAACAAGACACATTCACACCTACAGGCAGGCTGGATGTGGGAGGAGACCTGCCCAGACACAGTTGGAAGACTATATTTCTTGCAAAAAAAATCATAAATGCCGCTTCTACTGCCATGGCCCAATCATCAATCATTTTTTGCCACCTGTTTTGAAATGCTGAATGTCTCCAAAGTAGATAGAGAGATTAAGACTATTCCCCCGGGATGACATTTTGAGGCTAGTGAGAAAATGATTGATGACTTAGCTCGGCCTTCACTACTGGAGTCTGGCTTTTGCGTCTTTAAAGGGACTATAACGTGTAATCAGGTAGCAGTTAACAGTAAACACTTTGTCTGACCCTCAGACCCACACTGAGCGATGGCAGCTGCACTGAAACGTAACAACCCCTCTATCCATCCAAAACCACCTTCACTGTTCTCCGCTTTGTTTCGTGGGCCACCTCAGAAAACACGAGCTCAGCCAAAAGAGTCACAGAGAGAAGAAGCTTTTTCTGTCTGATATTTTCTGAAGAAAAAGAGACACCTTTAACTCAAAAGAACGTGAGCTCCACTTTTGAATGAACATTTACATGGAGCAAATCCATAATAGAGTATATGACCATTTAAAATTTGATTGATTATGATTCATTATGTTCAAACTTAACAGCCAAACAAATAAAACAGTTAACTAATAATATCAGTGTTGCTTTTGTTTAACAACAACTACTACTAATTCCAATTAGAAAACCTAAAATTAGAGGTGTGTTTAATTAAGCTGTACTTTTTGAGTTCTCCCTAACCACAGTGGCAGTGTCAGTGGCAAGCAATATGTCACCGACTTTTGGTTTCAGGCTTAAATATTTCAACAGCCTTAAGAAAAAGTGCTGAAGTGGCTCTGTGCGAATTCCACTACTTAGCAATTGAAGCAGCCAAGAAGTCACAGACACACTACTGACAGGGATACACTGGCAAAAGGTGCTGGGCATCATAAGAGACAATATATAGAAAACAATATATATAGTATAAAGGGCTTTACATTAACTTTTTTGCTCACTAGCTAATGTGGCTAGTGGTTTTCCAAAGTTACTAGCCACGCAGCATTTTCACTAGCCACATTTGGGAAATTAAGTTTCATGTGAAGTTCATGTAAAGTTGACAATGGCATGCTTAAATTGGTGTGCTAAAATGTACTAATATTGCCATTAACTCTGATAAGGTTGTGTGTAAAGTTTTTGAAAACATGTAGTCTAGTCTATTAAGATAAACACATAAAAGAGTAGCATCTTATTGTATATAATAAAAGTGCTGCATTGGTGTAAAATATTAAAAAAGAAATTCATCAGAAACATTGTTTCTATTAATTTTAAACAGCTGTAAATGCTGTTATATTGAGTAGAAAAAAAGTATCTGCATTAGAAACAAAGAGCAAAGAATAAATTGTTTTGTCTAAGAAAAAATCCACAATTAAGGCAATAGGATAAACAATTTCTGTAGGCCTACTGTAGGCCTATATCAGTTTTGGGTACTTTCAATTGTTTGTTTTGCATCTGCATTTCCTCGGAGCTCTGCCTGGGTTCATGTTTATCATCAAGCTCTGGTAGCTCTGACTAACTGGAGGTAGGTCCACCTGAAACGAGTATACAGGTCATTATTTTCCAGATTATTCCCATAAACGCATCTTCTGCTTTCCTACATGGCATGATTACTTTTATTAAAAAATAGAATTAACTCTGGAATGGTAGTTGACGATATGATGTGACATAAGGGCAGCCCTGCTAATAATAACACCATGTCCCTAAATCATGAAGGTATCTGTAAGCAGCTCTGCCTATTCTCTCTCTCTCGTTGTCCTGTGCATTTTTTCTCCACACTGCTCGGCCACGCACACTCACCCACTGACTGAACACTGATGTGTGTGTGCATGCGACCAGTCGCGTGTGATGACAGAGATCATACCATCAGGTTAAAATCAGGCGGGAGGCTGTCTGTCTTGTAGGTCTGAGGAACTGTGGCTGCCCTGTGACATATTCAACTTTATATTGTCCTTTGACAAAAGTCAAGAGATTCACGTGTGGTCTGGATTCTCCTGCTAATAAAAAAGATCACTATATCATCGCTGCCGCATGTTGTTGTGATAATTAAAGGCAGGCTAAAATAATCCTCAGTCCGACAGCCAGTCCGCGAGTTTAATCTCCACAGTGGCAACTTGTTTACAGTGTTGTCGGTCAAGAGAGCCTTCACGAATGGACCAATGAGCAAACACATGTGCAGGTAGTACTCATGGGAGTTGAAGTGTCGTAGTGTCAAATACCAATTAGTTTGTTATTTCAGATGCCTTTTGAAAAGACTACAAATTTTGAATATGCCAAAGTGGCTAGTGGAAGTGACTGTGTTACCCGCCACGGATGAAATCCCCCGCATTTGGCGGGTTGGCAGGTGGTAATGTCAAGCCCTGATAGTATATACATATACAGTTACTAATATTCCTTTATGCTGTTGCAAGCACTGCAGCAATTCAAGCTCTGAACCTCTTTCAGGAAATGCTAGTGCTTACATATCTCAACAAAAATAATCAAATCATTTGCAGTATTGAAGAAATATAAATCTTTACCTGTGACGGATAGCTCAGTTGTCCTCCGCACCACAAAGTTCCCAAACTGTAATTCGCAGGTGTAATTCCCAATGTCATCTTCCCGTACTTCCTTGATGGACAGAGTGTCCCTCTTCCTTTCTATGGTTTGTCTCCACTGCTTTGGCTTGCATTCCTGTATTTAAAATGTAGAAGGAAAAAAAAACACGGGAAAAAAGAAAGTTGTTATAAAGTAAATATACTGTGTCACAGTTGACTTTTAAGTGTAACTAACATTTGAAAATCAACAGAAAACAAGCTTTTACTTGAACACCTCACCTGTAATCATTAGCAAGAGAGACGAGACTTTATATTTTGTCTTATCTTTAAGTATATTGAATGAAAACAGACTAAATCCATGGAGAGCCCAGTTATTAAACATCCTGTTATAAAGAACTACAGCAGCTTTCCACACAGTTATGGTAGAGAGACCTCCTATCAATACACAAACTTTCTCAAATTATGCCAGCCTTTAGAGATTAGTTTGGTGCACATCTGTTGCCCAGACACTAATACTGTATTAAACAGTGATTTATGGGATTGAATGGTTGTGCATTTATCATTCTGAGGAAGGACTACTGTACTGGATTTGGTTGCATTAGCTATTCATAAATCCATGACTAGGTTTATGTGTAAAGTCCTTCCTAAGTTCTTTATAACTACTTGCTGGTTTCAAAGTAGAGAATTACTAAATCTGTTTTTTAATGCTTAAGACATGTCATAACTATTTAAGTAATGTGTGAAAGAGATAAACATCTTTAGCGCAGTCCAATTAAGGGAGATATCTGTCAGAGTTATTGTTTTAGCATCCATACAGGACAGACTGAACAGGAGAAATCTGATAATGTTAACCTAACATTATTTGGTCATTCAATATTTTGACATAATATTTTGTGATTTGAGATTTAGTGTGTTTTTTTAGTGAAACACAATTTACTTTATAATCAAACAGCATTTTTATCACAGGTCACGTCAGATGTGTCAACCATATCCCATCACTGTTTTAATTTGGTGTAGAGCTGAAACGATTAATCAATTAAATCGATTCATTCATTTACTGAAAAGCATTGACGCAAATTCTTTGCACCTATGCTTCGTTTAATCCATATAACTATATGATACTATACGATGAAATAATTTGTAGAAGCTTTGAGTACTAAAATCATCATTAGTGCAGGCGTAATTTGGTGAGGCTTAAACGTACAAACAGCTGGTGCAAACGACTCCTGCAGTCCAGTCTCAAGACATTAATGTATCACCCAGAACAATTCTCAGTCTTTTGGTGTTTTTGAGGTGGATCATAGCTACTGCAATGCAACATTATAGAGTGTCAACATCTTTTTTAACCATATATTCGTCAAACCTCTGAGTTTTTTTCCCTTGCAGGTGACAAGTTCAGGGATTAAATAAAAAAGTACAGATGCTTGCAAGGAAAACACTTGCCTACTGGTTTGATATTTACTTGAATCTTGACGGTAACTATTTTTCAACACAATACTCCATATGAGAAGCATATTAAATTAAAGGAAGAAAGCTAACATAATTTGGCTTACAGGTGTCAAAATGGAAGGCGGCATAGTGAAATGTGTCCAGAACTACTGACGCTGTGTCTAACAAGACAAATCATATCTGTACGGACATAAAAGCAGCGTTGTGTCTGAGTGAGAGAAAGAAAACTAGTTGTGTAGTGTAGTTCTATCAAATACCGTGTAGTGTGTGATGAACAATTATTTTCTAATCTTGCAGGGTATTCGGATGTGAGAGCAGATCATGCATGAAATTTGTGTGCAATTTCATAAATAACACTATGTTAGTTCAAACAGAACTCTGAAGTCAAGCTTGCAGAAGCTGACTGGCTACCAGTTGTTTTAGTCATGTTTCAGCATTGGCTCACTGATACATCAGCTGATCAGTTATCAGCTGGCTTTAGAGCCAATCAAATTCAAACAGTCCCACTGTTACTCTGCTGATACCTTCATGGGAACACGTCAACCACCTCTTCTATGTGTATTCATAAAGTGTGTTTACAGCTACTGTATCTTTGAATTCTGTATGCTATTTCTCATGCGTCCACAGCATTATTCTGTGGTTATTTTTATACTGCAATGATCCATTCTTAGTTTTCCCACATAAAAGCAGATAATCAGAACGCACACATATAACTTGCTGCAACCTACCTCAATTTACTTTTTCATCCAATAGAGCTTATTCTAAGCTTTAAAACAATATATGACATGGGTAATAGGCTGGTTTGTTCACAACCCTGGATGTGTTTGTAATCCAAACTTGTATTTTATTTGAAAACACAGAGTCCTTAGCAAGTACAGAGAGTGAGCCGCTACTCATAGCTAGATTTTTTAAGATTTTTTTCTTACATATTCTGGTTGGATGTGCTGGTGGAAATTTATTTCTGTGACTCTCAGGTAGAAAGCCATGGAGGATCTAATGCTGGGAGCATTGACTGTTTTGAGGAGGGGAAATAAGTTCTCCTCAACATCTATCCGTTTTTCATGTGTATTCATAACCACTCTTGTGTGTTTTTAGTTGAAAGGAAATATAATCTTGTCTCTAACTCGTTCTCATTGCATGTGTAGTAGACCGCTGTGCATGATTTAGCTCTAAGCTAGCTGTTGGATTTGTAAGCACTTTGTGGCTTGTGAAGTCACAAGCTGAGGCACAGTGATCTATATAAATCACAATCCATAAAGTAAGGTTTCACACTGCAATCATGGCAGTACATACATATCCACGCAGCCCTTTTCTTTTCCTACTTGAAATTTCCTAATTCTGTAGTTGTTAGTACTTGTGAATATGTTTGTCATTAGCTGCAACAAATTATCTGTTAAAAAAACAATTGAAAATCACATTTTAGCCATTTTGAAGGGGGGTTCAGAGAGGTTTAGCACATGGCACACTGCACTAGGTGCAGTACTTACTAGTTGCCTTAATACTGAAATTTGGTACAAGTGTGGTAACCAATATGTTGAATGATTCATATTTTAGTAGGTTCACTGTCAAACAACAAAAATATATGCCTATACATGTAATAATACAGGTTAACCATGATCAGAGACATTTCAGAGGAGACATGCCACTCAATCACTCCTCAATACAAGCCCGTCAAGCCCATGACGGCAAATATGGCAGTTATCCCGCCCCTCCAGCTAGAAAGCCAATCATAAGTAAGTAAGTAAGTAAGTAAAATTTATTTATATAGCACCTATCACAGATCATCTGCTTTTAACAGCCAAAGCAGGAAACATACGTCAGTCAATTGTGTGGTTCCACTGACGTAAGGGTCTGCCATTAAACCTTATTTTGAGGTAAAGAAGTCAAACTTTTTCAGCGATTTTTATCAGATTTTATTGCTGATTCTATTCATGTAGTTTTTATGTCCTGTTGACCAGTGAAAGCGCAGTTCTGGCTCTCTCCCCATGCACTCAGATAGGAGCCTGGTCTTGTTAGTCCGAAAAAGTTGACAGGAGACATTGCCAAAATTGTGGCCGAGTGGCATGCCTTGCCTATAAGGACTTTGCCAAGTTTCTGTGATGTTTACATTAGTAGTTATTAAGCTTTAAATAGAGGTGTGTAAAATCAGGCAGACATGAGACCAAAACTTCTATTGAAGAAAGTGGTTAAACAGTAACAGTTAGGTAACAGCAAGCAAAAAACTAAAAAAGTCTTTGGATCTATAGGAATCATGTGGGTGATATATTTTTTAAAAAAATATTAAAAGGTTGTATAGTTTAGTGTTAAACACTTGGAAAGCTACTGGTGTTTTTAAGTGATGATTGTGAAACATTAACATCACAAAAATGAATATGAACTTTGGGACAAAACTCTGAACTCAGGCTAAATAGGACCCAGGGGACACCCCACAACAGCATCTAAGGTATAACATGGATTGACAACTTTATTCTATATTTCTACAGCATACTGTCACATAGGTGGTGAGTATGAAATAAGTATGGACTTCCAGAAACAACCAAGGCCTTTCAGATTTTGCGCCAAAGAATACCTGAGGCAAAAAAAAAAACTGGGACACTGTGGGTTTGGTTTCGAACTGCGGTCCAAGACAGGCCTCCCAGAATCCAATCAGCCCCCACTGACAAAGTGAGAGCCAATAACTGGAGGGTGTGGAGGCCACAGTCATTATCTGCTATTTTAATTTGATTCAGTGGGAAACCGAAGAAGTGAAGAAGTGAAGAAGTGAAGCAGTGATGTGGCCACCAAATCCAGCACACTTTCAGGTTTGATGAATTAGCCCCCGAGCTTCACCTAACAGCTCCGTCAAAGTGGCCTGTCGGTCTGACTGGGTTAGTTAGACTGTGGGCGTCTCAACATGAGGAAGAAGATAAAGTTTAAGTTCATAACACAGGACAGGAACAGAGAGATGGGTATGTATATGGTGACTTATTTTTGTCTGTTTTAGAAATCAGAGAAGGTATGTTACATGAAGCTAATTAGATCTGAATATAGCTGACCTTAACTAGGTTATTCTTCTTCTTGAAAAAATGTGACTATTAAGTAGTTTTTTAATTTTAATTGAAAGATTCCATTTCTAATTTCTAAATGTGCGTGATGTGTTTTAGGTGGCAGATAAAACTCTTTGTTTAGACTGTATCTTCCACCACCACAAAAAAATGAAATCAGTCATATTTGTGAAAAGAGCAAATAAAAAGAGTGTATCTTACCTTGTACCACACAAGTACAGGCTCCACTCCTGGCTGTATGTAATCCTCAATACCTGGGCAGGTGATGTCTTTGCTTTTGCTTAGTTCTGCCTTTTCAAAGAACCTCATTTTGGAGTTGTAGCAGAGGTCTGTGTCATTCTCCGCCACTGTGAGAGACATGGACACCTTCATGCAGTATGTGGAATTCCTGCAAAAACACAAAGTTAATGAATCAGACAGAGAAATAAATTGAGTTTGTATGATACTGAAGTCTTGCCAGATGCAGCAAAGAAGAGCTGCCAGCAGCCCATCTCTGGCTTCACATATCAAAATTTCCAAGAGGCTCATTCATTAGATTCCATGTGAATCACTAAATGCAGCAGAGGGAGTTCGAAAAAAAACTTCCTGTAGAAAGCAATTCATCATCTTCACATTTTATCACTTTCTTTAGAAGAAAAAAATCATTAATGCTGAAAGTTGAATCGATGTCTCCAACATGACCCTTAATCTGGACAATTACAGTTTCTTACAATATTTTCTCATCAATTCATGTATGAATACCAATAATGCGTGACAAGCCTACCTCTCTAAATTACAAATGGATAACTTAAAGTGTGTGTGTGTGTGTGTGTGTGTGTGTGTGTGTGTATACAGTATATACTGTATACATAGTGTACACCAGTGGTTCTCAAACTTTTTCACATCAAGGACTCCTAAACTGGCACAAATTCAAATTTTTACGTTTAGAGCTTTTATTACAGAAGGTATATAAAACCTGTGACCCAAGTAGTCATGCACTCTGTCATTGTATTACTTATGGATGGAATTATGATGAAAATAAATTATTCCGCTTTTTGCTGGGGACCTCCTAGAAACCCCTCAAGGACCCCTGGGGGTCCCCGGATCCCACTTTGAGAACCACTGGTGTCCATGTGTGTACACGTATGGGGCAGAGACATGGGTGTTAATATGAAGCGACAGCTCTGAATGTCAACAGCACTTGAAGATTGACTAAGCCTTTTGTTTTCACGTGACAGAAAGATGCAGTGCGAGCTAGCAGAAAATTACTTGTACAACTGATGTATTGTAGTTGCTCAGGTCATATACATAAAGAAGAGAATTTATAATGCAAACCACTGGGGGCGTAAAATGCAAGATTACTTGTAATGTTTGGAGACTACATGCTTGCCTGAACTCACAGATACTAGAGAATATTCATCCACGGTGGAGTAAACATTTCATTTTACTGCTAGGCACTGCAGTATACCTTCAGTGGATTTGTGTTGCCCCTCTATTGGAACGCATGCCTCATAAAAACTAAACCAATCTGGCTGAGCCCTCTCATGTGTACATGCAGATACTTGTAGGGATCATGATCAGATCTACTCCTGCCTCCCTGGAGAGGGATGTTACACAGCCACAAGAGAGGAAAAGATACAGCTGGTAAGCATTTACACCTACCCTGTTTGGGTCATTAATGGGACAGCGATTTTGAGATTGGATCTGCTGCTTGAGTAATTCTTAAGAGAACATGGGAATCAATGAACACATTGACTCACTGTGAAAGTTGTGCTATTTTAGGGAGGGGAACAGAAGCAAAGGTCCTTGATCAATGAATTCAATAAGAGCACCTTTTCTTTGGCCAACTGGCTAATAAGACTGTCACAATTGACAAGTACTCTGGCCTGACTGCAGCAAATCCCTCCTGGTTAAAAGGAAAACAAATTGGCAGTGTTTAGGAAAATCTCATTGCTAATTTTCTAACTAAAGCTGGTTACACAAATTGAGCTGAACCAACAAACAATTACAAACATGTTAAATCCTTACATAATTGCGCAGCATTAGCTGCCTCGTGGATTAGTACAACACACACTGGTCTTCGCTACAGTGTCGGCAAACAATCCCTCGCCCTTCGAACTGGCCAAAGCCGTGCGCTTCTCCTACAGTTAGTGTGCCATTTTCATGATGCAAATGTAACATGATGTGGAGATTATTTCAGACAACTTCTACCAGATGGACACCTGTGCAAATGAGATCCCACGGGTGTGCTCTCTTCCCTGTTAAATATTCTGGGCAGCACTGATAAACTCGCCCACTGGAAAAGAGAGAGAGAGAGAGCGAGAGAGAGAGAGAGAGAGAATTGTGTCATCTGCTCCGCATGAGTGATGGTTTGGGCCAGCACTTTGTCCTACGATGTCTTTCCAATATTTCACATCCATCAGAATGCCTTTTGAGCCTGAAAAGCCAGGTGATCTCTTGACATTTCACTCAGCAGGTATAACATTCATGAACCTTATCCAAAGAACTAAGCAGGGAAATTATCCTACTGCTACACACTCCAGAGACTTCACTATATTCTACGCATTCAACGGTCTTGGAACCCTCTGCGTTCTGCCGATACAGTGATAACAAGCTGGGTGATACCATGGCATTAAGGGGCAAGAGTGTCTGTCAAATGTGTCAGACTGAAGGGGATATGCAATGTCGTGGCAATGATAGATAGCATCCTGCATATATCAACTGAGAGAAGTGTCAGGCTGACAGTTACTGTACACAGCTGGAGGGCAGGCAGAGGACTTGAGCTGCAATGTGCCGCAAATGCAGTGAAATTATGTGCAATGCTCAGTTAGGAGTGAAAGGGTTATGATTTTAATATTGTGGAAAAACACTGCAATCTCTGCTTACTGCAAGATACCCATGAAATATAGCATTTGTCATATTCCTGGGTTAATTTATAGTAGTATAGTTAGATCCCTCCCAACCAAAACCATTAATCTTCAAATATTTCTATATGTTGTATTTTATTGACTCTCAATGAATCTACCCCACCAGAGGATGAAACCAGATGGAACCTGCCCTTTAACTCAGCAACTGTTCGCTCTGATATTAAATAATAGGCAGCAGAATTGATTTCAAATTCTCCTGAGAATCCATGGCACCTGTGGGGGAATTAATGAACTAAATTAATGGATCTCTTAATTAAAATAACTCCTCTCTAATAGAAATTTGATGATGAAATAATAGCTGATAACTCATTACAGCCTACTTTCAACTGACAACAAGGTTCTTAGAGAAAGAAGAGAACATCACAAGGCAGGAGGTCCAAAGTCTGATTGGAGGTTACCTCGGCAGAATGTTGTTACAGGGAAGTGAAATGAACCCATCACAACTATTAACCCTTAATATAGCATGTGGACCTATGCTGTACAGTAACATTAAGGTGTTGACTCAGGACATCATTAGCATTTCAAAAGGGATGACTGAGGTTTGTCTTAATACAGATACAGATCCAAATCATTTTGTAATAACATAACATAGAAATACATTTAGTATAGCTAAATGACTTTGATTCTCCTTTTATCTTACCAATGCTGAGAAACTATTAATGAAATGTCTACAAGATAACTATTTTGAGAAGACTGTTAATATGGCAGCATCCCAACTGACTCATTGGCAGTTTCAATGTTTGTCTTCCACCAACCAGGCACATCTTCCATCACTGCATTTTTTTAAACGTCAGAGAAATATTCCTACTGTAATCAGGGCATCGAGCTCATTAGAGCAATTGCTAACATCTGCCAAATCATTACTGTGTCCCTTAGCAGCACACTGGATCTGTACTCGTGAGTGTGTCTGTCTACAGTATACAGCTTGTAGCTAAGCACCTAACTGTAGTTCGATTATAAATTTTCATGGCCAGTTTAAATTGTCCAAAACAGGTCTTTTCATAATCATAAAATAATTCCTTAAATAACATGTAAAGTCTTTATATGAATGTTAAATGATTTGTAGTGAGTGGAGTTAAAATTAAGTCTAGCTACACTGCTGTCATGTCAGAACATGTTGTTGTCAAGCACATGTACAGATGAGGATGGGTGACAGGAAAAAACAACATAATGTGTTTTAGGGGTAACCATTCTATCAAAATATATTCCATTCAGTGTTGTGATGATGGTGACAGAGAGTGCTTGCCTAACACATCACTGTAATGTCTTGCATATGTGTTCAATTAGGTTAAAATCTGGTGGGAGAGTGAGTCTGGATACTGCAACTATCGAAAAACCCCATTTAAATTGTTTTCCTCCATTAGGTGCAAAAGCTAAAAGGGAATCAGGAGAGGCTCAAGCATATGAGTGACATCACTCGAATTATCCATCTTGCTGCCACTTGAGTCAGCATATACCTGAGATTGGATCTGAATGTCAACAAAGCCTACGTCAGGATGTGGAGGGCATATGTAAAAACATATAAGGTCTTTCCTGAGGGAGCACAGTTAATGCAGCCTGGCATAATTGGATGTGCCCTGTCCTATTAGAGACAGATGTGACAATGGCTTTAGACAGGTAGGAAACGGTCTGGGCAACATCAAATAATAGATGAGACAAAGACAGAACCAACCCTGAGAAAAGTCTCAGAAGTCAGTGGTCTTGATACTGAGGTAGACTCTGAGACTAGACTACAGTTTTACAGTTCTAGAAACAAGTGTAAACCAATAGAATACGAGCATCAGTCCTCAGTATTCTTGTATTACCTCCCCTGTTTACACCAAGCCAAGATGAACACAGACCAACATAGGGGCGGCCCAGTTATCCTAAATCAGTATTTTATTGTCCCTGCATTATTTATGGCGCGAGCGAAGGTCATAATGAGCAGTGGGAAGACTGGGGCTCCTACCTGTAGCGTCCGCTCATAACTCACCTGTCAACTGTAGCACCAAGCCCTGGATGATTAAGCACCATGGCTTCCCAAATCTGACTGTGGGCCAACTTGCTCCTACTTAGCCTCTGTCTAAGAGTGTGGCACTTGTCTGCTATGCTGGAACAACAGACTCCAGCCTCAATTATAACCCCCCCCACTTGTGATTCTGCCCCTGTCTCCACCCACCCTGCCGGCCCTTTTTCTCCCTTGTCTTGTAGTACACAATTTCTCAGGGAGGAGCCCACGCTTCTGTGCATTATTTTGTTTTGCCACGCTGTGAAAAACCCATGCCTGCACTGGTTTATGCACTGATGTGCACACATATGAGAGAGCAACATACAAACACAAAATAAATTTGAGTCATAGAGATAAGCCACGTGTTTTTCTGAAAATAAATACCAGGTAATTTTTAAACACCTAAAGGTTACTTTACCACTGTTTCCCAGAATCCTCAAAAACTGGTTTTGGATAACACAAATAAAATGAAAATATAGAAATAATTGGAAGTAACATCGGTATAGATAAATATAATTGATCATAAAACTTGGTTCACGTCGTACAACTTGAACAAGTACTGGTGTCATTCCATCCAACCGTTTTTGGATTCAGACACTAAATCACAACTTGATAAACAGATTAAAATATTTTTTATTGTGCAGCAGCAATTTCATCCAGATGGTTACAGGAGGATAGAGGATTCTGAAAAGACCTTCAAAACAATGATAAGTCAGGTTGCTCTGTATTTAAATCAGGGTTATATCCAGTGAAGATCTTTTTAATACCCCCTGGAACCCACTGAAGGACCCCAAACCTCACCTGTAGAACTACTGTTCTAAATGTACACAATGCAGCTGCAAAAGCAATCACCTTATCCCAACATACAACATTAACCCGGGGAACTTATTCTCCAGCAAGCCTTCAAGCCTTCTCTTGAGTTATGTGTCTCAAACTGACAGCAGTACTTCTTCTGTGCAAATGCATTAGTAAGTCATTTCCTAGTTGATGCCTTCGGGGAACTCATTTTCCATTCCATGACACCCTCAACTCATCGTTATGCTAGCAACCTGATTTCGTAACAAGCATAAACAATTTGTCTCCATTGTATCCTCTTCTAACTCTGCCATGACCTTTTTCACTGGTCCCCAGGCCTTCTGGTTGTAATGTATGTGCAACCATACTGCTCTGCATATCAACTAAGAGCCGTCTCATACTATCAATACTGCTCCTGGAATGGGCTGTTGCACTGAGGGTATGGACCATATCTGTGAAAAAAATGTAACCCCGCTGCAGTTGTTCCACAAATGAAAGGGCTGTGTTGTTCTGCTGCTGAATGTCTGAATGGATGTTTGGGACAAACTAAGCGGTTTCTTGGAGATGTCAGTAAGAAATGTTCCCTACAACCAGTAAAAAAAGTGAGTCACAGTGTCAAACAGCTCTCCAGAAAATCATTTTTCACAAGCAGTGTTGGACAAGTTACTTTACAATTTATGAATAAGACCACCTTTTAGTTACTTATGGTGGAAGCCACACATCCAGGAGTTATGGAGCAACATTATTATTTATTTGGAGTTTTGTTACTGGTCACCTGGCAAATTTAAGTCCAGTAGTCACTATTTTAGCTCTGTTTTCCAAAACAAGGGGGGTAAATTTCTTGGTCTTTAGCTACTAAATGCTCGACAATCTTAATCAGCGCTTTATCTAGCTGCTGTAGTGGCAAGCAGGTAGCTGCAGCCAAAAATGATGGTTGTAAATAGAGTAAAACGTATGAGCCTATAAGTTGTTTTTGACTGATTTCAACACAGAATGTTTACCTGCCACTTTATTAAATATGTTCAATTGCTTGTTAACACAAATAGCTTATCAATATATTATTAACTCAATGCATTTAAGCATGTAGACATGGTCAAGACAACTTGCTGAAGTTCAAACCGAACATCAGAATGGGGAAGAAAGGGGACTTTAAAGGTGGCATGGTCATTGGTGCCAGACGGGCTGGTCTGAGTATTTCAGAAACTGTTGAGGATTTTACTGGGATTTTCATACACAATCATCTCTAGGGTTCACGGAGAATGGTCCAAAAAAGATAAAATATCCAGCAAGCGGCAGTTGTGTGGACAAAAATGCCTTGTTGATCTTAGAGGTCAGAGGAGAATGAGCAGACTGGTTCAAGATGACAGAAAAGCAACAGTTACTCAAATAACCACTCGTTACAACAAAGGTATGCAGAATAAAATCTCTTAACGCACAACATGTTGAATCTTGATGCAGATGGGCTACAGCAGCAGAAGACCACACCGGGTGCCACTCCTGTCTGCTAAGAACAGGAAACCGAGGCTACAATTTGCCCAGGCTCACCATAGTAGGGTCAGAATTTGATGTAAACAACATGAAAGAATGGATCCATCCTGCCTTGAATCAATGTTTCAGGCTGGTGGTGGTGGTGTAATGGTGTGGGGTATATTTTCGTGGCACACTTTAAGCTCCAACTGAGCATCGTTTAAACATGACAGCCCACCTGAGTATTGTTGCTGACCATGTCCATCCCTCCATGGCCACAGTGTACCTATCTTCTGATGGCTACTTCCAGCAGGATAATGCACCATGTCACAAAGCTCAAATCATCTCAAACTGGTTTCCTGAACATGACAATTAGTTCACTGTACACCATTGGTCTCCAGAGTCACAGAGATCTCAATCTAGTAGAACACCATTAGGGTGTGGTGGAAAAGGAGATTCGCATCAAGGATGTGCAGCCGACAAATCTGTAGCAACTGCGTGATGCTATCATGTCAATATGGACCAAATTCTTTGAGGAATGTTTCCAACACTTTGTTGAAAGCATGCCACGAAGAATTGAGGCAGTTCTGAAAGCAAAAGGGGGTCCAAGTCGGTACTTTCAAAGTGTACGTAATAAAGTGGCCAGTGAGTGTACATGACCTTATGAATGAGCACATCAACTTTTGATAACTGTGATATTATTTTGTCAAATGCTTTACAAGATACAGTGTCAATTGAATTTAAATGAAGTTTTATGAAATTTTAAACTACTCTCACCCTTAGGATTCAGGGCGAGCTGTGGGTTCTCTCCTATTTCAAGGTTTGACTGATAGCTGCAGTATATCGCTTGGAGCTCCACCGCTCACAGTCCAGGGGGAAGGGAGGGGGAGCAGGGAGGAGGAAAAGTTGGCTGTGGTGCCAAAGTGATTGTGCTTAGGGAATGGTATTTCTGACATTTGTCTGGCAGATAAAACCACCATCAGATATGAGGAAGAGAAGGTCAGTGTCCCGGCTATCAGATAGCGATGGTTTGGCATCTTGTTTGATGACTTCCTCTGCTCAGTGTGGACCAGGAGAGCCAAGAGGGTGGATATATGGAGGCAAGGATCAGAATGTGACTGAACAAAATCCCTCCGTTAGGGATGTGGAAATACATAACCTGGGTGTTATTTTACACTCTACACTATGCTAAAAATGCAAATGAAATTAATAAAAGCCCTTTGCACATTGCATGGATGAGAAGATCCATCCATCCATCCATCCATCCATCCATCATCAACTGCTTATCCTGCATACCAGGTAACAGAAGATCCTGAAAATAAATAAAATTTGTTCATATAGGACTTTCTGCTTAATTGTCTTGGGTCGTAATGCAGATTGTGACAATTGATTTGAGGTAAGAGGTCTCCCAGAGTAAAACCTCCGCGGTCGACCTTCTCTCCCTTTGCTCCATGTAGCCAGGAGCCATTTGAGCTCAGCTTAATCAAATGGAATTGGGTATGGGACAAATGTCCAATCAGAAGGAGTGTGAAGGGCATGCAATGAAATTGGTTGAGACCGTAATGCAGGCACATGGTGGATTAAATTTATATTCCAATTTCTACAAAGAGTACCCAACATACATCAAAATGAGCATGTGTAGGGCTGGTTAGAAATCAGAAATGTTGCCCACTTCTGCTACGCAACTGAATAATTACAGTTGATATAGATTCAGTATACTAAAGTATTCTGTTTTTGATTGGTCCCATGAAAGTGTTATATCCTCTTTTGCATAATTATGGAAAACGCAAATAAGATATCTAGAATATAAGACTTTTTGTTGGGTTATGCAAGAATGTGCACCTGATAGTGTTTGGTTGGCTTTTAGCCAAAAAGCTAAAGAAAGAATGGAGAATGAGGGAGGTGGTAGTAAAAGTAATATAGTAACGTAACGGGTAACATAACTAGTTACTTTTATCACTCAGTAATATGTAAAGTAATATGATTACTTTTTTAAGGAGTAATAAGTAACTAGTAACTTATTAGACTTTGAGAAACTTGCCCAACACTGATGGTTGGTTCAGTACAGAATTTTGTATCCCAGATTATGAATATAACCATGATAGGAACTAATATTCAAAATACAATGTACATCTAAACACTGAAAGTAAGCAAGTTTTTGCTGCCAACTCTCAATGACACATTGGCAGTATAAGCCAATAAATGCATCTGGTTTTTCATAATATGTTCATTGCTGATCACTGGTATGGAACTGAATTATTCCTCCATAGCATGCTAAATATCTGCAGACATAAGTTAACATGCTGAATGTCCAAGTTAAGCACTGCATGAGTGGAAGAGCACATCAGTTAGAGCAGAGGCTTCACAGCTGGCCATGGTACTCTATGACGCCTTAAACACATTGTAGCCGCAATTATACAAGGAATGAATTTGTGTTTCTCAGCACCTATAGAGAAATGAAAATACTGTAGTGCTGTTTTTTGTTTTGCAGCTATAGATAATGTGATTCATGTTATACACCGTAATCATGTTTTCTGGCTCTAAAAGTACACATCTTGGGAAAAGCGTCAAGGACTGGCTTATGAAATGACTGTGGTTGAATGTTTTAGTGCAAATAATTTAAGCTTATATGCTGACATCTCTGAATATATGCAGTTGCTGTTATTAAAATGAACATGAATCCAGGCCATTAACTCAATGTATGGGTCAGCCATCTGATAGGATTTTGTTTTTAGATAATTGATTTATTACAAAAAGTGCATGAAACACAAGACTGAAATAGCAGTGTGTTAGTTATGAATGGAATTAAAGTAAAAATAAATGATTGCCCTTTTTACTAGGGACCCCCTGGAACCCTCTTTGAGAACCACGACTATAATGCACACGTGGACATATATTATTCTGCACTCTGTTTTCAAGCTTCTGACCTTTTGCTGTACTGTTCTATGTTTTTGCGATAATTGAGTCTGATTAGGGATCAGCAAAAGGGGGGACTACTGATTTAAAAGTTGTAAACACATTAATAGTATTTTGGCAACATTTTATTTCCATTTGAGTGCTAGATGAAAGTCCATTACTATCCAGCACATGACCCCAAAATGGTTCCATGGGCACTCTTCCTTTGACACTGCCATTGTAACATCAGACATCCACAGTGAATATCTGGCCAAGTTCAGCCCACCACATCACACGGCTGAATAAAGCATAGTGTGAAAGGTGGACTAAGCCCAAACAGCAGCCCATACATCATCACACAAAGGCTGCTGGAACAGCCTCTACTGAACCGCATAGAGCCAACTAAAAGGCTGTCCAAACACTGTGTCGACAGAGCAGTCTCTCTATACAGGTGTAAAGGATACTGAATATAGGGGAACGTCATCAATAACCCCTGGCTAGTGGATGAAGCAACTTGGCAAATCCATATCACACAATTAGCTAAAACCCCACCTGGGTACTGTGAATAACTGCTGGCAGAGATTTGGCACCAACTCTCTTATAACCTCTTTAGGTAGTAATGTAGAAGATGTTTTTTTCTTTCATCAGTCATTGGTGTTGTATATCCGTACTGCACTACTTTTTGGGATAATTTTTGTTGATAATGTTTTTGTAGTTTCTGTTCAGCTGGTATGGCCACCACAGCTCATGTAACTGTAACTGTAGCCTATATTTCCTCGCCACACAAACTGCTGGAGCCAGATACATAAAACACATGACCGTACCTTGTGGGTTGTTAGCCATGCCAGTAGTCAGGCTCTAGAGATGGTAATGTTGGTTTGTTGGTTCACCACTCACCACCACTCAGCTTTCAATTATCCATTAAAAGATCTCCACATCCACTTGATGGACTGGACCTAAACAAGGTCCAAAGCCTGATGATGATGTCTTTTCTTCTAGCACCACCGCAGGTCAAAATGTAATTCGTCCAATGATCAAGCTTAGCCTCATCTGTGTTTTGTGCAAATAAGTAAATATTAGTATGCTAACCTCCTACATTGAAATGGTGAACATGGTAAACATTGTATCTGTTAACCACCATTATATTAACATTGCCATCGTGAGCACTGCATTTGGCAAGTAACACTGTGCAGCCTTAGAGAGCCGCTACCATGTTTACAGAGTATTTACAGAAGAGCAAATGTAGCTTTCATGAACTGCCAATACCTTTCAATTATTCCCCTCTAAATCAGATGTTGGGGGCAGGGTATTTGTTATGTTTGGTAAGATTATTTGAAGAAAAAGTAATTTCTCATTTTATTGTGACTTCAAAACCTCATCCATATGTGCCTCGGCACTGCAAAGCACTTAAAAATAAACTCCATTAATAAACATCCATCAGGATGCCATTGTTATAGCTATCCTCGGCGAAGCTATTCCACAGAGCCACAGCTAACTGATTGTCTCCTGCCAGGTAGCTTATAACACAAACACCATCCTTATATTATACATCATCCATAACCCCTGGCAGCACAAACCGTCCCTGCTGCTCCTTAGTCTAGCGTCTCTCATTGGCTTTGACAGCTGGGCTGGATCAATTGGACAGGTCCTGACTCGGGCTGAATGACAGAGTGTTCCAGACGGCCCATTCTGACTGTCACTTCCTGAGAGATCACCAGCCACTCCTGCCCACGAATACTAACACGGTCAACATGGCTGCGGTCTGGGACGGGTGGGAAGGGTTTTTTTAATGTGTCTGTGCTCTCTGTTTGAGTTGCTGGTGTTTATGTGTGTGTGCAGGTGCCAGTTGAGGTGCACTCACAGCAGCGATTCAGGCTTCAATAAACAAATGGACACACGCACACACAGATGCACAGTCACTCCTTCGTTATCTAGCCCTCCCATTGTCCTTAGCTGGTGACAGCCCAGGTATTGCAGGGCATGCAGGAAACACATTAATAAGCCCAGGACAGTGGCAGCATGCCAACACCAGTGGACAGGTTCAAAGGTGAAACATCAACTACCTGCCAAAAAGTGGGGTCATCCCTGTGCTGCTACATCTGTCCTTAATGTGACACTATAATCCTTGCACTTTCCATGGCAATCGATCTGCTGTGGATGTGTGTGTCCACTTTGGCATTTGTACGATCATAACTGCTGAGTGTGTTGACTTAAAAGAAACATCATGGCATTTAAAGACCATTGAATAATTACATTGCAATTACCTAGTCTGACCTGCTGGTGTCACATCACTTTTTCCCACAATGCAACATAAAAGATAGTAAACAAGCAACAGTCACTAAAAAAACAAACTGAAACTGATAACAGGACACATTATGATAATATTAAAGCAGATGGTTTTATCCAAAGTAACTTACAATTTCTATATGTGCCAGAAGTCACATGCCTCTGGAGCAGCTAGGGGTTAAGTATCTTGCTTAGGGAAACATTGGTGGATGTCGTAGTGGGAATATTACCCGGCTCTCCCACACCATTTTGAATGTGCCATTTTCCACCCAAAATTCACTATATAGTACATAGTCCACAAGTTCCACACTGAAACCAACAAAGACTACTACCTTGAAACCCCACACATAACCAGTTAACGGTGATCATATCAACGCGGAGACTGACATCCATCAAATCAGTTTGCCTTGCTAATTTATGTTGCATTTGAGAAGAAAAGGCAAAGCAATTGAGCTAAATTATGATAAGAGGGGGGGTGGAGAGACCAGGCAGCACAGACTTTAAACTCGACAGAGAGCAGGCAGTGAGAGACTCGGGTGAATGTCAGGTGAGCTTTGGCACTGCACTGAAACCTGGATGAACTGGATTATAAAATAATTCCCACTCACTAACAGCACACTGCACCATTTTAATGGTTGCTCGCCATTTTCTTCTAGTTTCTTCTGATTCCAGTTATAAACATAATGAGAATCTTACATAGGAAAGACAGCAAATTTGAATAACTGAACACATGGTATCATTTCTTCCAACCCAAATCATATCTATCAAATACACTCATCCTGTTATTGTAATTTCAGATCCAAATCACATACTTCAAGATCACTGATGAGCCATTTCCAAACATCTACTGCATGTTTTTCCTTTTTCATGGCGTGATGTTAGCCAGACCAGCTTTACTCGGCTGTCAGCAAGGTATAAAATAGCAGGAATAAGCAACTTTGTCATACTAATAGGCTTATAGAGACCTGGCAGCAGGGCAAGGGAGTTAGCACTATCCTCGAAGTACCAGGATGGCCTGTGTGTGTCTGTATGTTTTCTTTTGCCCTACAGTAAGTGACACACTCCGCCACTGCAGATGTTTTTGCTTTGCATACGACAGAGCTCCTCAGGGTATAGCATCTAAAACACCTCGATTTGGCACACAGCATGGCTCATGTGCTCCCTTCCAGTCCTTTACCGTATGTGGCTTGAGCGGTGTCTCATCCTATGTCCATAATTCGTGTAGCTCTGTGTGTGTGAGTGTTTGTGTGTGTGGCAGAGTGAAAGAGACAGGCATACATGCTCAGAATGATGAGTGTGTGTTGACATTCCTTCTTTTACATACAGATTGGAGGCGCATTAGGGTCCCGTCAGTAGCAGCTAGTCTCAGGGGAGCAGAGAACTGACATGTCGAGTTTGTGTGGTGGGGGGTGTGTGAGAAGGTGAGGACACTGTCTTATGTGTGTCTGTACATGTAGTTTTGTTTAGACTGGTAGGAAGGCCAGTGTGTAAAGTGTAAAGTCACAGGGCACCGCAATGGATAAGACTATGCCTTTGGTGTGAGAGACCCAGGTTCAATCCCCCACTGTGACCCATCCACCAATGTGTCCCTGACAAGACACTTAACCCCTAGTTGCTCCAGCGGCGTGCGACCTCTGACATGTATAGCAATTGTAAGTCGCTTTGGATAAAAGCGTCAGCTAAATGAATAAATGTAAATGTAAATTGTAGTGCTGTGAGATGGCTCTACTTCACAGTATTGTGTATCATACACACATATCTTGAAACAAGGAACAAACAGGAAGGGAAGATGACTCAAACGGTGTTAATAACATGCCTCTTGATTAGGAAAGTACTTGAAACGAGATCATCTGATTTGGAAATAATTGTGCTTATCTGCACCCTGTTACCACATTCCCCCAGCTGCTTTTCAGTCTTGAAACTTTGCTAACTGCAAAACTTATTAACATGTTTGTGTTTTAATCGCAGTGCAGATGTGGCTGTCATCATCTGTATGGCGCCACATGGTGCCCAAGCTGCTCACAAAGTGTATTTCTATTCTACTTCACAAAGATTTATTTCACAGGGGCGACACACACTAACTTTTGTCTTGTTTTTTTTCTTTACTTGTAACCCTGGCAGTAATAATGGCTTGGGTAGAACAACACAGTTTCTTGAACTTCAATCCTCACAAGGCCTGGCTGATATGACAGAAACTGTAATAATTTTTTCAGTATACATATTTTGACAATGTGGCTAATGCATATGTATGCATGGGACGGAATTACTTTCAATAAGTAAATCAAATACTTAAATAACTCCTTTTTAAAACTACAATTTGCTGGAATCATTTATTTGGGAAAACAGGATTTTGCACAACAACAACAACACATTGCCCTCCAAATTTCATGGCGGTTATGTGGCCGAATTGGCCAATAACTGTGCGGCAGTGTGTCCACTGGCTGCGGCCATCCTTATGTGGATGTATTACGCATACTCTGCCCACACTGTTTAGCATTGCCTAGTGTAATAACACCTGTGACAGAAAACTGGCAGACAATTCTCTTCCCCTGTATAAGCAGATCGTGTGGTCAGGACACACGGACTGACAGTCCCTATATTACTGATACCAGTCGACAATCATGAACTTATAGTCAAGTAGCTAGAAAAGAAAGTATATCACTAAATGATATAATAAAATAACAATTTATTTGTTTTTGATGCTTTGGTGTGAACAACTATCAGTATACTGTATAATATATTAAATTAAAACTATGATAATTGAGGATAAGAGCACAAGATGTAAAAACAATTCCAATGTCAGAAAAACAGAAATTTTCTAAATATTACAGTGATGTTAGAAAGTATGTTTAAAAAATGGAAATGATAAATAAAATCATCCAACAAACGAGATATGTTCTAAGTACCTACAGAGATGGTATTGAAATATTATACAAGGTGTTTAACACATTACGCTTTCTTAACAGAGAACCATAATCAATTAACAGTAGTGTGAATGTGTAAGAGACACATTACCCTAATTTAAGCATTTTCATAGAAAACGAAATATTCTCATCAATGTTATGATTAACAATAACATTAGCTTCAATACTCACTATACAACATTGACTCTTGATTAGGAAATGGAGAAAAGGTAAACAATAAATAATATCACAAAAGACAACGAAAATATAATTTCTTGATGTGGTCTAAGGACAAGAACATCATCAATATTCATGAGCAACATTCTTGGATACATTAGTCTCCATCAATACTTGCTTTGAGACAATACCATCACGGGAGCCATAGTAACTGGGAGTGAATTGTTAGAACATGCTCAAGTATGAAATGTATCCAGTGAGAGATGATTTATTGTTGTGCTATGATTCATTCGTTCCACCACTGAGCTCTCTAATTCCCTAGGTCCCTTCATGTTTCAAAAGGGTGAGGATCCTCAAGTAAAAAAAAAAAAAAACGCTGCCAAGAGCCTAATCCAAATGTGATATGTTAACATATGCAAGTGCTGATCATCTATAGGACCCACGCTGCTTAGACAAAAGAGAAGAGCAATCCTCTGATTTGGCTGTGATGACTGGAAATTGAAATGAGTCACGTAGACATAACAGCTCGACGTGCTGCTGCGTGGTTGTAAAATTGGATGAATCCAGTCCTGCAATTTTTAACACGTTCTCAACACTCAAGTGGAAAATAAGGAGAATTTCACAAAAGCAAATGCGGGTGCAGACCTCATACTGTAGCAATTTTAAGGTTAATAGCTTAGTCTTCAAACGCAATAGTTCAAGTGTTATTACTGCCAAAGTACTTTGAAGTGGCTCTCTTTAACCTCTGCCTTTGATTAACATCATGTGACGTACGTAATTTGGGGGCATTTTCAGACATTTTCTACCACATACAGATTAAGTTTTAGTTCATACGAGGTATAATAAAGCGGTTTCCTTGAAACCATTGCTCTGCCAGTCATTCGGACTGAGCCTTGGCCTTATTATTGTGGCTCCACTCAACAGAACTCACTGTATATGGTAATACAGGATGATAAATCATTCTAATTTGATGGTCCCATGTGGTCAGTTCTGATGCATTGCTATGCACTTCAGAACGCTGCATTAAACTACACGTGACACATACGCGCACACACACACACACACACACACACACACACACACACACACACAAGATCCAATACAATAATACCCTCCCAAGCCTTTTGATCCGGCCCTTCCCCCCGTTAAAGGGAGCATATGCCGCTGTATAGAACTGACTAATGAGCCAGTCAAGAGAAAACGCCCTTTACCTACAAGGTTAATAAGTTATTACTATATAATAAAACATATGCAATTCTGCACATTATTCAGCTTATTTATTATTACTCAACTGTTGCAAAAGTGACAACTGAGTAAACACCTCGTGACCAATAAATGTTTCTCCTTTTATTTTTTGTACTTTTGGGTGTTAAATAAACATCCAATTACAGTTGGTGGATTAATTTTAAGGAAATCCAATATTATATTTTAAACTTTACGTTTTAAAGAGAAAACATGGAATTTTTTGAAGATGCCCTAATCAATATTTTTATATTAACAACTGGTCAATTGACAGTGTGTAACTGAAAGGTGTCACTTGACGAATGACGAATTATCCCCTGACTCTGCAGACTCTGCACTCTACCCAGCTCTAAAAACTGTTTTGGTGTCTTTCAGCTCATTGTTATGAAGATCAGCGTAAGTGGTACCAGGAAGAAAATCTTTATGCTTCATTCAAACACATCTCTCTTTCTCTCTCTCTTCCTGCCCCCCTGTTTTTCTGCTCTGACTGAAAGACAGAGCGCCAAGTGAATACGGGCGTTCACACTTTAGAGATTTTGCCACAGTTTTCATTAGTCAATGTAGTTGCTGTCAAACTTTAAACTGCTCAACACCCTGCTGCTGTCAGCTGTCTTTTCGGTAGAAAATCTCTGCGGCCCTCCTCCTCTCAATTCAACTCCTGCTCATCAAATCCAGGCCAAGTTCATTGTCAGCAGAAGTCCTCTCCTCTTCACATTCAGATCTTCAGCATTTTCTTCATCCCTTCATCACCACCACATGTGTCTAGAATCCAGCGGGGGGGTTTCTATACAACTACAGCTTCACCACCCCCTTTAAATACCATGCCACCATGATGGGGTCTAAACGCTTAAAAGACTTTTTCCACATTTCTGATGATTTGTTGTACACACTGAACATCATGAATTATTATTATTCACTCAGATGAATTATCTCCTGATTTAACCGTTTTTTCCCCCTGCAACTTTAATGTTTTGGCTCAAGTCATCAACATCCATGTTTGAAACAGCTTGCAAACACGGCAACCATATCAACTTCACAAGTCCTTAATCAGTCAAACATGTACAATATTTTTTGTTTGTTGTAGAGGTCTTATCCAAGTGACCAAAAAATGGGAGAAAATGAATTTGGCCAAATGAATAGACAAGTCAGATAATCATGTAAGTCATTGATCAAGCAAAAGAAGAAACATTTGCCTCAAGCTCCTCCAGCATGAGGAATTTTTTTTTCAGTGTCAGATCATTCTGAATTAAATATCTTGAGTTTTGATGGACTGTTGGAAAAAACAAGCTGCTTGCAGACATCACCTTCGGCTCTGGGACTTTATTTAGTAATTAATTAATTAATTCATTAATTATTAATGACGGCAAACATGTTGATTTTAAAAAAATATTTCATCATTGGCCTACATACAATCCCATCATGGGCGTTCAGGAATATTCATATCATAACACGGTCTTACTGTGCTGGAGCTAATCAGTGTATCATGTGTTTGTGTCGCCAAGCTGCATCAGATGCTTTGATTAACACTGAAAATAATGTATAAATAAACAGTATGTAGTAAATATGCCATCTGAGTGGCAAATATTTGACTTGAAAGTTTAGTATTAAAAAGTGAACATCCTTGTCCTGACTACAATGTAAAAACACAGTTAAAACCTGCAGAAAGCAACTATAGGCAACAATAGTCCAATGAAATGCCTGTCGAGATAAATCCAGTTCCGTGGAAAAGTGCTCTGTATTCAGAACTATTGTTATTTCTCCCCGTGATGGGCAAATAAGTGTTGCCCCTTAATTTGGTTCTGAATGGCAGAGACTGGCGACAAAGCAACACTACTCGTCCAAATAAAATCTCATGGCTCTACTTTCCGCGTGATTACACAATAACTCTGAGCTGACTGATTGTCTACCTCCAGAAAATGCTGCCAGCGTCGCTGAATAGAGAATTGTTGGACTGGTGCTGCCCGTTTCTATTCACAGCGGCCGCCACTGCAAAGGGGAGAGTGCTAATGGTGATGAATAGTAATGGCCAAAACCTCTTAGAATTAAGCTTGTGAAATACAAGAAGACCTATGCCGAATTCAACTGCTCAAGAGTTCACCCGTTTTTTTGTCAGTGTAACAAATGTCTAACTAAATGATTTTGTTTAGGTTGAAAAACAAACTCTGAATTCTAAAAAGAAAAACTACTTTGTCCTGTAAAAAAATAAATTGTAGTGGGATCTGAGGCAGCGGCTTTGCCTTTTCATTTCTGACTGGCCACAGACAACACCCATGTTACTGAAAACCAACATGAGCTAGGGAAGACAGAAATTTTGCCACATTATAAAACTCATAAATCAAAGAATTGTCTTCCTACACCATCAGGCACATGGACAAGGAAGATAAAACAAGTTCCCTGTTTTTTTTCTATTAGCTGCCCTTTCCCTTTACTCATTGTTCCTGCGCTGAATTACTGTCCATTCTCTTTCATCTCACTCTTCGCTCTTCCACATCTTCAGAAAGAAGGACTTCTAACAGCCCAAGAGTTATGGATTTACCAGTTGCACCTAATGGCTTATTGTCCCCCAGAGGAGAATAAAGAAATAATTTAGCATATAAAGCGAAGCAAAGGGCCTCATACTGTTAGATGATGCTCTGTGGACCAAGGACCAATGCTCTTTTGGCTGGAGATGAGAGACTTCATTAGAAATCAGCAGGGGAGGACTTTAACATAGCTTTACTCGTGCCCTCCGGGTTCCAGTAAATGTTATGTACCCCTACTATTTTACTGACAATACTGCTGGCAGAAGAAGTCCAAAATGGTTGAAGAGTGCCTCTTGAATGGCTGTTCCAGTCAAGGCAAAAACAATAAAAACAACACTTTATATTTGATTGCAATGAAGTGAGAGGTGTACAGTATGTCTCCAGGTAATGCTGGTTAACAAAACTACAGGAACTTACCTCAATACACAGGAATAGTACCCTACATCGTCCAACTCTGCTGGTCGAAACCATATGGCATCCTCCTCCTTGCTCATCCTTGTGCCATCAAAACTGATGGGTTCCTCGAAATCCCCGTGTCCTGCACTTTTGTACCACATAAGGCTAAGTCCTGCGCTCTGTGCATGGGTGTAGTTGGCCCGGATATATCCATAGAATAAAGCGCACTTAATCCGTACAGGTTCCCCCAGAAGCACCTTATATTTCAGGTAGTCCACTGACCAATCCGTGCAGCCTTCCACTGAAAAAAAAGAAAAAAGGGACAGAGAAAGGGAGAATTAAACAGGAGTTACCTGAAAAGGGGTTTAAACATTTTTTCAGCTCCAAGACCAGCAGAGGAGATTTGTAATGATGAAAAGCATATGTTGCAACCAAGACCACTTTCAATGCTGGCATTAGTCTGTCTGGCATGTGTTTTGCCAGGAATGCTTGTATCACAATCAATCAAGACACTCTTTTCCTCCATACATCACTGATTTTTACCATGTCACTTTTTTTAGGCTATCTGTACTTATACACACCGCTAACATACGAATTCCTAAGGGTTCCTGAATTAATTCACAGCCAATTTTAAAATGACAGACAAAGCAAGAATCCTTATAGTGTGTAAATATACTGGTTTTGTTTCATTACCACAATAACCCTTTGAATATTAAACCCAACATATCAACTGCTGCATTCCATCATTGTTCCCTTCCTGCCCCTGCCTTCACCTACAAACATGTACTGTATTTATATTTGACTCGTGTTACAATCGCATGCATAAATGGAGTCTCCTGGCAATAAACTGTGTACAAGCCACCATCAATATCGGCTTAAATGGTAGAGATGGCACTCATTTACATTTCACCTGAGAAAATTAGAAGCTGCTGTGAGTCTGCATTGATTTCCAAAAGCTATCAGACTAGCATCAGGCCTCAAATGCAAATGTCATATAAATAGAAAAAGTAGCTTGTTTTATATTGCGTAGCTGCACATGGCTAGACTGAGCAATAGGGGTCCGCCTGTTAAGACATCTAATAAAGCCCACCAACTGTCAGTCATAGGATTGAATAATACATGCATTATTCATGCCCAGCAGGCAAAGGGATGGCTTGGATTCTCAGACTTATTTTCCATCGTTGTGTGTACATAAGACTTCATTGTTGCCAAGTTATCGCTCACCAGTGAAAACTCACACACAATACCAAACTCCTGAGTAGCTGAGACTTTCACTCAATGAGTTGTGTAAAAATGACAGAAGTACAGTAAGCAACATCCTGTGTATCAAGCAAGCAACACATCTGGGTGTTTTTTTAAATAAAGGGGTTCACTCAGAAATGGGAAGAAAATCACTTCAGCTGTGACCTGTGAGCTGTGGCCTCACAAAGCAGGATTGGTGGTTTAGCTAGCTAACTGTGGGTTTAACTCAGGTTAACTTTCCTGTTTTAGGAACCGGGCACAATTTTAACTATGGTTAATCCCTATTGTAACGTATTCTGCTCTAATCTAATTTAATGCCTTTTAGGTTTCACACAATTACAGTCTGTTTTTAGTGGAAAATTAACAATATGAACTATATCTTATCAATCAAATTTAGCCATTTTTCAAATACAGATTATCTTCTGTCTGCTCTTTTAAGGAGTGGATCCACAACGAATCAAAAACAAGCTCTCTGCCTGCTTCATCTTCACCTTCCAGTTCCTGACATCCTCTTTTCCCTCTCTCCACCTTGCTGCCTCACTCTTCCTTTAAAAACAGCTGGCAAGCACAGCTGCCACAGACTCAACAGGCTTCACTAATTGAGCCTCTATAAATGTTTTATTTACCAAAGAGGCAACTCGGCGGCCAATCAGCGAGGTGTGCTGGTGTGCTGCAGTTGTTGGGGGTAACCTGGGGAGAGGTGTTGGGGTCTTGATTTAACCATACTGATTAATAATATTGTATTGGTAATGTAAGGGTCATGCTCAGAATACTGTTGGGTGCTTTAAAAGCTGGAGGAAAGATGAAAAAAATGAAAAGGGTACACTCTAAATCACTTGAACAGTAAAAAGTGAGGAAGACATGTCACATCGAGATACTTCCAGAGCAGCTGCAACAGAGTTTAATATCAAAAGATCCATCAGTTACCAAAAACTTGCAGGACCAGATTTTAGAGACTATCTATCAAAGAGCTGTAGCAGTCAATCGACAAAAATAGTGGGGAGAAATTCATCACTGAGGTAGGCATACAAATCTTTCCGCTAAATAAAGCCTCAATCCACCAGAATGCAACAACATGACATAGTGGTTTTGTTGCTGATGTTTCTTTCCAACACTGTGAAAGTATGCATGACTAACATCAGTTGTGAGTGTGTGCATGTATGTAAATAGGTGTGTGACAGGAAGAGGAGGTGATTGGTTTACCAGCTACTGTCTCCCGTAGGTGATTGGCTCCCTTCGCTGGCTCTTGATATATAAAAAGGGGGCAAGATGGCATCACCACTGTGTAGGGGGAACACTCCTGTCCCAGTTAGCCACACATATCTGTTTCCTTTGTGATATATTCATTACCTTCCGAGTTAGAATAGTTTTATTCACTCTGAAGTTAAATTAAGCTCTCCAAAGGTAAATAAATTCAATCATCACCATATTCAGCTATCTGTTTCTGTGGCTGCTTGTGACCTGGGGAAGATGACGATTTCTCATGTTATGTCTCAGCCAACCCTACACAGTGAGTAACAGATGGAAGTAAAGGTCATGCACATTTTCCCAGGTAGAAAAATGCCCT
Organism: Lepomis macrochirus; assembly: GCA_024633595.2. Lineage (NCBI taxonomy): Eukaryota > Metazoa > Chordata > Actinopteri > Centrarchiformes > Centrarchidae > Lepomis > Lepomis macrochirus. The sequence goes on from JALXJV020000025.1 coordinate 9,067,783, forward strand.
GTTGTTGCTTCTACAGAACTCGAGGGCCCCTGAAAGCACTTGAAATGATAATGACCTTTACAGTGGCCTTGCATTTGCCTTGATCTGGAGGCCCTTTCTTAAAGACTATCACAGTGTGTCAAAATCTAGTTTCATTTTTTGCTTACGTGTTTAATATTTTTAAATATATTTATGTTTAATCAAATTACCACACAGCAAATGCGGGGCCAGGTAGTATAGAGGGTATGTGCATGATGTCACAGAACGCAGTTACGCTCACTGAGTGGCAGAAAGACGAGCAGCAGTGTTAGCTTGAATCAGCTAAAACACAAACAACAGTAAAATGGGAAAGAGCTGGACCACTGGTTCTTTGGTAAGCAGTTAGGATCTGTCGAGTCCGACTGCCTTTAATTTGAGCAAATAATCAAAAATAATCACTTGTTTTACTCCTGGTTTGCTAAATGCAGCCATGGCAACAAATGTTTTGCCACTCAGTCCAGCATGTTCCGGAAGTGGAAGTGACATCAACGCATACCCTGTATTCCAGCAAACAAAACAGTTACAGAGAGTGGGAAGAAACATTGGTCATGTTTGGCCCCTTCAGGGTTTAATCCACCCATGCCCTGGCCAAAGCTCCAAAACCTAAAGACTATACACTCAGCAAAGTCTTACATTTTCCAAGCTAAACCCAGCAAATGTTTTGTCACTTTTCCTTGATAAATGATATATGTTTTCTTGAGGTGGTTTAAAGGCTTGCAGAAAATGTAAGAAACCAGTTTAGCCGATGAAACAATTTAGAGATATATTCATATATCATAAAATGCAGCACTTTATCATAAAACTGGTCCTGGAATTCACTTAATACCAAAGAGTAAAAATAATAAATGAATGAATGCATTGAATTTGCCATTAGCCTAGTAATTTCACTGTTGGGCAAATTTAACAGCTCTTTTTACCTGAGAGTGAGAACACTGCATTTAGATGCAACACTTTGACATCACCCTTGGAACCTCTTTTAGATTTCTTCAATTAAGTGGGTCCTACCAGGAGCAAGACAATGAAAAAACCCACCTAAATTGTACAAAGATTGAATAACTAGAAACAAAATTCAGCAAATAAAAGTGCTGTAGAGTGCTGGTGCTGCGAGCTACCCAACACCACAATCCTTTCATTGTGATTACGTCTAACTGTTGCTATGGCAACAAAGGGTCTACCCTCGCTTATCAAGAACTTGCTAATTAGTTTGTGGATGATAATAACTTGAAGGCTTGAGGTAGGACAACCACAGCCAAGATGGTTTCACTTCTAATCATGTGTCCTAATTGAGACTCTGAAGTGTTTTACTCTCACAACTAATAAAAACAGCAGGGGGGGTGTAAAAGGTCATATAAGCAGGCAGCGGCTCAAACAGAGAACAAGATTAGTTGGGAAATTGTACTGCTAAACTTTCTGACAAGTTTCTTAGCGGTACATACACACAAAACATATGGTTTTCGTCTGAGAGTTTATGGCGCAGTGATTTTCTCACTGGTACTTTACATTACATGACCAGGAGTGATACTAGTCATGTAATGGACAAACATGGACAGTAACAAGGTAAATGAATTACTGAATTACTGCACTTAAAAAGCAACTTAACGCCACATTCCAAGTAGGTGTCTGTAATATGTATTTGTAATATCTCATGGCATTGATATTGTCCAAGTAGAGATATACAGAGTACAGATGTTTGCTAATACAGTACAGTACATTATATTATGCAAAATACTACAAATGTAACTAAATAGCTGGTTTAGTAAAACGTAACACAACAATATACTTAAATGTGGATATTATAATAATTGGATAAAATTAAATTATATACATATTAGCATGCATCTGATAAAAGGACAAATTAAAACATTAAAGTGATAAAAAGTGAAATGCTTGATTACTACTTAAAACATCTTTTCAACAGTGAAATTACTGTCAGATAAAAGATGCTTTTTAAACCACCCTAAGGCATTCGATTACTGCACAGGGTTTTGAATTTATCCCCAGTTTAACTGAAAAGAAAAAACAAAAGCATCAAAAATTCAAAATTAATTTCCCTTTAAGGGTGAACACCAGCCCAACTGTTTCAAAGAGCTTGCTGTATTTATCTCCAATGCCGCCACGAGGTGCTTGCCAGCGCCAGTAACTGTTATCTTCCACCTATCCTCAAATTGCCCGTTTCAGACTTTTGACAGAGGGTTATCGTTCATTTCAGTAAGTGAGGGTGGGGATTCTGCATAATCTGTTGGCAGGAAACAAACATGGTACAAAGCCTAATTGAACTCGATTAACATTTCCCTGCTCACCAGATTTCCATTCTGCTGGATCACAATTGGTAGGGGAATTGGCCAATCTGCTGAGAGATAATAACAACTCCGGCAGCTCTTCAGAGACTGGCACCATCAAGCATAAGCAGCGTTTGTGGCTGCGCTACCCATGACCCATACTTAAAAAGGGGTAATTCCTCAGTTGCTGTCCCTGAGTGTGTCAGGGGTCCAACAATTCTGTTTGTCAGCTGGAAAAATGGTAACTGGTAACTGTCAGCTGCCACGTTTTGCCAAATGATCACAGAACAAATGTTTGCACGTCACTCTGCATGGAAACCGGGATTTAATAGAGACACATTTACTGACACAACATCGAAATGGGGTCTCCTAGCCATATCCCGATTTAACCACGCCATTAAACAAGGCAAGGTCGTTTGTCAGGCCTGCCTTGTTTTTATGTTTGTCATGTTTGTCTCATTTGTCTAACTGTGTAAGACTGGGGCCCCATTTATAACAAAAGGTCCTTTTCCTCATGTCTTATGCTTGTGACCAGAACCAAATCCAAGAATGTGATTTATATGAGGATAAAAGGGGAAAAAAGAGAAAACAAGCAAAAAAACCTGGTTACCAGTTAACAAAGGTAATTGGCAGCGTACGTGCACATTTTTATATTAAAATGTATTTGTAAAAATCATCATCCAAAGTTCAAATGCAAATACAGACCACAGCATAGATTAAAATCAAGGTTAAGTCAAATAAGACTTTTACAAAGAAGGTCTTTTGAGTCTTAAAGCTAATTATACTTTCAAATACCATATACCATTATTAAAAGCATTTCCTCTCACTGATTCACAATTTTGGTTTATTTGACCCTCACTCTTAAAAGGATCCCATTGGAAATCAGCCTCAAGCCATTCTCCTTATCCTCTGAAGTTGTTTTTCTGAATTTAAAATGCATTAAAATCTGTATGGCTTTATAGTAACCAGTAATCCTATTTTAGTGGAGCTTCTTCATGTTGGATATACAGGGTAGGGTGTGTAATCTAATATATTTGCGACATAAATCTTGTGTGCAACCACCTGCTGAAACAATGTAACATACATGCGACCAGGACGCTAGTAAACATGCACAACCCCCACCACCCCCCTAGTTTAAAGGGCACCACAATAAAGCTAAACAAATGTTATGTCATCGTGTTTCTGCTACAGTTTACTGTCACTTGAGAACGAGCCCGTGCACCTCATGGAGAAGAGGTGATCAGCTCATAAATTGGGTTACAGGTCTGCTCAGGGGTAATCGTATGCAGATTGAGTCAGGTCACCACGGAGACTCACACAAAGTGTCTGTAAGCACTCAAGGAGATGGTTCACTACCATTTTTCTCCATAAAAGCTCTGGTGTAATTCAATCAGAAAGACGTGCATACATTAGGCCTAGGCTGATTGGAGAAACACACAAGCATGCGTATACACATCTACACACACACACACACACACACACAATCAATGAGGTGACGCGACATCAACCTTTACTTGCCCTCGTGAAGTGTAGTGTCTAAGCTGGCCTGGCTCCAGGGTCCCTAAAGGAACTTATCAACTTCACAGCCACTTTTGCCAGGGGAGGGAGGCAAGGGAGGAGAGAGACGTCTCCAAATCTTGACCTGCCATTTTCCACCTTGTGAAAACGCTGTCGCAGCAGAGTGGGTCTCAATTAAGAGGAATATAGCTCTGATGTGTGGGAAAGGTAACCTCTCGGCTGCCGGTGTGCAGGAGGAGATTACCTGCATGATTGAAGTACCTCCAGCAGGTTGAAAAAGAGAATGAGTCATCAGCCAATAAAGCAATCAGCCACAGCCCTCTGCATGTGAGAGACGCATACACACACACACACACACACATCATAGGACCTCTGGAACAATAAGCAAAACTCAGGCCTGGTGTTTCAACAGAAAATAATCAACTTTAAAAATTGTAGTCGGGAAATTAAGGGACATATTCTATTTGTGTAATGGGACTGCAACAATAAGAAACTACAAACGCTATACTGACCAGAGTTATGGGCCATATAATGGCATGAAAGAAAATCTACTCACTCCTGGGTGTGAACAGTGGTCTGTAAATATATAACAGAGAGGCAGTGGAGAATGTAAAGGAGGTGTCCAACATTTTGGGAAATATGCTTTTTCGCTCTCTTTCCAAGATTGAGATAATACAATCGACATAAACATAAACCAAAATCTCCAAATATATTTTTACATTCTATTCATGCATGTGATAAAAAACAATGTTTAAATAATTAAGCTTTAGAGGTGTGGGTAGGTAATATTTCTACTCTGGACAGAGCCAGGCAAGCTGTTTCCCCTTACTTCCTGTCTTTATGCTTTATGCTATTTAACTATAACCAGAATCCTTAGTTAAAGGGAAAAATATATTTTCCAACATAGGTTTTTGTTTTTTAACTCATTAGCAACACGGTAATAGTGTTCAAAACAAGTTCAAGTTCAAAACAAACCTCAGTTTAGTCATTTATGTGGAAGACAACAACAAAGATAGCCTGTTACATATAACGATAGCCTAAACTTTAACTGACATCCTTCACTTTATAATGACTAACTTACTGGCTTATCTTGGACTTCCCTTACATACTGCATTGGTGTTCACTCAGTTTTTCAGTGAAACTAGTGATTATTAGCAACCAGATTCGCCCTTTGGGAAGAAAGCGAATGAGTGTATTATCCAAAATATCAAACTATTCCTTTAAATTCAAAGGTAGCCTATATTTGCATAATTTTGTCTTGTTTTCAGAAATTACAATAAAACGAATGATTTAATGCAGATGAAAAGATTGATATTTTTGCAGGGTGACGCCAGCTGCCCAGCTTATTTCATGATTGCAGTGACATTTACCTCCCATCCTCCTACCCGTTCCTCACAAGCAGATAAAACAGCTCTATCTCTCCTCGTCTCGCCTCCACTTTACTCTCATGACACTTCATCTTCATTTGTCGTTTGTCTCTCTTTCCCCAACTCCCTCTCTTCCTTGACAGCCAACGGGGCTGTCATTTATATGCAAATACTCATATGTGAAAAACACCCCCCCCCCCAAATAAACTGTTCTTCCTAGCACAAAATAAACATTGCCCACAATCTTGCAGGCTTCCCACTTCTATATCAGATTCAGTTCCCCTGATTGGACACGGCCTCCAGAGAGAGCAGTGCCTGCTGTCTCCAATCACGGGTTAAATGCTGACGGGGACAGGGAGCACAGAGAGAGGTAACTGATGGGAAAGGGGACGAGGCCGACTTCACCAGGTTGGACCCTTGCAGGGAAGAGAATAAGGAAAGGGGTGCAGGGGAAAATGAACACACACACACACACACACACAGAGGAAGGCAAAGTTTGGGAGAGTAGAAGCTGAACAGATACAAATCATCCATTTTACTTTTTTCTTTAAATCAATTTGACAATCAATTTTAGCATACCATAAATATTTTTCGATCTTGACTTCAGATGCTTACACACTTATTTAAAGTTATTTTCTGTAGCATTGCAAGAGCCAATTTATTTCAAAATTTCAGTGAAGTGGGTTTTCTAGCTTGGAATTCTGGTGACATTTGTGGTTGAAACTACGGCAATCATCACCGGATTTCACTTAAAATGTCAAAAACAAGACCCCCTGTTTTGTCTTTGCACATAACGCAACAGAAGAGGACATGATTCTTTTTGGACATTCTTTTCTTTCAAATGGTTTGTGACTCTTCATGCTTTTACTCAATGTCTGCTATGTATTTCATATGCAGATTTCAGCAAATACGGTGATAAGTGGGTGGCTACTTCTGTGCTGTTTATGCACTTTACATAGCACCTGTCAGTCAAACAGTGTGTCAAATTCTGGGATGTCTTTGTCCTTTATGTTTCTGAGGATAGCCCTCTTTGTCCAGCTACAGTGACTATTAAGTGCTAATGCCAATTAGCCAAATGCATTGTTAATTTAAAAACATAAATGTCAAAGACATGAGAGAAGACTATTTAATGGGAAGGACCTTCTAGACATCACATATTTAAAACAGGAATGGACCAAGCTTTCATCGTCTGAATCCCTGTTATATAAACTGGCAATATAATACAACACATTATACATAAAACAACCTCTAAATATAACTGGCAAACAAGTGTAGCCTATAAATGGCTCCCTTATTCTAGTTCATCCAGTGCATTATTAGGATGCAGAATACTAAGTAAACTCCTAACCTGCATATGAAGTAGAACTGCATTGAAACAGAAGCACATTTCTCTTCAAAGCAGTATGTAAATCAGCCTGTTTAACTCCATATAGGTGATTAGGCCTGTTTTCCCTTTCATACTCAATAGCGCTCATATCAAATTTGTCATCCAACATTCAGCTACGTCCAAATCTGACAAAGTGTCTCATCATCCCATCAGATCATCTTAGTGTGAGAATCTGTGATGACTTCTACTCTGACTTTAAAGGGTTGATTATGTCTCCCAAACAGCATTTTGATTCTCCTGAGCAATCAAACTATGAAAACTGACTTGTATCCATATGTTTGCTCTCAGTTCGTGCCTATTTCACCGGGCACATTTGACAAGGAGCAGATGTAAAAGTGATCCTGTTATGGCTGTGGTGTCTCCTCCAGAGAGAGCACTATATAATCAGAAAATCATCCTTCTGTTCCCCACGGCGCCAGTAATCCTCTCATCTAACAAACAGCCTTGGGAGGCGTCGAGACACACGACATAAACAATACTGACTCCTGAAAAAATACCAGAGTGCTGCATTGCAGACATGACTGCGCACATAGGACAAGAGTGTGGATAAGACATTTTTTCCTCCACACACTCTCACCCACCCACACAGGTACAAAATACACAACGAGAACACACACACACGGAGAACGGGCCACACAATCCGCGCTGCCTCCGCTGGCAGCTCTGTCAGCCTGTTATTCTGTGCTGTATCATGGTGGTGTGGGTGCGCTAAGCCGGTGACTCAGACCCTCGCCGGTCCACTACAGACACCGACACACCATTTGGGCGTTGTGCTCCGATGCCCCCGCGAAATGAGCGTTGGTGAAAATAGAGCGTGCCCAGATGGATAGAGAGCCTTGTCACATCAGCCTCTGTGCCAGTCGTCTGTGAAATCATAAGATGGCAAGAATATGTAACAAAGCAAGCAGCGGGCGCCGTCCTGATGGGCGCTGGTGTCAGCTCTCATACGTCAACTCTGACCTTATTTTTTGTCTCTCATTTTTTTCCCACACTGTTAACTACCAGAGCATCATTGCTATCTCTTTTTTTTGTCTTTGTACTCTCTCTCCCCTCCACTGTCTGTCTGTTTTACCCTTCCTCTGTCTCCAAGCTATTCAATTCTTGTACAGAACAGTGGGAGGGTGAGGGGAGATTGTGCCGGCGGTTCAAAGAGAGAGGAAGAGAATTATGATGGAGAAATGATTCAAGCTGCAGATCAGCAAGGACAGTAAGGTCCCCATGAGCCATTCAAGTAAGGGCGTCCGTACTGTAAATCACTTCGCCATTGGCAATCAGCAATAATACAGCAAGAGCGAACGGTGACTCGGTTTCTTCATATATGTCTTCAAGGTTGAGTATGTTTAGAAAAAAAAGAATTTCAGGAAAACTGAAAAGTGGTTCAGAGGTGAGGCAGCTGCAGAGTGAACCATTGCTGCCAGGCACAAACGATCTGCAAATTTGCAGGCACATACAAACTTAGATTTGATATGCACAATAAAGTACACATACACAGTATAGTCACACGCTCATGCAGGCAGCCAGAGATCCAGGGAAACCTAGTGGCCTGGAACAAAAGTTGAGCCAGAGCTTCCCATTAGATGACATTACTGTCAAACACTGGAACAAAAACTACCTGCTGTACACTGATTACCAACCTACCTCCCGCTACAATTCAATTACAAACTAGATAATATGATGCACTGCACTCATTCACTGTGACAGTGTTCAGCCAGTGACATAGGGAAGTGAGGACAGCTGGCTGAGATGCTTCCCGAAAATGCCAATGCCTGTCTTTTTATTATTTCTGCACCAGAGGTAGTATGTTTGGCTTTGTCTTGCCGGCATGTCCATTGCTCTGATAGAATTTCTTTTAGGATAGGACAGCACGGTCTCATAGCCCCAGAGGGTGAGAAGCAAGATTTCCACCTTAAAAGGATGTCACAGGTAACAAACAAGGTACTAAAATCTAAAACTAAAATCTTTTGCTTGTTTGTTGCTCCAATTAAAAAAGTTTGTAGAACGTTTCACATCATTCATCAGATCAGAGCATCATAAAATGAACCAAAGCTGCGATTAATAAATAAACAGCTAGGGTTGAATTTAGTCATCGTTGACAGCATTGCAGCATGTTGCCTACAAAGCGTCTGATCTTGCTCAATAAATCCATCACATAGAAGTTAGTACTGAGTGACAAACTGTAAAACTAAATTTAGACCAGTACTTTAATCTCATTCCAATTAAAATTATTAAATGCATGTTGACAGTTTAAATGAAGGTGTTCATATTGACTAACTGTGTTTTGACACTCAACAAATGAATTGGCTTTATTTAGCACTGTAAACAAGTGAAGTTTATATGAAGTTAGCATGAAGTTTCCTTCATACTAACTATTGCGGATTGCAACATTAAACGCATGCGTCAGGTACTCCAAGGAACACAAATCGAATTGTTTGCAGGTGGGAAGCTGGATAGGAAAAACCTTGTAGCTAAACTTGCGACTCCTACTGGCTGATACAGGGTGCCTTTATGGTGGTGTATGAAATCTGAAAATGTCTGGTTATGCCCAGAGGAAAATAAACATTGGGGCTAGTTGTGTAGACCAATATAGCTCTCTGTTCCCTCCCAAGGGCAAGACAGGGAGTTATCAATGATAAGGGCAGCAGCGTGAGGGGAACTGTTCATTCCAAATCAGGGGATCTAAGGGACAAACGCAGAACACTAACTGATGGAGAATAAAGGCCATTAGCAGACATTCACACACTCTGCCACCAGTCAGTCATTTCCAATTTTCTCTCCAGACTGAAGATGACTACCAATCTCAAACGAGCCTTTTTAAAACTATTTTACCTTTGGGAGGAGATTCTCCTGACATTACAACTCCAATTATAGTGCCGGCCGTGGAAGAAAGCAGGTCTGCAAATCACACATTAGCTTATTCATACTGTAAATTCAGAAAGGCAAGTGAGTCATTTATTGTACCAGTCAAGCTGCCAGCCTGCAGATAATGAATTATTTAAAGATGGCCTCAATGTAAACTGCTCCAAAATCTCTCCAAAACAATCTGAGAGTAACCAACCTAAAGCAAGTACCAGAATAGACAATTTTCCCTTTGTAAAAACAGAAATAATGCAAATTCTAAATGAATAATATTAAAACACTGCAAATAGGCAGTGCTTGTATTTAGGTCAGAAACACTTTCAACTATGAAACTAATTAAATAAGAGATGATGGTCATTTTGAGCTAGTTCTTAGTTATATAACTATGCAGGCACACTTTAAGCCACACACACACACACACACACACACACACACACGCACACACGCACACACGCACACACGCACAGCTATACGTTCCACTCAGTACACACAAAAAACAACTCCCTCGACACAAACTGCAATTCCCTTATCCCTCAGCCAACCGGCTGATAACAAGTAGTTCATTTTACTGATTCAAAATAAGCCATCCTATTCTGCTCCAATTAGAAGCTTAGTAAGAATTCCATTACCATGTGCTGCACCCCATCTTCCCCCTCCAAAGGCACCCATAGTTCACGGATGGAGAGTTTAGGTGGGGGGTGGGGTTGGGGGGTAGTTGTGGGTGCTGAGGTGCATAACAGTATAAAAAATGTATTCATAAACAGTGTCAGCAAATTAGAACCTTAATGCAAATTGAATTTACAATAAATCCACCTGGAGCTGCCACCTGGAGCTGCTATAGAAGAAAAAAAAACGGCGAGGAAGAGGCAGAAAAGGGAAGGGGAAAAAAACTAAGAAAATGAAAATGGAGATCCTGGCACTATGAGAATACATTTGCATATACATAATTAATTAAACCAGGGTTCACTGCTTTAGATGGATGACCGTCTGAGGGGGAATCGGAGAGCTACTGTAAGTAGAACAGGAATAAAAAGGTTAAAGAAGAGGTGATTCTTATTTCAGGGAAGAAAATTTTAACCTAGATTTAACTCACTGACTCATCAATGTTGGTGTTTATACATGTATACTGAATTATATGTTCTGTTTGTTTGTATGACCCCCCCCCAAAAAAAAAATAGATGAATGCCAATTAGCGCCTCTCACTCAGCTTGACAACAGCAAAACAAAACTCAAAAATAATCTACAGCCCCTCCAGTGAAAGACTCAGTGGGCTTGTTAGCGAGAATCGCAGGTTCGGCAAAGTAACAATGGGGTAATCCAATATAAACAAACTATCCACAGAGGTGGTTGAGTACACTAAATTAATGCAATTGTTCCACGGCTGTTCAGACTGGCTCTCTCTCATTTGGTAAGTGCTCCCACTGCAGCCGCTGAATGTGGGCAAGCAGAGAAGTGGGGCCTTTGAAGGTGTCACCAGAAAAACAAGTTATTTTTTTCTGCATTTCCTCCCAAACATCCTGGTCTAGATTTTTTTTTTTTTTTTTTGCGGCAGGAAAAGATTGTGGTGTTTGGGAGTTGGCGAAGACTATGAGTCTGTAACTCCTCCCAAAAAGACTTCTAAAATTCATTCCTGCGGTTTGCTTTAGAAGTAAACGTCAAAACAGGCGATACAGCAGCCAACATGAATGTGATGAGTTATTGGATGCAAGTGATTTTTTTTTACATTTGAAGCCCTTTGAGCACATCCGGATCTGACAAAAAGTCAAATTTTTTAACGTGACAAGAAAGCAATCGTAGAAAGCGTTACAGCATCAAGTCATTCTCGAACATTCTATGATCTAAACATCACAGGTATCACAAACTGTATAATAAATATGTTGAATTATGGCAGCTCTGCAAAAGCTGTAAGAAAGGCCTCCCTTCAAGTGCAAAATCATTTAAATAAAGGTAGATCAGTGTAGTTAAGAATGCCATTATGAAATAAGTAATATGATGACTTAATACAGACAAATTATGAAGCTAAAACTGTGAAACAATTCAATTCTAAATCTTATTATTATGAAACATTATTTCATACTTCTTTTCACAACAAAGTCAGTACAGGTAATTTTTTTTCCTGCAGACTTAAATATCAAAACGTCCTTTTATCAAAATCCATTTACTTCACAAGGCCATTTTTCCCAACATGTTTAATTTCGTAATGCCACTTGCAATATCTGTCAGTCAAGACAAACAAGGAAGATCAGGTTTATTTTTAGTTTTAAGAAAATCTGCTTTCATTGCATTGAATCCTGTTACCTAAGAAAGTACAGGCCTTCAAAGAGAAAGACTGACCAATAGTGACAAAGCTGTTTTGGCATTAGAAATAGATACAAGATGGTTGCATCAACATCCTATGACCTTACTGTAGAACGAACATACATCTCTACAAACTGCTACTAATAAAGTAATGTTTTCAAAGACAGAACATTGAAAGGATTGTACCTGGACCTGCACAACCTTCCCTTTCTCTTCCAGGCTCTTCAACAGATAACGCTGAAAAGGGCTGAAGGTCGGAGTAAAACAACTCCAACTACAGTGTATCTGTGCAGAGGCTGCACTGGATAAAAAGCAGTGGCTCTGATATTGATCAAATGCTAAGGCCGGTGCTCCAGTATATCAATCAAACCAAACCAGCCCTGCTGTTAAGCCATCAATAGTAAAGTATGCCTACCTGGATAGCAACTTCAACACATTTGAGTCTTTTTTAATATCACTGGCAAAATGAAGAGTTTTTTTCCCCTTTTTTAATCTGCCTCTGTCTCATTCATCCTCCCTTGGCTGTCCCTCCACCAGTAATCAAGAAAAATCAAGGAGGCAGTGCCCTTGGTTGGACTTTTGACAAAAACACATGATAAAGACTTTAGGCTGTAAGAGAGCTACAAAAAAACCTAATTCCCCGGCTGAGATGAAGAGGATGTCATAAAGAAATTAAATTAGATTTTTCTTGCCATTAAAAGGCTAAAGAAGCCTGATGTGATGAAAAAAGGCAGTCATTGTTAGACTTTGACAAAACGTCAGGCTAGTACCTGCTCAAAGGTTTGACAGAGAAACTAATTAATTCATAAACTGCACTAATGTTAATTTATTGTCTTTAATTAAAAATTGATCTGTGCTGCATGATGAGAAACTTTAACTCTGTTAGCAGAAAGGCACTTTCACAAACAACTGACAAACAGTATTTTACGTATTCATATAATCAGAAACTTTTGGACTTTAAAGGATTGAAAACCCAATCAGGTTTCTTACAAAAGCTGTCACTGTTAGATCACTTCAGATGCCAGTCACACCTTCATCATTCCTGTTTCCTGTCAGTCTATTTGAGTTTAAAGTCATTGCAAATGAGATATGGTAGCCAAGTTGTCATCCCCGTTTTCCCTCTGCAGAGAAAATTACAAAATGAAGTGCAGCGTCAGTATTTTAAGGAGGACACTGTCTTCTTTTTTGTCACTGTGTTAGAAAGTTACATACCAGTGTCACATTTGTCTGAAAGCAACCTCTATTTTTCTATGATGTATATGGAGTAACATTGTGGAATAGTGTGTAAAAAGACTGTTTCAACCAATAAATTCTTAGTTGCCGCTTCAGTGTCGTCTAGTAAGACGCATGGCTGATGTTTAGTAGCTAACCCTGACCTCTGACCACTCTTTGCAGGGAAGGGAAACCACAGTGCTTAAGGAATAAGGCAAGTGGAACAATAAATATCAAAGTTTGTTTTTTGACAAAAGACCTCTGTCGTTTGTCACTCCTCTTCTCCTATCTCTCTCTGTCACTGCCATCTTGCTCGGATGCACGTTATCTAATAAAGCCGAAATGCCATAAAAATAACCTTAAAAACCCTTCAGCCTGCCAAATTCTGACACCGGCCCAATTCAGATGCCATCATAAATTCTGAAGTCTGTGATTCTTTTATAGACAGCATGGGAAGAGGTGAGCTAAATGGATGAGAGAGATGGGTGCCAGTAATGTATGAAAGGGGGCAAGTAAAGGGGGAGGGAGGAGAGGAAAGACACAAATGCAGAGCGAGAGAGAGAGACAGATAGAGCTAGACAGGGAGAGAGAGTGTGTGTGTAGAGGGGGATAGAAAGAGACAGACGAACACACACTCAAAGACAGGCTGAGAGCCCATCTCCTAACTGCGTGCATATTAATGCAGCACTGCGGAAATCCAGCCAGCCAGGCAGCAGCCAAGGTCACCAGAGATTACCAGGACCATGACTAAACAGGCTGGCCAACGATTACAGAGGGCGCACTCCTCTCCTCTTCCCATCAGCCTTACCATCCAGCCCCTCAACCCCACTCACCACCCTCACCCCGCGTCCGTCCAAGTCCAGGCTCAGTCTGATGGGTGATCGCTAATAAACCAACAAGTCACCTCTTTCTCAGTGATCCGCAAGAGTGGGAGGCGGGCTGAATACATGAATTTTGATCAGGCTGCACATGATACAGGGGTTGTGATGATGCAACAAGACAGAGTTTCTTGCCTCTTCTTCAGTCTACCCCCCCCGATTCCTCTTCCCGGCAGTGTGGGTGGGGATGATAGAAAGGAAGGAGGGAAGAAGTCAGAGGGTGGTGGTGGTGGTGGTTGCTGTCAATTGATTACTTTAGCGACCAATGGCAGATAACACCCGCAACCCCCACTCCATTACCTCCATTAAACATCATTAATGAGCTATTTTAGGCCAACGCATTCCATTAGTGCTTGCAGTGCCCGCTCATCCGAGGAAGCAGGTTAGGATAGTACACACATAGTTATCATAAACCATTGTGGGGAAGAAGTGCTGGCAACAGACGGTGGTCACACGCCATATGTGAGCTTTCAGAGAGGCTCTGAGATTGAAGACACAGGACCATAAACTCCTCAAAAACCCAATCTGCTCACACTGTACTGTGATTAGAGGGGTGCTACAAAAAAAAGCTAAATGTGCACACACACACGCGCACACATCCAGATTTTCTTTCATCGTCGGTGCACGACTCCTTTTCGATTAACAACCAAAGTTTCCTGTAGAGCCTCAATATATGGCTCCTTGCTGAGCGACTACAACACAATCGATTCTACACTTTGATGATCTTCTAATGAAAGCAGTAAACATGCAGATTAGAGACTGTCAGTGGCCTTTCTAAAGGTCATTCCTCCTCCCACTTTATCTACTATCCACTATTTAGGAAGCCATCAACAATAATAGATCCCAAGAGAAATAGTACCATCTGTAAAAGTAGCAGAAAACTCATTTTTGGCATATTTATCTTGTTAATGTTATCTTGAAACCAAAATAAAACTATGTCAAACTAATGACTGTTCATATAGGTACTGAATATGCCAATTGGAATAGTAATCTTTCTGTGCCAGAGTCAGAAAAACCCATGTAAAATAGCAACAGGATGCAGCATTTGGTTGAAACTGAAAATGACATCGGCTGGTATGAATGCATGGTTTGTGCAAACCAAAGATCAGCTGACATGACGGATGTCTGAGTAAAATAAAGTATCAACTCAACGAGTGGAAAGTGACTACATTATATAATAGTAGATGCCCCCTGTGACAAGGGAAGCAATTAATAATTGGCAAACCATTTAATAATGGTTTGCCAAATTGCTGTGCAGGGTTGAACTTTGTGTGGCTTCTTACAACCTTCAGGGATTGATTTGTTACTTCTGTGACCACTGTGTAACCCAGTGGCCAGGTGTTAGACTTTCAGGTCAAGAAGTCAGTTTCTGTTGGGGAAGATTTTTAGTGCGTTAGATGACAGTTTGACTGACTTTAAATTTAGCAACACACCATTTTTTCTCAAATAAGTTTCCCACAAGAGAGCGATAACTCTAATGAGGTCCTGCAGTACATTTCAATTTCATTTCTTATCCTATGAACCTTGTAAACAGCTTCTCAGATCAACACATTGACAAGCAGAGCCGGCGGTAATGGCTTCTCTTTTTTTTTATTGGAATTAATCTGTCTTCCAGAATGTGCGGGGAGATAATTAACTGGCACTTTCATCTTCATTTTAACTGGCATGTTCATTAACGTATTTGCCGTATCCGGTTAGAAAGAAGACCTAATGTTTCAGTTAATGAAAATAAACAAATAAATAACTTGGACCCGAGGCAATCAAGTTGAGGCAAGGTTTTGGCAGGGTGACAGGTATCAAGGTGAGCAGAGCCCGCTTCATTACCTGGAACAGGGCAATCATGTAAGGATCATGGGGCCGGCACGGACATAATGATCATGATAATGTCAGCTGGCGAAAAGTAAACTAAACAGGTCCCTAAGGTGCGGCTATCACCACTGTATCAAATGCTGTCTGTTCTACTTCCTGTACATTTTGACAAGGAATGACAATCATAAAATTATTGCTTTCTACAGCATTATTTCCAGTGGTTACTGCAGTGACACTGTGCAGTTCACCGTGTCTCAGCAAACAAAAACACAACATTTCAGGAAAACTGAAACGCCATTTTCACATTACATATTCCTGAGATTTACAACCCATGAGGAAAAGACAAGACTCTTGGGCACTGAAATACACCTCAAACTGACTCTGCTTCATACCTCGTCAGATGACTTATCTACCCTCGATGCTTGCCCAAAACCCAATATTGGGTAATGGAGCCCAGCTGTCAAAGATGCTTAATCTTTCTGTCAAGAAGGTGGATATATTCTAAGAAGGGAGAACACATTTCCCTATCTATTCCCTGAGTAGCTTCTACATCTCTGCTCAGGCAGTCTGAACAGTATCTGAAATATCATATTAAAATAATAAGGATGCAGGTAGTCAGGACAGATAGCGAGGCAGAATTTTGAAAAACAGCAGAATACAGCTTGAGTGTTGTTTCATTTCTTTACTGATTTAAATAAAAATATACAATTTACAATTACATTTTTTTCTTTTCAGTTTATACTGACATACTTCCTATACTGTCTACTTCCTGATTATGATCACAGTTTTTTTAGTATGTCCCTCCTAAGTCCCCTTAGAACATAAACAGCAGAAACTGCAGATTTGTCTGTATACTGCAAATAATATTTTAAACCAGATCAGATCTTGAAAGATAATTTTTGCTTAATTGCCATTTTTTACCTTTTTGAGGTAAAAAAGCCATATATATGATCTATTATAAACGTGCAAGACAAACAATAACTGTTTTATTCTTTTCATTCTTTTAATGTTTAATTTTCAGTATAATGATAGCAATATTGAATAAATGTTTTACTGTCAGCAAACCTTCGTACACTGTTCCTGACACACAGCTCTGAGCCCATTGCATGCATTTGTTGGGGACTATTTTCAGCTGTGGATTAATCTACATTTGACAGCAATAGTGAGTATTTACAGCACCAGGATGGTGTGTGTGGTATTGACTCAAAATAAACTACAGTGCCCATAGTCATCATAATAAAGGAAAATGTCTCCCACTGAAACAGTGTGGCTCACTGATGTGTTTGTAATGGTTTTGGACCACAATGGAACTTTATGTGGGATAAAATATATCATGTTTTGGATACACAGACAACAACAACACTGCCATTAACATTTCTTCCTGAAAGGGGATTTTGGCATCCAAACCGCGCCAAACTGCACAAAGAACAACTCTCTTACTTGATACATATCTAGCAGGAACTCTCAGCGAATATGTACTATATTACACATTAAATACAGCATTTGCATATTACCTTGTTCAACCTGCGAAACATCTTAGTGCTAACAGGAAAGTTTGCGTACCGCTTGGTGGAAGGTTCCCTGTCGCATTTTGAGATAGCTTTTTATACAATGGCACTCTACTGGCTTATCGGCTCCTGTCTCATCCCCCTCCCTCCCTCCCTCCCTCTCTCTCTTCCTCTCTCGCTTTCCTTCAATACCTCTCTTCTTTTGACTCCCCTTGCGTCCCTCCCTCGTCTCCTCGCCTCGCTATAGCTGTACAGAGTATTTGTATATCAGTCGCTGAGGAGCTGTTTCTCTGGTGGCAGCGGTTGTCGCCCTCGAGTATTCTTGTCTGGCATCACAACACAACTCGGAGATCAGAGAGCCGAGCACTGTGCCTCTTAATGGGAAGATCTCCCCCCACAGGCTCCTCTACCGCATGCATTCTCTCCTGCTTTCATTTAATCCTCTATCCTCGCCTGCTCCTCTTATTTTTCCTCTCCTCTTTTCTCCAACCTGCTTTTTCCCTCTTCCTTCTGCTCTCCTCCTCTGTAATCCTCTCTCTGTCTTTCCTCCTCCTCTCAAGTCCTCTCCATCTCTCCAAAACCTCTCTTAACTTTTATTTCCCCCCCCCTACCCCTCATCTCTTTTCTGCTCCCTTCCTCTCGTGTGCTTGTTTTGAACATACCAGAACCAGGACATGGGTCTCTGGGGGTGCTGGGGCTTCTTATATAACATTATAAAAAATTCACGTATTGCATGTTCTTATTACGGAGAGAAGATGAAGAAAAAAGAGGAAGGGAGGGGAAATTTGGTTGGTGGGGGGAGGGGCTGCAATTGCAAATTAAAAATAACAGAGAGTGTGAGTGTGTGAGTGTGTGTGTGTGGGGGGGGATTCAAGTACAAAACAGCCTTCAGTGCCATTTTGGCAGCCAGGATGTTGAATCCTGCCACGACACATGATCAAAAACAAGCTAGCCAGCAGTACAGGAGAAAAGAAGTGCTGCACAACTCCTTTTCATATCCACCGACATATCTACATAATGCATACTGTGTTGCACAGCGCAAACTCATTTCTTCCCGATATTACTTCTACAATGGAGGTTTCCTCATGAAAAAACAGTACAATTACCACTAAATGGATGCCTGTCATGCCACGGCTCCATTTCCACATGATCAGTCATCAAAAGGGAGTTATTATGGAAGTAGCGAAGGATTCTGGTGCCTAATAGTGCTCCACTTATAATATTCCCCTCGTCAACAGATATGAAAGGCATTCCAAACAAATTTCATATCAAAGTCGAGCTTCCCTTTCATGAGGCTACTCATTTTTTCTGCTAGCCACAAGTTGAATCGAAATTGCACCAACAATGGCCTCAATGGTCATTTTCTTTTTCGTGCAGGCGTGTAATAGCGTTGATTTAAAAGCCATAAAAGCCTGTTTACCACTGCTATTCACAGATCATCTGCAGAGCATGAATTATTAATCGACCAGAGTGTCTCTTTCTCCCTACTCTCTCTTCCTTTTGCGCTGTTTAAAACGCTATTCCATAATGTCATGCAGAGGCATTAGTCATTACTCAACTACCTGCTGGCAAGTGGAGCACTGTGGGTAGGAATGTACAACGTGAACTGGTGTTGCCAAATCCTTTGCTTCTAATGAACATCTGCGAGGTCAAATAAGATGGAGAGAAAAAAAAAGATAGGTAAGCATAATGTTAAATTCTCTTAACTTCTTCCTCTGTCCCCTTCACTGTATCAAGAAAAACACATCATCACATCATCTCCCGCTCTCTATCTCACGTTTCTCAGTTTTCATCAGTCCCTGTTTTTTATGTCTCTTGGGTAGAGTTAAGGCTCAGCTTTGCCCTAAATGTGGCCTAGCATGGTTGTTTCTCAGCAATGGAGCCCTTATGTCTGCAATGTTAATGAGGAATTATCAGAAATTAATTAAGATTAAAAAAGGTCCCAAGGTGAAGGAATTGCTTATTACAGTGCCATGTAAATCTTCTATAATCCGTAAGCACAAGAGCAAGCCAAACACGGCGAAAACTGTGAAAATGTGCCGCAAGACGGCATTGTTCACTACCATACACACTTACATATACTGCACATGCAAACTCTTTCAGCCCATATATTCAGTAGGCAAGACAATACATTAATACACACAATAGCATTTACACGCTGTACAAATAAGCACAGCTGTTGTTTTCTATACTCAGACATGTAGCTGAGAAAAAAAGGAGAGGGAGCTATGGGACGATGGCACAAGCCCCTGTTTCTAGCTAATGAACAGGTGAGGAAAACAGTGCCGGTGCTGGATTACACTGTGTCACGCAGGGCCACAAATCCAGCATTAGTGATACATCCTGTGCTGTGTGCTGATTTGTTGACAAATGCACAAATGCCAGCACATTTTCCAGTTGCCTTCCTGCTTGTATCTTTTGCTGCTTCTGGCGTTGTTGGTTTCACCAAGCCAAAAACAGGTCACAGAATTACAGTTAGACTGATGACCTCCTTGTGCAGGGCTTTTTAACTACACACATTCATGCTGGGCTTCATGTCAGGGGGCTTTCCTTCTAAAGTGGGCTTATCATTATTCAAAGGTGAAGAAACCTGCTGTGTTGCCACAATGGACGGTAGCTCAAGGTTAATCAGTGCATGAGAAGAAGTGGCCCTCCCATGTAATAACGGCTATGCTAGTTTCTTCCCGACTGGTGGCGCATTATGTGGTAGACGCCAGCGGAGCGATGTGACAGTTTACATCAAACATCTCTGTCTCACCCATCATGCATCTCTGGGGTACGGGCCAAGTCCTTGTTGAGATCTGGATGCCCGACATGGAGTCGACAGCAGCCCGGGCTCAGAACACAACAGAGTCATCTCACACAGACACATGCACACACTGACACAGCAGTATTCTCCATAATAAATAAGAAATGAAAGCATGAAGCGCTAGCTGGCTGGCCTCTAAAAAGTTCAGCATCAAAGTCATCTGCTTCTGGCTTTTTACAGATTCTCTTCTTGCTTTCTTCCTTCTTGTTTCTGGTTCTGTTTCTTGGGAGGAAGACATTTTATTGATGCTGACAACATACTGCAGTGTAGGAGAACTGTCCCAGGAGATGGATGAAGGAAGTTTAATATCCAAAATATGTCTAGTGGTGTGCACCTATGAAGTGCTCCAATGTGAGGGCTATGAATGGTGCTGTTTTTGTCTACGAAATATTTGACCTTCTTGATGCCAGTTTTTTGTGACTGGATGTCCCACATGGCAAAGCAATGATATCGAAGTGAAACAAACAGGAAGTTGTGTAACTTCATTGCACTGCAGCATGGCACAAATGCAGAATTTTGCAGATTTTCCACATACTAACCCGCCGCTCTGACAGCCCCAAAGCCAATAAGGCTTCCATTATGAAGGGGAAGCATTCTGTGAAACTGGGTAATACCAGAGCAAGGCATGTTAAGCCTGTTTCTAAAATGGCTGAAAGAAATGGCTTTTTTTTTCTCCCTCCCTTAGTCCTGTTTTAGGAAGCAATCTAGCGTTTAGAAATTTGCATTTCTTTGCAGGAGAGACTCATTAATTCGGAATGATTGTGGAAACTGTGCCATTTGTTCCACTCTTGTGACTTTTAATGCACCAGAGAAACAGGGTTGTTGCACAGGGGAATGATAATCTCAAACCGTACTGTAATTCTCTCGTTCTTACAACAAATTGTAGTTGTTGCACACTGGCAGATGTGCACATATGCATGCATACCTGAATAACATCAGGAATAACACTGATCATTAATACATTTACAATGTCAACTCTCCATTTATTAATTATTTCACACATTTCACAGTTAGCTTTGGTAGCTTCTGTTCTGACATCTGGTTTAATGTTTACTTTGTTTTTACTTTGTATTCACCAATCACCATTTCAAGGAATTTATGATCTAACAGACAGAAAAATTATCAAATGAAACCTAGTTAACCAATCCTAATGATGTCTAATATGTGATTTCAGGTTTAACGACTGCACAACAATTGCTAAGTCAGTAAGATTTTGGTCATATCCTCAAATTCAAATACATGGCATAAATAAAACCGCAACCTCTTCTTTTTTGGGAAAGCACGTGTGCAAAACAGACCAGCATACCCTCTGTACAATGAACTCATTATTACCATTATATACAGCACATTCACAAAGTAGTATGGCAGTGACACATTTTCCATTATATTGGTTTTATACTCTGACACTTAGCTTTAATTTGTGGTTGTTTACAACTACATGAGGCGAGTGGCATAAGAATTTCAGTCCTTTTTATAGAGTGTTCCCCAATTTAAGTTTATTTGGTGTTAAATCCTGAAGTCTGGGATCCATACACATCAGCAGTCTGTCAGGCCTGTACTGGAGCCAGTACAGAGATTCTCTTCATACTTGTTTCTGGCAATTGTCTTTTGCTTTCAGTCTGGTCTTCAGCAGTGAAACATACCATCAGTTGGATTGAGGTCAGGTGCCACAGTTATGCATTTCTGGACTGCACCTGGATGATCACATGGATCTTAGTAGACAAAATCTCCATGTTTTTCCTGTCTGAATGTAAAGGATCATTGCACTACTCTGTGTCATTTTTCAGGTCAAATTAAACATGACAGCCAAAATAATGATATAAGAGTCTTAATACTTTCTTACTTGGATTGTACAACAGGCTGTGTGTGTTTCATGGCAAATCCTAGAAACACAAATAGAAGAACTTTGGCCAAAATAAGCAAAGTGTATGATATACAGCAGATGCACACTGTATAGTCCCAAACTGCAGAGCTTTGAATTTCAGCCAACAGTAACCATTTAATCTTAGGTGTCATCAAATCAAAGCAAGGAGCTGGAGAGACCACACAGCATCTGTATCCAACCAATTTACCCACAATGCTACCTGAGCTGAAAATAGCTCAGTGAAGCATCTTTTGCTGCTTAACTACACAAAATAGAATATTCAACATATCAGTTTTTGATACAGGTGGCGAGTTGTCAAATTACCCCGCCAGCCTCACTGTATTTTAAGTCACTGAATATTATACAGCAAGGCAAATTGAATAATGTGTCCGTTTATATTCAACTCAAGGGAAGCAAAAGCAATTTATTCACACTGCATAAAAGCAACCCAAACTCTTTGAATACAGTGGATGTTTTCGTGTGGACAAGGATGCTTTGGACATTTTTTGAAAGCTGTAAAAATCTTCCCCGAGTTCTCCATTACAATAGCTGTGTACTAGGTTAGGCATATGAGAAGTCTATGAAAACTTAATGTGTTGGGGAAAAAAACAGGCACTCGAGCTACTGGGGAATGTACAGGCTAGAAAACACAACAAAATAGAGTAATTTTCGCTTCAAATATATCCAAACGTTAATGAATTACATTTATTTTCAAACAGAAAGCACTACTAAACCCTCCATAAGTGAAAAAATAATTGCTAAAAAACAGACAACTTTCAGCCTTGCACACTCCAAAGAAGCTAAAAAAAAACATTAAAAAAACAGCATCAGAGAGAGCTCGTACAGTCAGCGATCTTCTTTTCCTAAATCTTTTCAGCCTGGTATTCTAACTAGACACAGTTTGAATACACAGTAGGATTTCAGTACTCTGTCTGGCCCTGATCCATAATTTAACTAAGAGCTGATTCAGAGCACAACTTAACAACTTGGTCTAAACTTTTATTATTGGTACACAGAGTAAGAGCATGTTTTCACCCTTAGTTTAAAAATGCTGAATAAAGTTTTGCTTGGTTGTTAAAATTCTCTTTTGTGGAGTCGACAAAACGACTTGGCCCTCAAACAGTTCTTATTTACTTGCCAGCCAATGTTGCCTGCCACGTGGTAGGGTAAAAAAGGAGTCTGTGTGTGACAGTAAAGGATATACCGCTGAATACAATCCTCACCAGCAAAAATCAACCAAAACCACACCAGAGCCGTAACGGGACGCATTAAAACAGTAAACAAACATTTGCACCATCTTGAGATAAAAATGCTGATTCAATACAACCCTCCTGATTTGTTTTGTGCCAACTCTGCAGGTGTGTGAAAGATTCTCATTTTTTTTCGGGGCCATTTAAATGAATCAGTGTCATGCATGGCTGGCGCCATCAAGACTCGATGAATACTTTTGCACATGAAAAGCGAAGGTGGGAAGGAGGCGGCGGTGAATCCATTAGCCTTGCTATGTCTCACTGACTCCATTGTTTTATTCTGTTTCCTGGCAGCAGAGGATTCACCTCCGCGATGCTGCCACACAGACAAGAGTGGAGGCGATGAAAAGCATGAGCCCGGACCACACACAGATTCAAACTAGTGAGCAGGCCACACGGCAAGGATACGAGTATTTGTTGTGGTTCTGTGGGGGGGGGGGGTGCTATTGTGTTGAGAGGGTCTGGGGTTGTATCTACTGTTAATTGTAATTCGCCATTGGTGATTTTGCTCACTGTGACCATAGACCAAACCCAGGTGAGACAAGAACTTAAAAAAACTTGCCATAAAGGGAAATTGTGGCATTTGCCAACCTGGGCCTTTTTTATCCTTTTAAACGTTTTCAACCATTATGACTATTTGTCTTTACAACCTTTTTTTGCAGTCCAGTATCAATAAGAATGAAGTTTGTATTAGACGATTCCTTTGGACCATAATTCAAGTGCCAATGCAGAAAGTGGCTCGCCCTTTATGTAGTAAAGCAGAAAGTGAGGGCGTGGACTTTGGGGTGGTGGAAGGACATATAGCCAATCCACCTTTCATGCAGGAAAACACAGTTTTCGTAATTCATTTATCATAATCTGGAGATTTTGCAGAATTGACCAAAAGGAAATACAGAAATTGTCCCCTCAAAACGAAGACCAAAGTACACCATAAACACAGGAACCATGTAAAGAATACTTTGATTCAGTCCTTCAGTTATACCAATGACACGTCAGGTGTTGTTATATGGTAATTTATACTTAACCAATCATAGCTGGTATCATCGGATACTAAACACTGAAGGCCTCGGATCAGGATCCAAAACAAGGTATCAGGACATTCCCGATTTTCACTTGACACTTACCACCTCGAGTCCTTTCGTCACTGAGCTGAATTCATCTGTCAACAGGGATTCTTGATGCTAAATGATAGTGGCCACTTGCAGGTGTCAACAGGCCTCTAATCCCTCTGAGAAAATTTGAGCCTTAACGCCAACCACACATTTACACACTGCCCTCCAACTGTGATTGCGGTCATTAACAGGAAAATTGCTAAGAAAACTCCAGACTGGTGCAGCGGGCAGCTTTGTTCTAGCACAAACTGTGCTTGGCTTTAAGGGGGTACTCTTGACATTTATATGCAGCTGAAGCACTGATGGCAAATAATGGCATTACAGCCACACACAGATGCGAGATGAACAAAGCAAATGATAGCAATGCGGGATAGTGTCTGTGGAACACATTCAAGAAGAAAAATGTTGAGGTTATCGGAGAGAAGAGGCTGGTTGATAAATATCAGATATAAAGTCAAAGCGATAATGAGAAATATTCAAATTAACATACTTTCACAAAAATGACACTTGTAATGAATTAAGTCAGTAACAGACGAGACAATCAAATGCCTTCATCATTAAAGACATTGGAGTGAATTAATTTTTCTGCTGTCACAAGCTGTACAAGGAGTGACTGTTCTGTGCAGGTCTCCGTTTGAGCGATGTTCTCTCGCTATGAGCTCACTAATCTATTCAACCATTTGCTGTGGACAGATGTAACAAAATGAAGGCCTGATGAGAATGAACAGTTGAGGAGTGTGACTTGCGGAGCGAGCGAAAGGTCAGCCAGAGTGATGAACTCTTCGGGTCAGGTAGCATCAAAGCGAGCATTGATCACTCTGCTGTATGGATCTGTGTAATCAAGCTGGTGTCTTTGCTTAATATGCCTATTTGTCTACACAACACTACTGATGTCTATAAAAAGGCAGGACGAAATAAGCAATTCTGAGCATACACACATTCACACTCTCTCTCTCTCTCACACACACACACACCAGCCATTGTCCAACCTTAAATGAGGCCTGCAATCTGACACATTGGGCTTTACTGCTGAAGACCACAGCTACAGGATGGGTGTCGCAGTCCTAAATGAGTCCAAGTGCCCAAATGGGAAAACTGTGGATCCTAAATGAGGCATTACTAAAAGAATTTGGATTCCTCCCACTGCACACAGAGAGGATGGAAAATAATATTTTATTTAGAGTTTAATTGCAGCTTGTGGCCCTGAGTGCCCCGTCAGACAAACTATAATGGAATCTAATATGATCGTAATGGTTACTGTCTTCTCTCTGCTTCTGTGTGTGATCCTGGAGCATATGGCACCGCAAGCGTTTGTCCTTTTCTCTTACACAAAAAAAGACGGATTGCGCGGCAGTGAGCGGAACACTAAACAAGACAGATGCATTGTTAAGTCTTTTAGATTATCTCAGGCTCATACCCAAAGCAGCATACAGTATACCGGGTTATGTAACAGAAAGAGCTTCAAAAAAATTACGTGTGCTGTAAAGGGTCCAAGTGTCATAACAAGCTCAGAATGTCAGTTAACATGAGAAATATTCCTGGGAATGCACATAAAAATGAGTGAATGAGCATTAAACACCTTGTATTAACACATAGGTCAAAGACGCTGTATGATTCTGCTGTCAGTTAAAGGTTATGTTTTCTTGGTTTGGAGAAAAATACAAGTATTTATTTCTAGCTTACAAGTTGTGCAACATTTTCCAGTGATTATGTGTTGTGGGATGATGGAAGTTGGTGTGAAAAAAAAAACATGCTAGATGAAAGACTCTTTCCATTTTATTACATTTTCAAAATGCAATAAGGTGCAATTTGACCATTTGTACCTGCGTTTGTATCCCTTGGTTATTGGTACTATCGACTGGCTGTTGAAACCATGAGCCTATGGTGAAGTCTATGCTGCAAATAAAAATTGCTCCAGCACCAGGAAAAAACATGTGCCTTCTCTGCTCATTAAAGCAGGTCTCACTGTGAAGCCCTCAAGTTTCATTCACAGCAGGATTCGTCATGGGGCTGGTGTCCACTTGCCTTTGACTTCATCCTTTGTTAGCGTGGAAAGAGTTCGGATAAAAGGATAAAAGGGTAAGTACACACAGCATCCTGAAGGGCTAGTTGGGATCTCGACAAAAGGATCCCGAACTCATCAAACGGTCAACACTACAAAAGTAACATGAAAAGAGTGTTGTTTTGACATCACTCTTTTTAAAAGCCAGTCTCATCCATTTTATTCATAGTGGAGAAGATAACAATGCAGAGAGACAAGACCGCCCGAGAACTGATTGTCAGGAGGAGGGAGGCATGCGGCAAATGACATGACACACTTCCAAAGGCGTGCTGGCAGAGACAACAAATCCACCCACATCTTTATCTGTGATCAAAGGAAAGATTTATGATTCTCTGCATTTGCAGTCCACCCTACTTTTCCACCATCTCCCTGCCTCCTCACACATTATCTCTCCAACTTAGGGCTATCAGAACGAATTTGCCAGACAACATTTTTGACCCTCCACCAACGCGAGAATGAAATTTCCCCAGAGTGACACTTTCATCAGGCCACTTACTGTCTTGACCTTCTGTAACTTGTGCCCTTTCTGTGGTATAAACACAGCTAATGCGCGTTAGCCTCAGTGTCTGGAATATCTAAAAATGCAAGGAGAAACAGGGCATATGCTGGAGTCACAGCTTGTCTCTCTCTTTCTCTGGACTGACAGACAGACAGCCAGCAGGCTGGATGGATGGTGGTAGTGGCTGAGACAGTGATGGGTTCACCGGTTTGGTGGTTCAATTAGAAACAGCTGTGTGGAGCATATGGAGCTAGCTGACAACCCTGATTTGTCCGGGTTCCCTGATCATTGTGATGGACGCTGGGTTTGCCCCGAGAGTGTGTGAATGAGCTGGTATCAGAAATCCTCAGGCAATGTCACAGTTTTAATGTTTGCACTAACTAATTAATTAATAATTAATAATTCATTAACTAACAGAAGATGCTTCATGCAGTCCAAAGGCCAAAATTGTTCAGTGTTGATACCCTCAATACATATTGCTAATCACTTTCTATTTCTCAGTGCTTATTTTTAATACCCATGTGACCATTACATAAATAATGGTATATTTATTCTTATCTGTCACCCTTATGGTTGTGGTCTGGATAAGTTTAGGCAATTACACCTATCTGATTGAGGTTAGAAAGAGGTTGTGGCTGTGTAAAAGAGGTTAAAGGTGACTGTTGGTAGGAGGCAAGACACAAACACAGTCTCTGATGTTGAAGCCATCCTCGCAGACATCCTCCCCTCCCAGATATGTTCTCTGCCCACTACTCTGGTCGCTTTTCCGAAAAATGTAAACAGAGGTTGTTTAAAGCATTTCATTAAAAGATCAAAGCTAATGTTTTTCTGTCAAGGACAGTCTTGGTATATACAATAGGCTTCACTCTGTCATGTTCTGCATTTGTTAGTGTTGATGGTTAAATCTCTCTCCTGTCTCACAGAAGATATGTACACAAATAAGGTTATAGTAAGGACTAAACATGAGAGCTAAAGAAACATATTCAGCAGCTACACATTATCCTCAGATTTCAAAGTTATTTTAACCTACTTCACTGGAACCTGTCACTAAATATAGAGTATATTATCACAGTTGTTTGACAGCTGCCCTTTTCCCAGGTGGACAGAATAGCTTATCAGCAAGAAAGGCATTAGCAGAGCTAATAAACTACTCGCCTGTAAGAAACTTGGAGTGACAGTCCACTGCTACCGTCTAAACTTTAGTTAGGCAGGCAGGTTGACTAACAACACTCTTTCATTCAAAGCGACAGCCCGGCAGAGTTTCTGCAGAGAGACGCACTACTGCTACAGTCTTTCAATATCAGCCACTAGTGCCACTGAGGTTAAATGCCTTGCTCGAGAGCAGCTTGGAGGTATAATTGTCTGAGGTATGCGGGGAATATGCAGTACGGGTTTCTTTCAGTTCTCGTGTGCAGAATTTGCCTCATGCTTTGGGAATTTGAAAATGCTACTCTTTTAACCACAAACACGCTTCCCTTTCCATTAGGCTATCACTGCCCCAAAACTTCATATTGGTTTTCTAGCAGACTGGAACCAATCTGCACGACAGGAAGCCTTCCCCAAAGCTAGTGCCAGACTATCTCTGTCTCACAAACAGCTCAACAGGCCTCTATTTGTGCCTCCATTTCTATTCTGCTGTAGCAATTGCATGTTCTTGAGCAGGTAATGCATTATGTATCCACATTTTGAAAATATATTTAAAACCAGGCATTTGAAGAGTTTATAGGCCAGATCATGTGACTGTACAAACAAGACCACACATTTTTAAATAAAAATATGCAATATGTAAGTATATTTAATATATATCCAAGTAGTGTAAAAAATGCCTTAGAACTGCACAATGGTATCATGAACAGGAGCTCTTTCACTGCACATTGTTGTGTTTACTCAGGGTTCCTGGTGGCCCACACTGTAGATCTCCCTGGGTTAACAACTGTTTCACAAATCCAAAGCAGGTTAAACCTGATTCTAACCTATGGCTTTGTTCCAAGGAGAGCTGGCCCCAATTTTTACAAGGTTATCTTCTGAAAATGGAGTAAACCCAGGGTTAATTGTTGTCAGTGTGAACTAAGGGTTAGAGTTGAAAATGACAACTTAATCACATTTGTATTATTCAGTTGAACTTCTTAAATACATTTAGTCAATCTGCTTGTGTGTTTTGTGCATTAGCCAACGTAAATTGTATCAAAAGTTTTTATCCTGCCATTCAGATGGTGCAGCAATGGTTAATTTAAACCATGCTTCCCACTTGTGGCCCCTTTCCCTCCAAAGCTAAAAAAAATAAGAACATATGATGCCAGCTTTCCCTTAGAGTGTACAAAACATTGCTCTCATGTCATGGCATTAATCCAGAACAATGATTACTAAATCAGTAAGTCATCTGTTTATAGACCAGACAGAAAACACATAGCATATATCTCACATCAAAACAAACATAATATGCTGGTACAGGGTATGATCAAATCAGAAAATATATGATCCGGTGTCCGAGCATTACAAGTCCAAAAATGAGATCTCAAGATTGAAGAGTAAGTTTTTGTGTATGTATTTGTAAGTTAATACTGATGTTGCTGAGTAAGCTAGATGTATTGGTTGCCGATGCAACTATTCCCAACTGACATATACTGAAGAAATCTCTTGTAGAGAAGTAAGAGTGAGTTACTTTAAATCAGCAGTGCAGATTGACAGTGTATCTGGTGCTGCAAGGATGAACCTGAATGGAGAAGAAAATAAACTGAAGCGCAGAGGACTGGGCCTTGATGGATGTATTTCAAAATAAACATCTGACAGATTGGAGTTTGAGTTATTTAAACATTTCTCAGAGACAGGGCTGCTCTGGAGGATGAAATAATGTGACTGCTTTAGGTAAACCTAGCTGAGAAAAGGAAGCACAGTCAGCTCACTGGCAAACACTGATGTCTAATAAAGGACAGGTAAATTGACATTTTGGGGATTTGGGGGACAAAATTAAAACAGTATTTTAAGGCTCTGGTACATGTTTGCAAACAAGGTAATTTTGGCTTTTCCAGCTGAAATCTTCAGGCTGGCTGATGAATGTGAAAAGAAGCTGCAAGTCAATTGAGGTTTATCACTGGAAACCACAGAATGGCTGCTCAGTCTAAAGAACAAAGACACTGTTGTGTAGTTGTGTGCACATTTCAGGGAATCATTCTCAATTTGTTTTGTGTGGGAAGTTGACAACCCTGCAAATTGAGCCAGTTTGATTTCCAGCAAGAAGTTACAGTGTATCTATGCATCTAGAAGTGGAGGAAACAACAGTAGACACACTACCAGCAGGAGTTGTATACTATGAAACACTGTAGTTGAGACATCTGTCTATTTCTACAAGCTGTAGAATACCTTTTGGAATGAAAATGTGAACTCTAAAACAACAGAAAGCAACCCCCAAATGCAACGGGAATATAAGCTATGTCATTGGAGACTAAAAGTCAGTAGCTGCTTGTGCAGCTTTAGTACAGATAAAGTGAAGCTGCAGTCATCTCAAATATTCACTAGTCTGCAAGAGCATGTTTATTCTTTTTACAGAATGCATTACAGCCACAGCACCATGGCAACAAATTGCCTTATACTACTAAGTATAAAGACATCATTCTTGGAATATTCCAGTAAGTAGTATATAGAGAAAAAGCGAGGAAACCAGCATGCAAGAATCAACAAGAACAGGTTTCACTTTATTCACTGCAGTCCGACTGCACAGTTAAAAGTGCACACTTTTTGATTAGAAGTTAAGGTGACTATGAGAGCACCCTTGGGCGCTGTCTGGAGTTACAAGAATATTATTCTGACAAGTTTCTCTCCAGATTGCAACATTATCTAGCAGACAACCTTCTTTTTGTTAAAGCGTGTGTGTGTCTGTTTATATATATATATAGATATAGATATAGATATAGATATAGATATAGATATGATATGTGTAGTAAATTTAAAGCTACTGTGGCTGTGTGTGAAGTGGCCTATGGAGACTTAAGTGCTGGAGGAAGAGCTTAGTGCAAGCACATCAGGTCAAAATGGATAACTGAGACTGTCAGTGGAGTGACTGCGCATGTTCCGTCTGTGTTCGAGGATGCATCAGTGTAACTCAGATTGCGTTAAGCGTGTGACTGTCACAGCAAAGTAAATGTGTGACTGTCATTTGGACAGCTGAGACCCGCCGCGTCCTGATGTTTGCACAGCCGCCCACTCCAATATGTCTGCAGAGCCATGAGAAAGCTGCTCAAAGCTCGGAGAAAAATATTCATGGAAAATGTTTTCCTCGGGCAATGTTAAGTAGCTCAAAAAGACACACTCTTATAAATATACAAATATATATGTTTTTCAAGAAGATGCATTAAAAAGAACAAATAGATATAAGTGCACAAAAACAGCAACTGAAAACAAGTGAGCCCTTACTCACCTTAAGTATGATTTTGGCTCATTTGCGGTCAGTTCAGGTGAGGTTATCATTTTCCTCCAGTATGCTTCAAGCAAGAAGTCCTGTGTTTTCACTCCTCTAGTCTTATCTGGCATCTATATACTTTATTATCTGACACTTGCAGCTGCACATTGCCTTTAAGAAAGTGAGCTGTTGAAGAAAATGAAAATTTCTGACTCTAGGCCATTTAGGAAGCAATCACAGCGAGCATAAATGGACCACCGACCCCTTTAGCTTAATCCAAAGAGGTTAATGCATTAAAGATGGAACACTTCCAAGCACTAAAATACAAGGACATTCTACTGAAGATGTTCTTTTACTTTGAACGCTTAAAGGGAAACTTATGTACTTTTCAACCTGGACCCTGTTTTCCCATGTTTCTGTGTCTAATTGGGACTGGTCCAGTATTGAGTGAGCATGCTGCAGTTTACAGAAGCAAAAAAGACCCCCCCCCCCCCCTTTCCCTTGCCATTACTGTATCCCTCTAGTATCACTATAAAATACAGCAGAAATGCCAAAAGAATAATCTTACAAAATATGTCCATGGTTTTATGCATTAAAGACTATTTCATGTTTGGAAAAAACCCGACCAATCAGAGCTTTGTAAAAGGGATAAGGATGTCAACTTCCTACATAGCCAGCAAGCTTCTGAGCTGCATCAAGAAAAAACAGCAACAGAGAAAGGGTGAGGGGCATGGATAAGACTGACACAACTGTAGAGGTGTATTACAGAAAAGGTGAAATTACAGAAATAACTCCTGAATCTCCATATTTCTGTAAATGGCAAGGAAATAAAGTTAATCCCTAGCAACCACTACTGCAGCTTCCATGTCACTGAAAATAAGACAATCAGGAAGGATAAACCATTTCTAACTGATGGTTCTTTCTTTAATTTGTCCTATCATTCTTTATGTTAATAAATGTTATGTTGTTATTCTTTCATAACTTGCATATGTTTATTCCATATTTATATATTTTATATTTCTATAAAACAACACTCTTTCTACTAGCATAGCAACAGGCAGCCAAATAAAGCACACTGTGCCCAGCACCAAACAGCAGACAGATAAAGTTAACGGCTAGCTGGTGATTATAGTGGTGCATTTAGCAGTTTAAGAGCCAGGTATTTCCCTCAGGAGTTTCCCCGAGACCAAAAACAAAGCTACATGGAGCCAGAAGCTTAACTCCAAATGAATGCCGTATCAACTCAAAAGCTGATAATATGTCAGTATTGTGTCCAAAACATGTTTCTGCTGCCACCAAGTGGCCAAAACCATGACATATTTCAGGTTTAAGGGGAAAAAACAGAATTTACACAATATGTGTTGTTGGCACCGACTTGTGAGGGAACAAAATGAACAATTCAAGTGTCTTGTAAGCTGTCAACACAGGCCCTTTGCTGACGCACTGCATACACATTGTTAGTTTAAGCTATCCACAGTGGCCTTGGAAGACCACTCAAAAAACATTTCCATTACCAGAGAGAGCAGCAGGGCACACTTGGGGAGATCGCTGAAGCAAGAATATATATTGATTGAATAGAGGTCTGCACAGCGCAGCGAGGACAAACATACAGTAGAGCTCTGCAGGGTCTACAACAGGCAGTTTAACCTACAGGAAAGGAGGGGGAACAAGAGTTCAGAAAAGCAAAGAACTGTGTGTTAAGGGGGGTCACTGAGGAGGCCAGAAGACACAAACTAGACAAGATGCATATGTGTATGGATAGGAAACACCCATAGACAAAGATCTACATGATAGAGAAAAAACAGGGGAGGCAGAGGGCGAAGGCTTGCTGTGATTGGTCGAGAGAGGAACAAACGTGTGCCCTGTCCCTGGGAGCTCGGTGGCTTCAGTGACAGGGGACTCCATGCCAGCGGCTGCAGATGAAGGAGCAGTGGGCGCTGGAGCTGTCAGCTACCGCTGCGACCACATACACAGCTCTTTGTGCAATTGGGAAAGCCCTATTTGTCACTAAGAAACTCGGCTTAGTACAAAGTTCCAGTTTTGAATTTAAAACTTTACAAAATGTCCACAGAATGCACTATGTTGGAAAAGCTACTTCCCTTTAATTTCATGTTTATTTTACTGGCATCTGTCACATTTGCCAGGAGATATTGCCATCTTTGTTTTCAGACTCACTGGCTTTCCTTCATGGGAAAATGTCAAATATTATCTTTCAAAGTGTGGGGATTATTTGAGTTCCTCATGCAATGAGTCGGACCCATGCACAATGATATCTTTACCTAATTTAGGGTAATCAAGTATTCTGTTTCTTGACTTGCCCTGCACTTACAACAATTCTTATGAGGTTATAATCCAAATTATGAAAGCCCAAATATGATGAGCTCTGATATGCTGATTTTAGCAAAAATATTGAGGCATGTCATTACTTTCTTCAATGGTTTCCTGCAGCCTAGGCAAGCCCAGTCTCTTATACTTCATTCAAATATTGTTTTTTATCCAGGTAGAGTTTTTAGAGTTTAACCATTCAGTCTTGTGGGATATTATCAGTCTGAAACGTTTACCACATACTTACATTTTTCATCAACTATGCCTACATGTAGCTCAAGAATCTTGTGTTCAGCTGTGGGTTATAATTGTGGGTGGACAGAGCAGCAGTGATGGCAAAAGTGGAGGAGGAGAGTTTT
Organism: Lepomis macrochirus; assembly: GCA_024633595.2. Classification (NCBI taxonomy): domain Eukaryota; kingdom Metazoa; phylum Chordata; class Actinopteri; order Centrarchiformes; family Centrarchidae; genus Lepomis; species Lepomis macrochirus. The sequence continues at coordinate 9,101,589 of JALXJV020000025.1, forward strand.
TCTCTGCTTAAGAAAACATGAGGGGTGGCTACATTGCATTCTGGGCTTTTGAGTCCACTGTCGGTAAAGGAATTGGCATCTTCTACTTTGGATTTCTCCCTATATGATGACTGAATGTTGGTGCAAAACACAGGGTGGGGAAAGCAATACTGCACTTTGCATTCTGAACTGTAAATGTTTGTGCTGCCAATTACTATTGTAGCTCCTCTGGAAATAACTGCACATAAATATCATGATGCTTGTTTGGCCATTTATCCACAAAGAAATAAATAACATAAAGTACACAGCTGCCAAAATAGAATCAGAGATGCAGTGCACATCACCAACAGCTATTTTATAACAGTAGAAGGTGAACGTTTTCTTGAAGCACTGCAAGTAAAGCTAAAACCTTGCTGATTTGTCAGTGAATTAAATGTACTTCATCAAAACTTTGAAAAAGTTCTTTGACAGCCCAAAATCGCTCGAGCTTCACCATCAATCCAGAGCCAACATGAGTCTTTTTATTATTCATTATTCCACAACTTCTAGCCCAAAACCACACAAAGCCATATTATTAATCTTGAGGAGGAGAGTAATTTATTTTCTCTGGCATGTAAAGATAATTAAGCAGGGGGGTGGACGGAATTTGGAGCCTGCTCACTTGTTGCCGCCTCACATGTCTTGGCATCATTCCCAACACTTTGAATTGATGTCAAAATACAGTTACTCACCCAATAAACCACCTTCTGTTCTTGTGGGAAGCACCAATCTGCCTATTGCAATATCATGGATAAGATGCATTTTAAATGAGCACAGTATGGACATTTGTGTGCATTTAATAAGCTATGAGGCATCTTGTAAAACAAATGCCTTCAATGCATGGTGTATTTTTAAAGAAAATTGTCTCTCAACGGAGCCTCTGTGTGTACACTATATGAATGTGTCTGTGTGCCAATGTTAAGCTTTCATTTAATTCCACTTCTGCCACTTAAAGTAACCATTACATTTCAGTCAAGCTGTGGAGAGTCCCTCTTAACGAATAACAGGGAAAATAAACCATGTCCTTTCTAGAATCCATACTGTCCATTCAGACTGAAAAGCAGGGCAGCCAACACATTTGTCATAATGGGATCATCATGGTTTAAGGCCAACAAGTCAAGCACCGAAGTGTCAAACTAAAACATAAGCAGACTTTAAAACATGAGACAGACTGCCAGATGTTTTCTAAGTAGGGCATGATTTTAAAAATGTTTTTTTTTGTTGAGACATTTAATTAAATAAACCACTATAATGCAGGAGTCCTACCTTGGTGACCAGTACTTATTGCTTACTGCTTACTTGCTAATGCTTTGGTTAGATGCACTATTATAAAAAAAGTAATGCCACATAAGCAGTATATATTTTTAGGAAATGTAGACGTTTTTCCCTTTGAGGCAAGATGGTATTTTGCATTTTCGTTTTCCTGAAACTAAAAAAGTGGAGATTACTTTTTTCAATTTGCTATTTCTACACACTTAATGTTTTGCCAGTGTCCATACATTGTGTAGTGAGCACAATGAAGTTTCACAAAATGCACATCACAAAGCCATTCTTAGTAACGTTTATACCGCTAATATGTGTATTGCTTTCACGATTAAATGCAAATGACTGACTTTTATTATTATTATCAGTCACAATGTCTCGTTGTTACTGCTGTAATTCAAATATTAAAGCACGCCCTTAAAACTATTCTTAGACCTACAGTAAATATGCTGTTAATGCAGGACAGTAATGACATGTTAATGTGAATATACTTCTTAAAGTGACAGCAACTGTTATCATGAGGGTGTGTGGAATGGCACTAAAACTTAACCTACAGTATGATGTTTCTTCGTTATTACAGGTTGTAAAATAATAGTTACATGACATATGTGCTAGATTGCAATTGCAAAAGCTTCAATAAAATTAGCTCAGCTAGCAAACAATATATCAGGCAGTATTAATGATACCAAAAAAGTGGAGGCCAACTATTGGTTGATGCCACTATTGTTCTTATTTTATATCATATTTGGGTGTTAAGAATCATGCTTAGGTTAGACTTTTCTAAAAGTTAGCTTCTTAATACAGAGTTTCTGTCTAACATTATGCCTGAATTTTTTTGACTCACTATTGAAGGTTTTTCACACATACTGGGCCAGACTTTAGCCGGAGAGATGAGATTCACATGAGAAAACATGGGCTAATTTTTATTTCAATAAAGACAGCGAGTGGGCGAGTGAGCACAGTGCAGCACAGTTCAATATGATCTGATTATATGGGTCTGCTGAGAAAACACAGCCAACATATGCTTCACAACAGCTTTAAGGTTTCCATTGTGCCTTTGTTTCCCATACTGAGGTATCATAGGATTCCTATCACTGTCAGTGGACATGCTGGCATTATGCCGGGTGCACTGTGGCCTGCCTGGGGGGGACACTGACTTCCCTACAGCCGTTCCCTGTCACAGTAGCCCATAATTGGCCCCCTGCTTCTCACTAGAGAGTACGTTCGTGTATGTGTGTTGGTGCGCATACGTGTGGGCGCCTGCGCTCTCGCCTGTCAGACACTGGGATGACGCACAGATCCATGGGCACCGAGGAGCCCTGAACTGCTATGAAGACATTCTGTCAGCTTAGAGATGCTGGGAACTGCTGAGATAGTTCAATCTGCAAGCTTTTTTCACAAGGTTAAAGTTGGGGATTTTCGGGAAGGATGTGCCATATCTGATCGCAGTGGCATAGTGCAGAAATAATAGATGTATGCTGTGGAAATGCACTGCAGGGAGCGAGATTTGACCACAATGGCAGAAATGTGATACAGATGAACAATTCTTTGTTATCAGTTGGAAATGTGGGCTGTGATGCTGAATGAAGCAGTTCATACCCAAGTCGTGACTTTAATTTGAGACGGGTTTTAGAGTGGAATATAGTGGGGATATGAAGGGCACGACTTTGCTTCCATGTAAACAGGGTTGTATGAGAGCTTGTACCCAACACAGGAGATAAGAAAGCATAGCAACCAGAATATAGGCTGGATTCAAAAGTGTGTTTTCTGTGCAGAAAACACTAACAGCCCATTAAGCTGCAAACACGGAAAATACTTTGGCACATTAGGTCTCCAAAGAGGCTGAGAAATTGCAATAAATCCACACAAGCCTTATACGCCACACAACCACATGACTCCAACACAACTATGTTCAGCCAACGAGGGTGGGAATCAGAGGGTAATTCACCATATGATGTTATTACCACAAGTTACCCAACTTAACGGTGACATCATGATGCTGGTGATTCTGCCATCCCACACAAGATCTTGTATTTTTCTTTACTTTTCTCCTATCTTAGATTTTTCACTTGAGAAATACTACTAATAAAACTACTTCTAGCCTTTCAGCCCTGGCCAAAAGCTAAAAAGGTAGCGAATCACTTCAAAGTGGAGATGTAACATTGTGAAACAAAGCACCATCTACCATCCGCTACTTAGCAAGTTAGCAACATACCAAAGATTGGAACCACCTACCTGCCTTTAAAGCAGCTTTGCTATGTTTTGTGACTAAAATTAAAGCAAAGACACAAATCAAATCAGGTCTAACCATTTCAGTGTCTACTGCAGGAGGTTAATAGCTGATAATGGAGATGAGGTTTCTAGCAGGGATGTCTATAGTTCTTAAAGACCTATTAATGTAGTGACAGGTGAAAGGAATATGTATTATCTCACCTCCCACCTATTCTCTGGTATGGTTCTCTGGTAAGTGTTATTCCTTGCACTGTACCTTGTAACATGTCACAGTGCAAGCAAAATGTGGCATGTAAAGCATGATGTTGCTAATGAAAAGACAGTCATCTAAATAGCTAAACCATAAATATCTGAGGAACGGGGTTTCTTCCCTTAGTATATCACATCTACATGTACTTATCAGTCCGATCCCTTTTCCCTGCCTGCTACCTTTGAGAGCTCTGGGGGGAGGGTGGTGGTAGCAAAAACCTGTGGTGTGTCCACCCTCTGGAGAGGTGAGTCTGACAGTGAGAAGACCTATAAGCGGAGATGCTGTCAGATTATGCACTGGCCCTGAGGCACAATGTATTAGTATGGCTTGTGTGTGGTTGTACATGCTCAGTGATAACCGTTTGAAAAGCTGCCATTTATGCTGGGCTTCTTAAAAAAAAAAGGGTGATCTAAGGGGTCATATGGCATATACAATAAGTCCACTGTATGAAAATCTTTTCTGGGGATTATTTTTACAGGTTTCTCTAGGAGGAAAAAACTGGATATTTTAAAGGTCACATCAAGACACCTGTTGAGTAGACATGCCTACATATGAGTACTGTGTGTGCAACAAGGAGAACCAAGGACATTCTGGAGAATGTAAGCCAGAGAGAGAAGCAAGATAGAAAGACAAAGTGAGTCATCACAACACTAACATTTTACAATACCTCAATCTGTACCAGTAAGCACATCAAGTAATAATTTTAACAGGACTGTCAGTGCAGCAGCATCAGTCTGGTGAGGTCGATACAAAATTTAATTAAAAAGTGCGTCACAGTTATAAGGAACACTGCTCTGTTTGGTGTCAGAGGGCTTCAAAATGGGAAATGTAATCTTTCTTGATAGCAATGATTTACATTAAGATGATACTCACAGGAAGCAACAGCGCAAGAGGGCCACAAGGTTGTTTTCCTAATTCCAAGATGTGAGCAAGAAAGCATTGAAAAATCAGCCCAGTAGCTGCTGTGCATGACTCTACATTGTAATGTGTTACTGTGTGAAGAGCAGAGTTTAAATAATGCTAACGAGCCAAGAGGAGAACTGATTTTCCCATTTTATTTGAATATACTTCTGATGAATGTTAAATTTACTGGACAGAATGAAATCTACAAGTTAGTCTTGTCTCTCATTTCTGACCACAAATTTTCAGTAACTGACACTAAAACAGCCATGATTGTAGAACAACAAATCATGGTGGCTTGCTGCAAATATGATTCATGTAAACTACATACAGAATACAAATTCCAAGACAACCCATCAATAATTCTCTGAACTTCACAATACAACAGTTATTCCTATTTCGAGGCTTCAAAGTGTCTGGATCCTGCTTCTGACCTTAGTGAACTTCTTTAGACAGCTGATGTTTGTAACAGTAAAAAGGAGAAAGCTTTTCTAAAAGGGATAAAAGTTTTATTGAAGTGTTTTTATGTCTTATCGGCTGCAGCCATATCCATTGCCTGCTGGTAAGATCTGTGGGCAGCTCCTTAAGCTTCACAGGCTAATCTCTCTCTCCCCAAAAGTGCCATTCCTCCACCAAACCTGCCACTGAGCACTCCTACGACTCTCCAATCACACAGGAGACGCAATATTTAATGGAGGCAAAAACCCACCTGAATAACGTTATTTCAATTTGTCAAATAGTGGTACGTATCTGTAATTCACAATACATTTTGCAGCAGGGATGTGTGGAAGATGAGTCCACCTCAGCTCACATAGTCATGAATTTCTGATGTTAGATATTGTATCTTATGTTTAGTTGTACGCATTTTGACAAAAGGTACCACGCAGATTAAACTGGAAACTGGAAGTGTCTTTGATAAAAATACATCTGATCACAGACGGATGTCTTGTCTAGGCTTGCCTCGCTGCAAGAATAAGAAAAACTTCTAATTAGCTAATGTAGGTTAAGATGACTGATTTACGTAATGTTTAATGTACTGTCAATCAACAGTGATAGCGTTGGGAGTGTGCAGGAGACGAACAGAGATGGGGTGAGAGCAATTCAAAAAATAGACATATTGAAGGAGATGTGTATAAAAGATGAGAAAGTGTGGAAGGACAGAGATTGTAAGAGGCAAATCTAAGAGTGGAAGTGATGGGGCGAGAGTGCAAAAAGGGAGGGGGAAAAATGGGGGGAGTAGAGCCACAGCAGAGATTACAGATTTGCACGCAACCACTCTTTTCAGCTGACACAGGAGAAAAGCTACACTGTAGATTCGCATAACGAGACCACTGGACCATCATTAAAATCCAGAGGCCGCAAGACAAACCGAGCCCCACCTGACTGCCGGCTGTTGTTGCCCCCCAGAGAAACACGCGCCTTGTTGAACCTGCTCCTCTTCTGTCAGCACTTTCATAAATAATTCACCGAGCACTCTGGGGCAAGAGAGCCATAGAGTGTTCAGTACTTCTCCCCTGTCTTTCTCCGCATTATTGTGATGCCCCATATTTGCGCCACACAAATAAGTCGCACTCGTTTACATAGTTTGAGGAGACCTTGGGGTGTAGGTCATTAGGGCTGTCCACTCAAAAGGAATTTGAAATTACTTTTTTGGGATCTGGGGTCTGTGCTGCAGGACGTTTTGATGTCGTTTTGTTTTTATTATTATAGTAAATTCAAGAATCAGCGATGCTTCAAAATCCTGAGAACTACTTTTTATATTTTCAACAGAAAAACAAACTGTAGAGTAGAAAGGCAGGAAGAGACAGCATTATAAAAAAACAGCACCATAAACAGAAGGGGTGTATCTTGGAATAGCCATGAGTCCTTTCCACCATTACATCTATCTCTCACAGGTTGCACTGAGGTCCCTGCACGCTTCCTCATCTACATAATCAGCCCTTAACACTGGCATCAGACACTTGTTAAAGTGACTCGAAAGCAGCTACAACAACCTCTACTGCCTCCAGAAGTGTTAAAGAGGCCCTTGCTGAATGAGAAATACCTATACTTGTTGTGACACTTTGACAAATTGGTCAAAATTGTTATCAGGTATCAGAATGGCCTAAGCATATATTGAGGAAGTGCAATTTGTTTTCACAGCATCTTAAGAATCATGAAGATTAGACACATTAGACAGTATTTTTCCATGATGTGACAAGTAAACAACGGATGCATCACGATGCCTTGTCTAATTTATTGTTGTGAAACTGTGATGCTTCAATGGATGGTGAAACAAATACGTGCAGAGGTGGAAAGGGAGACTGAAAACAAGAGACGGGGCATAATGGTTAAATTCCAATAAGATTAAAAGAGATTTCTATACTTGGTCCTGATATTGACGGCAACAGGTGCTTGCTTGCATGTGAGTGATTATGCTGTACACATGTTGTTGCATCATGGCTTGTGTTTGACCTTCAGCAACATCCAGTAGTGCAAGGTCCACATAGAAGATAGTAGATCCTGGACCATTCTAGATGTGTCAAAAGGGCTTTTGGGGAGAACTATAGCCCAGAAACCAAAACTGGATATCAATTCTTGTGGTGGAAGTGCAGGTGAGTGTTATCGAGCCCCTCAAAAGGTTTCTAGATTCCTGGAAAAACTCTTACAGTTGAAAAGAACCAATAGCACCCAGCGTAAATATACCTATAAGAGAAAATGCAGGACCTTATCCGTAACTACACATGCTGAAACTCTCAGTAAACCCAGTGTAAATTGGTACTTGGTACTGCCAAAATAGTGTTAGCTTTCTGGCTGATTATATCTGCTTCATATCTGCTTGTCTCCACATCCGCAGAGTAAAAAGATGGAATAGCTTTGTAATGCAGTGGGCCTCAAGACAAACTGAAAGGTTTTTTTTGCTCAGCATGTGCTGTACATATATATTTTTTCATCTCATTTGTGCAATGCCATTTCAGAACCAGGTTTTAGTGATTTAGAGAGCCTTGAGGGCCTTGAAAGGGAACAAATGACAACATTAAATGTGCACTTCAACAGCAGGATAGGCATTACAGTTGCAGCTGTATGTTCAGTGCTGGTTCAATTTAAGGATATGTGACCCAAACAGTGATACGCATAATAAACTATGTGTATGTCTATGTGTATGCTTATCAAGCATCATAAAAAAAAATGAGTCTTGCATCTCATGTAACACAGCAAACAATACTAAAGCCTGCTGAGATTGACACACCTGTTATTGTTGCATTAAACTATGTGGCCAGAAAAATTCATGGAAGCGTTGAAAGGAGTGAGATGGAATCTTCTTGCCAGCATCAGTAATGTTATTCCTAGCCACGGGCCTGGTTTTGTTTCTTACATTTGTGATGCAAGCACCAAGATTAGTTCAGAAATAAGTATGATGCATACACAAACACATATTTAGGATTTTTGCACATTTAAGACACATACATATTTTGGCAAGTGCATGTCAGTTATCGTTTACCAATCTGCTCTGCGGAAACTGGGTCATGTAGAGCTGGAATTGCTTTATCAGACAAGAAAGTTACTGAACCGTCCTTCCTCACTCTCCTTTTTCCCTCAGAATGCACGCATCTATTTGTTTTTTTTACAACACAGCAGCCTCTGCACACATGCCTCACATTTCCTCCTGACTGACCCACCCACCTACATCCCTCTCTCGTCTTCTCCATGACTCCCTTGTCCATCGCCTTTATCCTGAGAGGGTGAAGAAAAAAGTAAATCTGATTTATTTAGGTGATATGTGTGGCTTTTTGATTATCAGGATTTTCAAACTCTGCTGAGGCTCAGGATTCTAAACCTTTGCCTTTCTGAAGAGGCCATAATCATATGAGACATGGCAAGATAAACTTGAACGTCATACTAGGTAGTGACAGAAGTCTGATCACATTTTGATTGTCTACCACTTTAATCTTTGAAAGACAGTTGTTGACTAAAATGTGTGATGCAGGGTTTTTAGTCATAATTAATTAGGTTTGTGCCATTAGACAAATTTGACTCGGTGGCAAATGGAATGTAGAGCTCAGTCTATGGTATCATTTGTGATCATAACATAATATAATGAATACTAGGTTCAATAATAAATGCTTGCCTCTACATACAAATCAATTAAAAATACACTACTGAATATGGTTAAACGTATGCTAACAAGCTGCGGACAGCCTTCACTCTTCTGGGAAGGCCTTTCTCAAGTGTTTACTACCTGGCTGCAGGGATTTGCTTCCATTCAGGCACAAGAGCATTAGTGAGGTTGGCTGCTGATGTTGGGAAATAAGCTTGGCTCAAGGTCGGCATTCCAATTCATCCCACAGATGCTAGATGTGGTTGAAGTCGTGGCTTTGTAAAGGCCACTTAAGTTGTTCCACACCAAGCTGGTGTGAAAGATCACCAAAAGTGCTGCCACAATGTTGGAAGCACACTTATATGTTTGTACACTGGAAGCACACTTATCTTTGTACGCCGTACCAAGATTTCACTTAACTGGAACAAAGAGGTCTTGCTTAAACCATGAAAAACAGCCCTTGATTGGAGGTACACAAAGTACAGCATCACATACCATCTGACAGGTTGTCAGTCATAAAGTGTTTCTGAAATCATCACACTACTCATTTAACATTAGAAAAGAAAAGTGGATCATAATTTTCTGTGTTGTTTAATATCTGGAACAATAGAAGGTCCATTAGCCACAGTGCGCAGACTTGACTAATTTAATCGCAGTATATGATGAAGTGAGAAACCATTTAAGGCAGAGGAGATGGAAATTATGAACATTTACATCTCTTTCAGCTGTAGAATCAAATTTAACCAGTCCTTTGGTGCCATTTCAGTCTGTTTAAAAAAAGAAATAAAAATCCCTTTGCGTAATCAAAAATGACATATTCCTATTTCCTTTAGAAACTTTGTGCTTGTTTGTGTATTTTCTAATCACTAAGAGCGAGGTACACTGTGATCTCTAAGCGCTGAAATTTGCATATTCTCAGTAGCTGTCTCTTTGATAATCATTTATCAAACTGATGAATGGTTGTCATATTATGCATGATTTATATAGACTCCACAAACGCCTGACTGAAACAGATTCTTTATAGCAGCGACTGTTCAATGAGGAGTAGGGGGTAAAGCCTTATTGGTGACTGAAAGGTAATTAGCATCTTGGTGTTCTGTGTATTACAAGGGTGAAATATGCTTCAGCTGCTCATGATGAGCTGCCTAGTGAAGAAGACACGATTCCTTTGCTGAGCTGTTAATAAGCAGGAACAAAGAAGAGAATTAACCCAAAAAGTAAGAAATAAGAGGAGTTTACAGCCAGACCACCAGCGCTTCTGCCAGCATGCACACCCCAGAGAGTAATTCAAGAACTTACTACTAACAAGGTCAACACGCAGATACACGGCAACACTCCCCCTCCCAGGTCGTATTACAGTAATGCATTTAGACAACTAGCCCCGTTTCTCCAATACGAGCTCATATATCCTGTGTTTGAAGCCCCACAGAGCAACTGCAGTTTACAATTTAGGTTCAATTCTTTCAAAGAACCACAGAGTGTCCTCTCTTCTCAGCCACCTTTTTTTTCCATACTAACATATCAACTAGGGGTGCCTGATCAGGTTTTCTTGCCCTCGAGTCCGAGTCTGAGTCATTTGATTTTGAGTATCTACCGATACCGAGTCCCGATCCGATACTTCTATAATACTTAAAAAAACAGATCCAGGATGTTCGCTGTTTGTTATTTAATTCAACTTATTTTAACATTCAACAACTCTGTCAATAAACAGAGCACGTCTGTGAGGTAGCTTGAACAATCAAGACAATAAATAACATAAATTCTTCATTTTGGACTTTAGTGCAACAGTAAATAAAAATATGAGAATATATATATACATTTATATCCGAGTCCTGATCGGGAGGTAACGTCTGATTCCCGATCGAGTCAGAAACAACGTGATCGGGCCCGATTTCCGATCTCGTGATCTCTCGGATCTGGACAACCCTAATATCAACCAATACTGGTTCTTCTCTATGCATGAGTAAGGAAACTGCCCGTTTTGCTGTCAGGGCAGAGGTCTGTGCAGGGAAAATCAGACAAACAGCAACTGATTTCATGGTAGAGCAGAGGTGACTGACAACTTGTAAGACTCATCCCCGACGCATGCTAATGGAGGCTTGGAATATGGCAAAGAAATGAATTGGGTCTCATATGGCTCATGTTTTTGGTGAATTGCTTTGAACTATACTTAAAAAGAAAATCCCCAAAGTCGTGCTGTGAATATTTGCTATGGCATCAATGGTCTTACTCAAGTGCACTATAAGCGTGTTTCCATATGCCTGTTTTGATGTGCTTTTTGAATTTGCAAGCAAAGGGGAATGCCAGGGTTTTAAAAGTTACAATAAAATGTTAATTAATTTGCTTAATATTGCAAAAATGTTTACTTTCTTAGTTCAACATTTTGCTCATGACCTTGGAAACACCAGCTGACAAAACAATATGAACCCAAGGTCCACTTACTAGCTTATTTTGGAGATTTAGACCACTTGGTCTTCAATAGCAGATTGACTTGAGCAAGATAATTTGGATAAAAAGTCCCAGAGGTATTCAAAATCAAGGAAGGTTTTGATATCTTATTTTCATGACAACCGAGCAAACTCAGCCTGCTGGTGAAGACCATGTGACACAGCCAAAAGCTCCAGAACAAGTGATCAACTGACTTTGAGTTGGGATTGTTTTGCCAGCTTTCTATTCCTTGAGATACAATAAAAGCTGACAGAAACAGATTTAAAAAAATCATGATGTTGCAGGACTGTGCTGTGCTACTTCAAAAGCAAATGAATTCATGAAAGTATGCTACGATGAATGTTATATAAGGTGGGATTCAACAATGAAATGACATGTTGGAACAGGATTTTACAGATGACATACAAGTGTTCTTTCTGAGTATGTTATCTTGTTGCACCTTCTTAAGAATATCCACATAATACAAACTCAAGTTGATTTACATTTTATTTTGCCACCCTTTTAAAGACCAAATGGAAACATTATGTCAGCATCCCAAATCAGCAAGTCTGTTTGCTTGGAAAACAATTTCCTTAATAGATAAAACCTCCATTCCACCCACTGCGCTTAAATGAATGTCAGAACAGTTCCATTCTGTGCCATTAGTTGTTCAGTAAGTAAAGAAAAAACAACAAATTCAAGGCAGCTTTAAACTAGACTATTTCTGGACAATGGGCTGTTTTTGCCCAAGGGGTGGAAAATCCTTCAGGTGAATCCTTGATCCTCCTTATCTCTTCTCTTAGCCTCTCCAACCAGGTCTTATCGCCTTCTGGACAGTAATTAACAGGAATTACACAGAGCTCCTATCTGCTGAGCCCACGTTGTTACTGCTTTCCCATTTAGGACCTGTCTGCTGGCAGATTACGTCTGAAAAAGGGCTCCTCGGTCAGGATGCGCCACACAAGGCTACAGCTTTGGTCACTTGTGCAGATAAAGACCAAGCTGGGTGGTAGGGTGAATTGCAGTATCCAAATATGAAAAACAATTTGTCTTATGTAAGCGGTTATTAAGACTTAAGTACTGTACCAATAAAATTCATATCCTATTTAGGTTCATCTCTGCTTTAGATATTAAGGAGATATTGGCATAGTTAGCAAATTCAACTGTACCGTAAAAATGATGCCTTTAGGTAAATCAGAGGTTTGTGAGCTGTATAATTTCATGACTTCCAACTGTGTTGCTTGGTTAATAGAAACAGAACCTTTAACTGAAAACCAAATCGGGCAAATTTACCCACATAATTTACACTTATAATTGAAGGAGAAAAAAAATACGGATGAAAAGAGGGACAATTGTCCATGACACATCTCTTCCACTTTCTTTTTTCTCTCTGGCACTCTGTCTCTCCGAGCCCTGCGTTCTCTAAATGTTTAACAGGATCCTTGAGAAAAGCCTCTCCACTTCTGTTTCCGTGGCAACTGGCATGCATTGGAATTGATGACATCTCCTGATCGCCCACTTACTTTGCACTAAAAACGCTCTCCCAGTGAACTTCGCCAATGCCACTTTTCCCACAGTAGAAGGGAGACAGAAAAGGAAAAGGAGGTTTTCCGATTAACAAACACACCAAACATTTTTATTCTTCCTACCTGTGAGTACTGGCACAGGAGAGAAAGGGCATTATTTCAGAAGACCACCAGTGATCAGTTCTTTAAAGAATAATAATCTGGAAATTAATTTAGGAAGAATTCAACCTGACTGGCCTAACAGGGCCTCAATAATTCATGGTCAGAGTGCCTGTGGTGAGCTCTGTATACATCACTTGCCTATGTAAATCAGGTTCTCAGCATGATTATTTAGCTCCACCGTGAAGCTGCAAACTCATTTGAGAGAATGAGTGAAACTCTGTCCTTAGTCGGACCATCTAGTTAAATGTTTTTGTCCAACAGTGTCCCCATACCTCACACTTTCATTCTCTCCCTTAATTAACATAGACGGCCAGCTAGACAGCTCCGGAGGCCAGAACCCGAAGCAAGACTGCCCGATGTCACCTTGTTACCACCGTAATGGGTTCAGACGAGGTCCCCCTGACACAGGAGAGAGGGGAAATGAATTCATGAAGCCAATGCCTCGTGTACTTTCCACTTTGCCTTTGTCTCCCTTTGCCCTTCCTCCCTTCCCAGCATCCCTCCACCTACACACCCTTGTTTAAACTGTTGGCACCACACAACAGAGAGAACATATTCAACATAATCACGCTGCACGCACCAGCAACCCGGTGCACAATTCATTCAACTTCATTAAAACCGCACACACGCACGCTGACAGCAAATTAACAAACACATTCATAGAGTGTCCATTAAAATCTATTCATTAACTCTGAGCCACATTTCATCCGCTGTTGGTTTTGTTTGTAAGTGTTTACAACTCAACAATAAAAATGCAAATACTCAAAAAGCATTTGGTGAAGTCAACAGCGTTGAGGCATCCATGATCGCTTGTTTAAATGCTCAAAATGCTACTACTGTTCGACAGCCAAGGGACTGCGGAGGCAGGCCGCTATGTCAAAGAGCTGGATGTCATGCATGTGAGCAAGAGGCAAGACACTGTGCTGTCAACCCAATTAGGCCACTCAGGCACACAGACTCCATTCTGAAGGCCTGAAAGAGGTCAAGGAACATATAAAACAGCCATTTCCCCAACTAGCCAAGACTGAATGGCAAGAATGTCTTTTATTGCTTGAATCATTAAGGGTGGATGTGCACACAAAAACTCTGCGGAAAAAATATCCACACACTGACTAATTAGGGGAGGGAACAACAGTTGTGAAAAGCAAAACAGATCATTGTCATGTATTCCTTCAAGTTAGCCATGACATACATCTTGACAACCTCCCAGGGTCACTGCTAGAGCGTTAATCTTGTATGCATTTGTTTTAAAACCTGGGATCCAAACAGCTAGTCCTTCATTGGCACAAAAGGTCCACCAAGGAAGTGTTTCGGGTGCTTCATTGTTCTGATTATACATTCAGCAGGCTAATTTGTTTGTTTAATCCAATTATTTGGTGACTCTATTCTGCAGATTTCTCTACTTCCTTTATCCCACAGTCAATAATCCTTAACCCCCCTCCGAGCCAGTCTGAGAAGCTATGAATGCCCACTGAGTTGTCAGCCCCGAGCAAATACTCTGATCAATTGTACACGGTCAGCATGGATGTTTGATTGGATAATCTGCGCCTCACTGTCTCACATGTGTGAATGTGCGCTTGCAGAATCAATATTCCAAACAACAGAGGTGTATGTAGCTTGAATACTTATTAAATAAGTGTGGTGAGCTTTCAATCTAAATTAAATTGACTTTGACTGTTTTAGAATAAACAAATAGTTGACTTGACAGACTTTGTTTTGGAAAGTGTTGAGTGTGTATTAGCACGCTTCTATCTATGTGTAACAGCACATAGTGTGGCAGTCACTTCATCTCCTGTCCTCTTGGGTGAACACAGTTTAGGGTCACTTAACAAACACGCCTAGAGGAGGTTGAGAGGCGGCAATCTCTAGATGGCGTTCTAGATGGGTGCTTGGATCCATCATTAGGTACCCTGAAGCGCATTTTGAAAGGGTTAAATGTTCTGACGCAGCTACAACTGCAGAGGTAGCCCACACAAAAAAAATTAGGTCATTTAAATCACTCAATTATAGATGTTGACATTGCATACGCATTGTATAGCTCTAATGCCGGGATCACAATTCCATGATATGAAATGTTTCCTAATCCTTCCTCCTCCCCTCCGCACTGGAGATCAAAAGAAATGCTGGAATTGCTTCCCATGGCACATTTGAAATGGTTTTCTGACAGTGTAATACCAAAGTCATTTACCCGGCTGCATTTGGCTTTTGCTATGAATTGCAGAGATGTAGTTTTCTTATTTTGTTTGATGTGCCTGAGCCATGCAGAGAGAGTCATTTAAATTTCAAAATCATGCGGTCTAAATGAAATACTGACACATGCCTTTGACTTAAATTAATAATACTGAGTCATGTTACTGAAACCTTGTTTTTTGCCTGCATGTGCTGTAGCGGCTGTGATTTATTAACACTTCATGCTATAGGTTACATGACTGTGCTTTAATCACATTTCTTGTACAGTATATGTATATTTCCTGATTGTCCTGCAAAGCTCCCTGGATGCCATTTCTTGATGAAATGGTCAAGTCTGATCCTGAGAAGAAAAATAAAATAAGGTGTGAATGGTTAGCATCACCTCCTGGTAGAAATAACTCTCATGCCAAACAGTTTCTTTCCAAAGCTAATCTCCCATTTGCATATTAAAGGCAATGAAAGACACATACAGAACCATAATCCTTAGCTGTCCTTGTGTTTGTCAAGACCAGGCACTTGGAGCACAAAAAAGACAGAGAGCCTTAGAGAGTGTTGCAAACAGCAAAAGGAGTCCCTTTAAATGCCTCTATCACACGATTTTAAAAATCACTGAGGGTGGCATGGCACATTAAACAATATAATAATGCCATATTTGAATTTCAATGCCGAACAAATGAATGGTGTTGAATGGGATTTGGATACTTTTATTTTGTATTTGAACTGGAGTGTTTCAGGGCTGGAACTGGGACACAATGACTTGTCAAAAATCTAAATGGCATTACCATAAACAGCTTTGCTTTGTTATCAATTTTTCCAGCTGTTTTGCCAGATACAAATAAGCAGTAGATTGCAAATAATTAAAACAGTTTTATGACAGCTAATAAATAATCTGCATCATCGCTTTTAATTTATTATCTTAGCAGGTACGGAGAAAATTGTAAGGTCTGGGCCATTGTAAAAAGGGCATTAATCATTCATCTAGCTATTTGATCTGTTTCTCTTCCATCAACTGATTTGTTGATGGAAAACAATAGCACCTACACTACTCATTAGGCTCCAAAAAAACCAAAAAAACACCTTTTGTCAAACAGCAGCTAGCAGACTTCACAGTTAAGCTATGGGCCTCATTACACACTTCAAGAATCAAACTTAATTGGCTGCCTGAACACTGCATTTCTATACTGCAATTTATTTTAAGTGTTTTTGATGTCAGATGATATACGGAGGAGACTTTGGTGAGAGGCTGAACGGAACAGAAACAGTTTAATTACCCTCTGGCAAGATCACACGCACAACCCAGACACAGGCTGCAGAGAAAGGAGAATTTGGAATCTGGTTTCGGAGGGCGAGATTGTGTGAGGAGATATGCTGAGACCGCAGAAACACTTGCAACTGTGAGGTTGCGGTGTGCCGTGTTGCTTGGCTACCGGCAGGATACAGGGATGCAACGCCTACTAACATCTGTAGTGCCTCTTAGTTAGTAGAAGATGTTAATAGAGACTTATAGAGCGCTTTGGATGCTGCAGCCTCTGTGCTGTCACAATAAGGACAAAATATACACTACGGCAACTACACTAACCAGAAATCTTGTGATGTTATGACTTAAGAGGCTTCTTCCGTAATGGCCTCTGCATGTGTCTGTTCTTTTTAACTGCTCTTTTCAGGTCTAAGAACAAGGCAATAGTTGCAAACTAATTTTAGAAGGCTACTGGGGCTGTAAAAGCAATTAATCGCTATTTGATCCACAGCCGAGAACTTTTCACATTTACAGAGCTGCCACTATGTCATACAAAAAGAAATAAGAGAAGAAATTAAAGATATTTCTCAAAAATTACAGCTGATGATGCCACGCTTTTGCCTCACTGAAAAACATACAATTCTATTGCAGCACCTCTGCAATAGAATTAGATGAACATGTTTGTTTTCATGAACGCAGAGGAGCTGTGGGGGAGGCTGTGTACCTCCACGCGGCCCTGTGATTGGCCAATAGGGGATCAGGGAGAGGCTTATCCCTAGGAGAGGCCTTGGAGATGACAGTGGAACTTAATTGATATGTAGAATTTATTGATCACTGCACTGCAGGGAAATCAACTGCCATCTTCTACCATTTTTTGGGCCCAGGAGGAACATAAATAAGAGGTCTTAAATATTTCAACTATGCGCCACATCAAACGCAAGCAATAAACATGGCAGGGAAATATGTGACGGAACTTCACTGTAAATCGTGCCAAATGAAATTACAAGGTATGCTTACAGGGAACAGTTGTGCAGAATTTTGAAGAGAGCGGATTTTTAAAAGCAAATTTGGTCCGTCTTAATTAAAGCAGCACTTCTCTCCCCAAACAATAGGTACTTTGGGATAAAATTACATACTTTTCTATGGGGGGAATACCAGGTAATTCCCTGCTAATTATAATAAAAATGCTAAGCAGTAGGATTTGAATGGGACCTGCTTGTATCTTCAGAACAGTGGTGAGAAAAGCAGCCAGAGCCTGGAGAATAGAGTCAACCTGGTTTGTTTCCAAAACTCCTGCAGTGCGTCAGTCTCCTGCAACCAACAAAGGCGTACTCCCCGGCAAGCGAGCTTACATCCTTTCTCCCTTGCAAAAGAAAAAAAAAGAAAACTGAAAAGCCCCAAACTTGGCGGGACTCCCTTGAGACCTGTAAGGATTCAGTGTGCCTCTGCTTGTTGCAGAAATAGGTTGATTGTGCTTTGACCATTCCTAGTTTGACTAAAAAAAGACTGGGAAAAAAGGGATAAACTAAAGGAAAGAAAATGTACAAAGAGAACAAGAGAGTAGTGTTTTTTTTTGTTCTTAGCTGTCATTGAGCTATGGGGAGACTGAACAGGGAATGAACACAGTGAGAGAGGATGTGTTCAAACTTTCCAATAAAGGAGCATTGAAAAAGGCCACACGCTGAGTGCCTGGCTGACGCGAGAGAGCTTGACAGCCTCATCAAATGCTACGTTGTTGGGAGACTTCCTGCATTAACAAAACTTCACCTCTCAAGCGACCACAGCCTCATTGTGCAGGGGAGGCTAATTAAAAACCGCAATTTATGCAGCTTCTTTCACAACGGCGACACTGAAGGCAGGAAAAGGCCACAAACTTCCCATCCAGTGACATTATCAATCATCTGAAGTAAATAATTGGTTTACAAGATCAGCTGGGGGAATAGAAAATGAGTGATCTCATCCTACAGTTTTCCTGCTAATCCTTATTTTGATTGACAACATATGCTCATGTGAACATGGCATAGAACCCTATTTACGCCTGGTATTAACATCTGTGTCTGAATACGGTATCTGGATAATAAGCGTTCTCGTTATCTAGTGTCTGCCTCTACTGTGATCAGATTTTATTAGGTAGGCAGACTTGTGGACAAACCTGGTGTGTCTCAGGGCAAAGGGAAACAAGTTATGACATGTATTGCAAAGGTCATGTGGCAGGCAGTGACAGCTGAAAGCACTTGATTTAACTGTCTTAACTGTACTGTATGAAGGTAATCTGAGCCAGAGAAGAAGCCCCTTGAGAGCCTTCTTAAGAAATACAGCTGTCAAAGATGGGGCTGTTTGTAGCTTTTTGACAGTCAGCTTAAGAAACCTGGACATGCTTCGTCATACGCTTTTTACCTAGTTGAATAACATACAGACACAGATTGCATGTTAATACCAGGTATAAACGTTGTCTTTGACCAAGCTGAGTCTGATCTTTTCTATTACAAGATCTATTCCAGTATTACAAGATCTATAACACTGCAATATCCCAACCTCCCTGCCAAATTACTACACTCATTGCTGAAAAACAGATTCAAACTGGATTTTCTAAAAGGTAACAAAGTTGACTTATTAATCAGAATTAAATTAATCTTAGTGATGAGGCTCCTTTGAGTCAACACTTGATTTAATTAGATAATAAAGGCATGTGCACATTAGAGTATTTCCATTCCCTTACTCTCAGTTTGTGGAAAAACCAAGCCAATCACCTTAACAAATACAAACACGCCTTCCCTATCAACCTCCCCAAACTGATATATTTATATATTGTTATGGCAACAAAACACTGCAGATTAGCTATTTTTTGTGTAGCAGTGACAGTTATGTGCAGGAAAAAAGCTGATATTTCATGAAATGTAATTCTGCATACAAATATCAGCAAAAAGATTCTTTTGTGAAATCCCTGTACTGTTAGATGGAAAATCAGCAGGCAGAGAATGAGGCCAATTATAGACGCTGATAAAGTTGGAAAATGACAAGAGACAGTGTTGCCATGCAAATCAATGAACCCCCCTCAAAAATCAAACTTAACTAAGTTGCATCAGCCCAAAACAAAGTTAGCGCTTCAATCAATAGAAAACCAATGTACTCCAAGAGTCGTAACACTGGAAGAAAAAAAGAAAAAAAGAATCGAATGTGTCAGAGACTGCAAAGGCTGAGACAAGTAGAAATCAAATCACCAGTGTGTCTTGATTTCCAGAAATGACAGAGAAAACACCCCTCAGTACTTGTCTTTGTAACAGGAGGAGGGTCGGCTCTAACCTCTCAAGATAGACCTTTTTATAAAGGAGGGATGCGAGCTATCATTTAGCCCAATCTCACTCCACTCAAAACAGATACTGCAGGTGTGTAATTTAAAGGGGGAGCATTGAATTTGGTCTCCAGTCTACATATTAGGAGATGTACTATTTTCAAATAAGATGTACAAACAAAAATCACAGATGCAAAAAGGTGTTCCTATGGGAATAAAAGAGGTCAGGTTTCGGTAAAAACCAGTTGTAGTCTAATGATGATTATGGGATTAGGCATCAGTGTACTGCTTTAATTATTCTGTGAGACATCCATCTGTCCTGTCTGGCCTCCAGGAGAAAGACGCCAATCAATGGAAGCAATAACCATCACTTTCTATGCACGGGATGTTGAGGAGAAATGTTAGGTGAAGCGTAAAGACGTAACGCAGAGAAAACGAAGAGAGATCACAAGGGACAGCAGGACCGTTGAGATGAATGGATTTTTATTTCCGAGGAATGAAAAGAACAAACTGCCATCTCAAGTGTGACAGAAGCGGGAAATGACATACATAAATATAAATACATAAGAATTGTGCTATGATTGTCAGACAGACAGATACATACAGGCAAAGAGCGATGCAGAGTGAGGGGGAGTTACCACATGGATTAATCATGCAGTGCAGCCCCAGGTTAAAATGTGTGATATTTTTGGGTACAGTCCCATCGCCGCCTCCAGGCGATTTGCATAGTACTGAGAGACTACTTCGCCGCTCAGCTTTGTGAGAGCCAAGCAGTCAAGGGGAATTAAAACAATTTCCGGTACCATTACTGTTTATGGCCATATTGCCCTAAACTTATTACAAATGTTACTTATTCACTTTTCATTTTCTCTGTTTTTCTTACTTGTTTTTCTTTGGGGAGTTTTATTTCCCCCAAAGTCCTCTTCCTTAAACCTGAGAGCCAGATTTTCTTAAATTAAGCAGCGGCCAGCCTTCTCCATGTTTAAATCCTCTTTCGGACTAAAGCTCATTATCATCCACACATATAATCTCTCAAATTGGTACCAAATGCCCTGGCTGCCAAAGTGGGCTGCATAATTTGCTAAGGGAGCCTGAAGTGAACACTATTATCTTTCAGAAAGAAATATTAAAAGTGGAGATAATGCAGTATATTGTATTTAATGTTGAAGGCCTGCAGACTGCTCCAAGACAATGAACAGATAGAGGAAAGGACAACAGAGGGAGGTGGGAAGAACATTTAAGTATTTCACTCACAGAATCTGTATATAAGTTTTCAACTCAACGTTTAAGAAAACAATATTCAAAAGATGAGACATTCAATCTACGACTAACTAAAAACTTTCTTACTGTATTTACAACAACAATTATTACTACTATAATTGGGAGTAAATAAGTCATAATTCTATAAAAGGAGGCAGATAAAATCTACATTTTTGTTGAACCAACTAAAGTAAAAATGATGTACTCAAGTTCACTAAGTGTTGTTCAAAACACTGAAAATGAAAGAATAACTTGATGTCTTCTGTGATTTTAAACATTATTGTTTCATTATATACATATGAAGGCAAAAAGAGGGGCACATCTGCTTGACTGACAGCTGTCTGCCCTTATTAGCTCCACCCACATGTCCACCCCACATCCTAAATCTGGATTTCAGTAAACCCAAATCCAATCATCCCATAGGCTTCATACGCCTGTGGGTGAACTTTTTCTACAAACCCAAAAGCATCAAATAAATAAAAATAGCCATAACTGGATACATCTTTGATCCACACACAATGCAGTGCATTTGAGCTTTAAACACCTCAACCTATAGCTACACACTGGATCTTCACTAAGCTGCAGCCCCCTACACCCTTTCCTGGCATTTTTCTCAATTTCTGTGGCATTGTAACATTATTACAGGTCAGGAAACAGGCCACAGAGAGACTGTTCGGCTCATAAATCAGATGATTGATCCTCAACCATCACACACGGAGGACTTTGGCATGTGTCCCCAACACATAACCATATCCATAGCCATAACCTCAGCTGTCAAGAGACCTATATCTGGCACACTTGTTGAGGTGCATCTCTTACTCTCTCTCTCCGGGCAGCGGGAGGGAAAACAACTCCATGTGGCAAGCCATTTCATTTCAAATATCATGTGTGTGATCAATCTCCCCCGCAATGAACGGGCGGTGCAGTGGAGGCAATCATTCAACATTTGTGGCAGGTATGTGGTATTGACCGAGGGAAGATGAACCACGGATATTACGGATGTGTGCCTCTGCATGTGTGTCTGATGGAGAGAGAGGGCCGGGAGCTTGTGTTTCAGCTTTCAATCTCAGCTGTAGTTTCCTGGATTTGTTTAAGAACGATTTTTTAACTCAATTTCAAGCCTTTACGTCCCAAGCTGTTATCAGTGACAACCTCAAGTGGTGCATAGTTGTTCTGATGCCACTTCTATATTACTATTAATGCCATTTTTATTACTTGTGCAAGAATGATCTGACATTCAGTAGATTTCATGGGTAAAAAATTGACAGTGGAAACGGTCGCTACTGCTGTGTCCCTTCTCTCCATCAAAGTTCTTGCTGACAGCGTCCTGCTATATTTAACGTCCTTTAATATCAATTACAAAGTCAAGTGGCTTGCCATAATTGAATTTGTGCTGTGCGCTGACGTCCCCTGTTAGGAATCACTGTCTTGTCCAATTAAGAGAAGCCTTATTATTCGCCAAATTGCGAGAAGCCCCATTAATGTGAGGGGAAGATTCTATCCTTTAACTGACGTATTAATGTTGACATCCTCCCAGAGTTGTGCGTTGCAATGGGTGTGACGACTGTAAATTTAAGTGACTGTCAGGATGTCCTTGATTCTTCCTCCAGCAAGAGTGGAAAGAAGTAGTCGGCGAAGAGAGGAAAAAAAATATGTTGTGGACCTACTGTAGCGGCAGTAGATAAATACACGGGGAGAGACGGATGATGAGCGGCTGCTCTCTAATGGGAACCAAGGTCTTGTTGCCGTGGCGTGTTTTATTTACAACTACTCTTCATCAGAGTGACATGCCGGGCCCTCGGACCATCCTTAATAGAAACTAGAATCACAGAAGGGATTCTGTATTCCATTTCTAAATGGGAACACATGTCGGAGACCGGCTTTTTACATATGCATGAATAGCAGAATGATGCATTCACTGTGAGTGAGTGTTATGGATAATATATTGCTGGAATTACTGAGAGACTGTGGAAAGGTAAGCATCATTTGTCTGGGGACTCATCAATGTCTGGTGAAGAAATGGGGACTAATGACTGTACAGCAGAGGGGAGAAGAAAGGCCAAATTTGTCTCAATCAACGTCAAGAGATATGATTGTAGATCTACTGCTGTCATCAGTGTTAGCTGGGGAGATATGTTAACAGTTTTGTTAAGGGGTAACTTTTGGCAAATACACACTGCGGAGAGTATGTTGTATGTTGAGGCAAAGAATTGGTGGACAATAGACTGAAGAGCTTCTTGTTTGTGTGATTAATCTGAATATTTGGAAGCTCCAGTGCCTGCAGTGTCCACAGGGGTAAATGGTTGGTGACTGACAGTGATGCCGTCCCTGGTTTGCCTCATTAAAAATCAACCCTGAACAATACAAAACTCTTGACAGCACATTTTTAGAATGGTTTCCTAACTGCTGTGTTGATCTGGGACATAAAACAGAAACTTTCTGTTTTCTCAAGTCTAATGAATGGTATAAATAAATCCAGCGTGGACTCACAAGAGGAAATTCACAGAATATTATGCAAGTTTTATCTAGAAAAGAAAACCAGTTCCATTCAAGATCTCAAATGTTGGCCTTGTGGTCACCGTAACAAAATGGCCAATCCTCAACACAACAAGTATGTCATCAAAAGACATGCAGCATTACAGTAAACCACTGGGGATAACAGAAACTCCTGATGCCTGGGAAGTACGGGACGCTGTGAGGAGTAAAACTGACTACCAAAGATAAGAAGACATAGCAGGGTTCAAGGCGTAATGAAATGCAGATGAATGGTGATGCCCATGATATATTTTAAAAAGCTGCAACAGTATTTAGGAAATGTTCTGTTCAGTCACTTTTGCAATGTGTGTGTATGCCCTTTTTATTCTATTCTGTATTCAGGTCTGCCAAAAGTCATCCTCTGTAACCTCCGAAGCTCCTTCTCACTCTGATTGTAATCCATGTTCAGAGGTGAGAAAAAGAATAAATGCATAGTTATTACTTCAGAGAGTCTAAAGTGAGACCTTACATGAACTCTTGAGTTTCTATTTCATATCAAATAAAATGCAGCTGTGTGGTGCACAGAAAGAGGATTCTGCTCTTTTCAGCTCACTGCCAAGCAACCCAACAGGCACTTTTAGGGATTTCTCACACTGTTCTTCCAAACAGCTATTGTATAGTATGGCACAAGTGGCAAACAAGGGAGCTGATTGTGTGTCTTTAAGACAATAACAGAACCGCAACCCTTTTCCAGAGATGGGACTTTTTTATCAAAAAAACAAGGACTGCAAGTATAATAGAAACTGGCCAACAAAGCATGACTTTGTCCATGAATCACTCAAATCCAGAAAGAGATATAATTTACTATAATTTGTCCTAATCATTCAATGTTTATCAAAAGCTCACATGCTAACCTAATAAAATTTATATAATTTTCTAGCAGTTTTTCAGCTTTAAATGTCTCTACGCTTTTATTAGTCAGTTGTACTTATTTCAATATTTAAAGGGTTAAAATATCTTAATCATCATATCAGTATCTCTCTTTTTTTAATATTTAAAAGTTTGCTGGCCACCTTTGATTGAAAAAAAAAAAAATTATTAATCCCGGTAGGGAAACTGGTTTTCCAGGAACACTGCCACTACAGTGCATTCATACCATACTAATAAGACGGAGCTGCCATGTACAACCAAAGTGTTCAAGAGCTCTACAGAAAGAAGCAAACCACTGTTAAGTGTCTTGCTGAAGGCCAATTGACAGTAGTTGGGTCCCTTGTTCACTTTTCCCATGCAGATTTTCCCACTAAGATGGGGCGAGCCCACTTCTCTAATCTTTAGACCTCTGCCATCGCACCAAATCTGTTAAACTCCTTTGTGCATTCTAATTGTCGTGGAAATGACCACAAACAGCTGGTGGTTTACAAGCAGCAAGTCTCTGCTGTAAACAGTAAACTGAGATTAAAAAGTATGTAACGGTGGATCTTTCTGAGTGCATTTTACGATGTATTTTGCTTATTACACTAATGACTAGTCACACGTAGCAATCATAGTGTCACACAGATGCATACAGTGTGCGGAAAACGTCTTTTAGCTACATTAAATCAGATCCATTTGTGGCATATTTAATCATGCATTCATTTCATCAGAGCCAGAATATTATTTCTACATTCATTGTTTTGCACAGAAAAGGTCAGAAACTGATCATGAAGGCCAATTTCTACATGGACGATAGCTTTGACAAACCAGAATGCAATGCAGCCACATGGTGCTTCAGACCAAATAAATGGCATGGAGTTCAAACACAAAATAACTCCTGGAATAACTTGTACATAACAGATTGAACATCACTGACTGATTGTATAACAGCAATGTAGAAGCATCCAAGAGCTCGGTTTTACTTTAACATCTGACTTGATGTGCTGTATTAAGCAAAAATATATGCAATTATTCTGTTCACCCAACCATTCAGGCCATATCAGCATTCTAACAAAGAGGAACCACAGCAGAGGACAAATGGATACGTTTCTTCTACTTATACATGCTGAGAATTAGTATGGCAGATATGCATTGTATGTTTTTGCACTGTTACACCCGGAGCACAAATGCAGACAAAGCATTACTCAAAGAAGGGTGTTTTGAATTTAATCATCTACAGATAATAGTGGTGCACATGCAGCACAGTGCAGGGGTTTCTGGAGTTTGAGTGCTTGTTTGTGTGTAAGTGCGATCCCAGTGAAAAGGAAAAGCAAGGAAGATAGTGGGCTCATTGTCCCTGAGGGAGTCCATCAAGTCATTTAATTTCCTTTAATGGGCTGACGCTTACAGGTTTGTTTGTGTACAGTGAATTTCTTTTAATAAAAAGGTGCATACGAAAGACAATACATTTTTACAGCAGCTTGGTTTGTCTTATACAGGCAGTAATCTGTTTGTTCAATTTCAGCTGAATCCCCATATATTTACTGATGAAAATGTAGATAAAAGCAAGACTTTTAAAATTTTAACATTAATTTTAACATTAAAACAAATGTATTTATATTTTCCTTATCAGAGCCAAACATTATAAGTAAAACCTTCACAGCCGTTCACAGTGGAGTACACCACATGTAGGCAGCGCCAGGTGACTGTTTGTTTTTTAAATGAGACTATATGCCTGATTTGCTCCAGTCTACAATAAATATATGACCAAATGAACCACACAAGTTTTATCTCATCAATAAGAAAAGCCTAAACTCCCCAAAAACATTTCTTTGAAAATATACCTGCTATGATACCAGGATACTCACCTTCCTGCCCCCGCTGTTTCTTCCCATTCCATAAAAAATGAAAGCAATGCAATTTCAAACTGGCTTTCATTGCCCAGAATCCTTTTTACAATGGTGCCCTAACTTGCAACCACCATGGCTTCTAATAAAGCCGTACAAGGTAAAAGAGAAGGAACAAAGGACGGAGGTCTGGCTCGGATGGGGTGTTCATTTATCAGTGGACACGTTTCAAATCCTTGCCCCAGGCAATGGCTCGTGAAAGCATCTGAGGAGATAGCCCGTAGGGACTTCTGCTGGAAAAGCAAAAAACCTTTTGATGAGCCTTGGGCCATTCCTGCACCTGTGTCTAATATGCATGGGTAAAAACCCAGACACAAGCTACCTCTGGATAGCAAAATACTTTCATTTTTCAGAACTTTCATTTTAACCAATGTGGATTGTCCCACTAGTTTGCATCTATCCTCTTGTAGAAAGTAATCATTTATTTAGTCTGGAGGGGCATAAGGTTTTAGTGCCACAACAATGTAAATACGTATTTTCTTACAAAGACCACAGCTCCATCCTTAGATGCAAAGTACTTCACTGATCCAGAAAGTAACTCACTGAAATCCTCATTTCATTCATTCATCCATTCACTTACTCACTCACAATTGACCTTCACACCTAGGTGAATTAATTGAGGAATCACTGAATCAAGATCATTGGCTCACCTCTTTTTTGATGCTTTTGTGAAAACAATTAATTAGGGCAAATAGCATGGAAATACACATTTACAGAACACTTAAACCAGAATGTAAATAATTCTAGTCTACACTGTTAAAAAGGAGATTTGAGCTAATGAGATAATAAAGAATAAGCAGATTCATCATGAGACCAACTTTACACAATTACAGACCACCCGAGTATGTGCATCATAACTGACAAAGTGTATGTGATCTCTCATTGTGTAATTAAGAGGTGTGTTGCAAACCTTTCAAGAATAAGCAAGCCTGTGTTCTTATTATCTTCTACAACTAATTAAAACAAGATTATACCATGCAATTCATCTGCAAAGATCAACAAAGAAATATTCCACCATCGCTCACAGAACCTCAAATTAAATAACTTAGTACTTGTGGACATAAAAAAATAAAAATCAAGCTGTTAAATAACAGGACAGCCCTGTTTTTCATCATGACTGGTTCAAGTCTCTAAGTACAACAGCAGAAGGCCCTGTCTGTGATCCCTCTGCTGTTGACCAAAACAAAACTTGTGCTTTCAGGCAGAGAAAACAGGTCCCAGGGAATCAAACCTGTACCAATTAATGTAGCTCTTAAAATATGGGACACTCTAAGTAAAATAAATAGTACTGAGCATGTGTCCAATTGGTATTATTAGAACAAAAAAGACTTACCTGAGCCTCTCTTTGACACCACTTTCAGGCAATGGACCACAACAGCATGAAGCAGGATCAGAAGAGGAATGGGAGCTTTCATTTTTTACCAGTCCTACAAGGAAACAAAATCCTGAGTTATTATTCCGTATAGAAACAGACTATGAATACACTGAATGCACCAAAAACAGAAAACAAACCCAAGAGATAATGATTCTGGCCGGAAAAGCTGGATCAAAGCTTAAAAATGAAAAAAACAAAAACAAACAAAACAAACAAAAAACTGCAAGTGTCAATGTTCTGAGACAATAATTACAGAACTTTTACAAGACCTAAGGTCAACTGGAAAAAATCCAACCCTATCTGTAAATTCTGTTCTCCAAAGTGTTTGTCTGCCTCTGCTTTATTTATACCTCTATAATCAGAGGGAGGCCATTGATGATACAAATGTCAAGCTGCATCTCTATCAAGGCGAACCTGATTTTGCAGCTTTGTCAACCACCTACAACACTAATCCAACTCCTCTCCCAACCAACATGACATAATCAGGAGCCCACTTAGATCTCTCAGTTAATACACAGCTTTTCATACAAGAAAGCTTTTATGAGATGGTGGTCCAATTTAATACAGTCTAATATTCCAGGGACTACCAAAATTGTAGATGGTAATGACAATACTGGTGACAATAATGGGAAAAAAGTGACATTTCTGTTGATGTCAGTCAAACATAGTAAGCCTGAAGCCTAATTTAGAAACAGTACCTCCAATAAGGGATATTTGGATATTTATTTATTTAATGTGTTCAAGTAATACGTTGTTGGTCCCAAAACTTAAATGTTGGTAAGGCTCACTGAAAACATTGAACATCAAAATAAAAGCGTTTTTGATCTCTCCATTCACAGCTTTAAGTACATGTTAATCCATGATCATAACTGTGCAGTTATTAAAAAATAATGTGTTGTAATGTGTTATATCTCATAACAGAACACATTTCCGTGTTTTATCTAGCTTACACCATATTCTAATGATTGAAATATACACTATTTATTCATATTTTAGGGCAATGTAAGCTTTAAAATATAATTTTGTCTTGACAATATCTTTGTCAGCCTTGGAATAAATAGTTCAATGATTCACCAACAATGTAAAGCCATTTCCTAGTAATGGCTGGTACAAGTAGGCATTAAGGGAAAAAAACAAGGCTGCAAATCTGCGAATAAGAATCATGTGCTTTATCTCATAATAATGCATACCCTCTACCCGGACTGTGGATACACTTTGACAAAAAAAAGAAAAAGGTCTACGTTAATAAAATAGAACTGATCTAAAGTTCATTAAAAGCTTTTTACTTAGATTTCCAAGCAACTAATAGAATTCATGAGTGAAGTGTTAATGACTAATTCTTCTTTTTTGGCAAATAATTCATCTCCTTGCTACAGGCTAAAGTTCCATCTTTGCTACAGTTTGAGAAGATGTCCGTAAAGGCTACAAGGGTTCTTCCATTGGCATTTCAGTCACGACAAAGATGCTTCACATAGATTCAACAAAGCTGCATCAGAAAGCCTTTGACGGGAAACCCTGAAAAGCCACAATAACCCTCGAGACACTCAGAGAGGCATGCGAAACTGGCCAGCAGCCAAAGATGGCGACACTACAGTGTTCTCCTCGTCAAAGGCCTATTGTGGTTAGCCCTTGCTTCCTGCAACTAATGCCACCTCTGAATAGCTACACGCAACCACACAAAAATCTTATCTTTTTAATTAGTTTTCCATGTTGGGTGCAAGTCTGCAACATTAGCACAAAAGCTGTGGTCTCTTTCTTTAGTGATTCAGTCGTTTCCTCTGTGTTCAAAAACTGTTCTGCTCGGTCTCCCTCCAGCTCACAGTGATATCCTGGACTGCTAGACATCAAAGCAAACACTTATTATCACAGAAAAGGTTAAAACCGTGCTCTTGCGATACAGGGTAATTAATTTTGTGTTGATGCCAACTATACTGATGAGCAAACAGAGTAAGTCATCTTCTGTGGTTCACTATGCCTGCATGTGTGCCGATTGCAAAAAATTGTGGATTATGGGATTACATATATTTGAGAATCACACTTTAAAACATAAAGTAGTCCTTTGCTTCAAGCTTGTGTGCAGCCCATGACAGGGGAACGGCTCTAGAAGCAGGGTTACAAAGCTGTTTCCAAGGACACTGATTTCACTGTTATTTCTCCCACCAACATTGATAATTATTGGAGCAGCTGCAAAATGCAAAGCTTGAGCAAAGAAAAAACAGATGCAAAAAAGTGTAATTAATTGTTACAATGGCATTTTTAAAGACTGCCATATGGCTGTATAATGTACATTGTGACATACTACAAATATATTAGCAAGATATTATTGGTTAGGCTAAAGGAAAAGAGAAAGAGTTATGCAACAACACCTACAATATGCTACAATAAACAGTTAAATGTATTGCCCTGCCTGGCTTACTGTTTATGATATGAAAAGAGGAACTACCTGTAAACACTCAAATAGTTCAATATATGGCTGAAACTAATAATTGTTTTCATTATTGATAAATCTGCAGAATATTTTCTAAATTTTCATAAACTAAAATAATAAATTGTTCTATTAAATTGCAGAAAATACCCTTCACAATTTGCTAAAGCCCAAGATCAGGTCTTCAAATGTCTTGTTTTGTCTCTTTGAAGTCCAACACTAAAAGAGATACAGTTTACTATTAGAATAGAAAAATCCTCACAAAGTTAACAGGATAACTGTTGATTACTTTTCTATCAACTAATTGTATCAGCTCTAGTTCAATATAATTAGTCAGAAGTGGAACATCTAGAGCAGAGGTAGGTGACATTTGAGTCTTGGTGTGGGGGAGTTAAAGTGGTATTCAGGAGTTTTACAGCCCGAGGGAAGAAGCTGCCCTGCAGTCTGTGGATCTTTCTGTATCTCCTGCCAGACAAGTAGCAGGGTGAAAAGACTTCGACTGGACTACATGATGTCCTTAACTGTTCTGTGGGCTGTGCACTCATACTTCATCTTTCTGTCGGCCAACAATACGATAATGATGTTCTGGGTGGATTTCACCATCCACTTGCAGATCTTGGCCCTCACGTGTGTGGTGCCAGGTTGTCATCTAAGAAGTAGGGATACTTTTGATTAGCCCTCTAGGGAAGTTCGAGGGAACCTGGAGCACACAGTGCTTGTATTTAGTAGCACTATTTTGTGAAGGTGTTACTTCCAATCCAAACTGTCAGTGGTCTGTTGGTGAGGAAGGCCAGAATCCAATTACAGAAGGTAGTATTGGGCCCCCATGTCTGACTGTTGTTTGGCAAGATCAGCAGTGTTGGCCTGTTATTTTTAAGGTGTGAGAGCTGAGTGGAGAAGACATCCTGCACCAAATGCAATCCAGTTGGGGTTCTTTGACATATGGCACAACCAGCTTCTCAAAGCACTTCATGACGATGGGGGTGAATGCCACATGTGGGTAATCATCAAGGCAGGACGTTGCAGACTTTTAGGTAGAAGAACAACTTGGTGTTTTGTAGCAGGTGAGGAGCTTTCCTGCAAGAGTGATGTGTCAAATATGGGGATTAAGTCATCCGCTAAATGTTGGGCACATGTTCTTAGTACACTGCAAGCTTCACTTTCCCCCTCAGCAGGGTCTTTCTCAAGCCAACTGTATACACAAGTGCCTGGTCTTCTGAGGAAAGGGGGGCTGCTTCAATAGTGGGTTCTGTTGCAGAGATCAAAGCAAGCATGAAAAGGTGTTGATCTAATCTGGCAGCCATGCATGTATTGATGCGGGGATTCTTGCTTTTGTAATACATGATTGCTCACCACACATC
Organism: Lepomis macrochirus; assembly: GCA_024633595.2. NCBI lineage: Eukaryota > Metazoa > Chordata > Actinopteri > Centrarchiformes > Centrarchidae > Lepomis > Lepomis macrochirus. The sequence continues at coordinate 9,132,879 of JALXJV020000025.1, forward strand.
TTTGTGGTTGTTAATTGTACTGAGGAGCCTTTCATGGCTCTACTGGTTTCCATAATGGCTGCTTTCCATATATTAAATTTGACTATGTGTTTTATCTTTGATCCCCTGCTTCTAGTGCCGATGGCGTGTACTTGAGAAGATGGCCACCTGTTTAAGCAAGCAAGCTACTCAAGGGCTTATTAAGGTCAAACACTCGATTCTTTATCAGTAATCATAAAAGGGTGTCAATGTATTATTGGCGCTATCGTCTTACTTTTTGGCACATGGTTATTAGTTAGTGAGAAGTGAAAGATTCAGTGGAGCTGTCTAACTGTCAGAGATATGATCAGGAACACAAAAGAGCAGAAAAAAAGCGAGAAGAGTTATCCCGTTCAACAAATGAACGGATACTGGATGTCCAAAGAAATATGAAATCCCAACAATGAAAGCTTATCCTGTCAAGCATCTCACAGTGTGCCATTCTTTAAAGAAAAGCTCATCCAAAAGGGGCTGTCACCTGCCTCTCACTCTTTGATTGTTTTTTCCTCGAGCATCCACTTTCACCCCTCCCTGACAGTGTTTCCTCTTTAGCGGATTCATCCAACATTCAATTACTTTTGAGGAGGGTTGAGAAAGAGAAATCGGGCACTCTCAAAACTCTGGGGGTTTTGAAGTTGGCCCCGCAGAATGCATCTCCCTCTCACATTTGCACACAAACTATTTCAGCAATTGACGACCGAGGCTTTCGTTGCTTTACTAAAGCTCACCAGGTGGGTTTTGAGATGATTCATACTGATCTCTCGTTTAAAGTCTCTCTTGCTCTGTCACACAATTTCTCAGGCTGTTCGGAATGAAGGCCCTCATGCTAAATTCTCACCACTGCTCATATCGGATGTCTCTGGATGACTGTTTATATCTTTGTAGCATTTTACCCATATCTGATACCAATGGGAACTGACAGCAAGAAGCAATAACAGATATCCGTTTTTGTGGCTACACTTGTTTGAAAAAAAAAAAATCAGGTCGGTGCATTGGAGTTTGATTAAATTGAGGTGTAAAACTCTGACATTTTGCTTCTTCTTGTTCTTCCTGTGTTGTCTTGTCTTCCTGCATGCAGTCATGGGAGTCACAATTATTAAATTATTATTTAATTTTCATGATGACACTGACTAGTCAGAAACATGTCAACAATTAGCCTACATCTTCATTTATCATACTTTAAATGTATATAATCAGTATGAAGTAACGTTATGGGTCACATGCCTTGAATCAAATATCTAGATTGGAACTAAAATAAATAATCAGCACTGCGACACTCTCAGTATGAACATAAACTCTCTATGTCTCTGTCATTACCTCCCCATCCCTAAGCGCTTCTCCCCGATGTCACCCCTCTGCTCCCTTCCTCCTACCTCCAGTCGGAAAATTGATATGTACTCTGCTTGGTGAGTTATTAACATTTCTATTTGTGAGGAACACTTTTCAAGCCCTTACACCCTTGGCTGACGCACTCACACATACACACACACACACACACCCTCCCACACGAGTCTGTGCTCTCCTCACTGAATTATTCCATTTTAGATTATCTAATAACCCTGCAACCACAAGCCTCCATGTTCTTGGCATGCACGCAGGATGTGAGAGAGAGAGAGAGAGAGAGAGAGAAGGACGCTTCTCATATGCAATCGACATCTCTAACACGTTTAACACCGCAAATGTCTTCACATCAAAGTTTCTTCTGCATTAGTGTAACGCACAGCACGCACAGTTCATTTTCTCCCTGGTAACAGTAATAAAACAACACTGCACAAAGCAAAGCACAATCAACAGATGAATACGGAGCAGTGAAAGACATACACTATTTGAATCAACATTATACAACAGTGTATTTTCATCAATTGCTAATTTGTCTCTGTGTGGTGAGGATACAACAGAGGACAACACATGTTCATGTCATTAAAGAAACTGTTTCTGGATGAGTTTAAGGCTACCTAGTGACAATTTGTAACCATCTATTATTGTATTACTAGTCAAAATGTGATGTTCGAGTAGTTAACCATCCGTCTATAATGTGTTGCCAAAGCTCTTTTCATTTTCTGTGCAATATTTCCTTTTCCATTTTATTCAATTCAATTCAATTTTATTTATATAGCGCCCAAATCACAACAACAGTTATCTCACAGCGCTTTTCATAAAGAGCAGGTCTAGACCATACTCTGAAGTTATTTACAGAAGCCCAACAATTCCCACCAAGAGCAAGCACTAGGCAACACAGGCAAGGAAAAACTTCCTTTTAAGAGGCAGAAACCTCAAGAAGAACCATGGCTCAGGGTGGGCGGCCATCTGCTGCAAGAGAAAGAGGGCAAGAGAGAGAGAGCAGAGGGAGGCAGCCTACACAATATACACATAGAGATACAGACAGTAAAGGTAATGTTGCTATAGACTGAATGAAAAATGGTACAGATATTTATAGTAATGTTAATGATAATAACAACAGTAATAATAGCAATAGGACTAGTAACAGCAGTTGCAACTGTAGCAGAGGGCGTCAAGCAGGAACACGGGGGCAGTAGGAGACTCCCAACCACAGATCCAGACTCCACAGCTCCAGAGCCAGCAACACCCGCAGGAAGCGACAGGAGGAGGAAGCACACGACCACGGGAAAGGGAAGAAGTTTGGTTTCGGGAGGCAGACACCGTCTCTACATTTAACAGTGGGCTTAAGACTTTCCTTTTTGATAAAGCTTATAGTTAGGGCTGGCTCAGGTGAGTCCTGAACCATCCCTTAATTATGCTATATGAATGCTATTATCTGAAAATGCTATATTCATTGAACTGTTACAATATATGACGCATTTTATTTCCCTCTGTATGCTGTCAAGGCCTTCTTTACAATTACAAAGGATATACTTCTAGCAATAAATACTAAATACCTTTAAATTTAACTGGTTTTGCAACTGTAGAACACAGTTTGGTGAAACGCCCAAAATCCAAGAAACAATACTGAGAAAATGACCTCAGTGTCCTCAAAGCTTGCTATGTCCCTGGTACTGATAAAAAATGCATTGCATTGCAGTCCTCTTTAACTTACCACTGAAGGTCAAAAATTATCCTATCCCCACAGCAACACCAACAAAAGTAGTTTCATTACTTCAGCACGAGTTGTAAGGTCATAACCATGACATCCAAAGTTGTAAATGACTTAACAAGGAACACATGAAGACAGTATTATCACCACAATGATCACGTGTAATTTACATTTTACCTAAAATACAACAAAAAACAGCTTATTAGCTAGGCTACATCATGTATCTGAAAAAAACACAGTGCGTCTGGGTTCAGGAAATCTTTTGTTGTTGTAATGCACTTGCTGTGTAGTATTCTTCAACATTTATGAAATCTTAATTCAGTATGGGGAAAGCTGAACACAACAAATGATCAAATAAACTACTGGTCCTAGAATTAAACTGGGCTATTAGCTTGCCATTTGACGTCAACAGTTAGTAAGCTATGTAGAAATTACAAACTTCTTTCTGTATGTGAAATATAGCTGATACAGTATACAAAATACTTATTATATTTTTGGTTGTGGGAGCTGTTAGTGACCAGTCAGACTGACAAAGTCCACTTTCACCAAATTCTGGTGACACACACAGGCGCATGCACACAAACGCAAACGTCTTTGTAATCACGTCCAAATCTTAGTCCCATTACCTGAGCTGCCTGCTAACTACATTTTTTATCCTCCCTGGCTGTCAGGGAAATAAGGATGACATTAAATGAGTGGAGCGCTCTCTTTGGATATTCTGTGCCAGGGCTAATAGCACGGAGGGGAGAGCCTGCAGGAATCACTGAGAGGAAGAGGTTAAAGGGGAAGAGAGGATGAATAAATGCTAGAAAAGGAAGAAGAGAGGACGAGGAGAAGGCAGCCATGAGAGGCAGTATCATGAGATTGTACCAAGCAGCAGAGCACTGAAACACACGGGGAAGCAAATAACTGTGGAATATCCTGGTAACTGTAGATTCTTAGGCAAACTAACTATGTTCCATCATAGTGATTTACTGAGTTGACTGTCTCAATAACTGTCTATAAAATTGTGCTGATGTGATTTAAAAGATTAAATCAATTTGTCGCATCCGCAGAGCAAATTTTCCAGTGTTAATAGATGTTGATTTTTCAAAACACAGACAATTATTAAGGTTGTCAAAGAGTTGTTTATTCACTCACAGCTGCTATGGGCACTAAAGCTGCTATTCAAACTGAAAGTTTTAAATGAACTCTGATGGATATGGATTTATAGCAAAACAGCACAATGATGATTCACATGCTGCCATATTGATACTGAAGATTATGCTCTATTGCTACATCACAGATCATTTAGCACTCGTTGAAAGGATGCTCAAACACACACTTTTCTTGTAAACACGTCACAGGCAATCAATTCCCCAGATCATGTTGCACATATTGGGGTACTGAGATGCTGTCACAACTTTAAAGCAAAATTGATCCCTCTATACTGTCAGAACAGCCACTGCACACTTATGCTGACGTAAGAAGAAATGTGGCTCATCCAACAACTTGTAGTTCATTCTTGCAGCAGCTATGTGAGAAGATATGTTCCATTTCAGTAGGAGTAGCGCTTTCTCAAAGTTACTTGTGTAACAGAATCCAGAAAGTCAGTTAAATTCATGCGATGCCCCCCACCCCCCACCCCAACACTTGATCTGTATGCCGGTGTCAATCAAACTCTCGAATACGATCAGAGTTCAAGGTCTGAAATAGGAATCACCTCGAGAGGAAGCATGCTACAGTAGCTTCTGGATGACACATCGGATACATCTAACTATAGCAGCAGTAGGTGTATTTCACAGAAACATTCCCAATGCTAAAGCAAATGAAAATTCATCAAGCCGAGGTTGAGACTTCCAATGGCAACGATATTCACGGGCTGGAGCATTTCTCCCTTTATCTCTTTCACACACAACCTCTAACACACATTTTTACTCAACACCTAAATTTAAATCTGTGACACTGAGACTGATCTGCTGCTGAACTGACGAGTCTCTAGCTAACTCTACAGTATGCTAATGCTATTCACTGGAGAGCATCAAAGCCGGAGTTCTTCAAGGAGCTCTGACTTTAAGAAAGTATAAAAACACTGCATATTTTACAGTATAACAGCAGGAAAAGATTTCATTGGATATGTCTTTTTTTGGTTGCTGTTTAAAGGAAGCAGGATAGTTGAGATCTTGTAGTACTACAGTGTTTTATAGATTACAGGGAGACATAATACAGGACAGATAAAATGTCTAACATAAATGTTCTTAAACCATAAAAATATAGAAAGTAAGGCCTACAAAAATGACAAATAATGCCTTGGCAGTGTTTGTAGTTGGCCAAATCACTTCAGCTGAATATACTGTCTTGTCTAAGCAGCAGAACTGTGGGCTGATTTAAGGGAGAATGAAAGAGGATTGTCAGATTATTAACACAAGTTAATAAACACCTACCCTACAGCAACTATAATCATTAAGGCTGCTAAACATTTATCTTCCTGATTTTTTCTTATCAAATCAACCGCTAGGAAGAATCGACTAGAGCCAAAAGCAGAGCAAATGCACAATCCAGCCAACAGCAACAAAACAAACAAAGCCGTTGAACAAATAATCAAAGTCTTTGTTCCAACTGACAATGTGCTTGAAATTGCACAGTCAATGTATCTGTCTATTGAGGCTGTGCATTGCTTGAAAGTACCCCAGCTTTCATCATTGATGAATGCACAATTCTGAGGATAATGATGGATGCAGCATGTGGCTTTGAAATTATTTGATTGGAATATGGCTGTTATGCTGACATTTAAACTAAACAAAGCAAAGCATACATCTCCTCATAAGGCAGGTGCACAAACAGCACTTGGCAAAGTAACTCTGTTTCTGTTTTATATATTCAGGGGTGCCACACTGCAAAAGAAGGCACACCCACAACCCTGTCAGTGTGAAAGCTATTTGTCTTCACTGCACCTTTTCTCCAAAAATGTCCCTTACATGTCTGAACCAAACAGCCCCGCAAGCAAAAATAAACTTAAGTGCTAAGGTGAGCAGACATCCTGTAGTTACCACTGAGAGCTTAACAGCGCAATGCAAATAAGCTTTCACACTATAACAGACGACCCACATCTCCATGCTAGGCAGCCGAGATTCAATATCGTTGGACAAGGAGTGCTGCGTCCCCAGGCCCTTCTTGTAAAGTGGCCCATAAATCAAGAACCCTGTTGAGAGCCGGTCTCTGCGGGTCTGGTCCAGCAGGGGGGAAACAGAGCTGCGCTCTGGCTGGGAAAAGGCACAGAAAAGGCACCAGTAACCCTCTCAACTGTAATGCAAAGGATGACATAGCAGCATAAAATTATTACCATCATTAGCCAAACTGGGGATTGGATTATTACTGGAATTGTTATGTCTGAGTATAAAGATGATGCTACCAGCCATGCATGTAACTGGACTGGGTCAAACTGTATATAATGTTGGTTTTACATTTCAAAGCTCACATAATATATTAAGAGGTGTTAGAAAATGGGGACAATCGCAGAAAAGGTTTTGAAATAAAATGTTCTGGCACTGACTAATTATCCTATGCACTGGATGGTCATCTGGCAAAGCATTGCATAGGCCAATCAAATTTTTTTGCATTCCAGATGAATTATATTGTTACATAAATAGGGTAAATGTATTGTTTATTGCACAAATAACTGCCATGGAGGATACAATTATTGATCTGTGATAACTTTACAGAGCTGTAAAATCCTCCCATAGTCTTCCAAATTGCAGAGTGTAGTTTTTTGGCATCTAATAATCCATTAAATTCATGTACAAGTTAGTCAAACTAAACTTCCTGAATCGTATTTATAAGAATGCATAACATAACAGAGCATCTCGCCCACACTTACACAGCCACTTGCGTTTTCCTTTGAATCCTACACCAGTAGACCCATCTAGTACTAGAGGCAGGTCGAAATATATGTATAAAAATAGCTGTAATTACCATGTTGCCCCAGGTTGCATTTGTAGTTGCTAATGACAAATGAAGAATTGCTAATGAAGCGCTTCTTGATTTCACTCACTATTACTCCCTTGATGTATTTGTTCTATTTAAGGTCCTGCCTGGCTCAAACGGGAGAATTTGGTGCAAAAGAATATTAGAATATCACCTACAGATGCAAGCACAGTTTATGCATTCATACACCATATGCACATAGTATGTGTTCATGGTTATGTACGGTGATCCCTCTCAAGTTGATGCTGCATATTTTATACAGAGACCACACCATACGAAAGGGGCTTGTAAAAGGCTCTGCTGAATTCCCTGAATATATCAACACCAGCCACTTAGAATACGGGTCAGAATGTGAATAAAGATTGATATTTGTAATAGTATTTTGAAAACATTCAACAGCTGTATCTCTTCTGCTATGCAGTTAGCCTGCACAATAATGTAGTCCGAGTCTTTTCCCCTTTTTTTTTTCTCCTGCCAACTGGCATTTTGTGCTATTTTTTATCTCCACACCAACGTATGGAATGTCACAACAAAGCCTTCATGAATGAGTAAGCACAGATCGGATGAAGAGAGGAGGGGAAATGGGAGGAAAAATTGCTCATTTTGCTTCCCCTGGCATGCAATTTCCATCCTCTATCCACATCTCTCTAAAAGCTATCTAAAACACATCAACTTCATCATTCTAGGCTCGATGGGCCTCAGAGGATCACCTCCAGACATGGCACAATGACAGTGGGGCTGAAAAGAAAAGGATAAAAATGATAATTCTGCCCTCTTACTTACAGCAATGGGCTTCTCATGTTACTGCTGATTAAAAAGGGTGGTAAAGGCATTCATTTTAAACATCACTTGCCCCTAGCAAAGAAAAATACTGTGTATTGAGGTAATTGATCAGCCTCAGATGGCCATTTCATCAGAGGAAGTCCAACACAAGTATTATATCGCCTCTTTCTTCATTTTAGCCGTGTTACACTTGACCAGCATAATGTTTAAGCTCCAGGGCTTGCTCCACTGTGGCTGACCCCAAGCCCTTTTATTTTCTGCTGTAACAAATGAGAAAATAAAGCACTTTAAATTGCATTTGACGCACACACACACACACACACACACACACACACACATACATACACAGAATAGCTAGCATATGTTTTTTCAAAAGCAATGTAAAGAGACAGTTGGAAATGATGCCATTACCATCCTATTATTGTGGTATTAAGGGATGCTCTGTTAGGCTAAGAATACCATTACATGCAGAAAGTAAATAAAGCGGTGGCACACACTCCGCTCTGTTCACATACATACACGGAGGCATTCAGATCAAGGTCTAAAAAATAAGTGGCCCATGAAAATGATTTGCAAGGAAGACCATTCCTTTTGATACCTTTCAACTGAATAACAGAGGGGAAGGGTGTGCAGAGAGCTCAGGGGCCAGAAAGTGAATGGGGGGCCAATTTTGAAGGCCATTTTTTTCCCATAGAGGCCAGTTTTCCATCAGCAAGTAATCAAGGTTACTATGTTCTGAAAAGGATACAAGCGGTTGAGATTCCTATTTCTGCAGGAAACAGATTAGAGCACAAAGCAAATGTCTTCTATTGAACTCCGTAAGTACTCCTCCAGGTCTCCATGGCGGAGAGGAGGTCGCGTGGCTCAGGTCTTTTTGCTAACACATGGAAGTTGATCCACGTCCTCCCAGATCCATTCTTTATAAATATTTACAATCTATTTAGAATTTTATCACCCTGATTGTCTATTTGTTGATCTATGCTATACTTGCGACATGTAAATGGATAATTAAGCTTAACACTACATGTCACATTCACATATGGCAGAGGCTACATCAAGGCATCAGAAAGAAACTAATTATTCACACACACACACACACACACACACGCCTTCTGGAGTATTTTGGGGTTGAGAATCATGCCCAAGGACACTTCGACACTCGACACTTCGACATACAAGTCGGGGAGTGAAACTCCAATCTTCCGTACGCCTGTAGGCCACAGCTGCCCCATGACATGAATTATCATGCGCCAGAAAAATCATCTAACGCTGCTTTGTTTAAACTATCTCTGTACGGTTATGTGCTGCCACAAGGTCACATTTGGTGTTATTTATTTGGACATACACAAAGCATATAGATAGAGTACTTTAGTGATCCCCAGAAGGTGAAAAGGGGACACATACCTGGCAGTGCAGGAGCAACATTGACCAACACTCTTGTCATTCTCGGGTTTCGTCTCTACGCAAAGAGTTTGTGGCCTTTTCTCTTTTTACGTTGACACCATTGAGTCTAAATTTGTGTCGTTTTGCCTTGTTCATAAAAGTTAACATTGTATCAACGACAATATATCCTTCCATCGCATACTGCATTCCTTGCTGTCGGCTTCTTGAAGCTATATTACCCATAGCCCAGAAAACTAATACACACTGCGGCACCTGGCTAATCAGAAACAACATTGCCATGTTTCTTTTTGTCCTAGTTGTCCGACCTAGCAACAATAACTACGGGAGGCTGGACTTTGAATTGGTGAACATCTGCTATAGACTGTTGTGAATTAGAGTGTGCAAAACTTCCCTGGAGTCTTCCTGGGAGGTATTTTCACTTATTGTGAGATCCAATTAGTAAAAAAAGCAGATCATAAATATCGATGGTATACTTTAGGGATGGGCGATTAGAGTTTTTTCCTATGAGCGGAGTGATGTCCAATCGTGTAAAGGAATTAGCGTCATAGACAGTATCTACAGCTTTGATGGCTAATAAACAATCAGATTTATTGATTTGAGTTATGCTATTTAAGATATTCTATATTAAGATATCGATATATAGTGATTTAATAATTTTTCTGGAAAATTACTTGAGAAACTGTTAAGGATAAAATAATCTCACCGGTGTGTCTGTTTTTGGCTAATCAAGGAGGAAATTAATTGACCCAAACCAAAGAAATTTTTCGTATTGATGCTATAATATGGCAATGCCATAAAGCAGTCCAACTCTTTAATAAATTATACTAAGGCCACAAAGAATTTTTCGTATTGATGCTATAATATGGCAATGCCATAAAGCAGTCCAACTCTTTAATAAATTATACTAAGGCCACAAAGAATTATTATTTTCATTATCAGGTGGTCTAATTTTCAGTTTATCAATTCACTGCTATTAGGCTATGAAAAGAAACAACAACTCTGGAAGCTGGAACCAGTGAATGGTTTTGCTGGACACCTAATGCTATATTATCAGAATTGTTGATTATATTTCTGTCAAATGACTAATCCATTAATCGATTAATCATTCTAGCAATCATTCACAAAAATGAAATAAATATATACTTGATACCTTGATAGAGTCGCAGAAATTAACTACTATAGTGATTGTAATTATTTAAAATATTTCTCCAAACCTGTTTTATTCTCTAAAAATGCTTTCAAACCATGGGGTCCGCATATAATTAGCGTGATATGAAAGAATTTTCTTGTGAAATACTACATACATTTACCCCATTCAGGCCTCAAAAATAATCTTCAAAGGTAATTAGTCTGAGATGGAAAAAACTGCTATTTGGTTACAGAAACCAGCAAGCTATGCTGTAGAGTAGACACTGCTTTTTTTCACAGGGTTCACGAGCAAAAATAGCCACAACCACTGCTTTAAAGAAAGTTCTCCTTAAGTAACCTGGCACCTTGGCTAAGATAAAACAATGCAATAAAAGTTGTACCTGAAAACACTTTTTGACTAAAGCCTAACAGAAGATTGAAATTTAGGTATTCACCTTTGGTAACCATGACTCTTCTTTGTATGGGCGAAGCAACATGCCCAGACATATTGTAATCTACCTGATCTACCATACTTGTCAATTCATGACATGATGGCTGCAACAAAAATAAATAGCTTTGAATCAGATCGATGCTCAATGATTGCGATGGAAAATGGAACAAGGCAGGGGGAAAGAGGAATCTCATCTTCACGGGAATTGGATTTTCAAAAGATTTAATGGAGAGAGTGTCTGTTATGCATGTAGTCCACAGCTTCTAATACTCAGATTTCACAACAGTCAATAAGTCTGCACAGCATTTCCGAGCAGGAATGGAAGGTGCTCAAGCTTAAGTACGATATTTACACACATGCACGTGGTCACACATGCATAAACACAAAAGCTGGATCACCTGTCAGTACACTCATTTCCCCTTGAGTCTTATTAATGTAATCTAATAGCCATGATTGAGGTGGCACCTCTCAACTTCCTCTCCAACTTTCTTGCTCACAAATCTTCATCAATTGCTCCAATCACTCCTCACATAGAGCCAATATTCCACAGCAAGACAACCCTTATTTCCCACCATATTAATGAACTCTTTCATTTCAAAGCCTATGACTGCCCGTCCTGTGATTGCAAAGCCAAGGCCAATAGGCTTTGGTGACAGCTCCTTGGAAATTAAAAGTATCAATCAAGACAGGAAGGGGAAAAGCTTGTGATGTCTTCAGACCCTTCTGTCTACTAGAGAGCTCTGTAAACTCAATGGGGTTAAATGCTATTTGCCAATGCTTGTCATGGTGTGTTTTAGCATATTTTAGGGCAAGTGATGTTTGCCTCATGAAGTAGGAAAATAATATTAATTGTCAGTTATTATGGGCAAAACCACAGGGTTGATCATTTTCTTTCTGTCACTTACATTTTATGACACATCATGATGTAAACACCACAAATAACAAGTAACTCATTGCAGTGAATTGCAAATATTGCAGAACTGTCTGCAGCTTTGATGTTCAAGTGTGGGAATTCATCCATTGGGTTTAGAAAGGGAAGCATTCACACACGCTGTGATGAAGTATTCAAAATTGTAGTAAACCTGCCAATGAAACAACATATTTACTGGTGCATTAACATGCCCTTTAAACCTACACTTAATTCATCAGGGAGCAGGGGAGGAATTCAATGCCGCCGGGTAAACTTGACCAGCATAAAAAAGTGCCAATGGTGGATGACATAATCTCTGTCTAAATCAATTTCTGTGGGAGAGCACTCGACTCAGCTCAATATGTAGCTGCAGGGCTTCCACTAAGTGGCCGCTGCCACTTACCTATTAATTCATGTGCTGCTAGTTGCTCCTTTGGCAAAGCTTAACCCAAGATGTCGGAGATGAATGTTATAAAAAAATAACATCATAAACCAACAAGATATCACCTAAAGCATAAAGTGTCAAGAAGAAATTGGAGTGGAGAGATTTACAGCAGAGCACGATGCAAGTAGATTTTGGAGCAGTTGAAATGGGGAGCAAAAGTTGACCAAATTAGAAAACCCTATGCAATTAATGAGGTCCTGGCTGAACGTAATGTACACTGCCTGTAGGCTTTAGTAGGTCATGGTTTGTAATAGATTTACAAAAAGAAATGAGATACGATGAGATGCCACCTGCAAGGCCAGCACCTTCTGTAACTCATCTGTAGTGGGTGAAGGGAAAGAAGGAAGGCATCTGCTTTAACTTTAGTCAGTGTGTGTCTCTATCAGTATCACTTCCTGATTCCATAATATGTTTAACTGGCAAATCCCAGTCTGGTCAGAGCCAGAGTGGAGCTCCAACATCCATCTGGACAATCATAGGCCATCAACCATCTTAGCAGGGGAGGGAAGCAGGGGAGAGCAGAGGAAAGACAAGCAAATACTGAGGAGAGCCACAGAGAGACTCCCCAAGCAATCACTCAGCAGAAATATTTTGAAATAACTAAGCTGGGCTTCTTCTGGTCTCCTTCTTCTGACACACACGCACACTTTGGGTGTGTGCACGCACACGTGCAGACATTGCATACACCCACCGGAGCCACGCACTTCCACGGGCGTGCATACACCCCAACACACACACACACACACACACACACACACACACACACACACACACACACACACACAGCTGATGCACTGGAGCGACAAGCAAATGCGCACAGTGTTACACAATTAACGCCAAGACAAAATAAAAGCGTAAAATTAACCACCGAACCACCATAATCGCTCTGCTTGGATAATTAGGTTTTACAAAAGAATACAGAAGACTTCAGCAGCCCACTTTGCTGTCGTACTGCAGCCGTGAACACTTGCAGGCTCCGCAACTAAAGCAATAAGAGGGACTGGAATTCATGCGTAACTGAGGGGAAAACACGTTCGCTCCAAAGGTGAAATTGAGCTCATAAATTCGTTTGTCAAAGCGCGTCGATAAGTGATGCAAATCTGTGCATGTGAAATGTCAGCGTCATCCAGATAAACCGTTGATGTCCACGAACTGGTCCAAACATATCCGCAGAAGGCAGCATGAGCATCAAACCAACTTTGGAAACGTTAGGATGGAAAAAATAAATGTAACTTACCCACAAGCAGTTTCCAAATGATAGCGTACACTCTGCTCAGTTCCGATAGCCCCACACCATCGCGGTGTATCAGAATCTGTTCTGGTCTACAGAGTAAAACAGTAACGTTTTTAAAAGAGAAAAACAAGGAATCCCGGCTTTGAAATAGTCCACTTCTCCAAAAAAAAACGCAGCGTCTATTCCAAAATTACATATTGCCAGCCTTGACTGGCGCAAATCAGAACACAAAAACACCTGCAGCCGGTCACTTTGAAACAACAGGAGAGAAGAAAATGAGGAAAATCATGACATGACAGTGATTAGGGGAATGGTCGACAGAATCAATTAAAGGTTATATCAGAGGAGGCAATTAGTCTGATTATCCTATTAAATCAGTCTGCTCAGCCCCGGCAGGTGAGCACCGCGTTAAGCAGGACTACACGAGCGCAATTTTCCAAAGTGATGTGCAGAAAAAGAAACAGCGGATGCCGTATCTCTCTCTCTCTCTCTCTCTCTCTCTCTCTCTCGAGCGCCGCTGTATCAACGCGAGATGCGTCGAGTGTGCAGAAGTTGACCAAGACAGTACAGGACATAAAGGGATTTGGTCATGAAAATAAGAGCATGCCATTTCTCGCAAAGCATAGCCTACAGTTTTTACAGACGGCATAAATGGATTCTACATGGTAACAGCTGCGGTCCACTGCTGTTTTTTCTTACCAAATCTGTTATTTCAGAAGTCTTCTCTCACAAGTCTTATCTCACAAGTACCGTTTTACGGATTACTTGTTTACCCTCTTAGGACCGTTCTCAATACGGACGTATGCGCCTGGACGCTTTTATTTTGAAAGACACATCAGAGGCTTTGTTTCCTTACAATGTCTGACTTGACCCTGGTACCAATGTGAACGCTCCTGTGAAGACCTGCGTTCCTCTGGAGTCTTCATCCTCTACATGGCGCACTGCCTGAAACCTTACCAACGAACGCACATGAGGAAATCATCCTTCTGCCCTTTTATAAAAAGAGTAAATATATCGCAATGTGGGAATTACTGGTACTGGCTTACACTAAAGACAGAGTGCACGAGCTAGCAGGCAATGTAGCGTAGCTCAGGTCTGAGGATAGAGGCACTGCCGCCCAATGGAAATAACAGAAAAGGGCTGGAAAAAATACTCTGAACTGGCTTAACAAGTCAAGAGTCAAAGCATGCAACATTACTGTATAAAACAAGTGAAATATGTTTCAATAGAGAAAACATTCACAAAATCTAAATCATAAAAAAATCTTCAAAAGATCACATATAGAACATGGACAAAAATATACTTTTTTCTGGTGATCATGAAAGACAATAATAATAGAAAAATATTTACATATTTCCTCACAACCTCAGAATTACAGAATCAAGTACACAAAAAACTTACAGGTAGTATGCAACATTATTGTGTGATCACAAGGAATCAAAGTTTTTATGTTTTGCCCACTAAATAATAAATACATTATTTAGTAATAATAATTAAAAAACAGAAATGATTACATGTTTGCGTCTTTGGCATTATTAGCATCAGTTTGTCAGTTGATCCCATTTTTATTTCTTTCAACATAATAACATTCCCTGGAATGTTGAAATTGCTGAAACTAAAGTGAAAAAATACTTTGGAAACAAAATACATACTTATATGACAGTACTAAAACCAGACAGGCCAACCAAATCCTGTTTAATTATGTACAGGAGCTATGTGTGACATTGCACAAACCAGGCCATCATTTGCAACGGAAAATGGTCTAAATGCACCCATCACCACAAAATTAGACCTTCTTCCCCCCCTCATTTACTTCTGAGAGGCTTATGAAGGCAATCATGTTTTCATTAGATTTTAATGAACAAAAAAAAACAAAAAAAAACATGGACTCTCCAATTGCACTGACAATATTAGGTCTACACTGGTAACAGAGGCCTTCCAGTGGGCTTAGATTACATTACTGTGCTGTATATCCACACCTAACACCTGTTTGCAGTCTATTTTCCCAACATTTATCACCATCTTTCTCCTGTTCAATATTAACTACACTCCAAGATGAATGTGACAAGTCCACTGAAAAGCCTGAAAGGATTTCAATCTGCACAGTTCAGGTATTACCAGCATTTATGACTAACCAAGGACTCACATCCAACAGGCAAGAGACAAAACCCTGAATCACTAAAGATGATGAATGGACAGTAAGGCTGTCTTCCTTTCTTTCTGAACTGGAAAGGTGTGATACAGATTAAGGACGGATAGACAATCCGGCAACCTGGTCGTCTGGCCAGCCAGGCCCTAAAAAAGGGACTCGTTTGATTTCCCTCTCACTGGGCTACCCCTGTCAAGACTTTGGCCTCTGGCACAGCCTTTCTGTGAGGCGAATTTCGATGAGGGGAGGGCTTTGAGGAGGAGAAAAACCATCCTCCTCGGACTGAAAATGTGCACTTGTGAGCTTTCTTTGTCGTATACAGGCCCTGACATGAATAAAGGTTCCTTAATGAGCAAAGAAGTGGACAAACAGGCATTGATTCCCCCTTCTATCTGAGGTTGTCGTCTGCAAATGGCCTCAACTCAATCAACCAGTTACTGTGCAACTTTGAGGACAACTGTCTAGTAAGGGGTTGATTGTTTGCTGCATTTTCTTCTGCTGGTTAGAGGATGTGGATGTGAGACTGGAAGAGCAGTGTTGTGGTGTTAAAATAAACCCATTAGTGTGATGTAACATTCAAAATGGACATATTTGCATATCTCCTATGTGCTGTCATGTAAAATCCTGTTACTTCTTTTAGTGCACTTTGGATTGTTCAGTTATGCTCCTCTATGGGATAATGGTTTTATAAAATAACTCAAACCCAATTCATAAACTCAAAAACACATCATCACTGACCTCAAAACAATTCAGTTTTCTAACAGTCTCAAAGCTGACAAGTTAAGAATGCATTTCCACTTGACAAGAAGGGTATGAAGCTTTATTCATTCCAATTAAAAATGATATCTCTACTGTGTGGAAAACATTCCATGTGTTCTTACAAAATGTTTAGCTACTGTACATGAAGGTGAAACTCAGTTCATGAAACTCAGTTTATAAATTTAATCAAACTATTATGACATTTTGAAAGACTTATTGGAGCCATTATGGAATGAAACTCAAAAAGTGGTAAAAACAGTATCTCTTCTTTTACTTAAATAAAACCTTTGGTATAGCTAAAAAGCTACATGCTAATTGACAAGAAGTTGAATTCATGTAGTGGGAACAACTTCTGTTCTTCTGTCCACATATCCTACCAAAATGGTTACTGCCACATCTAGTGTGGTAGTCACAATTTAACGTGCCTGAATTGGCTATGTTTAATCTGTTAACACATTCTTAGATGGTAGTTAACAATTGAAACCAGATACAAACAGTGTATACCTGTTTCTGAATTAGTTGAATCAAACATATTACTGTTAATGTTATTGATTATATGATATATTATTTAGATGTAACTGCTTTTGATGGTGGCTTTGCAGCCAATTTGGCAGTAGTTTGTTGACACGTATCATGGGCGCCCGAAATTCCAGTTATCTCAGACTAAAACTAGGAGGCTGAGGTGAGCAATTTATTCCGACTCAGCTGTTCATGATTACGGTCTGAACAACATGACACAAGCTCAGCATGCGTCCGTAATCATTCACTCGTTCACTCATTCTCAATCTGAATCTCACTTTAAAGTAAATGGAGCAGTAAATGGAGATTTCAGTCATTTATGATTATTTCTTGTCACATGTAGTGTTGCATGACTAATTTTCACGTCTGTCAAAGTCAAAACATAGCACTGTGTGATTTTTTAGCGGGAAGCAGTGTACATGCTATGGACACTGCTATTTATGCATCTTTGTGGGACTTTGTGAGGGCACTTCACAGTCGATCTAAATGTTTCTTGCATGTTTGCTATCTGTTACAACTACATTTCCATAAGAGCACGGTTAAGCTTATAATTAACACAAACAACCCACCACTCTTCGAGTTTCATGCTTTGAAGAACAAAGATGTGTCAGGAAGTATGACAAAGTTTTTATGGTTACTGCAAACAAACTAGAAGTTGTGCATATTTGGTAAAGTGATCCTGGAGAACATTCCAACCACGCTGCTGCAGCGCTCATACCCGACCCTATATGACAGACAACTGCAGCGCTGGATAGCTACTGTAATATTTAAGACTTGCATTGGTCAGTAAAAAACGACATGGGTGTTATTCAAGATATATTCAAACAACTCCCAAACATTTATAATCTATTACACTTTTCAGGAGTTTAAGGGTTCTAATAGTATTCTTTTTGGTTAAAAAAGGGAGGAAGAACCCACTGCAGCAAACTTTCAAAGGCACAGCCATATATATGCCCCTGCCCTGCTTCTTCAACTGCATCTCTCAACCTCATTTGGACTTGATAATCAGACATCACTTTGTGAGACGAACTGTTTTCAGAGAAGGCTACAAATTTAATTGGGGTAATGAGGTCACTGGAAGAAGCCTTAAAACCCTTCTCCAATTACTGCTTACCAAACTCAGAGTGCCAACAGGACTGAGCAGAAAACATCTCATGACAAAGTCATGTGTGAGATGACCACACAGATTAACAATGCGTGACCCTTCCTATTAAACCAATAATGCATGTTTTAATTTGTCCCTATGCTTGAATGATGGTACAGGATGCATTCTCACAGTGGATGGGTTGAACTTGCAAACACACACTACACTGTAAGAATCTTCTGATAACACTGTTGTGTGATATATAGCAAAAACATTTTTAGGTGAATATAACAAAAGGACATAACCTCTCTTGCAGAGATGTTCTGTGTGTGTGTTTTTTGGGGTGATGTCATCACACAGTTGATGCATAATTCAAAGCTCATCTGCAATTCAGTTCAGTTCCCCAGAGAATATATAATGGGCTACATCTTGACAAGTCAGTCAGTGCTCCTGCTGAGGTACGTGTTTTGGACATTCATGGGGAGCTGTAACATAATTTTCCAGCTCTAAAATACTTAAGGAAATTATTTTAGCCATATCAAAGAGCTTTTTTTTGTAAATGTTTTTTCAAGAACACCAAGAAAATATGAGTAAGCAATTCATATCGGTCAACATAAGAGTTCTTTGATGTGACAGCGTTGTAGTTCACTTGTAGCCTATTGGACACAAATAAGTTTGAAGTATTGTTGAGGCACCAAGTGGCAAGCATATTCTGTCTCTATGTTATGTCTCTTTCAGCGTGTGAGGGAAAGCAGCACATCGGGTGTTGCAAAGTCACAATGAAGCACTGCTGCGGCAAACAAAGAGGGACCAGACAATTTGTGCGTGATGGACACTGATTTCTCTGACCGAAGATATCTCCGTGTCATGTCAGCTATGGGAGTCCATTTATTTCATACTGCATGGGCCATTTGTCTGGGGGAGTGAGTACAGGGTTTTTTTGTTTGTTTAATTCAGGCTTTTGTGGAGCTTGCTGACTCCCAGAAAGAACATGTTGGTTTGGTCTGCCTCTGTTATGTCGGGTCGGGTTAGCAAACACCTTCAACATCTTAAAAATAGTGATAAGGACACACATTCAGCGGTCTACAACAAAATCCCACCTGGACCATCTCCTCTCTAACATCATACTTTCCAGTCTTATGTAAGTAAGAAAAAGTGACTGAACTGACTACCTGCTTTCCCAAAATAAATAGTCGCAGGCTCTGGCAGAGGTAAGTCTGGTTGCAGATATTTTTATAGCTCTCTTGACCTACATCTGACAGCTCGAAACAGTAATTCTAGTCAAGGAGCCACTATCTACTCTTAATGCAATTTTACTCTTGAGCTTGTCTGAATGGCCTTGTTTCACCTGCCTGAACAAACTGAATAAAAAGGGGTAATTTGAGGTAAAATGCCCCCGATTTATACTGCACCAAATAACCACACTGACTAAACGAAAATGTAGATCTATGTCCCTTTTAAAATAAACTGCAGAGAGGTTCATAAGGAGGGAAAATGTAAACAAATGGATGGTGATAGCTGCAGTCAGTCATACGCAGAAAGTCTTGAACAACAAAATGAACCAATGACGAATGTCTTCATGGGTATGGACTTTCATGCTTAGCCAAAGTTACACTTTAATGCAGTTTGGTTTTATTACAAACTACCATTTAGTTTTGAGTTACCCAAACTCCATTGTGACTTTTGTTTACAAGCCGAGATGCACCGGGGCTTTAGGCTAACTTCTTTCCACAAGCAGTAAATGTGCAAAATGAAAAAAAGAAAACACAAGAACACAAAGAAATAGCAGAAAGAAACACAGAATTTATTAACAAATGGATTTATTACATATATATTTATGCTGTGCGTGTGTGTGCTCCTTCTCCTTGTGTGCAATTATAATGTGAAAATGTTTGTTTTTTTGAAAATGTGACACACTGAAAACAGCTGATCACTCACTGATCACACAGTGATGAAATTAGTTGGGGTCACAACAGTTTGTCTTTGTGTGTAAAAACTTTTTCTGGTTTGCCCATTTTTGGTAAAATACTCGCACTGTACAGCCCTGTACACTATCAATTAGGTTTTGTGAACCTAATGAAACCAAATATAGAAATGAAAGCAAAGAAGTCTTTTGCATCACAGTCTTAGCGTTAGCAGACCCCTGCTGGGTCCCCCAAACACTAACTGTGTCCCACCCACCTCAACCCCAGTGTCTGCGTGATGGCATGAAAGCTCTATGAGCAGTTGAGATAAAGCTGCTGTGCCTACCTGGGAAATGATGAAAGCATGTTCTTTGACTGAGACTGTTTGAAGCTCTCTCTACAGTGCTTTACTTCCTACAGAAGCATTCAAGCTTTAGAGTAAAGGGATGGGGTACAGAGCGCAAGGAGCATGAGCAACCTGCTAACCTTTATAACATACTTTATGGTGAAAAGCATGCTAAAGGGTCAGCCTTTTGTCAGCCACATTACCCATGTTGTTCTTACCCTGAAACAGGCTACTATAAACCAGTTTATTTATTTCAAACAGTATGAATATTACTTTTATAAAAATGATCTAATAATATCAAATACATGTCATTCATTTGATCTAGCTGCGACAGACGGCTTATGCACTTTTATTTTTTAAGGCAGGATGACAGAAGTGTGGCAGAAGTTAGCAGACAGAGTGATAAGTTCACGTGACAGTATTCACAACTTGGATTAATTTTTAGGAAAAGCTGTTTTGATTCTTTTGATCGGTGGACCCTTACAGACTAAAGGAATATAATAATCAAGGAACAGACACATTCAGACTTAACGAACGCTTCAAAGGTAATGGGAGTTGGCACTTTTTTTTTCACCTCTTGTACCATGCTGGTTACACCGGTAAATCCATATGATTTAGACTTTGGGGCTTGTTGTTTCCATTAAATGAACAATTGAATTGTGGAGAATCTACCTGATCTAACAAAGTGTAGCGTGTCTGTTGGCTACTGACATATTGACCATAAGTTTAAAGATTAATATTTGTATTAACGTTCTAAGCAGCTTAGAAGCAGCTAAAGCGGATGATCCGGTGGGGTTTAAGAGGTTTTATACATTGAGAAGAAGAACTTATATAAAAACCTATATAAAAACCAGACCAAGTGTTTAATGGAGACCTGCGTTTATTTGTCAAAATGTGTTCCCACACCAGGCCAGTAAATGCGAAAGGTGGCTATTGGGACTTGGCCATTATTTGATGTTTTATAGTAGTCATGTCTCTGCTAACAACAGAATGTCTGTTTAAGCTTTAAAAATAAAACTTAAAAAAAACACACTAAAGTATAATTTCCTAACCATTACAATTAATATACAGGCCATGACGATAATCTAATTTTCTCATTCAAGAACTTTTCAAACCAATCTGATCTGCTATGAAGTGCAAGAAATGTACAATCTTAAAACTGTAAGAGGCTAAATACACTTGATGAAAGACGTTTGCTTCGACAAAGTGGGGTGACAACTTCAAAGCCAAATTCTTCTGGCATTTGCGTGTTCAATGGAATGTTAATGCACAAGGTCTGATCAATCCACGATGTCCTGCATTTTCCCCAATTGTTGTTTAGTGGGTAATTGAATGATATAAATATTAAATCATTCCCGGTGAGCTCTGTTTGGCTTTGTAGTGTTAACCAGGCTATCCAGGCCTTGTACGTAGATTTATGAATGATGCATCAAGAGATCCAATCAAGATATTCAGTATGCTGAACAAAAATGCACTGCACCTTCATATGGACATTGCGCTTCACTTAATTAATGGAAATAGACCCAGGTGGTCCACGTGTGCTTGATGTCAAACCTTAGATTAGATTTCAAATGTGCACCTCAAGATGAAACAAGAAATATTCATTAATACTGAAGAGGAACAACTGGGCTGCAAGTAGGAGTGCTTAATACAGATTCAAGATAATTTTGCGGCACTCCAGAGGGGCAATGTTCCCAGCGACAAACAAGCAAATCTCTATTGGTACAGGATTACAATAATGTGGGCATTTCATGTAAGTAATAAATGATCATTCAACTGCTGTTTCCTAAAATGTATAATGCCTCCCACACTGCTGGCAGGAAAGCTTGATCTTACCACATCGCTTGCTGCTGCTCAGTGGGACTCTATATGGAGGTGTGCCATGTCCTCATCCAAGTGTGTGAGGTATAGGATTATCCAATTTAAAAGACATTACACAGGGCATGTATCGCCCCGGTGACACTGTCAAAGATGAGTAAGAGCCACTGGTTTGTGTTGGCATAAGAGCGAGGCAGTTGGTACATTACTCCTTCTCTTTCGGGAATACAGTGCTTTAAAATTCTTCTGTGCTGAAATGGCAACAAAACGTTGAGTAAGAAAGTCTTATCTTCAGACAAAATTCGTATATGTTTGTATATGAATGCTGTCAATCGGGTATGCAATGGACACTGGCCACTCCAGGTGACTCTGCTTAGGTGAAAGGAGGAAAGGTTAACTCATTTTCCAATGACGTGAATGACTATCTGGACTCAAGTCGAGAGAGCAGCCAGCCTTCTCAAGCAGTTTGGTAATGGACTTAGTGGGATTGTGAGGAAAGCCCTGAACTGAGGTCTCTGTTTGGCTTTAATTATCTTTGATTTACTAATGATCTTGTAAAGTGATCTGTGTCACCACTCCAACTCCCCAGTCAAACGAAGTAATGAACTGAAACCCACTAAAGAAGGAAAGGAACAAAGGAGGTAGTTAATATTTGGAAGCCTCTTGGTAGTAAGTGGGAAACATCCTGTCTATTTTAGGCTGACTGAATATTAAAGTTCTAAACCTTTTCATTTAGGTCCTGGAAGCACTGCGGATCGGTAGTCAGTATTTCTCTTTTAACACTAGACAGAAAGAAAATGTGTGTGTGGGGGGGGACCCTGCTAGGCTGCAAAGAATGAAACCTCAGTATTCCCTGTTCTGCCCAAAATGTAAAACTGAAATAGGAACATAGACATATGTTCTTGGCCTGTACATGTCCAAATTCATACTGGACCTCTATACTCAATATGCTTAATGACACCACATGAATAACCATCCCCAAAGAACCAAAATTAACTCTACTGGGCTTTATTTTTAGGCCATACAGCCCAGCTCTAATTTTCACATAACTACAGGGCACAGTATATATGCCTTTCTTACTGAAGAGTTGGAGCTCTGTAGGCTGTTGCCTTAAACTCCTCATCGAGCAGCTCACTGTGGCTGCTTCTCATTCCATTACTCCCTGCAATATCTAAAACTGATGCACTGTCAAAAAATCCTGCTTCACAATGAAAGCCACCCAGTGTTTTGCCAGTTGAACGCTTTTAATGTGAACTAGCAGTTGGAAATGTTCGCATAAGCAGTAACTAAGCTCTGACAAGGAAGTGATTGAACAGTAGGGTGATAACAATGAGTTAAAATCATAAACAGTAACACTGGATTACATACATGAAAAAGGTTGCAGAAGAACATGGACTTCAGCCGTGACATCAGCCTCACTGATGTCACATCACATTTTGACACCCGACACTCTTAAGTGTAGTCGAAGTAGTTGCAGAAGTAGAAAGTAATGTTAGTCAACTCCACAACACACTAGAATTTGGTTGTAAAAAAGCCATTCAAGCAAAGTATCTTGTGGCACTTCCACAATCATCTTAGCACTCAGCCTTCGTGTTAGCAAAGAGCAGGCACCACCCTTGATTTAACACTTAGTCAGAAAGCCTTCCTATACCCAACAATGAGTAAAACCACAACCTGTGCCTTGTCTCCATTAATTATAGCTTATGTAATGCAGCACATGATAAAACATTATTCTAAAATTATTCTGCAAGGTTGAGCACAAAACACTCTCTCCTCTGAACTACACGGCTGAGTTTTTGTTCTTTCTTTAATGGGGTCTCGGTTCATTTGGACTTTAAGCTCATACATTTCTAATGGGAGCTTTTTATGTTGCTTGCAATATCTTGACTAAAACAGAATGCATCTAGACTAACAAAGGCTTTTGAAAATGTTCTACAAACAAGTAAAGTCACTTAAGACTCAAATTTTGTCTTCAC
This sequence comes from Lepomis macrochirus, assembly GCA_024633595.2. Taxonomy (NCBI): domain Eukaryota; kingdom Metazoa; phylum Chordata; class Actinopteri; order Centrarchiformes; family Centrarchidae; genus Lepomis; species Lepomis macrochirus. The sequence continues at coordinate 9,156,822 of JALXJV020000025.1, forward strand.
AACAGTATGTGAAGGAAAACAGTAAATTTTGAAAGCCGTTATTTGAAGTTGTTACATTTTTTCTTTGTCTTCAATTCACTGACATTAATTAACAAAATCTGTTAAAGGAATTTGTGAATGATGGAATTATTGTACTGAGATCCATAAAAAAAGACAACACACATGCATTTTGAGGGAACTGCCTCTGAAAGGAATCTTTTCCAACACAACACTATTGTTTCAACCAGCTGCCCTTGAAATAGACTGATCGAGCCTTCAATGGTAGAGCAAAGCTTTTTACCACAATTCCCAGGGCTATGATTACGGATAAGACTTCCCTCAGGCAATTCCGAGTGAAGGGCAGATGAGGAATAGAAACCTAGCATGTGGTCCAACTAATTGGTTACAAAGCACAACCCAAAAGGATGATTTCTTTGTGTATGTATGCTATATTCATACACAAACACACAGAAAGATTGACAGAGTTTGCAGTGCCTGTGCCTATTCTCCATATCGAGAACCACTCTATCACTTTGTGGTAGCTCTTGGCAGAAAATGGCGATCAGTCTCTGATGGCATGTAACACAGCTTTGGAGAGCCATCACGCTAAAGGCCAGGTTTGTTTGAAGTTCGCTTTGCAATGCATCAGTGGGGATGACCTAGATTTCCTATCTCTCGTTCCTCCAAGAGTGCAGAGAGAGACAGCCTCGTTTCAGCCCTCTCCATCTTCTAACTATGTCAGCTCGCCTGTAAACATTTGGCACAGTCACATCACTGCGTCTCTTTGCTTCCCCCAGACGACTCCCTGTTCCCGGTGTCAGCTCTCGACTCCCCTCGTCCCCCAGGATGGAGGTGGAAGGCTGAGTTTTCCCTTAGCATAACCAAGGGGAGCTACAGTACAGGATGACATACAAAACAAACAATTGCATAAATTTAACTCTCCCGCAAGTGTGCGGGCACATCATCACATTGAAAGTCTTTGAGAAAATAATTGGGATTAGAAAATACTGAATGGTATATGCATGTCTGTTTTCCCAATTGTGCAAAAATAAAACTCCTAAAATAAAAATTTGGAGTAAAACTGACAAGATTTGGGTCATCATGTTCCTGTTTTGTGGCTGCATCCAAGTACCATCCTTAAACATCTTGCCATGCGAGAGATGACCCATGAAACACAAGACAGGTTAAATCCCAGGTACACCCTGTGCTCAGTGCCATGGCCTGTCTACTTGTTTGTCTGCATGTCTTTCAGCCTATCTTTCTACTTTTCTATCCATCTCCTTTCTTTGTGTGTTTGACTCATTGCCTGACAACCACAAAAGAAATAAATGAACAAATTGCAAAAAAAAAAGAGGAACTCTGACACCGTCGGAAGCTGGGCTTCTGCCTCTGAGGTACAATGTTTATTTTGATCGTATCTAAAAGCAGCCACTAAAAAAGAAGCAGGCATTAGCCAGCCATCTCTTCCTCCTTTTCTCGCATCCCTTCTTCTCCTCCCTCTCCTTCCCACACACCCACAGGGGACATTTGTCAGTGCAGAGCACACTAGAGTGAAGGCACAAGAACAACATTAAAAACTGCTTCAGCTCAACAGCAGACTCAGAAAGTGTGTGTGCCATGTTTTTAATTATGCATGCTGCACATCATTACATAGCCCTGTCAGTCAGGGAAATTGCGCCTTCTTCACTATTTCTGCCCAAGTCTTTAGTTGGTTTCCTAGGTGACCATGTAATCTGACATCATTAGACAAGTGCAGTACAGTATGCTAGCAAGAGTAGCAGGTGCCTCGTTCCAAAATACCCACCCTAATCCTGTCACACCAACTGCCACCACCACCTCTCACTGTGCGGTAATATTCATTAGAAAACCAGTTTGAACAACTCTGTTAGACCCCAGTATGCCAGTGGAAAACAGAGTGTCTCAAGAGTGGAGCGAATTAATGTTCTTTTGTGGAAAATCAACCGCACACTGTAGCCTTGCGTGTGGGTTTGAATTTTGGCTTGGGTCCTGACTATTTCGCTTGTTCAGTTCGTGCTTCTTAACATCCTGTGTGTGCGATAGCAGGTGGAAATATAAGAACACCGGAACATGAAGGATTGCTCAGCTTCGTCAAAGCAAATGAAGAAGCACTAATAAAAAAAATCAGTAAAGCAATAAAGTATGATTTACACTCTGGATCTTAACGCTAAACACTCAAAAGTCAACAAGAACTCTGTTTGCTTTTTAGGTTTTATGCTGTAAAGAACTTTTTCTGAAATCGGAGCCTGTAGCACATTTTGTTTTAATCAATTTTTCACGTCTCCCTGGAATAACTCTCATATTGGACAATTCTGCAGTACATGATTCATGTCAAAAACAAATTTCTGTGCCAATGAATAAAATAGCATAAGTGGAATCATTTAAATGTACATCGCCGTCAGTTTTTTGTTCAGCAGTCACTATAAAGTTTTGGTCTTCACTTTTTTCACAATTTTAGGCAAGTAAGTATTCTGATTGAATGACTATCTCCAAACCATAAAAAGCATATAAACTTGAATGCTTGTTGGAGTTTGGAATATCATTTTCAGGCGTGTAATGAGGGAGGGTGTGGCGAAATTGTGTGCATTATTATTAGGCAGCTTCATTTCCTCAGATAAAATAGGCCAAAAAATAAAACAACTTTCAAATGCCTTTCAGATGGATTTAACACTCTTGAAATAGCTAAACCCTATCTAACACTGAATAGGACAAAGAAATATATGACAGGTTTTATGGACAGATGAAGTAAGAGTGACTCTTGATGGACCAGATTGATGACCAGTGGCTGGATCACTGATGGACACAGGGCACCACTTTGACTCAGGTGCCAGCAAGGTGGAGGAGGGGTATTGTATAGACAGCTATCATTAAGTGTGGGACAGTTGGACTTTTTCAAGTGAGGATGGACTGAAACTCAACTCCCAAACTTACTGCGAGTCTCTGGAACATACTTTCTTCAAGCAGAGGTACAGGAAGAATTCTGCAGCATTCAAGAAGGTTGTGATCTTTATGCAGGACAATGCTCCATCACATGCCTCTAAGTACTCCACTGCTTGGTTAGCCAGCAAGGGCCTTAAAGATGCCATAATAATGACCTCACCTCTTTCCTCACCTGACTTGAATCCTATTGAGAACATGTGAGATTTACAGTCACCTCTTTGAACAGCATTTGTGAGGCTGTGGTTGCAGCTTCAGTGAAAGTTGATCATGAGCAAATCAAGAAACTGACAGACTCCATGTATGGAAGGCTCATGGTAGTTATTGAAAAGAAGGCTTGCTATATTGGTCACTAAATACTTTGTGTTGTTATGGTTAGTCTAAAAATTAAGAATAAACAAGTAATTGAAAGAAATGTTTTTTTTGTAATTTCGTTACCTAATAATTCTGCACACATATATTCTCCTTATCTTAAAAAAAAACATTTAGGTTTGAGGTTCAATTACATTTTGGATTGACTGAGAGAACAATAAAATGAATCCTGAGGAATACAATTTGCCTTATAATTGTGCACACAGTGTACTACAAGATTATAAAAATGTGAACCAGTGTAAATTCTGGTGTGTGGCACTTGTGTAATTTGTAACTTTGGCAAAAAACAGGTTACTTAGATTACACAAGTAATAGGAGAACATTTCCATGCACTGTACTAATGTGATTACTGTAAATCAGGTCAGGAATCAGATTTCTCTCCTACACCAGATTATACACATGACTTTTGTTCTGATCATGACTTTTGTTGTCCTTATGGTTAAGGTCTGATTAAGTTCAGCCAAATAAATGTATTTCATTAGGGATTGAACAAAGATCATGGTAATGGTTAAAAGAACCCAACATATTCACTGTTGGTAGAGTAGATAAATGGCTGCATTTAAATGGCACTTCAATCCAAATTGCTTTACAAGGTTTTTGCCGCCCATTCAACCCTTCAAGCACACACTCCTAGACCGAAATCAGCAGGCTACCACGCAAGGTGATCAGTAGACGACCACAGTAGGTGACAGAATGTGAACCACAAACTCCAATGTCAAAGTTCACAATTTGTACAAATGACCATCCCACTTGGCCTTTTGTCAAGAGGTATTTTTGCACTTTAGCAATGTCACGCTTCCTCCACCTTTGCTACTAAGAGAGGGAATACATTATTCACACAACCAAAGAAAAATGAAATGACAAATGCTGTCATTTTTCCTGGTGAAGATTATGACAATATAATGGAACAAGTGCACTAAAATGACTTATTTGCCTTATAATTTATTTGGCTAAAAGACTATCTTAGATTCTGTACTGAGGTGACTGCATCAAGGCTATACCACTTATCCAGTGACTTGATTTGAAGGACTACAACACATTTAAAAAGACATTTAGAAAAGTACTTCCCTTTTCTGTGATATTGTGGCACACACTTTGGTTTACAGCAGAGGTCAGCAACCATAGGCACCCGTGCCACCCTTAGGCACGTGGTAGCTTAACCAGTGGCCCGGCAATAAGTGTGCGAAAGAGTTTTTTGGAAATGTTGAAGCACACTCTCATCCGCATGCCAAATTACATCTTTCACAGACAAATGTCAAATGCAGATCTTAATGAGGTCATGGCTACAGTGGTGAAAGTTGTCAACTTCATAGTTAAGCAATCTGCTTTAACACACCGACAGTTCCAGTCCCTGCTTGAGGAAATGAACTGTGCATACAAGGATATCCCTCTCCACTCAGCAGTCAGGTGGCTAAGCTGCGGAAAACTTTTGAAGCAGTTTGTTGGCTGCTATGATGCCGTAAAAGTTTTCCTGGCTGAAAAAGGCCAAGACTAACTAGAACTGCATGACGAGGAGCGGGTTGTGAAACTCATGTTTGTCACGAATATTGCTGGACACCTCAACGAGCTCAATCGCCACCTGCAAGGTGCAGGGCAAACTGTCTTGGACATGTACATGGACATGGTTACATGGACTGCTGTTGTTGGAAAGCTGGAAAGCCACATTGCCAACTCCACCTTCCGCTACTACAGACACTTAAGGAAGCTGTCCACACAGCACAGCACCGCTGAGATATGCAAATACATCTGCGGGCTTGAGTCGGAGTTCACAACACGATTTCAGGAATTTCATAAGTATGGACCCATGTTTTCATTCTTGATCAAACCCGATAGCTTTGATGGACATGAACTGGACTTATCTCTGATGAACTGGCCAGATACAGGGGACGCGGAGATACAGCTGAACAAGGTTTGCAGAGCTACGGATACAGGTGGAAACCACTGCAGTGCATGATCACAGAACTTGCATCTTCACCTGCTGGACATCTGTACCAGAGAGGTTTAGCTGTCTCAGGAACATTGCATTGGCTTTGCTGACAGTCTTCAGATCAACATATCTCTGTGAGCAGATATTCTCGCACGTAAAGTGCGTGCTAACCCCTCCGGCAGTCAACTGACCACTCTGAAGCTTGCGTGCACCTTGAAGTATGATCCCCAGATAATAAATCTCAGCAAAGGAAAGCAAGGGCAGAGATCACATTGATGGTAGGCATCTGTTAACTTGTAGCACACATAACTTTGCATACAGGGGCTCTGTCCCTGTCTCTTTTTGTCTCAGATGTGGATGATTTCTTAGTATGGTAATGTTGTATAGTGCTCACATTTCTGTTTGTTACACTTACTTCTCCCTTTTTGAAATTTCCTGCCATTGAGGGAATGCCATTGCAAGCAGTATACTGAAATGAAAACTGTGCATATAAATCTTAAACCAACAAGGGGTTAAGTATTTAAGTTTATTGCTGAGGAACAAGATTAATGATTTCAAATTAGATGTTTTATTAGCATGGCAGTATTTTTGCATAGTTGTAATATTTCTGTTTGTTACACTTAATTCTCTCGTTTTGACATTTACTGTCATTATAACTAAGTAACGTTTATAGCTGATAAACATGATCGGTGTAATGTTGGTGAGGTTAATGATTTCAACTCGGATATGGATGTTTTCATAAGGATGGCAGCCTCCTGTCCGCCAATATTCAGGACTGTTGATCCATAAGAATTGCATGTAATATTTGTTATAAAGACGACAAGTGATGGAATCTGTCTTTACACAAGCTTTGGTTGGTATCAACATGAAAGCCTGCACAATCCTGACCTTTTGCTTCCAAAGATGATCGTCAGGCTGAGGGAGAGATGAAACACGGCAAATGTTTTGAAGTGTTTATTATGCTTGTGCCTGTTTGGTGAAGCAGACCTTCAGTATTTGTGGGAATAGCCTCTGATAAATGAAAGAAAAAAATCATATGGATGATGAATAACATGGAAAAAGTAATCCATGACATTAAATGACACAAGTATAGTTATTTTACATGAAAGTAACCCAAGTACACCAAAGACTACAATTTGTATCTTTTTTATATAAAAATACAATGATTTTATCCATTTACTTTATAACATGTATGTAACAATGCATTTAATTTGTTTACACTAGCAAGAAGTATATATCTACAAAAAATCTGAAAGTTTGTTAAAAGTATGGATGGTTTTGTACTATACTCATACAGTATTTATTATTGATGAAAACCACTGCCTGTTTCTGTCACTTGGCAGTAATTATCAACACAAAATCCTCAAATGTAGAAAAGATGAATGCATGACAGTGACAAACTGGGGCTACGGCTCATGTCAGCCCTTGAGTTTTAATGGGTACCAGATTTTAGGGCTATCCTATAGAAGATCAAGGAGAGGAAGGACATGTTTTATCTGGTCTTGATGATGACACATTTTCTGTTAAAAGATTCAGCCTGTACTGCACGATCATCATCTGACTCTGGCACTTCATGTACAAACTAAGATGAAATATTTAACTGGATGTCTCTACAGAGATTCCTTCCTGACTTAACAAGCTACATCACCACACAGCAGTTTTTCTCTTGAACAGTTTGCACTGACCACTCGAAAGCAACAATACCTAAGACTTTGCAAAATGTTCCGGCTTGCAATTCTGCAGAAGAATTATTTCTCTTTTTCCTTTAGAAGGATTCTTTTGTAATCACTGATATTTTGGCAGCTGTGGGGTGTAACTATCAGCAGTGCAAGGTGTGCAGCTCCATTAGACTGCAGGCCTCTAGCGGACCCTCTGGTATCACCTATCTTTGAATCCTTACAGCAGTGGAGGGTATTGCAATAAAGGACGTAGATGCATTTGATTCCTATCAACAAAACAGTCCCTTCAAAATTCACTATGTCAAATCAGAATAACGGGGTTTTATGATCTAAATGTGTTTTATGTGAATTCTCTTTATGTGCAGGAAGAGAGGAACAAACAGGAACAGGAACAAAAAGTTATGAAGAGTTTTCAAAAATGACAAATTTGAATTATAAACTTTGCAATGGTAGTATTTATTATTGGGCTATACTGTATTACATTCAACAGCATGTTTATTTTGTCCAGCCCCTGTGTGTTACAACCGTGTTAGCAAACAAAAAATGAGATTCTGTGATATCTTGGGATGCGTTAATTTAAGTTTTTTTTTTCTTTTATGTCTTCTGCGAATGTTTTTTAAATACTCGCTTTGTACACTATCTGCCTATGATAACTATGGTAGCAAATAAACTATGGGTTAAGTATGGTTAGGGTTAGGCAACAAAAACAACTAGTTATGGTCAGGGGAAAATGGCGGTTACGCTTAATAGAAAAGCAAATGTTACTTATAGGTCTGTGAAGGGACACAAACTCCAGTCTTCTTCTAGAAAGTCAGACGTGCCACATGGCCATGCATCACCCTGACCTTCATACACTTACTTTCTGCCTCACTACATAAAGGGCACTCTAGCCTACTTCCTGCATTGGCACTGATTTCTGGCACTGGAAGTACATTTTGAAGTGCAGAATCACCTATTATGGCCATAATTCCTAGGGATATAGGCCTGGTATGTTATTTCATGTTCCAAAATCTAGATTAATCTTGAAATTAATCTAGATTAATCTAGATTAAAATGGCTCATTTGAATTCTGCCGAAGGCATTCAGAATATGTGGTGCGAACGGGTTTCAAGCCAGGTTTCAAGCCAGGTGGTGCATTAGACAAGGAGCTCATCTCCTGTTTCCAAAATGCATCACAAACTGCTTGAGAAAGCTGTTCTACTATGATAATTGGTGATGAAAAGAAATCATGTTCAATAAGATGTACTTGTGTGTAGCGTGTGATGTGCTTTGCGTTTAGGTGGTAGGCTACTTGAGAACTCCTACAGTAAACTAATTCCGCATTGCACAAGGTGCAAACCAGGTTTTGCCTGGCTGCCAAGAATTGCATGCACCTCCAAATAATACTTTTAAATGCTGTAAAATTCTTTGCGGACGTCATCAATGGTAGGGCTGAACGATTAATTGAATTTGCGATTTAATCGCGATTTAATAAAACGCAATTTTCTAATCGCAAAGGCGGCGATTATACTCTGGTCACATGACACCCAAGCGGAAAGCAGTCTGACGAAGTTAATGCTTCGTCTGCACGTTACGCTGGAAACTTGCCTTCTCGTTGTAAAATGGCCTTAAGCTTGACAGAAGCTCAGCTACATAAACTTTAATGTCACATGGAATGAAAGTAGCAGCCGCCACCGCGGGTAACTTGGTGGTGGTGGGTGAATTCGTCGGGCCATCCGCGGCTTTGATGGACGGAAAAATGCACAACAGAAAGACGCGTGTATTAAGGTAAGCGCATTGTGGCGATCGGCGCCTGCGTCACACACACAGCCACCAGTCAGCTCAGGAAATATCTGTAAATTGGCGTTTCAAACTAAACACCTAAGTCCGAAAGAGACCCAGTCTGTCCCGAGTTGCAGCCTGGTTAAAGCCGGTGCGCCGCTCAACATCATCGGAGGCTGCGGGGGAGGAGGGGGACTCCGGTGTTGTCGGAGAATTACTAAGCTTGTCTATTAGACACGAGAGGTGTCACTCTGTTCTATTTTAGTTAGCCAACTTATGAATTGAACCTCAAACTGAGTATTTTTAGTTCGCTTACGGGGATACAGAAAGATGGACTCCAGGAGATTTGAACTGAGATCAGGACTCATTAATTGGTGGTTGAACTGTGGGTTTTGTATTGAGCGCTGACTGTATACCCTGTGGTGAAAAGGTAGGCCGACCTGATGATAATAGCCTATATCATATTATTTAATGCCAGATGTAATTGAATAATACAGAAGTTAAAGAGCTTAAAAAATAATCGCACATTAAATCGAAATCGCAATATTGGTTAAAAAAATCGCAATTAGATTATTTTCCAAAATCGTTCAGCCCTAATCAATGGTGATAAATTGATTTGAAGTATATATTTTATGAACGTTTAGAGTCTTTAATATTTTAATACACTTAGTAGGGTAGAAGGACCATTCCTTGACATTCAGTACATATATGTGGTGATAAAGCTGTTTGATCAATGAGCACAGCAAAGTGTCTGAGAAGGACCTAATGAGGTGGATGCATAATTCGGCAGATCAGATTTTGTAGCCTCCCTGCCGAGATTTGCATCCACCTCTTTTCTCAGCATAGATGACCGTTAGCACCCGCGAGGTGCATGCGATTCTCGGCAGGCAGGCAGAATTCGCACAACACCGGCGGCTTCAGAAATGTTACGTACACAAAGTGCTGTCCAACAGCTGTCTGTGGACGTGTTGCTACAGTTAGTGTGAGTAAATACCGCACAATGCGTTTTTTAATCAACCGGCATATCAATAACTAACCTGGCTAGTTGTAAACAAACAGCTGGCCGAGCGAGGTTCTAACCGGAACGCCGTCAACTCGGGTGTGACGTCATTCCCAGCTCCGACCTCCGAGGTAACGCAGCAACAGCTGCATCCATGTTAGCACGTCACGTTTGATGGGGTAATTTCACAGTAGGCAGACACACAGGTTCGAAGACTTGTTCTTGCCCCCTACAGTGCGATTTGGCGCTAAGATATCAAGGTGAAAGTCATCATAGCTTGCGTAGTATAGACCCAGCTCCCAACCCAACTTTGAGAATAAATTAACGGCGATATTTTTTTTATCGCCCGATAAGAGTCAACACGTTAACGCAGCACGTTAACGCCGATAACGGCCCACCACTAATATATATATATATATATATATATAATCTTGTTGTATTTGTTGAAATTCTCCTTAAAACCCATCAGCAATCAATAAATCAAATGCACTGACACAAAAATGAAAAAAATCCAGTGTTTGTCGCAGGACTATAATAAGCACGGTTGGCCAACTCCCTGCCTACCTGCGCACACTCTGCCCGTGCACTCACTGCACATAAAATGTATTAGGGGAGCAGCTTTAGGGAGGCCTGAAAGGACAGAGTGGCCTTTTTTCAGACTGATACTTTCTAAATCTAAAGGTTTCCTGCTAGTTTCTCAAACATTATGTACACTTTAATTCAGTAAACTGAGAACTTTTGTCCAAAAGCCTTACATGATCTGGCCTGACCACTAGCTTATAGTAACTGATGTAAGCTAATGTTAGTAAACTTTAGATAGAGATTGCTTTCATTAATGAGTCAGGTCACTGACTTTATGACTTTTCTCAACTTATGCTACTTTTACAGCATCTTTCAACATTTACCAGTACCCACTAACTGTCACTTGTAGCTACAGTTTTTTTTTACCCAATAAAAATTGCTTGCAGAATTAGGATAACAAGGACAGTTATCAATAGTACACAGTACGTAATTTTATATAGATGGCTGAGACAGAAATTTCTTTTAGTTAGCGCCACTGTAATAAAAATGCCTATCACTTGTGTGCTGGCTGAATGCTTTGCAACAGACAACAGTCAAAAATCCTTCACTCTGCTTAGATCACGTGATAGACAGGGTTATCACTTAGTTTCTGTTCAGAGGATAGATTTTGCCCGTTTCCCTGGAAACACAGTGCATTTCATACAATAATTGGAGCCAGCTATAACATATTGTACATGATGTCATAGTTATTGATAACTTGACATCTTGGTTGCTGCATGGTCACAACACGTTTGCAGCATTTGGGAATTAACTCATTCTGCCTGGTGTTCCATTAAAACTTACATCTTTGCTCTAACATATCTACAGCATTTGTGTTTGTCAGTTTCTGTATGCAGCCACTTGTGTAGCATGTGGATAAGTCTTACCATTCTGTGGGCAATTAAGTGACACAAACACTTTAGAAAATCTATAAGAAAGTGGAAAATACAGTAGAAAAGAGCATAGATTATTTGGCACAGGCTACAATGAATGTAACATGGGCAGTGGGCCACAGACTAAAAAGAACTGAATAAGTCTCCTGTGTTGACAGTTCACTAATGTGATGAGTAAAAAATAGCCTCATAGAATTTCTGCAAGCAAGACACTTTTAAGCTATTAATATGGCTTGTAATGAGCTATCTTTCTCAAAATAGCATCTTAAATGTTATTAAGTTCAATGAAAATGGATCAAATACAAATTATTCCACGTTCCTTGGAACCCTTCAGAGAATCGCAGTTTTGATGCAAAGCCAAGTTGGGCCAATGGATCCTACTTTCAGCAGAATCTCTTATAGAGCTTTCTGAAGTTTTTGTTATTTTTATTGTCATTTTGCTGACACAATTCCCAACTCAGCACAGGTACACAGATATAGCCCCAGATTTGCAGATAGCAAAGATGCCTTACAAAGCAATACCAGCTACAGGATTTCACAAGGGGGTGGCTCTCTAATGCTTTAGTATCGGAAACTTTTTCAAACCTATTTTGAAGGAACTCAAAATTAAATTTTCAATTCAAACCACTTCATTTAACCCTGCAGGGCAATATTCATACCACACATAACATATAGAGTAAAATGCAATCTAATACATAAACCACAGGACTACAAGCAATAACATTATTTTGTAGAAACCATTACTTAAATTTGAAGGAGCAGCAATATTTCTGATCTTCCTTAATTCAATACTGAGTGTGTGCATGCCTGTCATCGTCTCACTCAAACCCACACACTCTCTGCACGTGTCTATCTCGAGTCTGATTAAGGTGATGCTGAAACAGGCTTTGAATGGAAATGAAGAGGATGACAATGAACAAACTACCAAAAGTCATGCTTCCTATAAGTTATTATAATAAGAGCAACTTGTATTTGCTATTTAAAATCTCAATGAAAGAATTCTGCATAATAGTAGATGTAGTCCCAAGACATACTGAACATTGTGTAGGGCCATTTAAATGCATGTGGAGAGTGTATCAGTAATTGCAGAGAAAACAAGGTTATCTTTTTCTAATATTGCTTTTAAAATATCGCTGTCTCAAAACAAAGCAGCACAACTTTAAATTTTGCCAATTGCTGCAGGGATCCTGTCAACCCATTCTCACTCCCCAACTAGTCACTTAAGGGTGCAACATTTTCCAACTTTAATAACGTGCCACTTCTAAATGGCAATGTCTTGAAATGCTAGCATTTTATTTTGAAAGTGTAACTGGGCGTTACATATTTGCTTTTGCTAAGTGCTGCTAACTTGACTGCTGAGCCCTAAACGTCTAAAAAGGGCGTTAAAAAGTGACGCCAAAGGGCCTTGACCAAGCATTAATATGTGGCAAGTCAGTAGTAAGAATGTGTTGATCCTGTTTGATGTTGTGAGGAAGCACTCTATTGACAGAAGCTATTGGTCAGTGTTTTCTGTACTAAAGTAGTTGACTGAACACCAAAACAGCTTTTGACGCAGAGGTTGTGTACTCTGTGTTCATTTGCTGAGGTGGAAAAAGTGGAAGGAAAAGTAAAGCTTTTGGAGGACTTAAAAAGAGGGAGGGGGACAGTGGCACCAGTCTGAGTGGTATGACGTAGTGGCCAGTGCCATGGGTCTTAGAGCCAGATGATTCATTAGACAACACTTAAATGTGAGATTCTACATACAATAAGTTTTGCCTTAGATGGAGACAGAAAAGGAGTCTGTTTCAAAGCTTTTTAATGGGCACCGTGATGAAGAGTGAGTGCACTCTCAGTGGTGGGATACATGTGTACTTTTTTCCCCATTAACCAAATTGGAAGAATTGGCTTTTACTCCATCTGTTTGTTATGTGTTCCTTTATTTTGTTAGCACAGTGCATCTGATTCAGGTGATTTTTTGATATACTCTATGGGGACAGGTCTGCTCTCTGTTCCCAGAGTGAAAACTAAACATGGTGTCAAAACTAAACATGGAGAAGCAGCGTTCAGTTTTTATGTTCCATAAATCTGGAACAAACTCCCAGAAAACTGCAGGTCTGCTGAACCTGTCAGTTCTTTTAAATCAAGACTGAAGACTTTTCTTTTTACCACTGCCTTTAATTAAATCAAATGTAAGGCTGTAGATTAATATTGTACACTGCACTGCAACTGTCCTGTTTTACTGTTTTTATTTCCTATTTAACTCTTTAAAATGTATTTTGCCATGTTTAATTTTCTATTTCACGCTTTTAAAATGTATATTATACTGTGTTTTTTTTATTTCCCTTTGTTGCTTTTATGTTTTATGTAAAGCACTGTGAATTGCCTTCTTGTTGAAATGTGCTATACCAGTAAAATTGCCTTGCCTTATGGTGAAAAATTTGTTATATTGTGGTGATAATCCAGATTTGGGTCTTTTTCCAATAGATCTTTTAGATTGCTATTCAGCATTGTATTTATTGCATACATTGACTTGTGGAGAAACATACCTGGACTAAAAACAATGAGAGTGTTTAACTCCAGCAGGTGTTCTCTAGAGTGTAATGACAATGTGGAGTCCTCAATAAGAACGATGATCAACACAAGTAAGCTCCTATAGCAGTGACAGCTGCTGGCTGAAAACATATTCTAGTCTTTTACACAATGTATGAAATCCAACTATCTGTTTTCACCTTCACTATTTCTTTGGTAGGAAGTAGTTCCAATGGCATTTGTATACAGCATATTGTGTGGGTATTTCAGATGCACTGGGAAACTGTTTCTGAAAAGAAATGTTCCTGATAAAAATTTACATGTAATTTTTCAATGGTGTGAGCTTGGCAGTCAAAACTCTATTCATCTGCATTGTATTAGACTGGCAGCAGAAATCACAGAGGCAGTTATCTCCATATGCATGGATAACAGTGGAGGTAAATGGGATTGTATTTTTGTTTTTGGTTTGGGTTATGAATGGAATCATCCTCAGGATTCACTTCCTTGTGAAATACATTTATACAGTGTATCTTATCTGCAATCGCTCACTTAAGCAGTCTGACAGGAAAATATGTTTTTTGGTTGTAATTTTTAAATAATAGTTTCTCGATTCTTCTTAAGATCTGACAAATTTGTGTTAGAAATTGAAACATGTTTTTACACTGAGAAAAAATCCAGAATCTAACTGGATGAATGTTGTTCAAAAAAGACACTCCTGATGTGTAAAACCAATTACAATGTTTTTCACAATCCTAGATCCGCAACTTGTGCATGGTCTTTTGCTTATCAGAGGTCAGGTCATGTTGGCAGGAGTAAGAAATACAGCAACAGGTGAAACGCTTGGATACTGACATCAAAGTGTGAAGCGTGAGGCTTTCCTTGGGCTCACATATTCTGTACTTGTCATCTTTACAGTCAGTGTTAAGACATGATCAACCCACGATCAACATCTGATGCCCTGTGTGATACAAGATGAGAGCTTACATGGAAACCTCGGTGATAAAACAGGGCATGAGTGAGTAGCAGAATATCAGGAGGGCAGCTGCTGTGAACTCAAAGTAACAAGCTACATTATTCTCTATGCTAAAAGGACAGAGGCTTGGCTATGAAAAATGAAGCAACGTTAAATTGGTAATCTTGTAGATTACAAATTTAATGTAGTGAAAAATATACAAAAAATATTAACCTTGTGAGCTGTGTAAAACCAGTCTTAATGGATTTTACAACAGACCTCCTTAAAATGCAGTTTAATGTGCACTCCCTCATATTCTAATCAGCAGAATAATCAAAAATCTCTGCAGATGTTCCTGCTTATTAAAATCATTTTCTTTTCCCCCAGTGCCGTTCAATTTGACCTGCTAATCAGCTACCTGTGTTTCAGGAAAATCCTAAGAAAGAATGTGTGTGTGAGTCAAACCAAACAGCTCAGGTCGAGGAAAATATCTGATCAATAATTCACTCTAAAGCGATGCGATCCTGCTGATAGTCTAACAGACGAGGTGGAAAATGGGGGAATTCTACATGAGAGCTTGAGTTGAAAGGGGGAAGAAAAAACAGAGTGGGTGGGAAATCACATAAATCACTGTGGATGAAAAAGGAGAAACCATGAAGGAGAAAAACTGAAGCACAACACCTGGGATGAAATATGTCTTTCCCCTGCGTTTTCGAAAGCACCTCCAGGTATCTGACAGGTGGCACTATCTTGGTTATTATTGGGAAATAGTACTTCAGGTTTACATGATGATAACAGTTGGTGCACTACAGACAAATTGTCCATCTTATGTAGTGTGTGTGAATAATATTTTTGTTAGAATGTGAAAAAAGAATGTTATTGCAATGCCCTCAACCAAATATCACCTGGAACCAAGACAAAAAAAGAACATAGTCAATACAGTTGGATGCCCAAAATGCCTCAAAAGCAATAAACAAATGGGCAACACTTCCAAAGCCTAAACGATACAAAATATCAGTGCCTTCTAAACCACATTTGATCCTTACTAAAATAATGTTAGCCAGTTTAAACAGTTTTCTGATCTGCCACCTCTATTCTTAAACAGCTCTTTCTACCAATGACTCTGTTTGATGACACACAGAGCTAGAAGGAGGTTTCATTGTCCCATATATGGTCATTTGCTCCACACAGCTATGCTCAGTCTGTCTCTACAGCTCAGAGGCAACAACAGCCTGGTAACATGTTTCACATCTTGACCAATCAGAAGACAGTGGGCTTTGAGAGGGGAGGCCTTAACGAGAGAGGAGCATCTACAGTGTGTTTCAGATAGAGGCTGAAATGAAGTCCTACGTGTAATAACCAGTCTAAGATAGAAAATGACTTTTTTAAACTTTGATTCATGTGAAGCTGCCACACAAGAGTCCAAAGAAGGTTAAAGTCAAGGGCAACTTGACTTGAACTTGGTTGAAGACACTAGAAGACGTTTCATCCCTCATCCAAGATACTTCTTCAGTTCTGAAATGACCAACAGGGAAACTGAGCTATTTAACCTCTGTGCCAAGATCGATATCCAGATCTCTTCGACACACACCCCGGTGAAAAGAGTCGTAGACCCTTCCACACTTCCGAGTGGAATGTGCATGCACCGCTAAGGGTGGGTCTGTTCCCGCCCGTGTACAGGCTTGGGAGATTCACTCATAAAGCCAGCTGGCCAGGCTCTTCATGGACAGGGTTTTACTGACTGCACTATCACTGAAAAAGACGAACAGCTGACCAGTGCATCGAATGGGGGCTGTGTGCTATACATAGGACGTTAGCCTAGCACACACGGACACAGCAGATGCACTCTCACCTCCTGCACCCTAAGTGGGGTAGGGGATAGAAAGCATCGTCCCGCTATACTGAGAGAGACCTGACTTTGGCTGTATCTCTCCTGCTATAGCGGACTAGCCGCACTCGCGGCTGAGCTGTGACCGCTCAGCGAAAGAGATGTCGGCAGGGCAGTGTGTCTGTTTATGTAACAGGCTTCCACCGCCGGTGAGCTAGCAACGCACCCATGCGAGTCCTCGTGTGCGTGCTGGGAATGCAGAGTTACAGTATACTGCGACATTGCACAGTTTCCCTGGTAAGAACAGCTTGTTTCTCAGCTGTCACGTCGTGGAAGCTGACCATTATGGCCGCAGCGGACTCGGCGGTCAGACTAGCAAAGTGGACGCCCAGGCCTCACCCACCCTCTCACTTGGTTCTGACTGGGAGAGCTGCGTGGGCCGCGGGGCGAACCGTTAGCTTAGCGTCGGTGAGCGCAGCGGTGCATTCAACACGACTAGCTCATTGGGATGGGGTTGGTTGAGTGGCATTAGCACTGTAAGAATGTAATGTGTTTCTAATAAACAGTTTAACATTCACAAGCATCACCACTGTGTACACACAAGCAGCACATGTTACAACAGTGGCTTCGTGAACACAAGGCCGCAGGACGAACCCTTAGCCTCACCCCAAGAGTTAGCTAGTTAACGTTAGCTCTTTGATGAATTCAGTGAGCAGTTCCCCGTTTGCTGAAGAAAAAAGGATGCTGAGGCAGTAGTGACACTGCTATGTATACGTCACAAACATATCTGTAAGCGAAGTCCTATTGGTCGGCTACGTGCACGATGAAATTTCAGTGGGCAAGTGCGTGCATGTGATTGGAGGAGGTAGTACCTATAGAGTCCAGTAGAGGGCGGAGCCTGCATGAGATAGAACTGCATTTGTAGAAAAGACTTAAAAGAAGACACTGACTTATTTCCTTAGGCAGGTCATTCCAGAGCCTCAGGGCACTGACAGCAAAAGCTCTGTCCCTTTTTGATTTCAGTCTGCACAACGGTTCATAAGGAATTAAAAGATCCAAAATATAATATGGAGCCAAGAGTCTAGGTATAAATGAAGAGTTTCTTTCGAAAAAAAAAAAACAGACAAGCACACTTTCCTGTTGCCAATCAACAAGATGTCTGCCTGCTTGTCTTGGTAATTTTAGTCTTTGGTAGTTTACAGTTTTACTGTTTCCTGATTCCTGAGAGGAATGATACACTAAGTGTTATCTGAGACTTTCCTGGAGTGGACATTAAAATACTAACCACCGGGGTGCATGTTTCAGATTTGTGAACTGATGAGGAGGAAGAACATCTTATTTGCTCTAACGACCTCCATCAATATCAATATCGATATTATTTATATAACACACTTAAAACAACCAAGGTTGACCAAGGTGCTTCACAGGTTAAAATACAACAAGACACTACTTACACAGTAAAACTACAACAATGAAACATTATAATATACAGTATATGATATATAGTGATATTAAAATTGGCAGGAATAATAACAGACTTAACTTGAAGAAAATGCCAAAAAAAAGAGATGTGTTTTTAACAGTGATGTAAAACATTTGAGAGTTGGGGCGGTTCTGATCTGGACTGGCAGGTTGTTCCACAGGTTAGGGGCAGCTACACTAAAGGCTCAACTGCCTCTGATTTAAAGTCTGCTTCTGGGTACATCCAGGAGGAGGAGATTGGTGGATCTCAGTACTCTAGCTGCAGTATGAATGTGAAGAAGCTCTGTTAAGTAGAATGGAGCCAATCCATTAAGGCATTTAAAAGTTAAAAATAAGATTTTAAAATCAATCCTGTAATGAACAGGAAGCCAGTGGAGGGAGCGCAACATAGGTGTGATGTGGTCCCTCTTCTTCTTTCCTGTCAGGAGGCGGGCAGCAGCATTTTGGACTAACTGCAGGCGCTGAATAGATGACTTGTCTAAGCCCACATATAAGGAGTTGCAATAGTCAAGGCGAGAAGTTATAAAGGCATTAATCACCCTCTCCAAATCATTAGGAGGGAGACAGGCCTTTACCTTGGCTATAGTTCTCAACTGGAAAAAGCAGGATCTAACAGTGGCGGATATCTGTTTATCAAATGTAAATGCACTATCCAATACAACACCAAGACTCCTCACAATTGAGCGGTTGTTTGAAGTTAAAGGGCCGAGAGAATCTACATCAAGCAGTTCAGGATGTCCAAACACTATGATCTCTGTCTTGTCTCCGTTTAGGTTGAGGAAATTTAGGTTCATCCATGTTTTGATGTCCTTCATAAAGTCAAGCAGGGGCTGCAGTGAGCCCTTTGTTTTTACATTCAGGGGCAAATTTGAATATCATCTGCAAAACAGTGGAAAGAGACCTCATACCTCTCAAAAATGGAGACCAGGGGCAGCATATACAAAGAAAATAAGATGGGACCTAAGACAGAATCTTGAGGGACACCACAATTAAATGGGGCTGTCTCAGAGGAATAATCACCAAGATGGACAGAGAAGCTCCTATCTGTTGGGTAGGACTGAAACCACCTAAGTGCAGTACCTTCGATTCCCACACAATTTTCCAACCGTGACAAGAGGATTGAGTGGTCAACAGTGTCAAAGGTAGCAGTGAGGTCTAAGAGCACTAGGACGGCAGAGACTCCTGAGTCAACAGTTAAAATCAAGTCATTAAAAACTCTTAAAAATGCCATTTCAGTGCTGTGACAGGGTTTGAAGCCGGACTGGAACTTTTCATAAACATTATTATTAATTAAAAATGTTTGCAGCTGGGTAAAAACTACTTTCTCCAGGACTTTAGATAAGAAAGACATTTTAGAGATGGGCCTGAAGAAGAGAAAAATCTTCTCAACAAAGAATTTTAGTAAAGAGTCACAGAGGTCCAGTGTAGGTGTAATAGGAGCAGATTTGTGTGGATTTGTAATGGTGTTGCTACTCCATGCTACTGCCTCCTTTATTCTAGCTAACCTGGTGCTTATGGATGTAATGTAAAGCACTAGAAATGTGGACAACAACAAGCAAATTCTAGCAATTTAGATGAGTAATGGTTTTAGAGGGCTCCTGATTACCTTGAGTGTGCTATACTGAAGTGGGCATTGCACGAGCCACCATTATCATGTCTTACTTGATGATCAACCTGCTGAAATCCAGATACAAACATTATAGCAGGTTCTAAAAAACAGCCCTGCATGGTTCTTCCATTATTTGCATTCTGCAGTAAAAACTTGTCAAAACAGTCTATTCACAGCACCTTAGTGCACACTAAATTTCACAATATTTTTAAACGTGGCCTTGACACACATTTAATGCATTTACTTGGATGATTTTGTCAGATGTATATTGAAGCCCAAAGTTCTTAGACAACTAGACGCGTACGTGAGTTGCTGTTTCCTTCACTACTGTGTAGTGGCGATGCATAAATGGCAGACTTTTATCAAATAGAAATGCAGGAGGCAAACAAACAGGTAACAACATTTGTGAGCACTCTGGGGTTTTGGGAGAACAGTACAATATCATCAATGTCCCCAAAAATTTAATCTGCCAGCCCATCTGCTCCAGAGAAAGTGCCATATAGGTCGATCATTAGATAGCTCATTATGACCCATATTTATGTTTTTTGTTAGGCCACGACCTCTAGTGGCAGAAGAAGTCAGGTGATGTAATATAAAGAATGAAAAAATCTGTGTCAGAGAAACTCAGGACGTTCACTCAGGAGACAAAGGTTTGAAGTTAAATAACGTTTTGTAGATCACTTACGTCACTTTCTACGTCTTGTCTTTTTCTAAATCGCTTCCCAATATTTACGTGATAAATGTCATGTGACTTCATGTGAGTTAAAGTACACCTGTCATTGGAGTGATATTTGCCAATGCTTTTACATTTTGTTTTGGGGAACGGTCATATATGTCGTAGAATTTTCCATTGGACACATGCAGGAGCATCTCGGAAAATTACAATGTCGTGAAAAATAAGGAATAAGAAAGTTTTACTTTTTGCCTTAAATTATGGAAAAAAATGAACTTCTATTTTCCTCACATGATATTCTAATTTTCTGAGATGCATCTGTATGTTGTTTAGGAAAATGGTATTAAACATTGCTCCTATTTTGTCTTTTAGATATGAGTATGCGTTGAATCTGCTTATGGAATGATGTATGGGAGAGCTTAACCTCTTTATTTTCTGATACTATTTATTTGTCTGTCACAGTCTTTGGTAAACAGCTGCAAAACAATACTCAAAAGTGGACATTATGTGAATAAAACACTCAATGTACAGGGGGAATCTAGTTCATGGATTTCTTTCTCCAGCAACCTCCATGAAGGGCAGATTTGCTTTTCATTCCTTCTTTCCAGATATCATCCAGGCAATGTCTTTGTTAAAAGTGTCCAAGGGCGAAGTGGAAATACGTGACCCTATCTTCTCTTTTTCAATGGAGGGTTGAGCTCTAGCACTGCTGCCAGTGTCAGATGCCAGCATTGATAAAGCCAGAGGCAAGATGGCAACTGTCCACCCTGGAGCCTGCATTTTAAAACTGCTCCTGCCTGCAGCTTTCAGATGGGCACTAACCACATAGACGAACTGTCTCAGCAAGCCTTGTAGTCTTTTGTTCTTTTTTCTTGAGGTTCTCAAGGTTTTTAATGATCAAAATGATTTAACAATACCGTGTTATATGAGCTATATTACAGACAGATATGATGACTTCCAAAAAAAATGTCCAATAACAGAAAAGTTCAAATGCTTTTTTGAAGTTATTTCAGCCTTATCTGTGTAGCTTTCAGACAAAGAAAACATCGCAAAAACTAGCATTTACAGCACAACAAATAAAGCCATTAGATGTCACAGGCCGTAATCAGGGTTCTTGCACCATTTTAAAAGACAAATTTAGTGCAAGTCCATTTAAGACCTCAACAAATATAAATTTTGAAACAAATTCTTTGATAGGAAATCTCTTAATGAACGTCGCAATGCCATATTTGGCAGTCTTATTTTCACCACAGGTGAATGACTTTGCATATTCCCGAATTAGGAAACAAGGCTGTTTACACCTGGCATTAAATGCACTCGAGACACATTGAGAACGGATTGTGATCCAATCAGCAAAACGACCTCTGGAGGTGGTCAGGGACACCATGACCACATGGATGCAAATGCATTGTCTATCCACATACAACAACTACTTAGGTGGAAATATACTGGTCTTCTGCAAATAAAATACAAAAGTCTGACAGTGCAGACAGGAGCCTAGACAGTGTGTCCATTCAGTGTTGTGCATAAACGTGTTAAAACAGTGCTGATTATTGATCCAGCTCAGGTTTTTGGTGAACTGATCGTGAACATGAACTAGGGCTGGGCAATAAAACAATAATAGTAATTATCCTGATACAATTTTCCTCAATGGCAATATAACAAATGTTCAATAAATATTTGATTTAATTCATTTGAATCACAAATGAAATAGCCCTTTCTTTTCTATTAAGATATTTATTGTGTTGAGGAAAAGGGACTGAAAAAAGATTTTACTTTTTTTACATATTTGATGTTTTGAATGTTCTACCTCAGCTTTATGAAGTGATCCACTGTTTGATACCAGGCTGCTTTTGGCATCAAGTGTTTGTCATGTTCTGACCATAAAGAACAGTTTAAAAGCACAATTAACCATCTGGTTTCTTCAGGAGCAATAAATCAGCCTTTAAACTTATAATAATGAAAATAATGATTAAATATTGATTTTACTATTTTTGTCCATATCGCCCAGACCTCACTCATACAAAGCAGTGATCTAATATATAAACAAAAAGATATAAACTGCTAAAATAACAGAAAAGAGTAGCTTACACATAAAGAAAGGTAGCAAGAAAACGATGCCGGGCCGAACTTCTGCCTGCCGAGAAGTGCATGCACCGCGGGTGGAAACGCTAATTCATACTAAGAGGTGGATACAAATCTCGGCAAGTAGCCTAAAACATCTCTTCTGCTGAATTATGCATCCACCTCTTCTTTTTCAGACAGGAAGAGATGTGTTTCCTCGTGCTATATTCATCAAGTCTGACCCAAATTTGATAAATAATGTTGTATGTGGTTCTTGTATTGCGCAACATGAAGACTTCACAGCCTCTCTGCAGGTATAACTCATACTGCAACACTTGTCTTTGTAAAGAGAGAAACTCACAGGATAAAGTAGCTAATCCTGTCTTTCAGCTGGCACTGGACCGTTTCAGTGGATTTACCATAAAGGTAAAGGTAGTAAGTAAAGTACCTTTACCATAAAGGTAATACGTATGCACTCCAAATTTAGGTGCAGCTAGCTTAATCGCCTTCTCGCAAATGAGTGACAGAAATTGTCCATTAACTTTCAGTGAAAGAAAAGTGGTTGTCTCAAATCGGATGCCAAAGCGTGTGAGCATGCAAGCTTACATCAGCGCGGAGCAGCGCCCACATAACATATTGTTAGAGGTCTGTAATGTTATTATGAGATGTGTAAAAGTATTTTCAGTTCATTTTGAAACTAACGTTGCAAATTAGACTGTGGCGGAACGCCATGGTCTCATTATTTAATGGAAAACACTGTAACAGGTAATTCAGCAGCGAATATAATTAAAAGAAAACGCTGCTGGAAGAAAGCAATTCCATGGTTTTACGATGCTTAAACACACCTGCAGAAAATTGGAACGGGAATGGCATTCAACCAGACTCAGCTTCCCAGCATGTAAGATCAGTGGTGTATTCTACGTGATAGGCTACGCAGGTATATACCGTATACCCACTAGGAACAGTCAAAGATTTCCGTATACCCACTTAAAGTAGCGAGATGATACATAACATCGTTTTGTAGCAGAACTTTCACACTTTCATTCATAAATTCACCCCGTTTGTGTTGCGAAGCACTGAACTGACGTTTGCGGCTTCCGTGGCCAGTGACCGGGATCTGACCTCAGCTACCAAACAACAACACAGCTGCGTGGCAGTCACTCGGCGCAGTTTTGAGATTAATTAATGTGAATCACTGAAGGAGATGTGAAACGTGAGCAAACTCCCACTAAATGCTTTTTGTGTTTTCGTAAGCCTGCAGCTGAAGCTGCTGCCGCTCCGGGTGATACTGCTGCTGCAGCAGATGATACGAACGTTAAAGTTACTGAAAGACGAGCCAGATGAGGCTGATGTTATCGCAACATTACCTGGTGAGTGAAAATAGCATATAGGCCTGTTATCATTAATTCTATCAGTAATGGAACTGTAACAGCATTGTTGATCTACTGAATTGAATCTAGAACTAGTTAACTAACGTTAATGTGGTGGATCAGTGAATGCGGGATACTGTGTGTGTGTTTGTGTATTTGTGTACAGTATTAGCAGTTCCTGGATGTTTGCTCATGCATTTAAGATCATACAGTACATAAACTATGTTTGACAATGGTTTTTGGAAGATAAGTGAGCTTGAGAGGATGTGGGCCACTTTTGGTGTCCTCGGTCCTAATATTCTGTAATGAATGAGTTTTGGTGGTAGAACTGCACATAGGCCTGTGTTCATTGTTATTACTGCTACTGAAAAGCCTCAGTTTTCCATTATTGTTAATAGTAGTTGCAACTTGCACTGTGAAATGTGCATTGAAAATTGCCAGATGATAAAACCAGATTCATAGAACATCTAAGGCTAAATGTAGCTGAGTTAGGTGGTGATTAACACTAAACATTAGACATTTCCACCATAAACTGGTGCAGAAAATGTCTCCAAAATGCAGGAAATTAAATGTTTAATGCTCAAAATCTTCTGGGGGAGGACCCCCGGACACCCCAATCGTGTACTCATCAATGAATATTTTTTTAAATACTATTAAAATATCTTCTGGCCTTGATCTCGTGACCCCAATATTCTGGATTGTCACATCTCATATGCTAACTGTTTTGTCACAACTCTGAGCCATAAAATGTCCCCACCACGTTTGAACACAAAGTGAGGTCCTTTGCCACCTGTAACTGTCATTGGCTGTTAAAGTCTTTGCGTTGTTGATAACACATAGCCTAAGCAGTCCTTCAGAAGGCTCTCTAGTACATGTACATGCATACTATTAGTGAGGGTAGTGCCGCTTATGGGACGTCACGCTGGGACGGATGAGTATGAGGCTGGGAGGGAAAAATCACAGTATACTCACTAGAAAAAACTAGACTGTACAGTAAATGTGCATTCACAGAAGTGAAACTAATTAGGTCACTGAAACACCATCCGACCAATGCTTTTCAAGCAGCTCAAATTATTTTTCTTGAACATTATTATTATGATTATTTATAAAACAAGTAAGTACTGACTTCAAAACAACCTGCACTTAAAGAACTTTTTTTCCCAGTTTAGACTTTCTGTAATAAAGTTAATGTGGAACTTCCCTCTGGCAATGTGCCAGCTGCTGTTAAAACAGCAGCAATTAAGCTGCAATTAATAAGCCTATCCCGAAGGTTTGGAAGTTGGCTGTTAATGATCTGCTTCCTGTTAATTCTGACGTACAAGCTTTGCAAAGCCTCTGTCACTCAGAAACCTGTAATCTTCAATACAGTCAACAATAACATACTTCTAGGTCATCCTGAGACCTACACTGGCATTTAAGATAATTACCTTTTTTGTATTGTAAATTTTACTTTTGTATACCACTATGGTAAAGTCTCCATCTACATGTTAACCTATATCAGTGTTTCATCTCTCCACTCATAAAACTCATATGCACATTTAACAGATTAATGACTGCCAAGTAAAACCTAATTCATTATCATTTAACCATTACACTATCACTGCAAGTGACTCACTCTCTTCGTAGAGTAAGGTTTGAGTGGTTAGTGAGCACTAATTTAAAAACAAACCTATGCAATTTCAATGTGTCTACTCTTTGTGTGACTAAGCAATTTTGCTTAGGCTAGTGTGTGTCTCTTATCTCAATCTCCAGCTGTATCCACGTTGAAGACTAACTTAACATCCCAGCATGTTTATACACACACACACACACACACACACACACACACACATATATTATATATATATAATTTAAAAAATTTAAAGTAGCTTAGATGAAGTAAACTGCTTTTGCCATGTTGCTGTTGCTTAACTCACTACATTTTCCATGTACATTTGCCCACCACTGTTAGAACTTATGGTACTTACAAAACTTTGACCTACTGGTGACGGTAGATGAAAAGTCATGGGAATATCACAATCAGTATGAATCATCCTCTGAGGATGTCAGAAAATGGATGTTTGTAGAAAATTTCATGACAATCCATCCAATAGTTTTTACATTGTTTTACCTGGACCAAAGTGGTAGACCGACAGACATTGCCATCCCTACAACCACGCAGCTAGCAATAGCTAGAAATCGAGGAAAAGATTATTACTTTATAGAGGAAAAGATTATTACTTTAAACATCAAATTAACAGTCCGTCAGTTAACAAAACCAAGAGGTTGTTTTGCCTCATAGCTATGGTATCGCAAACTAACTTTCTAGAAGTGGAGTTGAAGGACACCATTTCTTTCACTGTACTCCGCACAGTCAGTCATCTTCCTGTTTTCATTTGAAGGAGTTTTCTGCAAAAACACTTTAGCTGTACTGAGGTGACTGTCATGGCGTCATATTGTCGGTTGCCTTGTTACCAAAGATATGTCAGCAAAATCAGCCAATGAAGACTACAATATGTCAAAGGAGAAGGCAAATTCTCTCTTTTACGCAGTTTTTTTTCTCCCTTCAGTTCTTCTTTATCTTGTCCTCCTACACTCTCCACCTCGGTACAGAAAACATCACTCTTTTCTCCTCCTCTCACTTTGATTTTTTTTCTGTCATATAGGTCTGTAGCTACAGGGAATGTATAGTGTCTCTTTGTGTGTGTGTGTGTGTGCGCGCACGTGTGTGGGTGGGTGTGGGTAGGAACAGTATTGCTTCCTCTTTGAACTCTTCACAGCAATGGCCAACCAAAGCTGTGATCTATAATTTATCCACCATGAGAGCTGCGTGTGCACACAAGCGTAAAGTGTGCACTACCTGTGTGTGTACACATGTGAGAAGAGAGTGCAAATGCAAGTGTGAGTGAGTGAGTGAGAGTGCATAGAGGGTGGAGCCTTGAAAGAATGCAGATTGAGACTAATGACATGAAACTACGCACAGACATATTCTTAAGTGACAAGTAGGTATAGAAGCTCTCATGCAGAGTAATCTGTGTCACTACACACTACAGCCTTGAAACAAGAAAGAAAAAAATGTGTTGCTCATCCATAGCATGTGGGAGGTAGTGTTGGCTAAAGGAACCTTTTCAGAATTCCTTTCAGATTATAGTTGGATGAGGAATGGTCTAAAGTTCATGGCACTTCTGCAATTAATCAGAATGTTAATTTTTATGACCTATGGGCCATATCTTACACATGGCCTTGGGCCCAGAGTGTTAAATAGGTCTAAATGAATTCAAAATCAGGAAGACAAATCTGGGAACACAGAGAGCCTACAGACAGAGATACATCAGACATGGAAGCAGGCGATCCATTGTTTTAGAAGCTTGACCCATACTAGGGACTAGTATATGTTGACCTCTGCTACATCAGTTTTGACTATTTTCTTTCTTTTTTGTAAAGCTGTCTCTCTCAAGTAAGTCCCTAAACTTTATGGACCTCCAATATTAAACTGCAGTCTTTTAATGCTGCCAGGAAAAACACCAGTAACGTAAAAGAAACATAATTTTCAGAGCAGAGAAACATAATGATCCAAGCTGATATTATGGCATCAATCCAGATGGACAGGCGTGTGCTGTAGGTTTTATGGGTGAGACCCAGCTGCATTGACTGTCTTTGTACAACTTGATAATAATGTGCTGACTAAACTGTAAAGGAAAGTAACTTTTTGACACATCAAGTCATTTCAAAGTCCTCTCTCGGGAAAAAAAAAATCACAAATTGCTTTGGACAAGCTATGTTATTGCCCGATATGCCATGTAATTAAGAGAGAAAAACATGAAACACGCTTTGATCATGTGGTGAAACTTAAAAGATTTTCTGGAAAAGATATATAGTAATGTTATCATCCTGCATCACAAAGCGTGGCTTCCATGAGGCCTGCAGATTCTATTATTTTTCCTAAATTAAGTTCTGGTCACGTTCTGGTAATGTGATCCCCGCCCACAGGAGGTGGTGAATTGAAACTCGTTCATATCTAAACCTCCTCTTAACCAAGAGTAAGCTCCTTAGTTCAGCTACACCACATCTTTTGCCCATTTTTACTTGTAGTTTGGAATAAGAAAATACAGGCTGACCAGTCCATAGTTTACTGTCATGTTACTTAATTTATCTTCATATTTTTGCCATTCTCTGTCACTTGAATATACCAAAATATGAATTCCTCTCACAGACACACACACATCTTTTAGTATTCAGAAGGGAAGTGAAAATTAAACAGATTAGTTGTAACTACAACAGATATTGTTTAATGCAATTTGTCCTGCATACATTTGGAGTAGATGTATTTGAGTGTCTTTTGTCTATTTTCTCTTATCTCCAACATGCAGACTTAATTACCCGTGTGAGTCCATGTGGAGCGCACAACACAGAGAGGTGGTGCACCACTTGTGCTGGTAATTATTTTATACTTCACCGAGCTTGTAGACAACCCACTGAAAATGTAAGCAGCATCCATGATGACAAAGCATCAGCAATGGGCTGCTCTGGGCTGATTACACAGTCGTAGCCCGTAAGATGGATTAAGCAAAGAGAAGCAACATTAGCCATCTTGACATAAAGGTCAACTTTGTGCTTACAGTTGGATGAGTCACACTTTCTTTCAACTCATTGTATATTTGACTTTAATCAGAGCAATTCCATCAGTTCAAATGAGAGTATTTGGACAAAGAATAAAAGCAGCAGTAATAAAATAACTGGTAAAACTACAGTAACTGTGCATTAGAATATTTAAAAGTAATGGCTGTAAATCACAACTGTGTCTTCCCCTTTAGAATTTATACTTGGTTTTAGAGAAAGGACATGTTCTTAACATAACTATAATAATTGCAGATTTTGTTGTCTTTTATGACACCAAATAAAACTATTGCATTCTGCCACTAAAATGTAATGTAAAATAATGAGCCAGATTTTGGAGGTGTGTTTGTGACACTTGGCTTGTTTGCCTCCAAGATCTTATTTCTTCAAAGCAACCAGGAATCAAAAGGTCGACTATATTAACATCAGGAATTAAGATATTCTAGGAAACGTAAATGTTCAAATATGCATGAGAAGTGCAGAAATGTGAAAATAACTGCAGCTTATTTAATCTGCATTGATGCATGCAAAGAACCTTAGTGACAGTTTTTTAGTTATTAATAACCACAAATGAATCACTAAAGGAAGTCTGTTAAGTCGGTACATTGGTACTAGTAGTAAGCTCCACTGTAGTTATTATTATTATTAGATAAGCATGTAGTCTAACCCTGTATGTCCAGTGCTGTGACGTGAGTCTGTGTTTTCTTTGTCTGTTCAGACATGGTGGCTGACGCTGTTAATATTAATATCAGTTTCTTAATCGCATTACATTTATACAGTGTCTTGTTCAGGGAAACATTGGTGGATGTGTCACAGTGGGGAATTGAATCTGGGTCTTTGACACCAAATGCATGTGCCTTATCCACTGAACGTGCTGTTCAAAATACCTTTGAATGGCACGCTGGTACATCCTCCTGCCATCTTGTGTGGTTGACTCACTGGAAAGACACTCCATGGTGCGGTAGGATTTTATTACCCAACTATGACCAGGACGCACATTTTTATTTCTCTGACTCCATATATACAAAGTATGGAAATCTGATATGTTTGGAGGCCCTGAATATGAAGAAAACATCAGTTATTGGTGCACTGACCAACACCACAAACCACAGAGCCACACTGCTAACACTGCTAACTACCGCCTGCAAAACTATTAGTGTAACCTCTGAAAAAAATGTCACACTGTTCTATAGTGCAAGTGGTACTCTATCAATCAAACTTTTAACACAAGGCCCAATTCTGCTAACTCTCTCTCCTAACAATCCTTGTTCCTCATAATGAGATGCTTTACTTAGGAAAAGATTTCAGAACTGGCTGGTCACGCTGAGCTCTGCGTGCCGGCCAGGTGTCATCGCTTTACACCAGCGTTCAGAAACAAGACCCCTCACTGTCACCAGCTGCTGTCCTCTAATCTCTATCCCCTCATCTTTCCCTCTTGCTCTTCTCCTAATTCTTACTCTCCTTTAGGCTTGTTTGTTTCTCATGCTCTTTCCATCGCTCCTTGTTTATACCCCTTGCCTCCTGCTGTTTTTATGTATTTCTTCCTTTCCCGACTGCTGTTGAGGACTGTTAACTCACGCTGCAAAACGTTGAAGAAAATTAAAATGTTCTTTTGATGGGGTTGGAATTACACAAACGCCTACAGCGTTGGTTAGCACAATGTTTATTTGTTCAGTTTAGTGGGCTCAGGAAGGTCAGGAATAACACCTTTTAAAAGTTTTCTTAGGCAAGTGAAAACCTGTGAGAGCTTTCTTCCTTTACTTGCTTTGAATGATTATTAATTATAAGCTGTCACTGGCCATGTTCATGGGGTGGTGACATTATTAAGTAATGAAGTATTGTCTACAGCTCTTGTTGACAACTGATTATGGTAATTTGAAGAAAGATTTCCTTAAAACAAAAGTTGAACAAACTGTAGCACCATACATGTTGAATAAAGCTCTACATTTACAGTTTTATCAAGCTCTTTTCCACGGCAAAATTGACAAACCCCATTAACAAAAGCACAAAAAGAAGAGCGCATTGTGTTTGTGCTAATCACTGTTAGGAGCTACTTGACAGCTTTAAAGACACTTTACCTGCAGAATCTTTCCCTCATCTCCTACAGAATGAGCGCTGCTAATTTAGTCCAAAGATCTGTCTGATCATTCAGAGCATCCGTCTGTGGGTGTGCAGTAATTACAAGATGTACGCATCACTGTGGAGAGGGATAATCAAGGACATGCAAACGTGGTACAACCACTTGGATTAGCTCAAAAATGCTTTAGAACAGCAGCTGCCATTATTGCTGCTCCATACCTGGCAACCTTGAGAGTCCAAAGATAAGGAGATGTTTAAAACCAGAAGGGAGGTGTGTGTGTGTGTGTGTGGGGTTCCTTACTTAGAAAATGGGAAGATCCAGAGATTTCCTGCATTATGGTCACCAACCATCAAGTTGCACTCACACTAAACAAATATCAAAGATAATGAAATTAGTTTGGCATTTATGTAATGCTACAAGGTGCTTTTTGGTAAAAATTCAATACTGATGTCACAACACAAAGTTAAATCTGCAGTCAACTCAGAAAATATCACAGATCTTTGTGATATTTAAACAGCCTAGCTGTGAGCGATCAATACATCCGGCATCCAGACTTCTTATTCTATCATCACTTCCTCTGGCTTTGTGCTTTTGGAATTATGCCTGGCGGTATATCAACACCAGTCTGCAGTCATCAAACTGTAACCCTTACCACTGATTTACTTTCTAGGCTTGTTAAATCCAGGGCTTCTAATCAGTGTTGCCAGCTGGTGTCGGACCGTTACGCCATGTGGGAAGAGCTTGGATAAAGAGGTGAAATGAGCTGGACTAAAACGACAAGCATTTCATGTTTTTCTTACTTTGTCAATATTAAGTCAACTTTATTTTTAAAGTTGAGTATCATGTGCAATCACAACAGGCTTTACTGGCCCACACTTATTGGCAAACTCTCTAAGAAGACAAGGAATAGCTCAATTAAAAGCTACTTATCAAGAAATAAAGAAAATGATGGAGTCCACTTTCTCTGAGAGAATCTTGTTTGCTTATTGATTTTGCTTGGGTTTTTTCATTTCATTCTCCTATGTGGTTAAAGTTACTATACAAGAATTTAATTTGAGCATATAGGGAGGAGACAATGTGAGAAGAACATGCCTCTCTGTTGCAACCCTGTTGCAACCCTCTGTTGCAAGTTTGTGACCTGCGCTCCAAAGACATGCATTTTTACATAAAGAATCCTCCCTGTGAAGATTCTCTTTCAACAGCAAGAGCTTTCTTTCATATTTCTGGTTCTAATGTTACAATCACAACAGCATGTGTCTTCATTAGTACAGTTATTATACTATATGTCTTGGAAAACACTTAATCTATGAGCTAGACAGCCCCATTTCTTCCGTATCCAGTCTTCATTTCATGGTGACCTAAAGTCCTCTCCTTGACCACTGTGGCCATACTCAGACAGCAGTGACCTAACCATCCAGATTTAAACTAACACAGTTAAGTCATTGTGGAAGCCCCAGTGAGCCTGCTAGCAGCTCTGTGTTGAGGTTTTATTTGTGAACAACTCAAATGAAAAGACATTCTGTATCATATGCTGACATAAAGTGATGCTCCAGGACAAAATGATCCTCAAATTGTCAGGAAGAGCAAAGTGAGGTTAAATCAACCTAAATCTCCTGTGATCTTTGTGAGATTTGCATCAGTATGCACTCGACAGTGGAGTGTGTTCTACAGCTGGCAGTTGACCAGGGGAAAAGTCAAAGGAAGTCATCTGTGGAAGCTGTTGCTCATCACTTCCATACATTTTATGCCGGCCACGAAAATAATTGATTCCCTGAGGACAAGGAGCCAGTGACTGTCTACTTTAACATTAAAGCTGAGAAGTAACTTGATCAAGTGTCAAGTGGCAGCAGGAGTGCTTTGAAATGGAACATTTGAAAGTGGACTGCTCAAAGTTTTAAACCTAGTTAGTCAAATGTAAAACTAACGTTCATGCAATTCCAGCTGGTTGGAATGTCAAGTGTAATATAATGATGAATAGAAGAAGGGCATTCTAGTATCTTTTCTTCTCTCAGTCACCTATACCCACTGCTATCCACGTGAAGCAGAATTATTGCAGCACAGACCTCACATCTCAATGTGTGCTCTGCGTGGTCGGCTTCCTACACTGAGAAGATATGAAATTCGGCTTTGTCAAAATTGAAAATTATAATACATTTGATATGTCTGCCATTGCCTTGAGCTCATTCTGTTCAATTGATGTGAAACACTCAGAAAGGTGTGTGGGTAGCACATCTTCCTCAACTTTTACAATAATTTGTTATGAAATGTGGAAGCACAAATCACATGGCTTCCATGCTTGGTGTTCACCTCAGTAAATAAAGTGTTGCGTTTCCGCTAATTGTTTATAATAACCTACAGTGCATATTAGCATTTTAATTAGATACAGACCATTTTCTTGTTTGCATTTTTTCAGGACTCTTCTGTTCAGTTAGTAAGCATTAATTACCATACCTTACTGTAATACATTAATTTTACTTATCAGTGATTAAAAAAATCTTTTCCTGTTTTAATTTTATTGTTCACACTAGTGTGCTATTTATGCACCCGTGCCCCCCTTCAGCGTAGCTCACAGTCAATAACAGTGGCTTCAATGAACATGAAATTTCCCCTCTGCTATGATCTTTTTATTGTGACTCAATCTTGGCTACTAAAAATACTCACCTCATGATTAAGGTGGAGATGTGGCACTATGCCTTTCATTACCAATTAAAAAACACACTCATGGTGGAGTATTTAAATGTATTATTTGATTATTTACCTATTCTAGCAGGAGAAGCAGCAAATTAAACCTCCTGACTCTGATAAGGCAGATGCAACAGGCATGTATTCTACTGAATGGATTGGTGCTGGGGAAAAATGAGCCCTCTATCAATAACATCTACAAATTCTCTGGACTCTGCAAGGACAGCGCCACAATAAAATGTAAGTGACAGAGAGTTTGATCAGAGGCAGAGGCTGAAATGGTTTTCTGGCAGGGCCTTGCCATCTAAAGTGGGCAGAGAACCCCGGGGAACGGAGATTATTTTCGTTTTACTGAAACATCATTGTTCCCAGCGGATTCAACATATACCTCCATTCACACAAAGGGTCAAATGAAAACTTGCAGTGAGCGTCAGTACAAGAGCCATGTGAAGTTACAGGATTTCTGGATTTTTCAACTCTTTTGTTGCTATTTAGAACGCCATCAGTGTAAGTTAGCTGCCTCGTGCGGCTTTTAATGCTGCTGAAAAGTATCTTTCTCATGACAGTGATTCTACAGTGTCCCTAAAGAGCCACGGGGGGACATTTTTGTAGCAGTCGTTTTTTTAAGTTCCCTTATGGCGCATTTTTCCATTACTTTGCAAAAAAAAATCCTTATCAGTCAAGTGTTACTACAGTAAACTTCATGGGACAGCTGTGCCTCAGGAGGTAAAGAACTCAGGAGGTTGTTGCCCACTAATCTGAAGATCGGTGGTTCGATCTCTCGGCTCCTACAGTGAAAATGTCAAAATGTCCTTGGGCAAAACATTGATGAGCAGTCAGCACCTTAGCCTCTGCCATCAGTGCGTGAATGGGGGAATGTGACGTAAAAGGGCTATGAGTGGTCAGAAGACGAGAAAGGCACCATACAACTACAGTAAAGACCATAACATTTTCAATTATATTGTGCTATCCCTATCAAGTTTCACAAAACATAATCCAATGGCTATGTTTGTAAAGAAAATGTCAGTGTCTTGTGCACAATAACAATGGCAACTGAAAACACGAACATATGCTGAAAATGAATTTAAGTTCTGGCATTGTCTAAAATTTAATATAATTGAAAGAATCCAATGCAAGTTAATAAATAAACAATACAAGCATCAACTTGTGTGAAAAGAATTTAGTATCACATTTGGGTGGACAGCGCCACATCAGGATTTTCGGTTAGCCTAAAGTTAAACAGTGTGGACCATGTAAGTAAGCCCTTGGTGGACAAGTGTGAAAAATCATTCTATTACATCGTCTCGAAACTAAGCTTTATTTTTTTTAAATGCTAGGGGACGTTCAAGGTGAGATAGACAAATTTGGAATTTAGATAGGGTGACCACAATCAGCCCAAATGGAGCACTAACAAACAGATTTTTGTTAAATCAGAAATGGATGTCTAAAACCATCGTGTGGCCTGTGAATCTCCTCCTTCTGTAGCAGATAATTATGATGCTTTTATTCTGCTCACTGTTCTCTTCCCGACCGTTATTAATCCATTTTAGAGAGAGAGGACAACATGACAGATGGGATACTTCTTGTGCTCATGTCCTCCTACTTTGATTGCAGCGACCCATCCATACCGCCCAGGGGGCCATATGTGCTGTACTCCTCCTTGAAGGAGTGCAGGGAAGGGGCATGGAGACACGCCAGCTTGCCGTAGCCTTGTTTCCAATACAACGGCAAACACAGGCTTTATCACTATTCGGGACAATTAACCTCCAGTTTCTTAACACAGTTTCCTCCTCCACAAAAAGAATCAAATCAAATAACAAATCAAATAAACTCTATCATCTTCACATTTTCTTGCCAGAAGAGATGGTTTATTTACTGGTTTATTGTTCCCTATAAACAAATAGACATTGGATTAGAGTAAATCACACTGGATTGACCTCTGCCCTGACAGGCACTGCAGGGTTCTACTGTGAGGGTTATGCTGTGAAAAAGTGTCTAATTGGTAAGAATCCAGGGCTACTCTGTCACGTCAGAAAGAGCTGCTATGGACCATTTCCAGCAACATGTGCCATGTCTATTGACCTCAAAAGTCATCTCCTCTGTGCTACCCCAGAGTGCTGCTATTGAAAGGGTAGTCACCCAGGTTGCCTGTTATCTCAAATGTACAATATCTTAGGCTGAAGTGGAAAGAACAGAGGAGAGAGACTGAAGAGGTGAATTTGAATCACTCTTCCAGGTCTCTGTCACTGCAGGAGACCCCACTCTGCATGCTACAGTCTTTGTGAAATGCTGAGACAGATTGGAATGTAGTATAGAGGTCAGAGGAGTCGCAAAATGTGGTGCAAATACAAATTCTGCTTCTATCCTCTTTTTGAAAGAAATAAGATTGAAATGTAGATTCCATTTAAGTTTTGCAGTTGTTATTAAATGCATCCCTTTGGCTCTGGCCTCATAAATCTAACAGCACATAAAGGGTCACATTACATCCCACAAACGCTACAAGTTAATGCTTCAGCAGGAAAACCGCACACCCATCGCTGATTCAATGAACAACTTCCCAAATACCAAAGCCATTACAAAACCAGACTAACATAAATGAACCTCGGTGGCTTTTCAGTCTCACTCCATCAAGAGTGATATGAACAAACTGATCCGGTCAGCTGGGTCCACTGTGTTAGATGCTGTTCCAATTGCCTCCAATCTAGTTCCTTTTGTAGAGCATGTATTGCCTCTGGTGTTTGGAATCAATTCACCATTCAGAATAAATTAAATAACATGCAGTACCAATACCAAAAAAAAAAAAAATAAATAAAAAAAAAAAAATATATATATATATATATATATATATATATATATATATATATATATATATATATATATATATATATATATATATATATATATATATAGATATATAGATATATATATAGATATATATAGATATATATATCTATAGATATATAATAATATTCAATTACTATGGCTTCTTCTAATTAGCAGCACAGATTCTTAAGTTGAAAATAAATCAGAGACTCATGCAAACACAGTGAATAAGGAACTGGTCCCATTTTTCTGGTCCAGAAGGTGACAGTTATGTAAATGCAGCGTCCTAATCTGTCAGTAGCACTCCTCCAGGATTGATAGTTTGACAGCATGACAGACTTGAGCCTTCTATTTTTGGGAGACGGCTTCAACTGTCAGGAACACTGACTGAACTGTCTTGCATCAGGAGAAAGATTATGTTTTAGGGCTTATTCTTATTAAGCTTGGAGTTTTTGATAGACCAAAAGGAAATGCCTCTCATCCACTGTTTAGAGTGTGCATCCAACAATAACTTTCATCTAGGGATGCAGTGATTACTAGATTTCACTATTAACCATGCTTTTAAACGTCACGGTTAATTAATCGTAAAGGCTCCACTACACCAAGTGTTTCTGTAGCAGGGAAAAGAACTGTCACACAAAGTTACACGAGCGGTGCACCAGTTTAAAGTGTTGTGCTTATCAGAGGCTTCTGTACACTGGCTAAACTCTGGCAAGGGGACCAAACTGAGAAGCTTTATTTCCACCAAAGAAACGGTTGAAGCCAGCAGTGGGGGAGCATTTCGGCTACACTTAAGGAGGGAATACATACATCAACTTGATGCAGCACCTGCGGGATCACCATCCAGCTTTGCACGCCCAAGTAAAGGTAACACATAATAACTGAGTTAAATAATGTGGCAAGTTGGTAGGGAATTAAATGTAAACGTGTCACTTACAATTGCGATGAGAGTCGAGCCTTCAGTGCAACGTAAACAAACAAAGCAGTTGTAACCTTTCAGACCCACCACAACACCCAAACAACAAACAAACAAACAAAGCAGTTGTAACCTTTCAGACCCACCACTATGATGCCCATTATTTTGAATGACTTGCGTCACGGCAGGGCGATTTGTCGCTGCGTCGAGCAACGTGCACCGCACGGTGAGCTCGTGTGCACACTGCGGTCAAAGTAGTTAAATAAACTCAGCTTCCACTCTGTGCAAATCGCTTCTTTTCTGAAAGGGCCTTTATGGAAGAATGTAGTCTTCTCAAGAACTTCAGTCACTGAACATTTAACGTTACATCCTGTTGCCTTCTCCGGTCTGTTTTGAGAAAATGTTGCCAGGTGTAAAACACAAGATAACATCAGGAGCTTATAGAGTTCCAGGACTATCAATTACCTGCATTTCAGTTATTAATAACAATGCATGAGAGAGGTTCTAGATTTCATCATTTTCACTAAAACTTATATGTATGGATGAGAGATGATGACAATAACAGTTCAGTTTATTCCCCTTCTTAATAACAATTTCCCCTGGGGGATAAAGTTAATATTCCTCTTATGTAAATAATACTTACATATTACAGAAATATAATTGTTAATGTAATTAAATGTTAAAAATCAACTTAAGACATTACTAGTGAAATTAATTCATGCATAATAATTGTGATGATCATGAAACTGTGATTATTCCTCTGACAATAATTGTAGCAACAAATTCTGTAATCGTTGCGTCCCTACTTTCATCATCTCTTTTGTTTGGCTGTTGATTGATCGCTACAATTAATGTGAAAAAGACAGACACAAAGTTCTTCCAATTGGTGAATTTGTTTTTATTAGGTGATATGGGGTGCCAATAAAGCTGAATTGAATTGAATTGAATTGAGTGCTTTACATTTGTAGATGCCAGAGTCTCTCTGTTGGTGTTGGTCAAAACTCAGATTACATTCTAGGGTGAGTCCAAAGTATTTGATACACTCTTTCAACAGGTTCATTATGAATGCAGGTGGGGTTGTGGGAGATGTCATGAGCTATTCTGTCTGTTCTGGGGCCACTCATAACCAGGTATTTGGTTTTAACCCACACAATGGCACACTAAACTAAACTACCTCCAATTAACCATAGAAAAGTGCAAATCCTTTTCAAAACTGATGACAAGTTTTCAGTCAATTAATTGCCTATCTGTTTCAGCACTACATTGTTATCAGGTTAGATATGCTTTGTGTGTTTTCATAGGCTAATAATTTAAAGGGGCTTTACGTAGTTTTTCAATGAAATCATTTACTAATAAATTACTTTTTTCAGGCTTTTTTTGTCAATGGGTTGTACCCTCTCTTAGAAATGAAACACACCCATGTTTTCTTTGCTACTTGCAATAACCACTCTGCTTCTTTTGTTGGGTTAAAGCTGCTCGCACGATCCCGAGACTTTTGCCGACTACAGTGACAACACCGCAGCTAAAGAAATGGTGTCCATTACATCATAAAACGACCAGCTCCCAGCACAACACACACTCCAACATAAACTAAGGTTAAGGATAGGATAAAACACCACCATCTCCGCTTTGGTTTGCAACTGAAAAAACTACACAGAGTTGGTTTTCATCTTGTTGGACAGGTAAACTAACATTACTGCAAAGCATGTGAAATATATTGTGTTAGATAATGTTAGCTCGCCTGCTAACGCCAAGCAATTACTAATGTTATCCAGAACAAAATACTACAGTTGTATGGCTTTCCAACTTACTTAACCAGCAAAAGAGACCCATTTTACCATCTTGTGTGCCAGAGGTATTATGTCAAAGGGTTGATTTAGCATGCAAGAAATTATGTAATGGTAAAAAGCAAATGTAGAACCATTTGTTTTAACTTGCCTATGGTGAAGTAAGACAGGGGCAGCCAGCTGTTGTTAGCATGGATCCACCGCTGTTGGCTTTGTAACGTTCAATTTAAATTTATTGGCATTTTACCGATACTCAGATACACAGATTCTCCACTTGTCTCTGTAACTTCTATGACCCACATAATATAGTCTACAATAATGCAACATAACACAGGACAGCAGCACAGTGGAAGACCCATTCACTACAGTAATGTCATTACTGCGGTCTATAGTTATAAAGTGTGGCAACAATCTCATTCTCATTATATTCAGTCTAGCTCACTAACTGTTTTAGCTATCATCCGATACAAGTGAGCTAACGCAGACATATATCGGCTAAATGCAGTTAGTGTAATATTATCATGTAACAAGCATTGATAAGTTCAACATCAAGCTGAAAAAATATTACTCCAGAGTTTCCAGTATGTTGTGTGCAGCTATCTCCCGGTGTTTTGCTCTCTGTGTCGTATTTTCGAGCACGCATACAAGCCCACTAAAACAGCATTGCTAGTGGGCACTGAAAACTACATATTACCCCTTTAAATAGAGGCATAATAAATGTAAGTGCTATTAAGCTTTCATATCAGCATTAGAGAAAACCTCTTAAGCACGTACCATTACTTCCAGCAGTACGGTAATTTCCAGCCAGTTTCATGTTCTATTTTTTTCAAAAGTAACCTGACAGGCTATACAAATGACCTCATTTACAGCTGCACAACACCCCCTGCAAGTTTATCAATTAATGCAATGCTTTTGACAAACTACCCTCTCAATGAACTTCTGGCGGAGGTGGGCTGAGCACAAAATAGCCATTGAATACTTTGAGTGCACTGTCAGAAGTAACTTACAGAACAATTCTGCAAAACGGACTGTTATCAAGCACAATTACTTAGACATTAGTCAATCTTTCTAGAGCAAAAGGATATGACACTACAAGGGATGAAAGAGATTTTCTCATTAGTACTCTTCATATTGTACATATCCACTGTACTTAGCGTTCACATGTGCTGCAGCTGACTAAATGTTCCCGGAGGCTGCAGGCATCTGACCCAATGATGGCCCTTATTCTCCCTAGCAGATGCAGAGAGTGCAATTACTGCTCGCACAATTACTACTCCTCACAGTGCACAGCAGGCCTTTAGGTTCAGATTCTGTCTAATGTGTCTCTCTCTCAAAAAAAAAAATTCTCTGCTCCTGTAATTCTCTGCTCAAATGTCGGAATCCTCTTCGGGGTTCTTTTAAGCTGTGATATCGGAAAATTATGTATGTGACCTTTGAACCTAATAGAGGTGACATGGAGATTTTAGTATAAGATTGACAGCGGTGTATATGTAAGGTTATGGCTAATTAAGTGTTATTTACAGTTATTATAAAAGAGTAATTTGGTCATTTGAATTTTCATCATTCAGTGTAAATACCATCCCGGTTCTTGCAGCAGTCCTAATATGGACTCATTTAAATAAGGAAAATCACTTTGGTCATAAATATAAAATTCTCCTCTTGTTGAGCTTTGAGGGATTCAGGGCTATTTTGGGCTTTTATGGCCTGGCTCTCAGGTGGAAAATACTCCAGAGGAATGAGGGTTTTCTCCTCATATTATTAATCAAACCAACAATGCATCCAAAGCAGCCACTGGCGCAAAATGTACTTTCTTGCCCCTCAACGACACTCTGCTGACCAATTTCCCATCACTTGCTCTGACTCACCCCATTTTGAAGAAGCAGCACAAGGACTTTATTACCGCGCCACAGGCAGACAGGGACTCATAAAGCTGACGGGTGTGATAACTCGTCCCCTACCTTGTCATGACTCGGGGAGGAGGATGGAACAAAGGTGTGATGGAGAAGGGCATGAAGCCATCGTCCTGCAGTGTGCTCAATGGGTTTTCCCAGTGACACCCTGTCACTCCAGATTTAAAGACTAAGGGGAAGGCCCAGACAGTGATGGGTGATCGAGTAGCAGAGATGCACACAGGGCCAATGGTACCTCTGTGTTTTCATCTCCTAAGAGCAGTTTGTTCTCTTGACTGATGCACTTTTAAGGCCTCGGGGTGAGAAGGGCATTGGTGTTTTCTGACTTTCTTTTATACCTTTTTTCGTCTGGAGATAGATCGGGAAGAGTGCATACGTTTTCCGTTTTTCCATTCAAGTCCATTCATTTTTAATATTAACATTATTAATATTAAATCATGTCATAATATCATCATAATTTAATAGGGGAGCTATCTTCCGCTGCTGAGTTAGATGAACGGAACATACCCTCCTCCTTCCTCTGAGGTTTGAGGTGAAATTCCGCACTGTGAGAATAAATCAAAAACCTTTACATAGTCTACATAAGGAATGTGGACAACTGCCAAAGGAGCATCTCTTGTTCTTCATGGTAATGCAAAGCCAAATGTTTAGTACATGCTTTGCTGCAAGAGCATCACATATTTGGATGTAAGATACATAAAAAAACACTTCCTGTATATAGACTGATATTTACAAAAGAAGAACACGTGGTGAGAATTTGCACACCTAATGCATACTTCAGACTGAGAACAAACTCTTTTCTACTTTTGAGGCGAATGTGATATAGCAAAGTGGAAATGGGAAAATAAGGTGAGAGACCAAATACAATATGCAGTGTTATTCTTTTAGGGTGTGTCAATTTTACCAACTGTATAATCATGCAACTGTATGATTTTTTTTTCTGTATGCTTTTTCTTGTATGGTCTACAAACCTAGACTTAACACAACAAGAACCTTAAATCTGTCACTGTCTACCAAAATGTTCAATTTCAAATCACCCTCTGCTATAGGTTAAGTTTAAGCTATCAAACATGCCT
The DNA here is from genome assembly GCA_024633595.2 of Lepomis macrochirus. Taxonomy (NCBI): domain Eukaryota; kingdom Metazoa; phylum Chordata; class Actinopteri; order Centrarchiformes; family Centrarchidae; genus Lepomis; species Lepomis macrochirus. The sequence continues at coordinate 9,198,305 of JALXJV020000025.1, forward strand.
GGTTTCATTTAGAAAAAAAATAATCATGGTTAAAAGAAAGCACGACTGACTGATGATATGAGACAGAATGCGAACGCCAGTCTCCCTTGTAAAAGCTTTTATCCAACCTGTCAGTAAGACATGAATGAATCAACTTTGTAGTAATGTTTTGTGAAGCACTGTATACTCCAAATTGCTTTACACACTATAACCTAAACTAACAATACCTTTTAGCTGATTATCTTTATAATGCTTGATGAGGATTATTGAGATACAGTATTGCTGCTGCTGACAGTTTACAGACACATGAGTGGTAAATGTATGTGGGAATGTATAATTATTATGCATAAGGATACTGCTGAAGGAGCTCACCAACAAGGGTCTCTGAAATGCACTTCTGTCTGTTTTCAACGACAGACTGGAGGAGCAGACACGTGTCTTTTATTCATTAATAATTCATTCATTACATGCCTATGACCATACATGACAGCGGAAGTCAGGCTTGTGCATTCGCACACATTCCAGTGGATGAGAACAGTGTCTCTGCATATTTCTGTTTGTAGCTTCAAGACTGAAACTCTGTATGCACAGAGTATTATACAAGAGAGCCCAGGAGTGGCACACAGGACACTATGCCAAAACACTTCCACTGTTATTCCCCAACATTTCAGACTATTGATTTTGACCCTGACAATTGTTTTTGGTTGAGATAAATATTAATAAACTTGTGCGACGTGTGTGATTTTGGTAAAAGCTTTGATTTACAGTACGGGTCAGAGTATTTTCAATAGCTGAACAGTTTAAGAGGCCATCACTGGTGGGAGGCTATCATCTCCTATTCACAGCTTTGCAAGTTGGCTCGGAGGTATTGTCGACCTCTGCGCTGACACAAACTTATTGCTGGCGTAAATCACACTCCAGCCATACACTACTCCTGCCCTTTCGCCATGAATATTTAAACAAGTATACATATACCACGCTGCCTTACATTGTCTTGAATATTATTGCCTGCCCGAAGTAATGTTTGAATTATGTTTGTTTCAAGAAGTGCAACTTTGGACTTTCTTTTATACCCAGACATATTCTGCACATTCTGATGACATATTACATGAGAAAATATCCACAACGAATACCTGCTTTATACACTTAATGTTTCTTTTTTCTCCGTGAGGTTACTGGGGACACAGAAGTGACGGGGTGTATCCACGCTAATGCATCTCTGCTCACAGACAGATGACACACCTCCAGACCTATCTGTTCATTTACCTCCACAATCAAGATTCACGGCTCTATTTTCCACGGCCCTGTTTGCCAGAGGTGCTCTGTTTTCTTCAGTGTTAAATGAATTAAATGGGCGGGCTGCCAAAAGCACTGCTCATTCCACATACCAGATATAGCAGCGTGTCTGCGTCTCGGGTATGCATAGACAGAATTTCGGAGTGCATTCACACTTTGCCTGCGGCTGATTCAAAGTGATGGATTTTGCTTTCAGAGCTCTGCACCGTGACCTCTATTTTTACAGGTCAAGCTGTGTTAATGTCACGATAATATATATATATATATATATATATATATATATATATATATATATATATATATATATACATGTGTGAATACTGGCTTTAAGTTATAATTACCAAAAGATTTACTTTTAAATGCCAGTGCAGATTGCACACTCAGGTGCACAAAAAAAGTTGCTGAAGAATGTTACTGTGATGAGCACAGTTGCTCTGCTAAATGAGCTGCAAAACCTTTGTGCCGGAGAAACGGCAAGCAGGAGACAGGCGAGCGTCGGCTCTGCATGACTTGCTCTGTCAACGGCGGCATACGTAGCCCTAGCGCTGGCCAGGTGGCTCTTACATCTGGCCCATTAGCTCTCAACCAATGCAATGACTCTCCAAACCACTGAGAGCCTGTTGAAATAATATCATCAGGAGCTGTAAGTGCTGAAGGCCGCCTTGCCCGTTGTCTGCTCAGAATAGCGAGTCATGGAAATACTCTGAATCTGACCTATCAGTCTGAATCCATTCCTGTCTTGAAGGACCCTGCACTGCTTAATATGTACTAGTATCAGTTTAAGGGAGTGACACAGTATGGATTTGATCAAATGAATGTAGTGGTGGACAGATTTAGTCAACAGAAATGTTTTATATTTTGGTCATTCATTTTCAAGTAAAAATGCCAGTCCTAGCTTCTCTAATTTGAGAATTTGCTGACTTTCTGTTTTATATCACTGAAAATTAAATAAGCTTTGAATTTTGGACTGTTGGTCGGACAAAACAAGCAATTGTGATATGGCATATTGGGTTCTGAAAGTAAGACTATAATGGATTAAAAGACAAGTCAGTGAATCTAAAAGAAAAAAAACAGTTGCAGCCTTAAATTAAATAGTTCAGCATTTAGCATTTAGTGTCCTCTGGCCAATTTATAATAATAGAAAATTACATTTACAGGTTTCACACTTTTGCCTCCAGCTAATGAAATGTCATCATGGTTGACTGCATCTTTTAAATCTATCAAGCTAAATAAACCACTCTTATAAAAAGTTTTGTTGGCATTTAAAAATGCTCAACAGCAGCAATGATTCTTTCAGACCACAAAATAAACATTTATAAAACAGCATAAAGTCAAGGTGTTGTATTTAGTGCTGCAAAAGATTAGTAATGTTTTTCACTCAGATGTAGCAGCTGAGTTTAAATAATGTATGTTTTTGTCTGGGACCTCAGCCGAGATAGTCTGGAGACATGTCTGTCTCTCATGAATTGTGTGTCCCTGTCAGGTTGTGGTAGTTAACGTGAACAAAGCGGTCAGGTCTTTGGCCTTTACTTTCTGGTCTCTAGTCCCCTGACTCTCAGGGACAAACCCCCACCTCCAAAAGCACGCCTCTTGCCCTGAGCACTGCACCAAGTGACACATTCTATCCATCAACTGCTGTGCTGCAACATACGAAGCAAAAAAGTGCAGGGATGGCAGATTTTTCATGCATATGATATTCGAGGTACGGCACATCCGACTGTGTTAACCCAGGAAAAGGAAAGCTGGGGAAGGGGCGGAGGGGCTTTGAAGATGGATTACCAGATCACGTCAAGAGAAAAGAGGCTGCTATGAGCAAGTAGCAATTTCAGGAGAAGGCCCTTAAAGCGAGTTCAGTGTGTGGGGAGAGGAATACAGATGTTCATTACAAAGAGTTTATTTTCATGTCAACAGAAGAATACTGTGTATTATTGCTGTCAAATACTTTAGACCCCTAGCTAAAAGCCACTCTACTTTATCATAAATACTAATAAAAATAGATGTCATGGCTTTAAATTTGAAATTATAGAACCACTGACATATTCACAGATAAGTTGTGATAGCACATGGATTTTTGGTTTTAGCAATCAATTTTCTTACAGCTAGGCTACATTTGGCATGCCAAAAATCTTCACTTCAGCGCTGTGTTTTATGAGTGTAATTCTATTGAGCGAAAAATTAAATGCATAATTCAGGCTGCCCAGTTCATTTTACAAAAGAGGACACAGGCCAAAGAAAAAGAAAATGGCAATCTGTGGTTTATTCCTGTATCTATCAGGACTAATACAGCAGTGATGAAGAAGGTAGGCTTGATATGTTGCTCTAGTTTTCTTCTGCTGGCAACTAATCTGTAAAAAAGCCCATACACAATCATTTTTTAAAACTGCTTTTTTGTCCTTAAATGACAAGAGCTTGCTGATAAAGTTGCTCCTAAATAAAGATAGACCAACGTAATGAATGCTTGGGTCTTTCTCTTGCCAAAAACTGCATTACAGTCAGTGCTCCTAATGGTTTCCCTTGTCTGAATCAAACTATCTGCTGACGTGCTCCCAGCAAGAGTGAATTTAACACCAGAGATGAATTGTGAGAGGGAATTAGAGAGTCCGAGACCGGGGAGGCAGCACATACATGACCCGATTCACAAACCAGGGGCCGCCATTATCATAAGCACTCTGAAATTAACAACAATTTATCACATCCAAGTTTGGCAGCTCTCACTCAGCAGTGCCTTTTCATCAATGGCAGCATGTTGGACTGTACTGTAACAGCAGTTTGAGCTCACAATGCTTCTAATTTTACCAGAACTGTCGTTGCAACTTCATGTCCTTTGAAAACTGCAGAAATTAACAATATAGATAAATGGATGTGTATGCATTCACAGTATCAGGTCATCAGGTTCTGGTCATGGTACAACAGGCTCCCCATGAAAATGAGCATATATTTTTTCCTCATATGAAAGGCATCTATACCAACTGGGAAGAACGAATGAAATGAAAAGGAATGGTAAAGGGTTATTTTCTGACGTGGGACTTGCTCTACTATTACCCACAGTCCCACTGTGGATGGCAGAGCCCGACTTAGTACTACTACTAATGAACATTGAAGGAAATAGTGTATGTAGCCTATTGTGTGTGGCTGCCAAACAGAAACAATAAATAAAAAAATTATATTGTACTACTACTAGTACTACTAGTACTAACAATAATAATAATGATAATTTACTCATCTCATTTCAATTTTTATATTACATTATAATGATAAATAGCGCTCGACTACATTGGCAATATATTTTTTGTTGTGCAGTAGTTATTACTTTACACATTCTGCCACAACTATTTTTAATGCAGCCTATTAACATTAATGTATCCCTTTATCAGCACGCTTTTTTTCTATCCAAAGCTATGAGAATTTTTAAACCATAATCTATTATACAGTGACCCAGAGGAAATGTTGCTCTTGAACACATCTAATACTACATGACTGTTTTTACACTAACATTTCACATTTGAAAGAGGAGCCAAAACTTTGTTTGGCAGGGAGCCGTGTCAGATACTTGTTCACCTCACATTTATACAAGTCCCCTCTGGTTTAATTATTTTCAACACGACACCTGTAACTACAGACAAACAGCTCGCAAATATATTAATATGTTTAACACTATAGTGTGCAGCGTTACATGTGGTAAGTGATGATAGAAAATATTTAGATGTGATGACCAAGTGAGAAATGAGAAGACCGCTCGCTAGAACTGTTTCGGAAATAAATCTACAGTCAAGTCTGTCAGCAGCGTAGCCTCCACCACTCACCTATTGTAACATTAATACTAATGCGACCTGGTAGGAAGCCGGGAGAGGGCAATGATAAACGGGAGGATTAGCAAGTATGGTCATGAATGTTTTCAGGAACGGAGAAGGGATGGGGGCTATTTTATTATTATTTAAGTCCTGTATTTAACGTGACAAATGACCAACTCACCGGTACCCCTCTGTTGTTTCTACATTCTCCCGTAGACTCCGGTCAGATGATTCTTTTGTTTTGTGGTGGGTAGTATTATCAACAGGGGAAGTTGCAGAGCACCCTCTGGTGAGAAAACTATGCAACACTCATGACATGAGTAAAGGAGAAGACTCTCATAAATCGTCTGTTACAACGCAGATACCGATTTATCTGCAATTAGCTTATATCGGCCGATAATATCTGCATAATGATAAATCGGTTAGGCTCTAATGGATAGTGGTAAAAACGTCATCACTCATGCTTTATGTTGCTCAAATTAAAAGGGAGCACTCTTATCTAACACAGAGAGAGAGAGAGAGGGGGCCAAAGGTTGAAGGCAGAAAGTGATTAAAACATCCATTCAACACATTAACAGTCAGAGTGCAACAGATTCCAACTTTCTGAGTGTCCTTTAGAAAGTAGTCTAGCCAAGATAAAATGTGTGTTCTCTGGGCATCCAAAATTTGAGTTTTTGCTGCTGAAGTCACAAAGTCAAACCTACAAACAATAAGCACTTGGTAATTTATAACATGACTTAGGTAGTGTTTTCCATTGAAAATAGGTATACTTCTTAGAGATTAAAGTTACCACGGCACATGACATATCCATATCAGCCAACAAGAAGCGACACCAACACCACATAAACCAACCTGAAGTTGACATTTTCAACCATATAGTGTGGTTACATGGTATTCTAACTATTATAGAAATCACAATATGTCATCATAGGAAGCACAATGCATTAAAACATTAAAATAAGAGAAGCATAGCTAAAGAAACACATAAATTGTATGTTTATATTTATTGCTCACTAAGGTTAGAACTCACACATGGCTTCCAGTAAGTCCTGATTCAAACTGTCCATTTCCTGAGCATTATTTATCTCTTTCAACAGTAACTTAAGGCCAGGTTGCACATTCTTGGGCTCACACTTTCCTTCTTTATTTTCATGCAGGACTTGAGTTGTGCAAAAGAAAAGAAGAGTTTAAATGTGTGGGCACATTTTAAATTGGATGATGTGGAAGATTTTAAATAACCCTGTGTGGCCTTGATACTGCCGTTTCACCCTCCGGCTCTGTCCGTATTCATGATTCACACTGCTTTTCTATTGTGTTATATTTTGTGCCTTATGTTTACATTTTACATTTACATTTTTTCCATTGATGGAGACTAGATATGTGCCCTGCACTTCAATGGCACTGGTTTATTAAAGTTAAACTCCAATATAGTGCATGGCTCCTTTTTTGGGAAGAGATAGGGAAGGTGTGTTTTGGGTTTCTGTCTGTGAAAGAAGTACAGCAGTGAAAAACATTGACTTCACCAGGCTTTTTACATATAGATTATGTTTGGGAGGACAGAGTATCAGTGACAGTGTTTTTCTGATACCAAAGACACTGGGCAAAAAGAGGATGGCTATGGGATGTTTAAGGCGGATGACGTGAAGGGAAGATTTTTAACCTGATGAGTAGGAAGAATTGGTGGCAGACAACGTATTCAGAGGCCATCTCTGCCAGAACCCTGTGGTTTGTCATTTGAGGTAGACAACAACTGCTAGCTCAGCAAGTCAAAGCCCTGCAGCTCATTACAGCACACTGGACCGCTGTAGTTTGTCAGGTGAGTCAGACTCCTGTAGCTCATCCTTTAAGGTTTGCCTATTGTTTAAAAATGTCAACTCAAAATACACTGGAGCACTGCTGAGCTACTACAGCCTTACAAAAGAATTTAATAAGCCTTTCTGTTGCGTCCTTATTCTGAGCGCATTTGGAGTTGGATCATTCCCACATACTGTATCTACTTCATTAATTTTCTCTACATATCCAGTCTAACGTGGGAGCATCAAGCATGTCTGGGACTCACCAAACGCATGTCACTTCCTCAGCTCAAGTGCTAAAACAGCAGAGCGAGAGTTCTGCTTCCTTGCTTGCAACATCATCACTTCCATTTCCTCATGTCATTTCTCATATCTTATGACAATGTCTTTTTCTTCTCAAATTTGAATGTCTTTCAAAAACTCCCAACGTTGTTTACCTTCCACTCAACTGGAGTCCAATGTGGAAAGTCTCACTAGCCGTAAACTGGAGAGCCCATCAACATACATGCAAGTTTTCATCTCACACAGAGCTGTATTGCAACATCAAAACCTGGTAATAGAGTTGTGCACAGGGCGGGCTATCAACATCTACTCCTGCTAGACCGACAGCAGACGCTGGTGGCACAGATTAGCTTTTTTTTCTTCTTCTTTCTCCAAAGCTGCGTGTGTGCAACTTATGTGCTAGACAGTCTACTGCAAAAGTTAAAAAAAATTGTAAACACCTGTCACACTCAAACAGCATTTATTAGAATCTTTTATAGTTTTTCAATCAGGAACCACTTTGTAAAAAGTGAATGTCGCATGGCGCAGATTACATATTGTGAGCTGGCAGGCTGGTTCTGGACAGTGTATTGCAGGGGCTGTGGTGCTGAAAGCAGCAATAGCAGGCCGTGTGGTCTTTAAAACTAGCCAATTCAATCCTCAGCCTAGATTTGAAACTGCTGCAAACACTGCAAAATCCTTGAAACTTTAATGCTTTCTACGAAGCACTTTTGGACCTGACATATTTTACTCAAAAGGTCAACCTTTTGTTGAGATACAGTTCTCATCCTGAGGTGAGGTTACACTTTACAACACTTATTCTATTCTTACATCTAACATCCCAATGCTAAAATAGCAACTGTCAAGGCAGAACAACTAAATGCTTTACTAATTTTTATTAATTGACATTTACACCCTGGTTTAAAAACAGAGCCCAGGACACCTGTGTGTGTGTACAGAGAATTTAAAATACAGCATATCACAGCCCACCACTCACCCTACCCTATGTGTCTTGACCCTAGGGTTGTGGTACTAAGAATGGTCTTAAGCCCACTTTTTGATGGTCTCGGTCTCGTATTCCGTCTTGTCTTGGACATTGAAGACTCAGGATTTTATTTCAAAACCATTCTACAATGCAATCTTACGGAGATGGCTGGAACCACATTATTAACTTTTACTGCCAATTAGAAAGAAAGCCTAAAGAAAGGTATGCTATATGTACGTAACATTGACAGAGCTAGCAAGCTTAACTATGTATACTTTATGTTTCAGGGCACTAATTTCAGTTTCTTGCTATGGTTGCCTGCTAGTTATTAGCCAGGTGCACAAGCTACCTAATTTAGTTAACATATTTTAGGAAGGAGCGAATGCAGTTAGTGTGTTAGAGTCTGAGGACAAGGCATATGGTGACAACTTGTTCCTAAGTTACATTTTTGCTTGTGATAAACAATGACAAGACATGCCACATACACCTATGTAGCTTATGTGTAAGTAACATCACCATAGCTACTTGTCAGCTGCACATTAAAAGCTCCATTCCGTTGTACCGCTCCTTCATTTGGGTAATTGAGCTAGCCTAAAGAAGTGACAGCAGAGAGTGAAGACCAAGTATTGCACCTTCACTTCTATGAAAAATGTACATATTAAATAGGTTGCTCTGTATGACCACAAGCTCATCGCACTTTACTTTAAGAGAGCGAATTTTGAGTTTGAATAGCTAGTTGCATATCAGAAATGAAGGATCAAACATGGAATAACATTTAGTCACCCAGAAAGCCTAATGAATGCACAGAAAATTGTGTTGTGTAATAAATCAAAAATAATTATACTGATATAATTTTCCTCAATAACAATCTAACAATTTTTTAGTAAATGTCTGATTTAATTATTTCAATCACAAATGAATTAACACTTAATTTTTCTATTAAGGTTTTTTTAAGGAAAAGGGACTGAAAAAAGAATTTACTTAATTTAACTTGTGCATATTTGTTGAACAAAGATTTTATCATAATACTTTGAATGTTCTTGCTCAGAATTGTGAAGGCATCCACTGTTTGACATCAAGTCCATGTTTACCATCCACTTAACAATAGAGCTGGGTGATATGAACAAAAAATGTTATCACAAAAAAAAATCCTATCATTCATATCATTAGATATTGATAATCAAGATGATAAATATCAAATCATTATTTCTTTCAGGTGGTAATTGTGGTTTTAAACTATTCTTTAAGGTCAGAAAGTTGATTAAGTTGATTTCAGCTCTTAGTGTTTGTACAAGGGTGTTTTAATGGGAATGTGAATCTTTCAGATCAATTTGATAAGTAGCCTACCTATGATCTGGTTCCACATTTTATTGTGTCATGTAATGTGAACTGGTCTTGACTCGGTCTCGCCCTCCCTCCTCTTGGTCTCCACATAGTCTCAGCCCCTTGGTCTTGTCTCAGTCTAAATAAACTCTGGTCTTGTTCTTGACTTGGTCTCGGTTTGGGCGGTCTTGACTACAACACTACTTGACCCTTAGCGGGTCACAAAAAAAGTAGAGCTGTGATGGGAAAAGCAATTTATGTTCCAGAAAACAACAGCCGACCACAATGTATTCTGACTTTTCTCATGGAAGTCCAACAGTCAAAAATACTACAGAGCCACTTCACCAAAGTTCGACCCAACAAGAACCAATAAAGAAAGTAAGAATCAGTACACCTGCCATAACAAGGTGTGTTTCACTCCCGATTTGGACAAGCTTTTAACGTTACATGTGCGTCCCAAAAACTAATGTAACAGTAAAATACGAATAGGTAACAAAGATATGTTGGAGCCGCCATATTTAATTATAAATTATTATTATGACTCACCTGTTGCTTAGCTTCACGGATTCAAAGCACAAACTCGGGGCGCCATATCCAGTTCGTTCAGTTCGGCAGAAGGTCACGCTGCACACATAGACCTACATGTTTCCCTCGGGTCTTGGAATAAGCTCTTTGGAAGTTTCAAGGTGATTAAAATTCGCCAATTGTGCCCGTTTCTTCTGTAATACTCCAACATTTCACAGAAGTTTTGAAGTGACCTTCTCCTCACACTAATTAGCTTAACGGCTGTAGAGGGCGCACGTGCGGCGCCCCACCGGCCACAAAGCCTAATTCAGAGTCAGCAATAGTGATGGAAATTACTTCTTATAATCTTATGTCTCCATTCCTTTCCGAAAGCCAGCTCTTCATTTAACATTCCACTCAATGCCTGAGTTATATTCTCATTTGTTGCAAAAAAAAGCTAAATTCTTCATCTGCAATATTCGGTCATACTGATGGTTAAAATGTGGGATAGGCCTACATCAAGAATAAATCTTGTTGTATAACAAAACACACTGCAAAAAAAATAGTAGGCTATGGTTAATAAATACACAACTCTCTACAGACTATATTTCAATCCAATTTGTATGATATAATCTGAAAAAGAAATTCTGAAGAAGTGTGTGCATTTCTTTTTCCAGGAGGGCAGGTCATCTCTCAGACAGAAACTGGCTCCCATGGTTCACTTTAAGGTGGGCTCATACAGGCAACTCAATCAGTAAGCACAAAAAATATTATTAGATAAATAAAAAAATAAATTATTAATCAATATTTGTGAGGGGGACACATTGTGGTTGTTTGTCCTCCAACTTTATTCAGCATCTTCCTGTTTACATCTAGCCATATTACGAGCCTTGTAGGACATACTAAGCCATAAACACAATAACGGTCTTTGATAGCTCCACTAGTCCAGTCCAGCAAATGGTGAAAAAAGAAGCCGTCAGTAGCAAGATGGTAGACTTACACCATAGGCTGTTGCCACTTTTTAAATGCACTACTCTCACAGAAGAAGTAGACCTTTAAACATTAAGCACAATATGACAAACAAGTAAAGACAATATTTTATTATGTATAAAAAAACAGAAATTAATGTGCATTTGGCATACATGCTGGATCTAAAACAGACAGATTAAGTAGAAAAGCTGAACTGTTGGTTGGAGTGTGCTTGCTTTTCTGAATCAATTGTCAAGTAAGTGTATCAGTCTTCTCTTGATGGAGTCAATGCCTAGTGCGCCAAGCTAGACGACGACATTGCTTATGTGTAAGCTGAAGCCCCAGTGCCTGTAGCCCTACCTAGACAAATAATCACCAGCCCCCAATGCTGTCAATCACACATCAAAGGCAACGCTCAGATGAGGGCTTGGTGCCACAAATTCTAAAACAGAGTCTAAAAAAGGGTCTGAACAAAGAAATAAATATGATTAAACATTTAAGGCCTAATTTTATAATTAATATCCCTGTACTATTATGTACTTTATCCAAAGAGAGGGGCATATTTGATATTCATGAAAAAGTATTGATACAATTTCACTTCATATTAGAAAATGATGGGTTAAACCACAAATTAATGCACAGAAGGCTATTAGGACTTTTAAGCCTTTTCAAATGGGAATTCTATAGTTTATTAAATCATATATTTCAGAGATGCTTTTCAAAAAAAATTGTATGGGTGTACTGGATGTAGACAGCCTCCTATATGAGCAACTTTAAAACCCTATTGTTCAGGAGGACCTGAATGTCATGCAATTTCCTGTGATCTAGTGTCAGTGTCAGACACCCCTAAAAAGCAGCTTGAAGCTTGTAAATCTCATTCCCAACAGAACCCATCTAATCAAGTTTGCTCTGTCTGTTTGCTTCTACATTGTTTTGCCAAAACAACAGAGCAGCAGGGTGTCATGGTGATTAAGGAGACCGCCCTTCAACTGGAGGAGGCTGTGCTCAGGCCCCCGTGTTGGCAAGCATCTGTGAGCCTCCGCCCGCTCAAGGGAGCTCTGCTCTCTTTGCCACCTGGGGAGGATTTCTTTCACGTTCTCACAAACTTTGGGGGGATGAGTGTACACTGTGAAATGTACATTGTGTGTTCTGTAGTGTTTTGGGACACACTGCATGTTAGGAAAATCCATTTTTGGCTGCATAAAGACTCATAAGATATTCACTAGTTTTCTGACAAAAGTTCTCCCAATTCATAGCAGCCATATTGGGCTTGTTCGGCCACTCAGTAGTTGTAACGGTGGTTGTAAGACATGAAAAAGTAACAACAAAATTCTCTACTTGACATTTTGTGGGCTAATCAGCCTGAATTTAAGGTGACATTCTTGAAACTGAGAATGTAATTCCACCTTGTTGACTTCTGCACAACTAATTTCTAAAGAGATAATCTAAGTAACGCATTTTTCTAATTGAAAAGTCACGGATCGCTATAGCAAATGTATCCGCAGCATCCTCATACCAGACCATCCACCTGAGACAGCTTTGCCTACATAATTAGAAGCTCTTTCCTACTGTCAAAATCATAAAAAGGGATGAAAAAATCCCACTGATCTGACAGGGAAAAGAGTGATGGTGGCTTGTTAATTCATAATCACCCTGAATTAATGATTCAGTGAGACTGAGAGGCACGGGGCATATGGAAAAGAGAGGGCTGCAGATGCTCCCCACCGCCTGGGGGGCTTCTAGGAATGGGAGCAACTGAGTGCCTTGTCACATACAAACACGCCTGTATGCATGCCCATAAGCATAAACACACGCAGAGACTATCCCAACATGAAAACATCTCTGATAAGGAAATGGTTTCAGTTTTATTTAGCATTCAGACCACATCAGACAATATTTTTTCAGTATATATCTTAGTGGACGGGATGCTGACAGCCCGAGGGAACTTAAATAATGAAAAAGAGATATTTACTCCTCCCTGGATGGTAAATTGCAGAGGGAATGCTTGAACTAAGGTCCTTTCCTTTTCCATTTCCTTACCTTTCCTTTTCCTTTCCTTTGTCATGACATTGCAGCATCAATTCAATTCAATTAATGGTAAAAAAAAAGTTTTTCCTTGAATAGATTTTCGCAGATTTACCTGAAGTGCTTTCTACTTGAGCTACTCAGCCATTCACTCCATATCTCTAAACTGGATCGCAGCATGGTAAACAGACGCCACAAGTGTAGAACGCAAGTGAAATGAAAACTGCCTCCTCCGAGAATCCCCCCTGACGCCTCGGGCGAAAGCAGAGTTCCTTTTTCTTTGACCAAAAGGATTATCTGGACAAGCCACAAAGAAATCTCTGTGGATTCATTTCTTGGTCTAAGAATATTGCACATCCTATCTTCTGACATACAATATAGCCAAGGGATGCTGGAATAAGTGTCCAGACTGTGGCACTGTGAGCAGCATCTAACTGTCAGCTATCAATTTGTACAGCTGGCATAAAAAAGGAGGAAAAAAACCTTTACCCCATGACAATAAAGCTGGGAATGGATGCCTCGGTGGTATTTTGTGAAAATGACAGATTACAACCCAAAAAAACAGCAAGCATATATATATGTATGCTCATCTTTTCTTAATTTTGTTTTATTACAGTTGTCAATGAATGCATATCTATATACCTATATTGTGCAGGTGTGCAACTTGACATATCATCATGCCATGGAGTTTCTATGTGGTTTTAGAAGTATTTTTGCCTAAGCATAATCCGCAACTATTGCTTGATGATGGTTTTTAAAGGTTCTGTATATTAGATTCTGAACATTAATATAGCAGCAATAGATATAGTGGAGTAATGGCATCCTGCGCAGACAATGATGTCACACTCCCTCTGTGTGTGTGTTGTCCAATGAGCTTATCTGTACTTTCTTATGGTAGCTGGTCGAGTCGCATGTGGATGTTAGTCCCTAGGCGCTAAAGAGGCAGTTATTTCCCTTGGGAGTAGGTAGAGACCACAAACAGAGCTAAAAGAGAGTCATAATTGGACTTACATTTGCCGTGACACCAGAAAGACAAATGTGTGTGTAAAAATGTGTAAAAGTGTAAAAAAGCAACTGTCTGTTAACAAGTTTGTCATATCAACTTAAAAGTAAATGATATGTCTATGTTGAGTTCACGTGTTTCTGCTGCCCCTCAAGCAGCAAAAGATATCAGTTATCACAGGTTTAAAGCTCTGCCTTCGGATGAATTGCTTCTTGGGAGTGGTACTTAAACTTCTCTCCTTACGTTTGTATTTACTCAAGGCTTGTGCTTTTGAGTTTTTATTAAACAACCAGATGTTTTCCACTGCAGTTGCTCACTTCTTGTTCTGAGGACTTAACATGGGAGAATATCATGCCCGTCCAAGCCACGTTACTGCCCCAACTGTCTAACACCTAACATCGTTTATGCACTAAATGAACTGGATCCAAAAAACAACTCATTGACTCATCTTTGCAATTCTATTGGTCTGATCCTACACCTCAGAATCAACTTCAGTCAATAACCCTAATCTCCAGCAAGCTGTGATTCGTGGAAAGAAAATTTAGCTTGAAGTAACTTGAACCGATTAGGAAAGAGTACTGAATGAACTAGTGGAGGGCACATATTTGTGAATGAGGCAATGTCCCTGATTGAACTTGGGCTAAGCTTCATTTAGTTGCTATTGAAACAGTATAACAGAGACTCAACAGTGTGAATTCATGCTAAAACATGTAGTTGAGACCATGGGTATTTAGGGCTGATTCCATTTTAGTGACACATGCTTTTGACCACTTTAAAACTAAGTCCCCTTTGGCTTGACTAATGATAAAACAGTTTAAAAGGCACAGAAGTAGCAAACTGAAAATGAGCAATTGTTAGTCAATATATAACTCAGCAAACAGCATTATGACTGTATTGGAAGAGTTATTTTGCACAAAAAGAACCCCTTTCAAGAACAAATTCTTAGCACAGGAAGCAGGTCTTATTAGGGGTGGCTTTTCATATGTATTTGTGTATTTCATCAAAGTCAAAACTCTTGAATAAGTCAGCGGTTTCTCATGATTCAGTGGTTAAACTCAGCAGTGAGAAAATACAGAAAGGGAGCTTTTACTTGACTGAGTTGCTGTCTCTACTATATTGCCAGCTACGTGTTTTTAGACTACTCTAATTTCTGATGTTCTATATGTTAATAAGTCCATGTTAGCACATATATTGAAAGCTATGCTACAAAATGATAAATTCCCAAATTATTATTTACTGCATTATATACATTCTTATTCTTTACATATAAAGCTTTATTTAAACAGGAAATGTCTCATTGAGACATTGTGTCTCTTTTACAAGAGAGTCCTGTAACATCAGAGTTTGGAATGTTGAGCTCTGAATTTGGTTTATTTATTATAACCTTAAGGAAATCTGGATTTAGTAGCTGTAGTTGAGGGTCAGCTCTCTGACTCACCATGTTGCACTTAAGTTAGCAGAGGTAAGAGTTGCTCCTTTCACTTCCCTCTCCTCCACTGACTACCCTACTCTCTGCTGACTTCACCATCACCAGCCTTCCTGGCCTTGTAGGCACCCCAAACAATTGGAAATTGATTCTAAATTAGCTATTGCAAGAACAACAAAGTATAGCTAGCACAGTTTTAATTGGCTAAATTTGCGGAATTAGTGTTAATGTTAAATTTTATTTGGATGCAGTACAAGTGAAGTACAAATTTTGGAGTCACATCTCCCTCGTTAGATGGCACTTCTGTAGTTCTTTTTGCCATGTGGGAGATATTATAGGAAATACAAGTAGAAGGTTAATGTGAATGTTTTTTGTAGCTCGGCTGCTGGCGATTCTATACGATATTATGTGAATGCAGCAATAGAATTCAATCTCTGCCAATACCTCAAATTAGGGATGTCCAGATCCGATCACGAGATCGGAAATCGGGCTCGATCACGTTGTTTCAGACTCGATCGGAATCGTACGTTACCTCCCGATCAGGACTCGGATATAAATGTATATATATTCTAATTATTTTTTAGCACATCTATAGTTATGCAGTGGCACAGAGTTAGACCCCACACAGAGATTTATTTTTTAAATAAAAAATAAGGAACATCCTGCATCTGTTTTTTTGCTCTTCTTTATTCTTTTTTTAAGTATTATAGAAGTATTGGATCGGGACTCGGTATCGGTAGATACTCAAAATCAAATGACTCGGAGGCAAAAAAACTGATCGGGACATCCCTACCTCAAATGCTCCCTGTAATTGGGATTCCTCACAATCATGGTCAAATAAGCCAAACTAGATACCTCATTGTTCACATGAATGTGAATGACTCTAGACACTTGATCTAAATGCCCTAATTTCCCCCTTTGGGCACCATCTTGACCATCTCTTGCCTCTTCCCACCTGCCACAGAGGAGACGGTGAAGAGTCAGTTAACTCCACAGCTCTGACTCTGACTCGCTGCTGTGTTGATATTGGGATCTTTTTTTAAATAACTTAAAGGATGAGGTTTTTTTCTGGGCTAGGCCATCTTAATAGAATAAGGTCTCAGATGTTGGCTGAGAATATTAGCTCCTGCTTGTGATGCTCCAGTCTTGCAGGAAATGTCCCCCATCCTCTGACTTTTCTGTTTGATGATACTTTTCCTACCATATTGCAATGTATATATTTGCAAAAGTTCTAGAAAGTTACTTGGTAAAGTTCCAAATAGAAAAAAGAGGTGGTTTAAATCTGATAGCCAGCAGTCTATCAGGCAATATATGGCTCAGATAACAAGATTAATTGAGGGCAAAACCTCTTGGAATGTCTAGGAAATGGTTTAGTATTGAGAGTAGTGGTAAGTCAAGTACAAGAAAGGAAGCAAATAAAGCACATCAAAGCTAAAAAGCTCAGGCATTCTGTTCAGTACCTTCACTTAAGTCTTCCTTTAAATCCACACTTACTCTATTTGTTATTTTGTGTACTGCACGTTATAATATAATTGTTTAATTTAAGGGATATTGAATCTTACACCGTATTTTCTTTATTACCATTGTTTAGTGACACCAATAAATGTTTGGCAAATACTGAGGAAAAAGGTTATGAAGAAAAACCAACATAAATATTGACTTAATTTCTGCGTAGGGAAAAGGCTTCTGATATTTATTTTATCATCTCTCGTCTTTTTCATCTCTCATCTTCAGCGAGGCAATAACACGTTAAGGTCACTATATCGGATGTAGCAATAATAGGCTCTCTATAATTCACACTATATTATAAACAGACACCCACATCACTAGATAGGCACCATCTTTCAAGAGCCAACTCCATACAGCTTGGACTTAGATAGAAAAGCCACTTAACCCAAAACAGGCTGTGGGAATAACAGATAGGACTTTGTCAATCTGGGAGGTATTTGTATATGGATTCATTCATAGATCCCTTTGTATTACTGAAGGGATATTATTACGTTCCTTTAAAGACACATTTTACCTTACTACCTATCTTTCAACTTGAAACTTGAACTTCCTGTGTTATAAGATGCCGTGCAATGAAGACCCATCATCCTGAAGTTCTAAAGAGTAGAATGCTCTCGGGACATATATATCAAGCGGGAACCTCTGGGTCTGAAAAGTGAAGCCAAAGCCGAAGTGCCTTAAACCTGCATTCCTTTTAATGGCCAGCTGGGGGTGACGCCACTGGTGGGAAAAGGCAGTCTGATTTCATTTGAAATAATGGCAAAATGATACTTACTTTCCACTTGATTTATTACCTCACTAATCACTTTCCTAATGAGTTTGCGGTCTCAGGCTCAAGTTTCAAGTATACTTCAATACAGCATGTATTTCTTTAGTAGATTATGGTATCATTTATAGGGAAATAGACGGTAAAGCAACGTATGCTTTATGGCAGCAGTACCTTGTAATTGACAAGTTGCTAACATCTATTTTGTTTTAAGTCTGTTTTTCGTTGGTCAAAATTAGCATTCTGGTTAAAAACCGTTAATGTGAATTACAGATGCACCTTAATAACCAAGCTAGCTAGCACTACCGTCTCATCCGGGATCTGGTTCCAAAAAATCAAGATGGCGACGACCAAAATGCCAAACTCGAGGCTTCAAAAAGGTAGTCCACAAACCAATGACTGACATCACAGTGGCTATGTCGACATCTTTTATACAGTCTATATCCATCAAACAAGTTATGACATGGAACAACAAAATAGGTATTTGTCAGTGCCTTCTAAAAATACTTGAGTGCTTTCTGATCTGCCAACTCTGTAGTTAAGGCCTGATTAACAACTTGGTTAAGGTTATAGAAGGGTCGTGGTCATGGTTAAAAGAAACCAGTCACACGTTTTTCTGACCAAACCACGCCAACCTCCTTTCTACAAGATTTTGCAGTGGTATAATATCATCATGCCACTACAACTTTGCCTTTGTGAGAAGACATTATCTATATGCCCAAAAAAGGTAAGGAAAACATAAACATAGGTCAAAAATCATTTGAACAATAATATATCCTCATAATATGGAATGCTTTTTTTAGGGAGATTATAAAAGCTGTAGTCAAAACACATTAATGTACTCTTATAGCATAATCTCAGTCACATATATGCACTTGTATGGAACAGTACATCAGTGGCATACAGATGTATTGTATGTTCAGTAAAAAATAGCTAAATAAACCATTTGCACAAAAACCTATCATGCCTGCACCTGGCTCATTCACTAGCCAGTTGGCTACTTGGCCAAAGGTCTGTGCGGGTTCATCTCCTCAATTTGCCAAATGTTAGCCAATGAATGATGCATCCATGAGTAAATAATCAGTTTGTGAGAGGCAGCCCATTGCGAGAGATCATCAGTCTGTTGTAGTTTCTCAGATTTCAAAGTTTGTTCCTCATGATGTTGTAAGTCTTCACAAATACATAATAGAGTTATAGGTATCAGTGTTACAGGACATTTCAGTCAGTCAGGGCCATTAGCTCCTTTTCAGTCTTTGTTGAGTAAATAAACACTGTGTTGTTTCTGCTACTACAGCTGCTGTATTGGTCTCCATTTCTGAAGCAGCAGCTGATTGATGCCACTCATCCCAACTCATCATTACAGACGTGTGTGCCGGATGTTCCTCTGTAGAAATGGGTAATATCAAAATGCACTTAAGTGTTCCTTCAAAGAGGTAAACCCACAAGAGGTATGAGACCAAAACCGCACCCCTCAGTGGTTGTTTGGCTTGTTTTCTCTCTGCTATCCCTGGTCGCCTATGAACACAGATGGAGATTCATCTGTTGCCTGTTCCCTCTTGACTCGTTTTCCTTTTCTATTCCCATCTTCTTGAACAGCCCCCCACATCCCCCCCCTCCTCCCCAAGAGCCTGTCTGCCAGCGGAAGCCCTGTACCTCACCGTGCGCTTATCAGACAGTTTATCCTTTTCCTGTGGGCACCATCCTCCATCTGTGGCTGTGACAGCCAATCGCCACGCCGAGGGTCCATTCCAAGCCGTGATTTAAACACCCAGCCTTGCCAGCACTGCTCTATCAACCCTCTCTTTTCCCTCTCTCATGTGAATTTTACATTCTGCCATTCCCTCACACACACAAAGTTTAAACCATATACAAAAACACTTATTAGTCCTTTCTCTTCTTTACATTTATTCACACCTTTACACTCACAGGTAGTCACAATACATATGTCAACGGCATCCTGTACCAGACAGGGAAGGTGAATATACTGCATTAAATGCAAAGTGGTGGAATGATAGGAAGGGACTAATGAATAGGCCCTGTGTTTACATTCCTCAGTGCTAAGGCTCTCTCCCTTAATAGCGTGGCTACAGTCATATTGCTCAGCACTTGCAGACATCCTCAAGAGGTATCTTTGTTAATATTTTACTCAGTAGAGATGGTAAATAACAAGCAAGGCATTTCCAGAGAGTTACAGCAAACAGAACATAGCAGCAGAGAGGTAGAAGAGAGAGAGAGAGGTAGGGAGAGGACGGCTGTCTCCAAGGTGTCAGCCACAATTGCTTTCTCATTTTTAACTTGTCAAGTCGGCTTTATCTGGTTTATCACCAATGGAACTCCAGATGCACCAAAAGGCTAAGGCAGGTTGACAGAGCAAATATGGCTATTACATATTTCGGTAGGGCAGCAAAAGGAGATTTAAGAAAAAAATCCTGCCGTGCATCAGCTCCTCAAAGAAAAAGTAGAAAATACAAAAAAATAAACAAAGAAGAGGTTCTCATCCAAGCTACAATTCCATGCTAAATGGTGTTTGTTCAGCCAAGTATGAGAAAATAAAAAGTAGAGAACAACATCCCGTTGCACCTGCACAAACTTGCAGTAATCCTCCAAACTGAATTTAACGTGTCTTCTCCATGTGACAAATAAATAGTAAATAAATAATTAAAGTAAAAATCGAGCCAAGGTTGCGATGCACCTCCCATCCCAGCACAGCAGGTGAGAGCGAGATAAACATTTGTGCAAAGTTGGCCGGGTCTAGTCAAGCGGCTGCTACCCCTGGTTCATTTGCAGTTGCCAGCGATGTGTTAAATGGCCATCTGTGATGGGGTGAGATCCCCTGTAATGACTTCCTGTCTGGGAAGGAAGACTGGCGTGTAGGGAGGGCTGAAACACACAATCCGTTTGAAAACATGAAAGGTGCAGTTTCAGGCAGAAAAACAGTGGATGTTTGTACTTTTTTGTACGTGACAAATGTCCCACTTGTGTGGCCTCTCTGAATTAAGAGTTGATATGAAATCTCAAGATTACTTGATAAAAGTTTAATAGAGGGGCTGCTGATTAAGGAACTCGTAATAGCAAGACATGTGTGTTTTTAGATTATGTTTCTAATGGAAACACAAGATATTGGTACCGGTACTAAAAAACAAATCTGGATAGAGGTTTCTTTGTTAAGTTTTGCTTTTTTCTATACATTTTTATATTGATCTTCTCATACTAAAAATAGAATCAAAACATCTAAAAAATATGTATAAATTAAGAACAACAAATTACGTGCTAAACTTTAGGCTTTTACAAATCCTTAATGACATCTGTATGTCCTTAATAAAATCTGTATGACATCAAAGCACAAAAACGTCCACCATTATAGACATTGTAATTTACATTTGATTCGTTTGTAAATTTACAGTACGGCTCCTTTGTATGTCTTAAATTCCAGCTAATTCACATACAGTATATTTAGATTTTATAGTAGATATCTAGTATAAAATCAACATATATGGGAATTTTTTAAAAGATCAAGATATGGCCTGTGTGCCTGGTACACCTTGATCAGAACAGCATACACATGCCTGTCATCAAGTACATAATTCTTGTGAAAAATCACCCACAAATGAGCGTGGGCCATGCTGTGCACTTTAAAGCAATATATATATATGTATATATCATAACACATCCAACTATCTGCAACCATGATGTGGTGGTCCATAAGGGGATTTTTTTAGGTTTAAATTCTTTCATGTCATAGTTTAGTGAGTTCCCGTTTCCTCAGAAAGGAATAAAAGTTTAATTGAGGAGACATGTACTGTATTTCAAAAGATGCACAATAAATGTTTGAAAGTTGATACAACATGTGGACTGCTTGGGACTCTTTTCTAAAATCGCAGCTGGGAGACAAATTCACTTTAAACCTAAACCTAATTTAATTTATTTTATACTGTATTATTGTTGGGTAGTTAATTCAAAAACTGATCACGGTTTGTAATATGCAAAGTAACTATAGGTGTCAGGTAAATGAAGTCGAGTAAAAAGTACCAGCATCCAGAAGACATTTTACAATTACGCAGGCATTAATTGTCTCTTTATATGTAAAGTTTTCATTATTCACTATATAATATAATTATAATGTGAGATATCACAGTTGTCATGAACAAACACAGCAGATGCTATTTGTGTGTCCATTCCAGCTAACCTCTGAAATGCAGAAGGTCTCCCTATAGAGGGCACTTGCTGCTGCATAATTGCCCGTAATCATCTTTTCACCCAGCATGCTGTGGGTAATTTTATAGCTTGACAGCTCTCTACTTTTGTGTTCTACTTTCAGCACCATCAGCACTTCTGTGTTCAGGTTCTGTGGCAGTAATTTAGCTTTCACTCCAGATCTTTCACGCCTATCAGTATGACTCATGATCTAAATTTAAACAGGATTGTCGCTATGACCAAGGAAGACGGACAGCAAATGTACACTCTGTGTTCAAATGTGTTGCCTCTAGAGTCTGCACTGTGCAGTGACGTTATTTGTAAACCTGGTCAATTTGTCTTCATATCACTTTGTACTTGACAAGAATTGAATGGAAAGTTCATTCACACAGCTGATACAGCTTTGGGCTTGTTGTGCTAAAACTTGCTTAAATGTGTTAAATGAACTCTAATGGAAGCAGGCCAATGTAAACACTGATGATTTGATGCCCAGAATTAAAACACTGACAATTTTGCTTTTTTTTTTTTACATTCTCATACAACATAAACTTGGTCAAAATAAGGTGAGAGGACGTTCACACTCATCTGGCTGTGCAGCCGAGTGAGTGGGAGGAATCTTCTGCGTGTCTGGTTGCCTGGATGGAGCTTACTCCCTTGGAAAGAGGCAAAGTGAGGACAGGCGCTGGCCGCGAGCGCTTTCCACTCAGCCATGAAAACAGCATTGCTGTCCCCGTTGCTTGGCTGTTTCAGTCTGCCACCAAATCAGACTGCGCTAATGACATATGACCCTGGGATGTGGCCCCTCGGGGCTGGTCAGCGACTCGCCTCTGTCATTTTTAGACTCCACCACCAACCATTATACTGCCCATCTCTGCAGCCTTTCACTCATTCTCACACAGACACCCTCAGAGCGCAGTGAACCCAAGGTGCTCACCTGTCTAGCTCCTACTATTAGAGCAATGTTCCGGGTAATATGCTGCATTTTTGGTGGAGATAGCAGCAGGAATTTTGATGTGTTTTCAATGTGTTCTCTAGTATAGTTCTTTATTCATGCCCACTGTTTGTCTGAAAAGCACTTTGTATCTAAGCCTTTGTCATTTAAAACACTAAACTTGACTCAATTTAAAAGGGCAATTAGGCAGCAACCACTGCGGCTGAATTTTAAAAGCCAATGTGACATGTAGTAATTTCCTCTGATGAAGTCAATGGGAACACCAACCAACAAACTAGGCTTTGTCATGCACAAAGTCATCTCCAGGCAGGCTTCCAGTGCTAAAATGTGGATATCATGTGGATATCATTCTCTCTGAATGGGTAACAGCAGTAAGCCTAATCTGAATCCATGATTAAAAACGCGCCTTCAGAAACATAAGACTGATGTCACCAATGCCAAAGCCATAATCAGGATATTTTCTACTATTTTCTCATTGCACCAAAATACCATCATATACTTGCAAGGGTTGATAGTGTGTTGGTAAATGCCAGCCACTAGCTGCTTAGATTTCTAGCACTCAAAACCATATTGTCTACTCTCAACTCAACTTCGCTCTCCTCTTCACAGTCACATGCTAAATGATTTACAACAGTGCCAAAGCAAGCAACGTTATATCAAGCCAAAAAAGGCACAAATAACAACACAGTATGCTGCGTGACGGCTTATTATGTTTTCATATCTTACTGTACTTGACATTCTGTTACATCCAAAGCCACTTATAATAAGTGCATTTAATCTCCATAGGAACAAGTGCAAGATGGGCATCATTCGCAAGCAAACAACCACGAGTGTGATCCCCGTTCTAATTAGACGGGCTATTATGAAAATGTTACATTTGCGAGCCGCAATACCTCAAGGGACACACTCAGAAAAAGAAGTGTTCACATTGTACATCTGCAAACGTGCACTGCTACAATGGTATTATTACAGCTGCTGCTACAGTATGATTGATGTACGCTTAGGTTTAGACCAAAGACTAAAACCACATAGGTAAGGTGACCTCTGCACCCCCACCTTATGCTGCACTACACTGGAACTGAACAGTGCCACTGACCATTTGCCTATTTTGTTCAATAGAAATATTTGTGGCCGCCACTGTGTTTACCACAAAATGCACAACAAAAAAAGAAGATTATTTTGAATGTAGTTTGTAGAAGATTGTGTTGCTGAGGAAGGGTTAGAAACTTAGACCTAGAATATATTTGCTACTGGTTGCACATAAAAGTTCAACTGAAAACTAACAATCCTTTAATTCATTTATATGACTCTTCCTAATGCACCACGGTGCATTTGCATTCTCATTTTATCATTTTGGCTTCAGGCATAAAACAAGTGCTCCTTGCTGACCAGCCCTGGATAATAAATAAACAAATATAACAAAATATGAATAATAGAAGTAAGTGTATGCGCCAAAGAAAATGTGGGACAACTGTTGCCACTGTTTTGCATTGGGACAATTTTCCTTGCAAAGGCTGCCAGCGTTTAAAATTAAACTGGGCCCCGACAAGGCCCTTTGGGAGAGAGAAGGTGAGGGAGGAAGGAAGCGAGCGAAGACAAGCACAAGAAGAAGAAAAGTATTGACAGCCGTGCCTGACTAGCGCAGCCAAAATACAGAAGCACCTTGTAAAAATATCAGGCTCATAATTAATAACTTCACGCATATTTAACATCCTCTTTATTCATGAGCACCTGCTTCCATTGACCCGAGGGGCACGTAGAATCAACCTGCCTTTTAAAACATTTTCAGTTGAGAGATTCGGGAGCCAAACATTTTAGAGTCATCTAAAACAACTTGACATAATTTGTTTTGACTGTGCCATTACGTGGTCATTTATTCCCTCAGAAACACCCTCTTGCTGAATGATCCCTCACTCTTTATCGGTACTCGGCGACATTGTAATGCTCAGTGTCCAAGTCACATAAATATGTGAGTCCTTGAGCGTGTAAAGTGCAGCCATCTTAAATATCAGCCAAGTTACCACTGAACATAGATTTTGATGAGGTAGATGGAAGAGAAAGTGTAGCATGATGTCCCTTTTTGGGCTAGAAAACAAACGTGGCATTACCTTACGATACTATTCCACTGCAATTTATATTCAGGAGAAGACGAACATTGATGACTGGACAAAAGTGGAGATCAAGGGTTCAAATAAGACTTTGTTACATGTAATTCCATCTTGTCAGCCTCTCTACGCTGTTTTAAAGGGTCTTAAAAAGAAGAAATACAAGAAAAACAAGGGTGGATCTTTTTGTAAAAACGACACATTACTGTGTATTCTGATTCCAACTGGACTAGTTTTCAGGACTTGATAGAGCTCACTCATTTCTTCTTGACCTTTTGCCACTGAACAAATTGCTTTGCTCTTCTGTAAATGACAAAAAAAATACTCTCAACCAAAAATAGTGGGCCCGCTCACTGGAAATATCCCCTGTAAGAGAATAAATAGAATGTTTTATCCATGCAAAAAAAACTAAAAAAGATATTTCACCCAAAGACTCAAACGACAATAACATAAAATTGCCATAATGTTAAAGAGGTGGTATTATGCTTTTTGGCTTTTTCCCTCTCCTTTATTGAGTTACATCTTTTTTTGTGCATGTAATAGGTTTGCAAAGTGAAAAGGCCCAAAGTCCAGCCCAAAGGGAGTTCCCATTTCCCACAGAAAGCTCTGCTCAGAACCACTTGAAAACAGCTCGTTTGTAATCCAGCCCTTCACTTCCTTTACTTGTGACATCACAATGAAAACGCGTCATAAAGCTCGTCAAGCGGCTGGCGGGTCAGGCACGCCCTCAAACCAAGCTAGTCTGAGCAGAGGTCCTTTGGCTCGACTCGCCTTTGTTTGGGTTTCCATTGTAGAAATGTTGTACCTGTACCTGCTTTCCAGGTACTTTTTTTCGTATCTCCTTACCTCCAAGCGAGCTGAGGGATACTAAAATGTAACTTGAAAACACAACAGGCTGCTGATTTGTCAGAGAGAATATTCACTATATCATCATTGCACCAGACAGAGACCAGCAACATAAACTTTTATATTTTGAGGTGAGAAATCCGCTGTGTAGATCTCGAATATTGACAGATTTACGAGAAGTGATGGCGGCGACCCGCGGGAGGAGCGTGTGAGGCCGGCCAGCCGCCCACTCACAGAGCCCTCTGCTCCCGCCATCACACAGACCGCTGCAGCAACAAGAGCAGAGGAAAACACAGCTGGAAGGTTTTCATACCGCTTATCTGTCTTTACATTCTGAGGAATGTTCAAACGTTTCAACCGTAGACTGTATATATTTTAAGAGCTGTGTGGATCGCTGGCGTGTGTGTCTCATTGAACATTACGTCGCGGCCGTTGTGTTGGCGTCATTATCTCTGGGTACTATCTGCAATGGAAAACGGAGCAGGGCCGAGTCGATTTGCGCTATGGAAGCATTTTTCGGCAAGGCAGCATAGATCGTCAGAACACCGGCAACAGTTCAACATTCAGTCCTGATGGTAAGATGTGGAACAAGGATGTTGTGTGGTTGTGGACTGGTAATAACTTATACCATCTGCTAGGTTACGGTCGCAGTTTGAAGCCGCTTTGATTTGGATCACAGTATCTTGTTTCTTACGGCCCGCCCTTCTCTGCTTCTGATTGGCTAGTAGTCCTTACCTGGGAACTGTGCATGTGCAACTCCCAACAAAGATTTTGTACAAGTAAGATGCATCACTCTGTAGCTCAAGAGCGGAGTGTACAACACACAGGGTGAAAAGAGGAGCTGCAGCAATGTGCAGTATGAGAAAAATACGGTGTTTTTTTAGAATTAAACTATGTAAATCTGTTCCGGTACAACCCCTAATTAAGAGTTTGAACCTGAAAATGAGCATAATACCACCTCTTTAAACAGAAAAAAAGAGGCACAGTGAAAGTGTTCCATTGTGGAGCTTTGAGGTGCAGTTGAGGGGGAAGACCTCAGATTGCATTTTCATGTGAAATTTTAAAATTTTGGCTACATACAGCAATCCCAGAGGGACAAATCTGAAAATGATGTAAGTGAAGATACTGCTGATACAACAGTGACTGTGGAAAAACACATTTATTTTCTTCCTTGCTATGAGTTAGATGAAAATACTGATACCACTCTTATGTCTGTGTGTTCAATATTCAACGTAAAGCTGGAGCTAGCAGCTAGCTTAGCCCAACTACTGGAAACAGGGAGAAACAGCAAGCCTGGCTTTGTCTGAAAATCAACTCGCTAGTCGAATAATCATATTTCACAAATACTGAACCCAACAAGCACTGCATCATTGGTTCCGGTAGAGCAGTGGTTCTTAACCTTGGGGGTCGAGTATTGCTGGCTCACATTAGCTATGTCCCAATACCACACGACATATTATTATAAACAGGTTTGGCTTTATTTCAGCGTGTGCTGTTGATGCCCTCATTTCATAATGGAAGCAGAGGAGCTGATGTAGGAGCTACTCATGGCTGCAAAGCATTAAAATAACCTGTGAATGGCAATGAATCGCTCTAACTTTCCGTCTTAACTCTAGGTCCACTTACTGCCGTGTTTGGAGCTTTTCACTGCAGCTAAAGGTCCTAATCAGCAAACTGTCCCAAACACTATCAAACACAGTTTCACAAGAATTCATTCAAAATTTAAAAATCCTTCTAGAAAAAAATGGTAAAGCACATTTATTTCGAATAAATGAGCTTCAATTTAATTGTAAAAAGTGTGAACTATGAAAATAAGTACACAGTACATACTGTATACTACCAGTTCATATTGAAGTAAAATGCAGCAATACTGTCGAAAAGACCTTTATCACAGCATTTTTAGTTGTCACAGCAGGACAAACAAGTGATACTATTAACATTAATAATGGCTGTTTCATTTAGGTTTCCCAGTAAGCCAGTTCAGGGAACCAGCATGCATCAGGAAACTTGAAACTTCACCTAGACACATATATATTAACTATACCTATATGGAATTTTTATTACACGTGGTTTTCCTACTATGACATGTCAAAATGTCTGATATGAAACGTGTTTATTTAGACCTTGGATGCAAAATAAATGTAAATGAATCCTTGATGGATCAGTATTCAGACAGTTTAAATAAGGTCTCAGCCATTTATTTTTGTTGTACTTCAAAAACTATCCCTTGTGAATTCTATAGCTCAGCTGCGTTCAACCTTTTTAGACAGCAATGAATATTTAACCAATCAAAGTGAACACTTTAAAAAGCATATTTCAATGTAATTCTGATGATCAGTGGCATTTTCTTTCAAAGTTTTAACTGTATTTGGGCTACTAGGGAAAAACTATGAACACTGACAGCATACAGTATATGCAGTTTATCTAAGTGATCATAAGGGAAATTAACAAGCAAGAATAACTGACCCACAGCTCTGCTAATTTGAACCAAAGCACTGGTTACTTTCTAGATGGAACAGACTGCTGTAAAACGCTATAAAACTTGTTGACTATAAGACTGTTAAGGGCATCTCCAGTACTGTTACAAGTTTTGCCCTTGCTGTTGTATCAGTGTCCTTGGTACCTGTTCAGGTCTTTGGATTCATCATTGTAATTCCAGCTACATGGCATCAAAATGCTCCCTTTCATTTTCTTTCAGCTCTGTTTGCCCAAGCTGCAGTGACAGATGTTTGAATGTCAGTGCAGATGTCTAGCAGAGGACTTTTAACTATGAAAGGCTATTCAAGTCATGTATAAACAATCAGTCAATGTGTTTGCTCACTCTCAGTCACTTCTGTAACTCTTTGGGACTCAGCAGAGCTAGTTTTCTATCCTCACAGATAGTTAATTATCAATAATTACACTCACCTGGCATCTCAGGTGTTTATCAGCCCTTTTTCTACATGAATGAAAAGCAACACAGATATGCATTTTGAGGTCCAGAATTAAAAACCACCGATAAACCTGACATTCGACCAAGGAATTCCTCAGGAACACAATCCATCTATGATGTCCAGGGCATTGCCGTAGCTATTTTTGGGATGAAGTAACTTGTTTTGGTACACCCAATTTCCTTCACCCTGCCTCATCAACTTCTGCACTCTGAGTTGCTCTGTTTCTTTCCAGCTCTTTAAGAACACACTTGTGTTCCAGTTCAGCTGTTCCCTCGGCCAAAATCCACATTTCATGACTGAAAACTATAAAAATAATGGGTCGACAAAGCTAGATTTCTCCGTATCAGATGTTTCCTTTGGAGCCCTCAGTATCCTTTAATCCACTGTATGCCAGTCAGTTATCTAATAGTGCACTCAGGCAGTTTTTGTCAACTTATAAAGTCAGGAGATACCATGTGACCATGTCAAATTTATGAGTTAACTGAGACAAACTCAAGTACCAGTTGTACTTGCCAAACAATATGTTGTTAGTAACTGTCCTCCAGAACAACACATGGAAGCGATTCTGATTCGACGCCCCTATTGGCAGGACGACACAATTTGTCAGTGCCTTCCAAAACCAAATCACACAAATCATCAATGCAGCCTTCACAGGTTTGGTGTGCATTACTGTATATGCAGGTGGAGAAAACAATATCAACAGCACCAGTGGAGCAACATTCTGTATTGTGGCTGTATATTGTTGAGATGGATTTTTTCCAAACACTGGCGCAAATAGGTAGTCTAGAAAACAGCTACCATACTCTGATCTTCAGTACCTCTATGTGACAACAAATTTGACATCGACAAAAGTACAAGACTACACTATCGACGGCATAAATGCTGGATCCTGTGCAGCTCTAATAGATGAATAACACAAACTGAAAACATAGCTCAATAATTTACAAATAAAGTCAGCTATTCAGTGCTATCTCTGTTTTTTTTCCAAAAAAGGTCTCAGACCAATGACTTCTATTATGTACCTGTCCAAGTTAGATTTCTTTTGTTACACATGGCTTAATACAAAACTGCATCACTATCTCTTGAGCTACTTGAGAGATAATGAGCAAATGAAATAGTGAAATATTCTCCCGATAGACTAACCTCTAGTGACAAAATGTATTGGGAACATAAACTATTGCTGATTTTAGATAAGCTGAATGGAGTACTGTTTGGGTTGTTTTATAGTGTAAAGGTAAAATACAGAATGTACTGCTCTGTGAAAGGGCAACAGCTGTGCACGGAGACAAACAAACAGGGAGGTCTGTCTTTGTAGCTGGTAGCTCTCTGATCCCCGGCGCCTTAGTGAAGGTACCTCAAAGAAAAAAAAAACATTGAAGGCACATGGGTGCTATAAAGCATTGATTTTTTTTTTTTTAATCTTTGCAGCCATGTCATTGTAAAGGCATTTTAACTTGTACACTACTTCAGTGGACCTCTTTACGGGGTTGTTTCCTCTACACTGCCAAGATCAGTAAGCTGCTATGCTTACTACAAAACACTCCTCATTGTGCATTCGATTCAGTGTTTCAGATTTCGCTAAGGACTACTTTGTAGCCTCTAAAGTAGCTCAGGACATCCCCTGAATTCTACTTTTAAAAACACTTTCGCTTAGAGGATTAATCCCAGGTGAAAACCAGGCCATGCATTTAGAGCATAACTGATGGCTTCTAGTTATACTACTTAACATTTAGATTTAGAAGGAACAGGAACAATTTGCAGTGGCAATTTTGATATTATCACCTTAAATCTCTTTGAAGAGCAAGCTATGATAGCAAAGTTGTTGTGATGGTTTGGTTTGACTCTGTGGTATT
Source organism: Lepomis macrochirus (assembly GCA_024633595.2). Taxonomy (NCBI): domain Eukaryota; kingdom Metazoa; phylum Chordata; class Actinopteri; order Centrarchiformes; family Centrarchidae; genus Lepomis; species Lepomis macrochirus. The sequence goes on from JALXJV020000025.1 coordinate 9,228,818, forward strand.
ATCCCCTAATTTGTTACTATTATTATTTTCTGTAAAGAGAAGCAACAAAAGATAGTGGGACAGAGAGAAACAAGAAAGACTGCAGTGAGACTGGATATAGGCCACTATATGTGGACTCACTTGTGGAGACTCAACAACCAACAGCCCCTCAATTTAAGATCCAGGTTACAAATTAACACCATATAAAAAAATTTTTTTTTTAAATCCCGCTCTCACGGCTTGCGGGGTGGTATGTGTCATCCTCAAGCTCGGGTCCTCTACCAGAGGCCTGGGAGTTTGGGGGTTCTGCGCAGTATCTTAGCTGTTCCTAGGACTGCACTCTTCTGGACAGAGACCTCTGATGTTTTACCTGGAATCTGCTGTAGCCACTCTCCCAGTTTGGGGGTCACAGCCCCCAGTGCTCCGATTACCACTGGGACCACTGTTGCTCTTACTTTCCACATCTTTTCTAGCTCCTCTTTCAGCCCATGGTATTTCTCAAGCTTCTCGTGTTCCTTCTTCCTGATGTTGCTGTCACTTGGTATTGCCACATCTGTCACTACTGCCTTCTTCTGCTGTTTGTCGATCAACACGATGTCTGGTTGGTTAGCCATCACCACTTTGTCAGTCTGGACCGTGAAGTCCCACAGGATCTTCGCTCGGTCATTCTCAACTACCTTAGGAGGTGTCTTCCATTTTGACCTTGGGACTTCCAGCCCGTACTCGTGGCAGATGTTCCTGTACACTATGACAGCTACCTGGTTATGGCGTTCCATGTACGCACTTCCTGCCTGAATCTTACACCCTGCTGTACTGTCTCAGGGGCATCCTTGCACAGTCTGCACCTGGGGTCCTGCCTGCTGTGGTAGACCCCCCCATGATTAGTGCTCCTGTGCTTTCCTTCAGTCCAGCCTTTTCTAGCCACTGGTAGGATTTCTTGATATCAAGAAATCATATATATATATATATATATATATATGTGTGTGTGTGTGTGTGAGTGTGAGTTGGTTGGACATATTTTGTTGCCATAGCTATCATTTTACTACATTCCACTCCATGCAATATCCTGAAGAGAAATAATAGTATTATCCTGATTTTTTAAGTATAAACATTACAGCTGAATACCAAAGTTACAGTATATACCTACACAAAAATTGTAGATACCATAGGAGAGTCCCCAAAGAACAACAATGCCACTATAGATGTCCCTATATGACTAATAAAGTAATATTACAGCAATTTCTTTATTTCTGACAAAGAAATTGTCACCATGTCATCCAGCAGCCTCTCACCCTATCAGCCTCACATTCATTATCTCTGAACCCTAAATATCATTTAATATTCACTCTACAGAGTGCCATGGCAACAGCTGTTTCTACAGTGGTATTAACATTACTCCTGTTGAAGTCACAAGCCTGACTCCAATGACAGCGACACTGGATGTTGGAAAAGGGTGCAATGTGGGCTCCACCTAGTGGTAGACAATGGTAACTTAAATAGTAGAGCTTCCACACAGACAGAGTGGACAAATGATCAATCCATTGATTGATTAATCCTTTTATCTACAGCAATGCTCCATTGTTAGACAACAGACTCTAATCAAGGCGCTTTGCAAACTCCAGTCTACAAATCAGACTTCACTATCCCAGGCTACAACGCCCACAGCCAACAAATCAATTTGAAGCAGAAACTAGCCCAACTCCAAAACTCTACTGTGAGCATACAGATTTGGAAAGGTTTGAGGACAGTAACTTATTCTACTAAAAAAAAAAAAACAAACAAAAAAAAACCCAGTGATATTTTAGTTCCAACTAACACACACACAAAAACAAGCAAGAACACAGTCACAGTAGTCTTATAGATCTATATGAAACTATTTTACTATATGACAAATGTCATTGTAGTCAGCACACTAATTCACTATGAGAAGCCTGGAAAGGTCTCAATGTGTAGCACACAAACATGTGATGCAAATATAAAGCAGCACATCTTGATCAAGTTTAGTTGCATATGTTAAACTGGTTTGTTATTAGACTACTTTTCACAATTGAGGATCACTACTTTAATCTTTGCAGTTACTGTATGTGTAACAGAGCACACAAAATGCAAACTGCTTACTTCAAGTACCTGACAATTACAGAAACAAATCAACAGCCTAAATGTAGCATTAAAACCTTCATACAAGTTGCAGAGGTGATGTCTGATGTAAACACACTGAAAGGTATTCTAACTTTCCCTTCACTGTTTGATGTATCTGCCTACAAAGATAAAGCACACAATGAAGCCAAAACACATTGTGAATAGAATATCACAATAGAATATCACAAATATGAAGCAACTTTATTGAAATCAAGGGTCTATTTTATCAAAATATTTTCAAGTTTTCAGGACAAACAGTGCAAACAGTGACAAATTTTTTTTTTTTTTTTACAAACAAGACATACATATAAAACATATCTACAGTTAAAGACCACAAAAGGCCAGTTTCAAGTATTGTAAACAAAAACAAGGACATATACATACAAACAAACCTGCCCTTATAAAGTAACAAGACAAGCAATTTCATACTTACATTTTTAACAGCTCAATGGGCGATGCAAAAGTTATTGTATACAAAGTTCTAAAAATATAGAAACATTAAACTTATCACTGCCAGCACCAACCTAATATGACATTTCTCAGAAACCTGTTTTTTGTAATATGCTGTGAGGTAACATGAGAATAAGAATAATGTTAAACTAACCAACTATGAATACTTTATGAGGTGCACCATGCAATAGATGTTACACTCTTTGTAACAATACTTCCCCTTTGATGTAAAAATACAATTTCATTTAAATAAGAGGTTTTATTGAATTTTCATACATTTAGAAGGTGGGTTTCCTTTAACCTTTTGAAACCTGCATTATCTCGCATATTTTCAGTTGCTACCTTGCTCTTTGGAAAAATCCTGTAGTGTTTTTTTCCCCAAACTCACACTACCATGTAAAATGTTCTGGCCCAGCACAACATGTCACACAAATCATTTAGATAAATCTAAGCAGCACATTTTTCACTGGGGTGTAGCTGGCTGGTTAGATAGTGTTTGTGTTATTGTGTGTCCATGGAGGAGTCATTAGCACATCCCATAATCCTCTGCAACTCTTGAATACAGGGCACAATTGACTGGCTGTGCAACTGAGCCACCTTCATCCTGTAGACAAGGAAAAACAAGAGTTTTCTGTTAAGACAAGTTTCATTTGAATACCTTCTCAGTTATAATAATGCACTATTTAAGTTTTCTCGAGCTGATGAACTGAAAACAAACTACATCCAAACACACTTGCACCAGTAAGAAAATTATTAAGATGAATGATATGAAGAGCTGATAGTTAGTTGGCACATATAGAAAGCAAATTTGTAGCTAGCAAGTTTACTTTACCAGCTATCTCAGAATGTAAGCAACCATTATTTTGAGATTCTGAAGCTTACTTTAGCTCCTGAAATAATCAAAATTACTAATAAGCAAAATACATTTTATGTATCCCAGTCAGAGCTGAAGAAAATAGAATTTCTAGCTAGGAGATAAAGTTAAGTTCCTCTGGAGCTGGTGTAACAACCCAGGGCTAAAAGGTAAACTAACTTACATTCATCAGGTGGCAAGACAGGGCTCTAGCAGGATGCCAGTGTTGCATAGCTTCACTGGGTTGCTAACGTATCAGCAAAGAAACGCAGTGTTTTTCCGAGTGTATTGTGATTCAACTGTAGCAGCGGAGGTTGCTCCACTTCTCCTCTTTCTCTTCCTGTATGCATTTGCTCCATTTACATTTTCCAATCAGCAGTACCTTTTATAAATTCGCCAAAAAGACACAGACCTTGTCTTTTGGATTTTTTCTGTTCCCACAGCAGCAGGTGCGCCGCATGTGGAGAAGGCTTGTTAACGACGTAGCCTATCGAAACAAACATTGAACCAAGACATCTGCATGGGGTGTTCACCGTTGCTTTACCTGGTCCATGCTTGTAAAATAGTCACCATGTCCACATCTTGTAATGTAACAAGAAACAACATCTCTGTGTTTCTTTGCAAAATGCTAAAATGGGGCCAAGTAAAGTCTATATGTGAGAAACACTGGAATATACCAAGCTTATAGTAATTTAGGTACATCACAGTTTCAGTTGTCAACTTGTTTGTAGATGTTTCTGCCCTATAGTGGCCAAAATGCTTACAAATTAAAAAAGGTAATTCCAGAAAATCCTACATTGGCTGTAGCCTTATTTCCGCGATACTCTGAACTCAAACCCGTTTATGGATCATGTTTAGGATTTGGACATCCTGTAGTGAACGTCACATTAGTGCCATTAGTTTCTGGTTCACTGTATGACCTTTAAGGTGTGCATGAAGGTATAACACCAACACAAATACACTCCAAAAATCATATTTACATGATTATTTCCTTGCTGAGCATTGCTTTAACCTGATTATAATGGATACGTGATCTGTGTGCTTAGTGACACACCATCACACTATAGTGATATAAATGTGGACTGTTCACAGGCCATCAAAAACTTAAATGTTACCTTCTGAGCAGCTCGTGTCCTCTGCTAGTTTCAGGGTGGTAGTGCTGGAGAGCAGTGAGGCTGTGAGATGCCAGGATGCTGTAACACTGTTCTCGGAGAGTGTTGTGGTTCGCTGTATCCCACTGCGGCAGCTCGCTGGTGTAGCGCCACGCCATCATTGTGTGCTCCAACACAGCATCCCACTCTTTGTTCCTCAGAAGAACTTGGCCCCACTCCTGACATGAAACCTGAGGGGGAGGATACGGTGGAAAAAGATTAGGATGACACAATGAAACACTCAACACACAGGAGGTAACATATAGAGCAGTTTTTAATATGTTTGTGACAAATATTCCCTTTACAAACAGAAAAAAAGCTCAATTAGAAAACATTAGGGGTGTGCTTAACTCGAACACAAGATATATTGCCTAGAATACAATTATATCTGCAGGTTTCCAGAAAGTGCAATCATTTATACAGACATGCCCTAAAACCACAGATACTCACTTTGAACGCCACCAGATGAGGATATGCCTTTCTGTAGCAGTGGGCGTCTCTGTTAGAGCCAAGCCGTGAATAGGGTATGGACCTGTAAACATTTGCTTTCTTTTGTTGCAGGTCTTCCTGGAGATACTTTAGGTCTGATGCCAGGATCCTGGGCTCTTGGCTCTAGGATGCAATGCAACACATCATATATCAAATTACATTATATATAGTTATGGCTCAGAGTTAATTAGCATATATTTACACTGACTACTACTCTGCTTGGAATGAATCTCCCCCAAATGTGATTTTATTAATATGGTCATATGAAATGGCCAGGATGCATACCTGTTCAACTAAGATGAGAGATCTGATTAGTTGCACAAGCTGCGGTTTGGAGAGGGGGGTATGGTGCTCATCCATCTTCTCACAGTGCTCCTCTATGCCCCCACTCCACAGCCCACCAATGGACAAGTCCACTGCAAAACAAAAGGGCTATGATGAGGACAATAACACACCACAGTAAACAATTACAGGGTTGGTTTTTTTAAATATTTTTTCAAGTAATTAACATAAAGGGAATAGTCATCAGATGGTAAGTAGTGGCATATCCTTTAGAAATGTTTAGTAGACAATCAGAACACCTTTTAATGCTCTGAACATTATTCTTATTTCATTTCAAGCTCTGAGATATCCTAACATTGAAATGCAAATGAAACATGAGTAGTAGAAGACAAAATACTGACAAATTCTCTCTGTTCTCATTTTAAATTTCCTTTTTCCATTTTGTAAAGTTACTTACGTGACTGCACGCGCTTTGTGTTCTTCCCCCTTGGAAGTGGAGATGGAGCCAAACGAGCACTTAGTATTTCTAGGTAGGACCTCCTCATTCGAGCTGTAACGTGAAAGATTAAAAAAATTAAAATTTAAAATTACTCTTTGGGTTTCAACTGCTCGTGTTCACATTTCCTACGACGTCATTTGCTATGTTACACACAGCACAAGGTACACCGTATAAACCAACAGCGAAAAGAATTTCAGCGTAAAATGTATGCCGTCCATAATTTTGTAAAGTTCACGCTGTTGCTTAAGTTACATTAAAGTCACAGATAACAACCTGATAATCCTTAGGGCGCGGGCGCGCGCTTGTGATAACATTAGCATGATGGCAAAGTGGCGCGCACAAAGAATATAACGTTACAACAAATTTCAGCATCCAGAAAACAATCCGTAATTTTTCAGACTTACCTGCAATTTTGGGCTGTGGGGCAGGTATTTCCACCAAAGCACGTCGCGTCTGGAACACAGCTGACATTGTGACCAAACTAATCACTAAAGATATGGAGCTAACTACCTGCTAGTAGCCAGAGGGTAGCCAGCGTCGCTACTGTTAGCTGAACTTTAAACCCCACGGGTTGCCAACAATAACTTTTCCACGGTACCGTTTGGCTTCGGATGGTGAACTGGCAGTCAGCAGCTCCTTCAAAGGCGTCTGTGCAGTTTTCGAGCTCGCCAATACCCGTAAGGCAAGCTTGAATTTAATTAAACACTACAAAATGCCCCCGCGTGTGTGATGCCTGCTGAAGTTGTAAGGGAAAAACTAACCAACTTTTGTCTACTCCAGCGCCAGTACTCTGCTGGTGAGGCGCGCGACACGAGTTGCCGCGCGGGCGTGGCTTGCTGCATGTGCCGCCCTGATTGGTAAACGTCGCAGCATGTGTAGAACAGGCGCCGAATATGCAAATGAGGTGGCTGCTGTCTGTCCTCCCCCACAGGGACAGAGCCCTTTAGAGAGGGCTCTGGTTGGGGATAGAGGTCACGTAAACACACGCTCGTGCACGCATGGACACATTAGCAAGTACGCGCGGCAAAGACGACTATAGCGTTAAAAATGTGTTAAATTCTTTTTTTTGGCTAAGAGGTTGTTTCATACATATGACGCATAGTAGACTGTATATAAAGTACCTGTATTATCTCATTTTGTGTCATGTTGTTGCTAAAGCTAAAATTTAAGAGTAAATAACATCAATATTGTCTAATAATAATAATAATCTATGGCAGTATATTTTTCTCCTTTTAATGATTGCTCACTAGCCTGGACCAGGTCAAACAGTATGAGGTTGTTCTTTCAAAATTTGTTGGGTGTGTTTAGTGTCTTTTTATTTCAGTCAGGTGTAGCTGGAGCTTCTGCATGCTATTTGCCGGCTATTGTTTTCTCATACACCTTTTACTGTACTAAAAGGGAAGTTTCTTCAACAAATAATACCTGTATTCTCTGGCTGAAGGGCTGTCTCTCTGAGCAGGAGTGGATGATATGACATGAATAAATTACAGGTACAGGCACACACACACACACACACACAGTGACAAAAAAGATAATGACCTACATGATATCTTTCTGAATGCTACAATTTTGTTAAATTGCCCTTTATAATATCTACTAAGGACCAACATTTAGACACAGTAGGTGCTTGAAAAGAACAGTAAAGGGCACCTTGAAATTTCACCTCTACTTCATCCCACATGTAATAACCAAATATCTGGCACTAGATAAAAATATGACTAAAGAAAAAAATAATATATTCATATTAATATTAATAATACAAAAGTAAAAGCCTTATAACAATTAAGTTTGTATGAATATTATCAAAATGCATTCTTCTGCACCATGTATTATATATTGACATGAGAGCTTTGTGAAAGCAGACAGTTGTAGTTTATGAAATGCACTGAAATGACAGGCTGTTGTATTTTTATTCTAAGACTAACGCATCGGTGGTGGTGGTTGTATGTTAGAGTGAAATATTCAAACCAAGACACATGGCAGGAGACAAAATATCTGTAAAATGTTTTTAATAGGTTGGTGAATTATTGAAAAAAACAGGAATTTAATTTCTTCAAGTCAAGAGACATTACTGCATCTTGATACACAGTGTGGAATAATAAATCATTCAAGCACAGAACTTATTCCAAAACAAATAATAAAACACAAAAACATAAAAATAATTAAATATAATTAACACAGTGGTCAATCTGAAATATGTGTTAATAAATTAAAATGTTTTCTAAATTGATAATATTATAGCATTATTATACTTTTACATATTTCACTTTTTTGGGGAATAGGTTATTATTTACTGTTTACTGAAAATATCCTATGTGGTAAAATATGAAGCAGTGGTAAATGCAGTGCAATTTTCGTGTGCCTGTATTTTCAGCATTTCTTACAAATGTTCCAGTCATCTTGCAAAAAAAACTGCACTGTAATGGGACAGGGTTGAAATCAGTTCACTTTTACAGTCATTCACAAATTCAACCCAAAACTTGTTTGTGTAAATAAAATGTTATGACAGTTTCCTCACTGGACTGACAGTGACAGATTTTTACTCACATTTCAACAGGAAAATTAATTACAATAATTACAGTTAATTAAATTATTAATTACATTAATAATTAATTAAATTATTAATTACAATAATACATATCTGTAGTAAAACTGCACTTTATGAACTGATTGAACTGAAAGTGAATTCACTCCAGCCCTGTACAAGATTAGAGCAAATTAAGCTGAATACTCAATGGCTTCTTGAAACTGCTACGGCAAATAATATAATTATATTGTATTTATGTACATTATATACATTTTCTAAATAAGTTACATAATGCACAGGTAAAAGGGTATCTAATAGGTACATATCATATTACAAAGGTCTCTGACAGTATGGCTTTGTAAATATACATTACAATATTGTCATATTGTCAAGTGCAGTCAGATAGGACTACCTTTCAGCATCTTATTCATTCGTCAGTGTGAGTTTTATGTAACTTTAATGCTAAGCCTAACTGCAACGAGTCTTACACTTTATTGATTCTGACACGGAGACCGTCCAGACCATATATGAAAAATATATGACTCTTCCAGCAAACTCAAAAATAACAAGATACTTAAAGACATCTTCTGACTGTGTAGGCCACACTATAAAGCATAAGGAGTAGCCTTTACTTGCTAAGCAGTGTTTTAAGGGAGCGAGTGAGTGCGTTAGCAATGGCCGACATGGTACTGGAGTGGCGGACCAGGGCTTTCACGCTGTGCTCCCCTGGTGCTCCCACGGTGGCAGCCTCAGCTGCTTTGAGCAAACAGATATAGTTCATAACAACCTCGTCAACCTTTGCCACAACCTCTCTCTGTTGTTGTGAAGCCGAGGCTCCGAGCCCCCTAACCAGACACATACAAGCTTCACAGAGACAGCATAGCACCTGGAAGCTACAAGTTACAGCTAGCAGCATCTCCTCAGGACTACCGTGGGCCTGTGCCATCCTCCGGCATGCCCGGCCTAATTCTTTTGACTCAACAGAGAGGAGCTGCTTGTACTGGGATACATCCTGGAGAGGCATCTGGGCTCCGCGGTCGCAGCGACCTATGCTGGATCTCACCAGTGCAATGAGCTCACTGGCATCACGGCGGACATCAGTGAACCCGGAAGGAAAGCCATACATGCGGTCTTTGAGTGCGTTGATTCTTGCAAGACGGTCACTGAAGCTCATATTATTGAGGACCTCCCCATATAACTGCTCCTCAGCTGCGTCCACTGCTGAGCCGTAGGGCACCATGGCTGATGCAGCAGCACTGTCATTATCAATATCCTTCCCACCACGGCTTCGTCTGGGCCTCTCCCATTCAATCTCATCCTCTTCGCCCTCAGTCTTACGTTTAAAGAAACAGTAGCTAAAAGGCCCATTGCATCTCCACGGACTGGTGTCCAATTTTTGAGAGCCCTTCATGTGTTTGGCATCCTTCTGCAGTGGAAATGCCACAGACGCCCTTCTACTGTCTACCCTACAGCCTGTAGACCAGCACGTGGTGTGGGAAGATACAGAGCCTTGGGAGTAGCTCTTGGAGAGCCGCTTCCTTGTTGGCCTCCGCTGGACTTTGGTCTCACCTTGCTGGGGCACAGATGGTGACAAGGGCTGCTGGCTCCGGCTTCGGGTCGGCTTATCAAACAGAACTTCCGCACTACCAGAACTGGCAGTCACATTACTAGAGCTGCGTTTGAGCTCCCGGCCCCGTTGCAGGTTATTGCTGAAGGGATCTGTCTGCGACAGGGTTGGTGCAACAGCCTGAATGTGGTTCTGATTCTGCCGGGATTGGATGGAATGGATGGAATCCTGCGTGCATCCTGAGTTGCTGGAGCTAGTGTTGGCTTGCATGGGAGGAGGCAACGGAGGAGGAGGTGGTGGGGGAGGTGGAGGAGGAGTTGGGGATTGTGGGTTGGGAGTTGGAGATGAAATGCAAGACCTAGTGCCAGTAGATGGCTGCCTGATAAAAGCAGAAGGGTGGTCTCCCCTTCCGAGTGAGATGGTGTGGAGTTCTGCTCGTTGACCACTTACACTGGGGGCAGCAGAGAAACAAAGAGAATCATTAGGACGAGGATGAGGAGATTGACGAACTGCATGCTTTGCCCTTGGGTCTGATCTGAACCAGTCCTCTGTGCTGCTACTAGGTTGGCTTCTTGACCGAGGTGGCAGAACTTTAGCGGTACCCCCACCCTCGCGGTTTCCACCTGTAATGAATCCCCCATCACGGCTGATACAGCCTTCTCTCTTATACAGTGACAGGAAGTTCTCTGGGTCCATACCACTCCTCTCTATTTCACTTTCCAGGCCAGAAAAGGAGCTTCTCCTCTCAGCAGTGGCTGGTCTGAAATCTAGACTGTCATTCAGTGTCTGAGCATGCATGTCAGGGCTTCTCTTGAGTTTGGCAGGAAGTGTTGCTGAATGGTATGGCTGTGGATTTTTATTTGCCAGCTGCATGGTGGCCGCATTAGGGGTTACTAAATTTGGACTGAGGAATGGGGATGATATGGAGGAAGGCATACACGGGCAGCGAGCAATGGTGTTCCCCCTATTCTTAACCATTTCGACAAGCTGAGGGTTGCTAGTGATAAAGCGCCTGGTGTCCTTTTTCACTGCCCCTCCCAGGCCTGCACTGTGCAGTTTCCCTCCCTGATGCATCTGGCTGACTGTTAGATAGTTAATCAGTTGTCTGTAGGCCTCACTGCCTTCCTTCTGGTTCAGCCCCTTAAAACAAGCCTGTTGTTTAGCATGCAGATCATTATGGGGCCTCTTGCTTCCAGTACCTGTGGTCTCTTTATGTTTAGATGGTGTGGCTGAGGAGGGACGGCCTGGTTCAGCCCCGGCAGCAGGAGGGTGAATGTTGGGCAGCATTTTCCGAAGGAGGGCTGGGTCTGCATGAGGATGGAGGTCTTTACCCTGAGTGCTGTGGCCAGGGATGCCGCGAGGGATTCCAGGTTTGTTATCTTCATAGTTTAGCACCCTGAGTAATGAGGAGGAAGAATTAGAAAGTGGGTGCCTTTGCAAATGGTGGTGTTTTGATTCAGCCGCACCAGGACCAAGTGGTGAGTCAGTTGGGGTGGCACAGGCACTACTGGTAGTGCTGCCTCCGGCATCCAGTGATGAGCACAGAGAACCCTGTAGTGAACTTTGGGCTTCTCCTTGTAAATTTGAAATCCTTTTTGCTAGATGGTACTCACATAACCGTGCAACACTCTGCTGTCTAGAAATCGGCTGATGGTCACTTTGTATGTCTGATCCCTGGTCTGACCCCCCTGATCGGGATTTTTTGGTTGGGGACAGCAATGATGCTACAACTAGATGTTCATCTTGCTCAACAGCCGCAGCTCCAATATCTGTACCACAGTCCCCCAAGTTGACAACATCCAACAAGCGATCAGAGGTAGAGGAATGAGGGCGGGGAATTCTGTGATGCTCGTGGGCGAGGCTGTTCATGCCAAGACCCTCAGTTGCGGAATTTTCTGCCACAAAAGAATTCTGCCTTCTTTGATTTTCCCCTCGCTCACAGAATGAAGTACGCTGTTCCAAGTCAAGGCGGCTGCGGCTCCTACTGCTCTCGCCCCGATGCCCTTCCTTTGTGCTGAAGGTGTTATACTTCCCACTGGAGTCTGCGGACTTTTTGTGATGCTTGCCTCCCGGTGTGGTGGAACTTGGGCGCTGGAGAGTGGACGAAAGGTTAGTCTGGGACCTCACCTCCAAGCTGTCTGGGCCTGATGACGCAGTGTCCAATTGGGGACTCCGCCTTGGAGGAACTGCCGGAGGCTGAAGGTGCCGTGTCGGACTACGAGGTTTCTTTTGTATTGTTCCTGCTGTGCTGGGCGAGACAGGGAATTCTGTTTTCTCCTCAAGTAAAGGCTGGTACCCTTCCCTTGTAGCCACCAGAAGACGCATGTGGCTCTCATTCAGCCTGTGAGTAGCAGCCAATTCAGAGATTTCAGTCATCTCTGAGGAGTTGGTTTCGTTGCCAGAATCTGAGGATGACTCTGGGCTAAAGCCTCGAGATGTGTAAACAGCTAGAAAAAAAGAGATACAAAGTGAAATATGGGTTATAAAACTAATAGTTAAATGTGTAGCATGTTAAATATTACACAGAGCTATGACAAGGAACATTAAACAATCATTTCTGTTCTTGTGTCAAAGTTGTGTTTTGGAAGTTTGCTAAATTAAAGGGGAAAGAGGTCACAAAATCTTGTCTGATAAAATGAATACAGATAAAATCCCACACATTTTTAGTAGTCTAAATGATATCAAGTAAGAGAGACTGTAGATAGGACTTATTTCGGGTCGGTTATGCTGAGTAAAGGTCTTCAAACCAAAGCTAAACAAAGACATAAATGATTGTGATCAAAAAAACAGACCTGGATTGTTGGGTGGTGGCGGGGGAGGCCTCTGTTCAGAGACAGACAGAGCCTCCAGTGCATGTAGAGTGTTCATGACCGCATTCTCCAGCCTTCTCTCCCCTCCCCTGCTCCCTTCCTCCTCCCCATGTGTTGGAATGGCATCAATTAACGATACTGGGATATCATCATTGTCACGTGTGCTTAGTGGCCTTCCCTCGGGTGCTGTGTCCTCATCTGAACTGTCCCGGAAGCCTGGCGGTGGAGCTGCGATCGCGAGGTTGAGCGTCTGCAGCAATGTGTCGTCTTCATCGTCGTCAACGGCGTCGTCTCCCTCAGGAGGAGGCAGTGATGTCAGGTCGATGATGTCATCGGTAGAACCAGACAGCGCGAGGAAAGTAGCTTTGCCGGCTGCCGTGGCTATCCCGCCTCCTTGGTTACCGCAGTTTTCATCACCTCCTCTGTTGTCACCCACTGGTGTCCCACCCGTGGAGTCTTCTTCACAGGAAGCATCGTCATCATCCTCTGCATCGTCCGTTGTGTCACGATAAAACAGATCCCTTAGAAGTGGCTCCTCACCACCTTCCTCACTTATAATGTTACTATAGACATGCGTCAGACCGCTGAACTGAAACGGCACCCTGTCCTGTGTCTGAAAGTCTGTGTTGTTGTGCAAGTAGGGTGGTCTGTGCTCAGGTACCTCAGGACTCTCCAACAGTCTTTCATAGCCTGCGTTCTTGGCCTTGTTCAAGGGTGGGTCCCCTCCAAAAATAAATGACACTTTGGCGCTCCGAGGTGAGTCTTGAGGTTTGTGTCTGGTAGCAGGTGGAAGAGGAGGGGGCAACGGACTTCTCCGTGCCCCAAGGTCTCTGTCAGGGTTTTGAGGTTCATGGAAGTAAGGAGAGATGCTGTTTTCTCTCTGCCCATTGTCTGAATACTCAGAGTCCCTGTTGTAGACCTCTCCCTGGCTGGGTGATGATGGCTCCTCGTTGTCCCCCAAAGATGTGCTGTATGGCCACTCCAGGACACGATCCTGACCTGCAGACAGCAGCAATACAAGGTCTTATTACTTTATGTGTTTTAAATTTTATGTTTATTAAATTTTAAAGGGGCTGCTTCTTCTTCACTAGACTTTTGAGTGGATCACTTCAAGACCTTTGAGATTTTATGCTGCAAAGCATACATTTTTAAGCCATTTAATCCAGCCTGGTCTTTTTCAACTTTTCAGCTGGTTTTAATGGTTTTCTATAGAGTGTTCTGCCAAGACAAACTATAAACCATATCAAATCTTGCCACCTGTTTTTACAACTGACATGACACGACTGTAATGGAAAAACACACATTTCTCGCACAAATTTTACTTGTTATAAGTAAAGATTTAAATACTGACTGTAAAGTTTGAACTGTGATATACTTTTTTGATGTGCAGAGAGCATTTCTACTGCATCTCATTGGCAAAGGCTTTGTCCAAAGCCAGATTATCTGCCCTTCATATATAATTTTATTACATTTAATTAACAGCTGAACGAGAGTAAATGTCTTTAATCAGAAAAAAATACCTACTGCCATAGTGTCTTATGTGAGATTGCATTTTTGTATAGATGAGTAACAACAGAATTTATTTTTAACACACATCCATGCGCACGAAATTCATAGTAACTCACTACTGTCATCCCCTCCGGTGCTATTGCAGTGGGGCATGCTGAAAATAGATCTCCTTGCGTCCACTAGGAGGCGATAGTAGCCTGCTGTTATACAGGCCAGGTTCATTGCATCGCTTGACTCCATGATCAGTGTGATGGGCTGTGAAGAAAGGAAGGAAAGGGGGAGAGGAAGGGACGAGAAGAAATGAAAAACAATCGATGCAATCATTTATGTGGTGATGATGTATTCAGACAGAACTGTGCTCACCCTGACATCCAGAACATGCAGTTCCAGTCTGACGTTGGTCTCATCCTCAGTGAGGATCTCAATACGGTTGACATGGCTGAAGTCAGCCAATAGTGCCACTAGGTTGGTCCGGGTGTTGATGACATGACTGATGCCGTAACGTGGGCCCACTAACAGCGTTACCTCTGTCTGTTTCTCCCCTTGCTACAGAAAGTAGTGTGTAAAAATACAACAGTTAAAATTAATTGAAAAACAAATCAGCTATGTCAAACTTTGTGACAGAGATGCGGTTCTAAACCAAACAAAAGTTTGTTCTCAAACTTTTAAATAAATCCTTTCCAGAACTAATGGCCTTACCAAAAGTATTGATTTAAATTCCCTCCCTCCATAGAGTCTGAGTTCACTTAGGTACCTCAGGTAATGCACCTTGGCCTGCAAAGCAGTCAGCTGCAGAGAGAGAAGTGAAATCCATTAGTAAGCATCCAAAACGAAATCACCTCAACCTGAACAGATGCATTTCTCGTCTAATGTCAGGATGTAAAGCACTCTCAAGCCATTCTGATCTGGGCAGCTGACTTTCCGTCATATCCCATTATATCAGTTAAAGCTGATCAAACTCTTTATGAATTGCTTGTGTGGATTTGTGCCTCTTTTTCAAAATTCAAACTTATAAACATATATCTATGACCTTTCACATTTTATGTATTTATTGTTAATTCTTCACCTCTATACAAAGCATTGTGTTTTTAAATGTATCCCATTCATTTATGCATGTGGATTTCAGCACCACAAACTCAGGGAAGGCAATACATTTGTAATGAAAAAAAACAGTTGAATAAAACATTACTACAATTATGTGTCATATCTCAAGCTTCCTTTATAACTACTCGGAATGCTCACCAGACTTTTATAAAACACTATATCTACTGTACAGTCTCCTGATGTTGCACCTGAATTTGAGAATATGTCTAGTCCACAGTATAATCCAGTAATATTTTACCTCACCATCAGTCTCAGAAACAAAAGGCTAATGAGAAGTCTGACCTTGCTAGTTGAAAACCAGACATCACCATTAAAAAAGAATTATGTTTTTATGAAATTCTTGCTCAGTCTTAACCACTGCCTTTCCTCAAAACTGAGCGAGCAGCCTCTTTTGGGGAGGGCTGAGTGATAACTTTGAGATGGCAATGAGAAAGCTAATTTAAAGTGTCAATGTTTTGAATTGCATGTAAGTTCATTGGTGCTGCTCGGCTGTATGTCTCGCTAATGAGACTGGATATCACCTGCCACTGTGAATGCAAATTATTAGCCAGCACATCAGCCTGCTCGGGCCTGCAGGACAGAGATCAATATTCCTGTAGTATGCCTTACATTTGATAGGCATTTTACACACATACAAGTGTATGTGTTTATGTGTTTAACATGAGTTACATTCCTTCATCCACTACATGAAGCTCTATGAGGTAGAATAAGCTGGGCGTAGAGCAATGCTAATTAGCCTGCTGATGAGTGATATTGCCCAAACTACAGTGAATGCTTCATGGCTCAGAGACTGCATACCTTGTAAGTCATTTTTAGAATACATACATAATTTTACTTTCTGTCACTCTTTTAAACATGATATTTCTTCAACCAATCAGGCTAACCAATATTACCAGTGATAAGCAAAAATTTCCTATAAACATACCCCCGTAAATACACTTCCGACCTTATTATTATGTAGGTCAGCTGTGAGATGTAAAACTCAACGGAAGGAGAACATTATTTAACTTCACCCTGAATACGCATTGAATTTTACAGTAAAAACATAGACAGAGAGCTCAGACGCGCTGGGAGAAATTGGACTTTGGAATAATCTAAAAAATGATTCTCCTAGAAGAAAAAGTCCTAGACTTGGATTCGTTGAATTTTGGATTGACGTTGTATGTGGGATCGACTCAAACTAAACTACAGGGCCCATGTTCACTGCAATGAATGTAATCAATAACAATGTTGTGGCTCT
Organism: Lepomis macrochirus; assembly: GCA_024633595.2. Lineage (NCBI taxonomy): Eukaryota > Metazoa > Chordata > Actinopteri > Centrarchiformes > Centrarchidae > Lepomis > Lepomis macrochirus. The sequence goes on from JALXJV020000025.1 coordinate 9,245,417, forward strand.
TTCACAACTAGCGTAGTGTTGTTGACTTAACATATACACACTTTTCAAAGTGCGGTACTGTTTTGTTTTTTTGCCTTATCTGTAAGCACTTATAATTCAGTTTGGAAAAGTTGTGTCTTCTTTGAGATTAAAATTGCAACCCTGTATTCTAATTGTTTAACTGTGATTCACTTGCAGGTAACCTTATTTGCATGTCAGCTGATGGTAAATCACTCGCTAAAGTTGAAACTTTTGCACGGCTTCATTTTGTTATATAGCGTGCTACTGATTTGTACATGTCAAAGCAAATATGGGTGTTACAGAATGAGCAGATCAGCAGCTGCCTGTCTCATTAAAATGGTTTTGCAAAGAGCAAAAAAGTTCAGTCGAAGTTGATTCAGCGGTCCCTGGCTGGGACATGTGTGTGAATATGAATATCTTATTATGCACACAGTTTGACAATGCATTTGGCTTGTTATTCACATTAGCATTCAAGGTCTGGCTTGACAAAGGGTCTTAGGTTGACATGGGTGAGAACCTTTACAAGGTTGAGCATGGCACAGATGCTATTTTAGGATGTTGCATCAGAAAACAGAGAGGCAGTGTGTTTGTGCGCATGTGTGCATGTGTCAGAAGTTTATTAACAAGGGCGAAGAAAGACAAAGAGAGCTACTTACTTTTTTCCCTGGAGGCACAAGGTTCTGGTTGGTTTTGAGGATGTGTGTCAGGGCCTTCTTAATGTTTTTCTCCTTCATGCTGGACAGCACGGCGGGAGGTAGAAACAGCGATAGACCCCACTCTTTTCTGTTGAGAGGAGATTGATTTCAGCATGTCGCCCATGAAAAAAGGTGCTGCCTGGGTTAAATACTTGCAGCCAAAAGCTTGAAATTGCATGATGTTTACTCTCAGACAGAGCTGATGAGCTTTCTCTATGGAAAGTGCTTCCTCAATAGGACCTCCTTTACAAAATGTACAACTACTGAACTCTCCAACCAAGCGAGAATAGGACAATGAATTAGTTTATCCCTGATAACCTTCTAACTAAGAGAAGTCAGCCTATCATTTACTACTACTATTGATCCAAGCTATACAACAATTTAATATTACAGTTCATGTTTGTAGTGTCAAAAACACACAAATACCCTGCACACAGCTGCATTGTGCACAAACTTACTGGATGTATTTGAAGGAGACCTTCTGGCTCTGTCTGGTTGTCATGGTGAGAATGTACATCTGCAGCGCAGCCAATCGCAGCGCAGCATCGTACTTCAGCTCCGGGCCGAATCGCTCTAAGACCACATCATTACAACTCTATGGCAAAACAGGAAGCGAAGTTACATAATGATCCCAAAGTCAGTTTTTGGGGCTGTTGAAGTGCTTTTCATCTCTCCATTGAGCAGCAGCGCATCCCTGCTGAGCTGAAATAAGTTGTTCTCAACCTTTGTGGCTTGAGATTCCTTCAAAGGGATATAGTTTCCAGTCCCCGATGAAGGACTCGGAAGCACAAAATGGTGAACTCTGACAAGAAAAGCTGATTACTTTCCTTCTCTCAGGCTATTTCACTTGACTAATTATCAAAAGGAATCCTATGGGTAAGCAATTTATTATGTTAGAGAGATGTACTTTATACAACAGTGGGTTGATTTGAGGACTTTATTTGCAAATGAGGCTTTTGTCTTGAAACAATTCTGTATCCAACTGTATTAATTTTGTTTCAAGTAGACAAACAATTGTACTCTCAATTTTCTTTAGAGTCAACACGTTTTAGCTAATGTAATAATCAGAGTAATTTTCAGGACTTTACTGGGGACTTTGCTCACCTGTACATAGAGGTATTCAAATGCCACCGCGTCTCTCCGGAGCAGCTCCACGGGGTCCCTGGGCACGAAGCTGACTCTAAAGAAACACTTCATCTTGTCAGTGCCAGGCCTCTGGGTCACCTGGGGACACGGAGGAAAGAGACAGGAAGCGAGAAAGAGAGAGAGGCGGGAAGGAGGAAGAGAGTGAGGGATGCAGGGTGATAGATAGACAGAAAGCATCAACACGTGCACAAGTAAAAAAAATAGCACTGGGAAAAACAGTTCTGTGCTACAGTGTAATCATTATTGGGGTAAAGGTATGTGTAACACTGTACCATCAATTTAATATTCATGTAACCTAGTTTAATCAATAGCATGTGTGGGTGTGGCCAAGAAGGTCAAGTCAAGAAATGAGGAAAAAAAGAGTCAGAAAAAAAAGTGTTGTGTTGGATAATTATGCTTTAGATTCTCTCTTGTTCTTATAAACGGATTTGAATCTAATATCTGCAAGTAACAGTAGCTGTCTAACTAATACAGTGGTACAATATTTGTCTCTGAAATGTGAAGTAGAAGAATACACTAGCATAAAGTTATACTCATGTCAAGTACAAGTACCTCAAGCTTTTACTTCAGCATAATTCTCGACTAAATGTACTTTACACTTTACAACCTAAAGACATGGTTGTGTAATTCAGAAGCAGTAACCCAGCAAAAATTTGCTTGCGGTGCTGGTCTATGCATTTGACTCCATTTCTTATTCAGGACAAAACCACAAGACCAGCATCATCTTTTTAAATATTGATTATATTTTATAAATGTTTTAATGTGCGAGTGTAGATAGGACAAGGGAGTTTACTTTCTAATCCAAGGACTCCAAGCCCTGTTTCATACACCTGTCACCAAGATTGACACTCAAGTGTATTACAGTATAGTGTATGTTTTGTGAAGAGTGCCAGGGAAGAGTGACTCTTAAACAGTCATCTGCCATTGTGCACGCCACTTGCAGAGCTTCACGTCTGAACTGTGTGGTATGAATATTAAAATTGTCCTCTTGTGATCCCGCAACCTCATTAGAATGTAGCAAGCACTGTGGATGAGTGTGTGTGTGTGTGTGTGTGTGTGTGTGTGTGTGGTGTTTGTGCATCTGTGGGGTGTGTGCATGTGTGTGTGGGTGTGGAGGAGGGTAGGTGTAATGTGAGCTGTCGCCCCTGCTGTGCCAGTGCTGATAAATGACACTGGGGTCCAAATGCTGCTTGAATACCGAGCAGGAACGTGTGCGTGCAAGTCGGTGTGTCAGACAGAAAAGGAGACAAAGAAAGTGTACAAAGAGGAAACCTCTTCTACCTGAGTAAGCATCTCCTGTTCATGCAGGAGAAGCAATCTGCTTCCAGAGCCCTCCATCCTCTGCTCCAATACGAGGGAGAAGTGCTCGATGCATTTGATTGACAGCTTCTCTTGCAGGGTTAGGATCACGTCCTTAAGTAAATACACCACATAAATGTTTAGTTAGAATAGTTGCTTAATAGTTTTGACATATGTATGTAAGTTATTGTCATAGAATACCATTTTTGCAATTAGTATACAAGACATCGTGTACTTTTTTGTTTTGTACCATGAGATGATGCAATATGTGCGTCAATCAAACTGCAATTTTGGAATGCCACCCATTTGTTTGTTCTTCAAGTGTTCTACCAGCTGCCGTTTTGTTTACTCTGCAATGCTTCTCTATTTCCTTTGTGCAACACATTGTGACAATAGTGTAAATTAATCAATAATGTGTTTTTTTTTACTGACTTTTCAGAGTATTCATAATTTTGTCACTTTCCCAAACCAGTTTAGAATTAGTATGTAGGATGGAATAGGGTGACAACTCCATGTCCATTTTCAAAATATATATTACAGTACTTGTATTCTGTGGTTGACATTTGCATTCTTCATGCCACAAAAACTGAAAATTCTAAAGGTTTTATATATATATATATATATATATATATATATATATATATATATATATATATATATATATATATAACATATATATAAAAACCCTTTTATCTCTCATTTGCATCCCCATTCACATACTTTATCAATTATGCCATGGAGTATGCAGCTATACTACAAAATTGCCTTCTTTATGGCTAGCTAACATTAGCTTCCCAGGTAACAGTAGTGGGTAACAGTTGCCATACTGTTGCTTAGTAGCATAACTAAGATACACCCTATTTTGCAAGTCTGTTACAAGTTAAACTTGATAAACTTAAAATAAAGCTGTTAATCATGAAGATATAGCAAATACTTGATATTAAAAAAACAGTTATTATAAATAAGAGCCTAAATGCATTGTTAAGATACCAGTATTTGAAGTGAAGCTGAGAGAATGTGTGACTCAGCTCTCATGCTTCCTAAACTACATGCTTGGGGCCACAGTGGCTCACAACTGATTAAGAATCTACAAGTCAAAAAATGGAAATATGCTCTTTGCCACCTCGCCTGAATAAATGAGGTTCTCAAACAAATGGAACTCAAAAGTGATTGAATTTCATGGTCCGTGTGTGTGCACCAAGACACACTCATTTGCACTCTAAATGAATTTCTCCCTTTGTAATTATAGATGCTGCAGAGACTGCTAATTTTGTCGAGTGTGCCTTAAGGGGTGGAACACACACGCACACACACCTTGATAGAGGTACTGCTGTCGAAGCGAAAAGACTTTGTCTGCCCGTTCTCCAGGTAGACCTTCAGGACATTTGGCATGAACAGAAGAGAATTGTCCTTCACCGGGTTCTACAAAGGAGGAATATGATCAGTGTTGTCATTCTGTGCATTTGTGATCACTTTGTGAACAGAAGACAAATAAGGCTTAATATGTGAAATATGTGAAAAGAACTCATTAATGTCATGTCATAACACATTTTTGTAATTGTCTTATCTCTCTAGCATTCACTCAGCTGTCCTATGTGGTAAGTAGCAACCATCTGGCATTGCCTATATAGGTCATAAAAGTGTGTGTATGTGTGTGTGTTTGTGTGTGTGCGTGTGGTAGAACTGACTGGAACCTGGCCGTTTATAATGACCTCCTCTGCAAAGCGCACTTTGACCGGATTGGACTTGAGCATGGCTTTTTTGGCCGCACTGATGAACGCTGATTTAGGGGACTAAGAGGCAACCATCCAAAAAGAGAGGCAGAGAGAGGGAGAGTAGGGAAATAGGAAGAAAGAGAGACAGATGGAGGGAGATAGATAAAAAAGAAGCATAAACACATGCCCAACTGAAGAGGAAGAAAACAGGATTCTGGCACATTAGCTTTACATATAACACTGGAAAAATCAATAAAACACTAACACAATAACTAACCAATCTAATTTCTTACAATTGTCACCAGAAACGCAACCCTTTTGCAACGCAACACAAACATAAGGTGAGCATAGATCTAGATGACTACTTTTAGTTGAAATGAAAGTGTTACCCAGTGCCCTGGTGTGGCTCACTGATTTCTTTTATAGTTTTGGAGGTGTATGGTATGGAGGAATAAGCTATATCACGCTCTGACTGCACAGACAACACACGTAGGTAGGATCAATTCATTGCTGGCCTTAATCTTTTCATGAGATTTTTTGACAATACAAATAAAAATATAGCACCAGCCTTATCCTTTAAAATGCAGGACAACGTGTAACAAGCCTGGGAGAAAATGTAAGGTACATACCATAAATCTACACCCTTCCAAATATTATGCCAATGGATGACAATGTCCTTCGTGGAGTTTAATTTATTTTTCAAGCGAAAGATTATGAGAATTAAGAGGCATGAAACAGGGGATACTATGTCATCATGAACATGTTCCTGTTACTTATAATTGTATAGAGATTTAAATGTTTGTGTGTGAAAAGTATAAAAAATCATAAAAATGCAATCTGGATGGTTAATGAATTGAGAGTTAAGTATAATTGGTTTACAGGGCCTAGACAAAGTGGGGCAATTAGGCAAATGGAAACAAAACATTGTATGTAGAGCAACAACACGTACAGAGTAATCATTTTCTAAGATTTCAAACTTAATTTCAGCAATACATTTTTTAACAATATATCTGGTACATACAATCCTTGTGGTTTGCTCCAAGAATGATTATTTATCAAGAGCTGATCTACTCACGGGATACGGTTGAACAACAGTCAGCATGATGGATTCTTTGCAGCTCCTGAAGCAAGAAGACAATGAATTGCAGAGTGAATTACAGAGTCAAGAAAATCATCAGAAAACAACAATCACAACAACAATGGCATATAAGCAACAGAAACTTGATTAGCTTGGCTGTAATGGAATGAGATGCCTCTGGCAATCACCAATTACAAGTAGGCGAAGTTCAAACCAAAGGCGCGCACACACACACACACACACACACACATTAATACACACACAATCATTTATTTTCCATTTATAAAACATATGACAGCGTTTCTTGTGAACCAAAACATGGCTTCAGTCATGGCAAACTGTGTGTGCATCGAAATATGTGTTTCATTTTTCTTATTAATTCTGAATATATTAATTTTTCTTAATGTTATGAGATGATGACAATGTTATGATGAGCAGAACTGTATTAACTAAGTATTATGCAGATGGGAGTAAAGCATGACTAATACCAGGCTAGCACGTCATTAGAGTTTCACATAGTTGTGTGAAATTAAAGATGAGATTTTAAAAGCAAATGAATGATAATTACTATGTTTCATTGTGACTTTCTCTGGCACAAACCATTTTTCTGTTGCTATGATTGGTATTTAATCTGCCATTTAAAATGTTTCATACGGGTTTATTTTTTTTATAATGACAAAATTCTATATTAAAGCCTGTGTAATGGAATAATCGGTCATTTACTTTCATATTACTTGGGCTTTTAAGGCAATGTAGTCCAAAAGTATTCAAATGAATACATGAAGCCACATTATGTTTAAAAACTGAACATGCATCAGCATTAGACATTGGACTTATGGCAGTTTAATTATTCACCCTCACCATGTATGTAGCCATCTGCTCATGCTGATAGTTGTGTTTGAATGTGCAGGGATTATCTACCCCTGCCACCTTATTACAAAGAAGGTAACCAATTATGTTTGTGGATACAGCATTACAAATAATGATATTTGAAAAACTTGACAGGGAACGCTTCTTTCCAGAAACAGTGTCCTGATTTCTCTGGTTAATCAACAGATTTCACTGTCAATCATTTCCATAGGGACTACTTCTTCAGTGACAAGTAGTTTTAAACTACTTACAGGAAGTTTACAGGAAGATTGTGGATTATCCCGATTATTCTGTTATTTTTTAACAGGGGTGATGGCTCATTGGAAGCAATTTGTCTTCTTCTAATTTAAGTGAACTGGCCCTTTAAATTTTAGGTTATCAATAACCTTAAGCACAGGGTTTGGGTGAGGGATTTTGTTATTTCTTTAGAACATCCACCGCCCGATTAATCTGAACTGAACTATCACAGCTTTGATTCTGACAGGTCACAGCATCCCCAAGGTTTTAGTATCCACCTGACGAGGTCGATGACTCTTTCTCTTGGAGCTGAACTGACAGGTTCATCGTTGATCATGATGATCTCATCGCCTGGCAACAGCTTTCCCTCTGATGGACCACCTACACTCACAAACACATGCAAACAAAGCCATAGTTGATCACATCGCAGGCAGAGCATTTCATTCTGTCAGCCAAAGATTGTCTATGAATGAATGAGCGCAAGAACACCTGAATGGACACTGCAAACAGGTGTGTATGTCTGACATAGCACATGTAAATATGGTGCATACAGGTCATTTGTAAAAAGATCTACATTGCTTGGGTGTGTCCGTCTCCTGAAACATGTAATAGGTGTGAGCATTAATAAAGTGCAGCGTCCTTAAGCACATTTTCCTTTTCTTGGCCAACTCTAAATAGAATATTCATTAGTTCAATTGTCTGCTTGGTATTCAGCACTGATTGATTATTGAGATGCTTAATCTCTGTGTGTGTCTGTCCTGCCACTGGAGCTGACGCTTGATAGGAGTCTGTAAGCAGTAGTTTGGCAGTAATCTGGCAATCAGCCAGTCGACCAACACAAACACTACTTCCAGTAAAAACATTAATATTCTTTCTTGCACGGGGTCAATACTACTCAATACTACTGCAATCATAGTCTGGAGAAACCAATGGTCTGCATGGTTTCCTTCTAAACAATCATTACAGCAACTGTTTGCACAGGTTAGCACTAATGCAATTGCTCAACGCAGTCTAACATGCAACTTAGGGTCTTCTGTGCTGTACTAGCATAGCCGGAGGTATCGAGGATTTTTTTTACTACTTTGTTTTCTTACAGTTATTTCATTTTCTGTCTGTTGCATTATACCAATGCCAATTTTTTTAACACTCACAGGAGTGAATGGACTATTGCATCTGGTAATAATCCCTCATGTTGCTTTTGTGACAACAGAATTTCCCCTCGGGAATCAATAAATTATTTCTGATTCTGATTCTGAAAAACTCCTGTGTCATTTGATCCTTGTGTTATTCAATCAGGACCATTTAAGGTGAGACCGCAACAAATCCAAGTCATAGCAGTTTTGAGATCAAGTCAAGATCTGGTGCGTTGATTCCATAAACAGTATGTAAAAGACTGAATAGGCACTCTTTTGTTTCTGTTTGTTTTTTTGTATTTTGTTCTCTGTCCCTCCCCTTCTGGAGGACCACCATAGGTCCTGCTTTTGGAAAAAAATATGTACGGATGTTAATGGTGAGACAACTTTTTTTTCCCCCATTTGAACTCTACTGTGAATTACACATACACTGTTTGTCAATTTAAAAGATAACTTTGTAAGTCAAGAAAGTTACAATTTGTTGTAAAACAGCAAAGTAATATTTAGTTTTGTGCAAAATCGCTTAATGGTCTACATCTCTCATCTCATACAATGTACGTCACCAACATGTTAACGTTAACTAGCTAGGTAACTTAGCTACGTTCCACCCATAAATGTATCTCACCTGATGTATTTAATCCAACAACTCTTGGTCCTTTCATCATCTAAACATGTAAGTTCTTTAACGTTCGCTTCAGTTATTGAGAGACACAGTGATGATGTCACATACACAACTTTTGGGTTTGTAATTACGGTATTGGTGCAAAATTGACTTGACTGAACTCAGGACTTTAGTATCAGAAAAGACACTGTTACAGCCAGCCACCTACCGGGTGTGACAGAGCGGACCACCACCGGTTTCTCACTGCCTGCCACAAAGCCGAAGCCAAGTACTGGGTCCCGTCTCATTTCCACTAGGCGGGGGGCAGGTGGGACCCCATCCAGGTGAACCTCCTCCAGGGAGCTGCTCTGAGACACTTGGCTGGGAAAAAAAGGAAAGGAGAAACATGGTGACTAAGAGAACTTCAACCGAAATATCTACATGGTAAAAGAAATAAAGGGAACAAGGACATCATAAAACTAACACTGATTCACTTAAGGTTATGACAGTTTTCTGACCGACTTATCCAGAGGGACGTGAAATGAGTCAGCAAATACTTTCACTCAGAAGACATGTAGCTGGTAGTGACTGTTACAGGGACTAAATGTGTCCTGATTGTTAAAGGAGGTCATACAGTGCAGATTAAAATTCAATCAATGCATTCATTCCTACAGTAGAAATAAGTTTTACCTATGATAGACAACATTAAACATGAGGAATTAATGTTTGATGAGTTATCTCATCAGCTGTTCATAAATCAGACTCTTGGCTCAGGTTTGGTCATTAGCACAGGCTTTTATGCTTAAGAGACACTTAAAAGACAGCATTGGTCCTGCATTCATAAAATGTCTCAGATATGCAATCTGGAACCAATTGCCTCTTACATCCATCAATAAGTCTGCAGACTACTCCAAATAAAAGTGTCCTGTTCAATGAATCAAGTCACAATTATTTATTTTTTATGTGTAAAGGACTTGTTCATCTATTTTATATGTGCTCTACAAAGGCGTGTCCTCTTCTTTACTGCTGTGGACTGTTGATTACTAATATCATTATTATCAAAATATATGACCCAGCTGTTTGCAATTCAGCACAAAAAGTTTCATCTAACTGTTTCTGAGGTTGGGATAGTAGGCAAGTTTCTTTAATATGAGTTGTTTCTGTTGATCTGAGCTTTACTGAATGCTTTAAAAAATGTCATTTCCCACAGCTCATTTAATATGTGTAAAGAACTGATTCAGCAGTACATTTATCTGCTTTAAAGTAACATGATGTAGTATTTTTTTTCTTAAAAACAGCTTCAAAATCATGATGATACACTGAATTGTAATAGGGTGAGTGACGTCACAGTCATCGCCTCTCCGAGCCGTGAAAGCTTTCTAATGTGCTATGGAAGAATGACATCCCAGGCAAGATTTCTATCGCGAGAACAGCATAATGCTGAAGCTAGCTCAATATTCTCACTATGGATATCATAGCAGAGGCTGCAAAGAGACAACATTGTCAGAGGAAGCGAGGAAAAGAAAAAGAGAGAGTGACCGAGCAAGACTGGACAATAGAAAAATAGTAGACTGGCTTTTACCGGATGCTGCTATAATATATTGGAGGTTAGCTGTCATGTTGAAATAGAAAAGCCCACAACAGTCCATACACTGTGAGAAGCTGGTCCTGGTTGCTACTATATCATCATATAGGTTAACATTATTTTTATGGATTTGGGGAAGGTGACACTCCAGTAACAACAGCCAAACACATTATTTATGATAGCTCTAAGTTCACAAAACACATCAGTTAGTCCACATCCACTTGGTTTGTTAAAAGTGGAAACAAACTGATTTAAAATATGAGTAAGTATGTAAGCTATTAGCAGCCAAATAGCATTTAGTAAGAATGTACTGGTTTGTAGTATATGGTATTGTAATATAAGTCAAGAACAATATTTTTTCTGTGTCTTCCAAACAGATCATATGCTTAAGATATTGACTTTTTGTCTGGGACATGCAGCTTTAGCTTCAGTCATAATCAAAATAATTTTTAATGGCCATGCATGTGTACACATACGAGGAATTTGACTCAAGAACAAGCCTAAACAAACAGGACAGCGAGCTAACCAGAAACAGACACAAACTACAGTGTAGAGTGCTCACATACACACAACCATAAACAAAAAAAAAATATTGTTGTGTATAAGAGGTAGGTGGATATCATATAATATAAACAATACAATATGAATATAGAACAGCTACTCAATTACTACAATGATTAATAATTTGTTAGCAGTAAATATACAAGTACATTTTAGAGTCAGGGTCACCCGTTTATTGCACAGGGATTTTTCCTGATACTGTTTGTCTGGAGGTCTGGAGTTAATTGTTCATCAGAGTGATTGCCTGTTGGTAGAAAGTTTGTTTTGGCACACAGTGCTCTGTAGCAACTACCAGAGGGGAGAAGCTGGAACAAGTTGATTAGCTCACGTATGTAGCCATTAAGTTCATAATGTAAGATCCTTTTCAAAGGTTTCCCATTTAAAACGAGTCACGGCAAAAGTTAGCCAGAGACTTATTTTCAACAAACTCATGGATCTAATGTTAATGTCTTAATTAGCTAGCAAGCTACAGCTGATAAACTCTGTCACTATCAGTTCATCTATCCTTTCTTTTAACATTTCAGCTGGCACAACTACCTGATGACTAAGAAATTTGAGTGAATAGTCTGGCAGCATTATTATTGTAAACTTTGTGCCATGTGAGAACAGAAATCTTAACAGATGTAGCAATGGTAACTAAAGCGGTGGGGCTTAGAAAAAGTGTTTGTCATGTAGCTTTGTGATTTCCTTCAAATGGTTTGCGGTACCTCAGAGAATCGTAAAAGGCGCTTTATGAGAAACTATCCTCATCTGTCTTTTAAGGAAATTTCCTAGGTACCCTATACTGAAAATCTTTTTTTCAGGTCATTTGTAAGTTTGATACTTTGCTGTGTGTCCCTTTTATCTATGTGGATGAGTATCACAAATGCCCCTAAGCTATAAGTTTTTCAGTTTTATGCTTAGATGGATGCTGATATCAGTGGTGATGCATGGCCAGAGTAAGAAAGCAAAAACTTTCCAGTTGAGCAGAAGTGACTGCATTGCATTACTTATAATTAATATAGGTTAACATTGGTGAAAATTCAGTGTCCTTTTCTTTACACTACTGCAAGTCACTAAGGATGAGAGTCCCACTAAAATGTAAAGCCTCATATGAAATGACACCTTCCTGCCTGCAGAACCTTAGATGTCTGTCTTGACTGAACACTGAGAATGCAGAGTGCCTGTTAATTAAGAGGTGATGTACGCTTTCAGTGGGTTAACTCATTCTCTCTCTGTCTATCTCTTCTTCCCTCCAGCTTTCACAGCTTAAAAAGCTCCCTTGGCAGCCATTGCTTCCTCTCTGCACATTTAGTCCAGTGCTGGGTGCCTATTATTACCTGGCTAACATCCATTACATCTTTGTCTGCCTCTATTGTCCATACAGCAGAGCATATGAATGTCCTGCCTCATCTGTCCTAACCCACATAGTGACAGATGCAAATTTAAATGCTACTAAAATGATGTGTAAGTACGAGGTTTACTGTCATTTTACAACACAGGGTTGAATACGCAATCAGGTTGTAGTTCCCTTTCTGCTACTCAAAAAGCAAACGTTAAATACTAAAATGATATACCATAGATGGGTTGACTATTAAAAAGCTCTTGAAATAAAACTACTTTACATGGTGCTCTGTAGTGATACAACATTGTGTACTTCTTTATCTCCTGCCACACGGCAGCAGGGTGAACAGGCTGTGGCTAGGGTGGGGAATGTCTTTTAGTATCCTTTACATGACTGAGCATGAGCAGTGTGGCTTTACCCATGGATGTTTATCTAGTTATTAGAATATATATCTGCAGCTTAAATCTTCCCTTATGATGAAGCATGTTCCAACTATCCGGGATGGGACTTTATCTCCAACCACTCCTCACCAGTTGCAATCATCACCTCCCACCTTCTTTCTCATTCTCTGTCTCATTACGGCATTGATCTGCATTGTACATACGGCGTGGAAATCTCTAACTAAATCTGCCTGTAATGAAGCATGTTCCAATCCGTGATGCAGGCTCATCTTCCCCGGCAGGGTCAGTGGGGTTTAATCCCAGAGGAGGGCAAAGCTAGGATGTCAGGGGGTTGGGGAAAGCTGAATACTAAAGGTCAAATCCTGGTGTTGCTGCAAGTCATGGAAGAGTGGGAAAAGCAAAGATAACCATGCAATTCATACTGATTGTATCATGTTCACATGAGCAAAATTGTTGCCTAATCTTAAGCAAGTGGGGCCTACACTTAATTATTTTTTAGAAGCTAGGTACTGACAAATGTAGGAATTTACCACGTAAAGAGATGCTGGGAGTAAACATTACATTTCATGTCCCTAAAACAAATTTGCTAATGCAAAAAAAGTGCCTATCAACATGACCTGGCTGTTGCAAATCAACAAGAAGGACTGAAGTATTGCAATGTTGGATTTGCAGGATATCTGCAACAATGTGTCTTTGTGTTTTCAGACATTTGAATTTCTTCAGCTAGGCTTGTCACTCCCCTAGTTTGACACGTAGGTGGAGGTGTGCGAAGTGGATATAAACACACTACCTAAAGCTTAACTTGGTGTAGGGGCGCAGAGGTGTGCACTGTGGTGGTAACAACTACAACATCTGCAGGATTTGCCCCTACCTCACTACGGAGGTTGCACAGGTTGCTCAGGCACTTGTCATCTCCTGCCTGGACTACTGTAGCTCAGTCCTTGCCAGACCCTCAACCAGACGACTGTAGCTAGTCAAGAATGCTGCTGTCTGCCTGTCTGTCTTATTTCTACTGCAGGAATGAATGCATTGATTGAACATGAACTCTTACGCTTCTCCGTTCACTACACAAGCTCCATGTTGCAGCTCACATCCAGTACTGGAACTGCTCCCTACTACCATCAAGCCCTTCTAGAAGAAAAATATTACAGTGCACTTGCAATATAACACCAAATAAATCCATAAAGGAAAAAGGGACCAGTATTGAGTGTCAGAGGGGAATACTGCACCAGGACAGTTGTGCATGCAACAGTTGGCAGGATTTATGAAGCACACAGACAAGCATATGAGCACACACGTGCAACTACCTGTGTTTGTCAGCATCCACAAAGGCAAGCATATGCTTACTCTACACACATTGCAATATCACTTATCCACTTAACTCTATTACAAAACATTAAAGTTCTTCAAACAAGTACAAATATGCTGCGTGTACATTTGTCGATTAAGGGTTAACTGCTTTGCTATTTAGGCGTTTTGAGAAAATCTCCTTAACAAATAAAACAGTTCAATTAATCTCATGATAGGCACAATAATTTTAGAATTTGATTTTAAGATTACAGTACTGTATGGCTTCATGACCTCCATAGCTTCACAACAGTTAAATACTAAATTAAACTATTCATCTTTTAAGTATCCTCTAAAAGATGAACTGAAATTATGTACTTCTCCGTTTAGCTTCAAAAGATCTTTAAAAAAGAAAATTGTTAATGATTATTCAGTTAGTATGTAACTTTTGTTAATACTATGTAAAAAAAACATATGTGCAGTATTGTATAATTATGTATATTGTCTTTACAATTTATAATGCAAATTCTTCAGGTATATGGTTAAATAGGGTAGGCAAATATAAGCCTTGGCTTCAGCCTACTCCTTTTTTGGTTATTTCATTGTAAATTTACCAAAATACATCTTTCATTCTTTCAATAGCCATTTTATAGCCTAGCTGCACATATTTTAGGTATTTCAAATACACTGACACTTGAGGGGGGATTACATTCAAAACCCTGCTAGTTCATGTTAGGTAAGGTTGGGGCAGTAGTCAGTCTAATATAGTTAAATCAATCGTTGGCTTTACTCACTCTTGCTCTCTTTTCTCTGTCTTTCTCTGTCTCGCAGAAATCCATTTGTGAGTCTCAATCTGTCACCTCCTCTAAAGCCAACAGCTTTTCTCTGGGAACAAATCTACATAACCAGAGTTGTCTCCCTTGTCATATTTGACTCCCTCCCTTCCCCTTCTCACCCCTCCCCTCCCCTCCCCTCGTCATGATGGGGAAGGGGAGGGAATGTAATGGGGGAGTGGTAAAGAGGAGGAAAGGGGCAGGACAGACAAGAAATAAAACTAGGGGACAACGAGAGGAGATATAAGGAAGGGTAAAGAGGGCAAAAACAAGAGAGGAAAAGTATCAGTGAGAAGTGGAAATTCAAGAAAAGGAGAAGAAAGGAAAGGAGAAAAGAAAGAGTGGAAAGATGAGTGATGGAAAAGCAATTTGTGCATCAGAAAACATTATGTGTATGCAAGTTAAATGGATCACAGCTTATCAAAATCAGATCTGCCTAAAGCAGCAGTGGACAATTTGCAGACAGCAAATTCTGTTTTCCAAGTTCCTAGGCACTGGGCGAGCCAGCTACCCCATTTTGTCCACAGGTTTGGTAGAAAGGGAAAAACGTATACGTATTAAGAGTGAGTCTTTGATCTTGTATTCTGGCTCTGAGATTTTTTGGTAGTGTATTTTTGATTACCGCCACCAAAGAAAATAAGTAACTCTATTCAGACTGACAGAGAAGTCAGAGATCTGCATGGAGCCTGTTCCACTGTGTTCACACATAGCTGGCCTCATTGCACAGAACATTCTGTATGCCAAGCCCTCGATGCCAGTCCAACTTGAGGATTTGCATGTTTACCTGGCTGGAAGTTTCTTCCCGCTGGAAAAATTTACACAGACAACAGGAACTGCACAGGCAGCGAGGATTACCTGAACAACTAAGGAAGAACTCCAAAAACTCAGTGTTAGTCAGCTAAAACAACTTTTTAACCCCGCACTACCACTGCTGCCTTCATGCCTACTGTATTTGCCCACACACACACACACACACACACACACACACAAACAATCCCCCTGTGTATCTTCATGATGAAACCATATGCAACTGTGAAAAGTCTATAATAATTATCATCCAGCACATGCATGCTGATATTTATGATCACAGTGTACATACTTGGTGAGGCAGTCCCGTCCTTCCCTAACGCTGTTCATGTTGTCCCAGCTGTATGGAGGCCCCTGCAGTCCACCCCAGGAGCCAGGGCCAGGGGGCGGCCAGCCCGACATTTTGTTCTTGTGGCTGAAACACGAAGGATGGGAATATCAGTTGTTGATTGTCGCATATACCGCAAAACTTTGATTAATAGCCTGGGCTTTTATTTACCCTTCCTATATCTGGGACAGGCGTCTATATGGGACAGGCCTTTAATTTATTTCACACAAAACTAATATAGGCCACTATGAAACAGTTTACTTCAAACAGTATGAATATTACTTGCATAACGAATATCATATCAAATACACGTCTGTCCGTGGATAAGCTTATGCACTTTTATTTTGTTGGCAGCAACGCAACGAAAACAACAACACAGCGCAGGATGAGAGAAGTGTGGCAGAGGTTAGCAACAGTGTGGACTTCCCATGACAGTATTCACAACTTGCATAAATTTTTTATGAAAATCTGTTTTGATTCTTTTGATCGGTGACCAAGCAGGGTTTAAGAGGTTTTAGACATCCAAACAACTTTTATAAAAACCAGACCAGGTGTCCGGTTGGGAGACCACATGGTGTGGGAGACCTGCGTGTCTCCCACACCATGTGTTCTCAACACAGGCCAGTAAACGGGGTAGGTGGCTATTTGGGAATCGGATATTAATTGAAGTTTTATGGTAATCAGTGATTTAGTCTCAGATTCAAACTCAAATACATTTTCCCTTAAAAATGACTGTTTTAAAGCAGTGAAGTAAATCCATTTTCATTCCTATGTAGTTCCACTTTTGTTTTAGGAAATATAGACAAACAGGAACAATACCTTGAATGAAAGCAGAGTAAACCTGGTATGGTGGCACATTTTTGAGAACGTGAACACACAAGAGAATCTGAGACAACAAACATTTAACAACATTTAAACCAGTGGTTCTCAATCTTTTTCTGTCACGCCCCCTTTCAGAAGCCAAAATAATAATAATAATAATAATAATAATCATGCCCTCCCATCCACTGCTTTATACTAAACTGCTACTGGTTTAAACTTTATTT
This sequence comes from Lepomis macrochirus, assembly GCA_024633595.2. Taxonomy (NCBI): domain Eukaryota; kingdom Metazoa; phylum Chordata; class Actinopteri; order Centrarchiformes; family Centrarchidae; genus Lepomis; species Lepomis macrochirus. Next base: position 9,262,363 of record JALXJV020000025.1, read on the forward strand.
AAAAACAACTGCCACAAATCTTAAGATTGATTTGTAGGCTTTTATGCAGTGAGATAATCCACAGAGAACAGGACTCATACATAAACATCACAGCACCTGCATCTAGTTATTTCAAGAGCTAAATCATTGAAGAAAAGAATCAAAGGTGAATTTATAAATCTTTTATTTCCCCTCTCTGGTTAGAAACACTCAGAGACACAGCACTGGTTAGATCCCTCTCAGTCCAATTAGTGGGACTACTTGTCTCTCAGTGTGTGGCTTGCAGTGTGAGATAGCACTACTTAGTGCAGTCAACCACAGTCAAATAACGGCCCATCGGGTTTGTAGATAGGCAATCAATGGCTCAGCAAAGTTGTACACGTGCAGTAAGGAAAAGCACTGATGTGACAGCTGATTCGATTACTGCTGATTACGCAAACAATGTCATTGGGGATTTCAGGAGAGTATAAAAATGGACAAAGACAGGGGGAAGTGATGAGAGAAGACGTGGCTTTAATGTGTCACCATGAAAAGTTTCACCCTATAATGAAAATTGAACAGATCATCCTCCCGAATCAACTACGCTTATAGATTCAAAAAAAAGAAGAAGCAAGACTCCAGTGTCGCGCGTGTTACAGTGACTAATCATGCACAGATCATGACGCGCCTATCCTAAAAATTCTCCTCAGAAATGCAATAAAAGATCATCAAGGCAGAGAAATGCGACTGAATTTAAGCATCAATGCATTTCTTTGGAGAACACTTCCCTCTCACAGCCATAAACCATGATTGTACTGACCTCAAATCTATGAGAGTAGGAGGATGCATAGCTACAGTCACAATGAAAAGATGAATGACATTTCAGTGCCAAAAGTCAGACTAATATTCTATCACAAAGCACCTTCTCCACTGTGTGTTTTACATCAGAAAGACGTCACACATCCCAGTCTCAGCACTCGGCTGACTAATAGATCAGTAATATGCTAACAGAAATTCTTAAAATAGAAGAAAATGCGTACTAGATGAGGACGTCATCACCATACGAATCCAGCCGATCGATTCCCATTTTGTGTTGCTGATGGGGTGAATACATCAGTGAGTCATGTCATAGCTTGCAGTGTGTGAAAAAAGAGAATTGTCCCTAGATTTAAAGAGTAGAACAAGCTCCACTGAGGTGCAGTGGAGCTGCTGGTAAACGTGTCAGACACACTCAGTCATCCTGCACAGCTGTCATGCAGAAGAAAAAAACCCCAAAAGTTTACTAATAATACTTCAGTTGTCTAAAGAAATACACATAGCTTCCACGCTTCCATTAACATCAAGTGCAAAGAAAACAAAAACAGCTGATATTCAAGGAATGGATCCATTTCAACACTCTTGGGCTTTTGAGTTAAACTCCTCTTGATTCTGTTGCCATCCACGGATTTCAGTCAGACGCTTGTTTTTCTGCTGATCTCCAGTCATCCGAAAGAAAAACAGATCCAGCGCCACTTCAGAATCCCAATCAGAAGCTCTTGTGCTCAAAATATAGAGAGACAGAGGTGTTAACGTCTGTGCAGATCTCCAGTGTGTAACCAGACATTCATCTGTGTTTGTCATTGTGCTGCTGCTGAGAGCAGCTTTGGTCCAAACTGAACTAAACTGCTGTGGCCTCGCCTCCTTTATCCCATAATCCTTCTCATCACAGAGAAAACAAATCCACGCCGTGTGTGTGTTAGTGCGTGTGACTATGAGTATTTGTGTGTTTGTATGAAAGAGAGAGAGAGAGAGAAAATGAGTGTGTGCGTGGAGTAAGAGGATTTTCGGACAGCAACAACGTGTATGGAAACACTGCTCCAGCTCAGAGCTGGAGTCTCACAGCAGGAAGCAAGAAAAGGAAACTGACTCTTAAAGTCCACCTGAATGACATAAATATTTCTTTCAGGTTTGGTCTTTTTTTCTCCTTCTAGAGACAGAAAAGGGCTAATAGTTCTGCCAGTAAGACAAAAATGAAGTCAAGAAAATATTACAATGGATGCCAATGTTGCCAGCATGTTGACAATGCTACTGCACCAGCTTTCAGCAGGTATTGTTTACATTAATTTAGTGTGTTAGCATGCTAAAGCTGGCTAATTAGCACAAATAAAGCTGATGATACTGAGTGTGTCATTGGTTGTGCATGTATGTGCTCATAAAACAAAATAAAATGAAAATTTCACTTGATAAAAAGTCAGGGAATTCATTGAAGGCACATGCTAAAAAGAAGAAATTTTTGTTTTTAAATGTTTTTGATAACTTATTCTGAACTTGGCGGCGTATACATGAATGTATTCAATCAGATGTGACGTGGGACAACTACCTAAACCAACCAAAATATCAAATCACACTTGAACATTAGCTTGTGGGTTGTTGTAGCTAACAGAGCAATATCATGGGTCAGAGCTGTGTGTGCGCGTGTGTGTTTGGCTTGGTTTGGTTTAAATGTTCCAAAGAGTATGGTTGAAGTCTAGTTTATAAATTTCTCCCTCCTCTTCGTCTTCCTGGTCCAACAACGCAGGTGTGGGTGGAGGCTAACAGTCCTCAGTAACAGTTCAGATCTGTATCAGTACGTATTTGCAAGGTCAAAGTAAAATCCAATATATGTTTTATATCATATATAATATTACATATGATATATAATAACTACAATTTAGTCAAATCATTCTTGCAACTATACCCTCACACATATTCTGTTTCACTCAGAAACACATCACATTATGGAAGCTAAAGATGCTCCATTGTGTCTTGGTGATTCATCATCTTGGGACCTTGAATCTGTGAATGTTATGTATGGCAATCCATCCAATAGCTGTCAAGATATTTCACTCAAAACTTAAAATGGCAATCAGATAATTGTGTTTACCATTCATAACAGTGACAGTCACACTAATTTTACAGCTGCATGTGTAAAGGGAAACCTTACAAGTGGCACTTAGCTGGGATGGTTCAGCTTTCTTTCTGGCTTCACTCAGGTTTTTTCTCCTGCAGTTTTTTTCAAAAAAGGGCATGCAAATGGTTACTGACTTAAGAATCTCTGTGGAGAAAGCATTCAGAGATCTACAGATCACAACACCAAAAAAAAGAGAAATATAACCCCTGCCTCCCCATCATGAAAGTTGCATCCTCAATGAACTACACAGCAGAGTTTTTGTCCAACTGACGTAGCACAAACTTGTTGTGTTGTCATTAGGCCTTTTCCCCAGTTTCCCTGTTTGATGCATTTCCCTTCATCATACCAGAAATCCAAATATAAGCATTCAAAAGAAACGGCAGGTTGCTTTGTTTTTGGGGCCGCCTTTGCTGAAAAGGCCAGTGTATTGACTTCAAAAAGCACTTCTTTCTTTTAATCTGATCAATTTCTATCAGTCATTCACAGTCCTGCTGAAAAACTAGACTTCTCTTTCTTTCCTTGACAGCAATGTACTGATAAGAACCACCATTTTTCAGAGTAAAGACACAAATTGGGACACAAATTAAAGAAAATTATAGTTTCGTCAATGCTTATTCAAATCTAGTGGCATGAGGTACATAAAGGCAGCTTCAGGGGGACACCTATGGATCTATGACCTGATGATTGTGCTAAATTAAAAGTCAGTAGATGATCAACGGTATTACATTCATCCCAAGTGAAACATTAACATCTGTATCATGTTTCATGGCAATCCTTCCAGTAGATGTTGAGACATGTCTCTCTGAACCAAGTGTTGTGACCTTAAGTGACCTGCCTTAGTCCTTATGATTCATTCTCTGGAGACCATGAATGTCTGCCAAATTTTAGGGCAAACCATCAAATGTTGTGGTGATAGTGGACTCACAAAATGACCTGCTGCTAGAGACATGAGTTATGTGTTAGAAATTTAAGTGATCAACAGACCAGTATATTGTTACATTTCAGTGTTTTTGAATAAATTAGAATCCTGATCCCGTGCCTAACTGATTTGCCATGGCTTGTCCTTCACAGACTGTCATTACAAATATTGATCCTCTCTCCTTTCATTAGGTTGCTTAAAACACTTAGAACAAGGTTTGGATCACAGTGATGTATTGCACGACAATAAGCAAGAGGGTGTCAATCAGTGAAATATCATTCTAACTTTATACCCGAATGTACTGTATGTCATCACATCACAAATATATGCCCATCCTTATGTAGTAACAAAGATGGTGGTTACTGGAGCTAGTCGGTTTGTTTTTTGCTGCATCATATGTCAGACCTCCCTATCACAGAAAGCAGTCGAGCCAGCTGGCTCAGACCTCACTGCTCAGCCACCACATGCTCCAGTCAGCAAGAACGCACAGCCTCAAACACTGACCTTCGGGGGCATCTCGACAAATGTTTCATTCCTCATGTACTGCAGCTTTGATTCAGACTGTTCCTGTCTAATAAAGTCATCCATCATGGGGTTCAGCCACGGTAATGTCTATAGGATCACATGAGTTTAACATATAATAAAATAAAAATACCTCTTTCTCAAACATTTATCACATTTCATCTCTGAATGTGATCGCTGTGGCTTTGATGGAGAAATCCACAACTTGAGAGTGACCAATGGTACCTGTAGTCTTTTTCACAGAGCCCGGCAGGAGTCAGGTATATGGATTGCTAGATATTCATATTGGTGCAGGACAATTTGGCAATTAATCGATTCATCAGTTAGTCAGGAAAATCAATCAGCAACAGTTCTGATAATTGATTAGTCATTTATCAAGCAAAATTTCCAAACATTCTACAGTTCAAGCTTCTAAAAATGTGAGGATTTGCTGCTTTTCTCTCTTTTATATCATTGTAAATTTAATACTTTTGGGTTTTGAACAGTTGGCCCGACAAAACAAGACACTTGCAGGCATTACTTGAGATCTGGGTCATATTAAGTATTGTTTATGTGTTTTCCTTTGAGCTTTTTTGCTTTGGACTGTTGTGCCACTGAACCCTAATATGAGTCAGCCTCTGTCTGACGGTCTCTTCAAAAGAAAATCAGGAGAACAGAATTGTAATTTGAACAAGACGCTGTAGTATTTCAAAGATCCAGCCTCAGGATAGAGGCCATTTAAATGACTGTTTCTGCCAATGGCCTGGCTACTTATTACTGCTGGGGTAAAAATAATTTTGTTTGACCTTCCTTTTTTTGAATGGACCACACACACACACACACACACACACACACTGACACACACACACACTCAACACGGGACATTAAATCTTGTAAAACCCCTCAAGACTGACTGAATTTGTACAAAAGGCGAACAGCTCTCCCAAGATGCTTTAGCCTACATTATGACAATGCTTCCTACAGCCAGTAGCGTAAAACCCACCTCCCCCTGCCAATTCTCACCACTTTACACTCTAAAGAACAACTAGGGTAATTTAAGCTCAACAACAATTCTATGGTAGAGACTTTTTTCTTCTCTTAAAAGCTCAGCTGCTGAGTGTCCTGCAAGCTGGTTGAGCTGAGGACCGCTCAGCGTACAAGTAGACATGTAGGGTAAGTGGTGGTGGAGTTGTTTAAAAAATACACAGAAAATGTAAATCAGGGTTTGGGTTGTTTCCTTCTCAGTTTATTCACTTTAGCTTGCAAGCTGAGTCTGCAATACATAGACAAGTGTTAATTCTCAGTCTTTCCTTTATAGACTGATATAATGACTTAAGTGCTTTAGGAAAATCTATTCCAGTCAAAGGTATTTCAGCCTAGGGATTTGAGATGAGATGAAACGAGACAACTTTCTACTTTCACACTGAGCATGCAGATCTCAGAGCATGCAGATCTCAGAAAACAAAAAAAATGTCTGTAAAACTTCACAATCTGTCTGAAGTAACTCTTCTACGTTTCAAGAAGTATCATCTTCCACCTCAGCAGGAGGCTCCATTAAAAACACTCTGGTTCTGGTTTAAAAGCCCAATCTTCTCTGCTTCAAGGCTTCTCAAATGTGAGGATTTGCTGCTTTTGCACTTTGCCACGTGATCGAAAACTGAATATCTTTGGGTTTTGGACTATTGGCCAAACAATACAACTAATTTCACTAATTTCTGGCATGATGAACGATTCTTCTATTAATGAAGAAAATCAGCAGAATAATCAATGAAAATAATCATTAGTTGCAGCCTTATATCACGTGATTTATTAAAAGCATGTAATGTGACACGTACATACATATACAGCTAAAGCTGAATTAACTGAATTTGCACTGTTGTCAGTAGAATATTATGTCCAGTTTGGCATTGATCTGTCAGTAGAAATTGCCTAATTGCTTGCTAATGGAGCTTCTTTCCTCTTCCTAATTATGCTCATTAATGTTCCAACTTAACGCTCTCTTAGTTCCTAGCAAGACAACTCCAACCATTGCCCGACCTTCCTCTCGCCCAATCCACTTCCATCTTTCTGCCCTCTTTCCATTTGTTGGCTTATTTCACTCTCTTTTACTCAGTCGTTCTCTTTGACTTCACGCTGTTCATAAATGAAACATTGGTGCACGTTGTTAAAAGTTGCCCTGGAAGTGCTCTTGCTTTATATAGCTTTACTATCTGAAGACAACATGCTTTGGCTCTCAATGCATTGCACACACAAGCATGCACACAAATTCCCCCACATTCTTTTTTATGCAGCCCCTTGAATGTTAAGCTCCATGCTGCATGCTGTTGTCAATAGAATATGATGTCCAATTTGGCATTAATGTGTCACTAGAAATTTCCTAATTGCTTGCTAATAGTGGCTTCTTTCCTCTTCCTCATTATACTCATTAATTTTCCAACTTAACGCAGTCTTTGCTCCTAGCAAGACAACTCCAGCCATCGCCTGACCTTCCTTTCGTCCAATCCACGTCCTCTTTCCATTTGTTGCCTTTCTTCACTTGTCGTTCTCCTTGACTTTGTGCTGTTCATAAATGAAACATTATTGCACATTGTTAAAAGTTGCCCTGGAAGTGCTCTCACTTTATATAGCTTTACTATCTGAAGACAACATCCTTTGGCTTTCAGTGCATTTTGCACACACACAAGCATGCACCCTACACACACACACAAATTCCCCCACTTTCTTTTTATGTTACCCCTTCAACATTAAGCTCCATTCTGCATGCTCTCTGAACATATTGTAGAGTGAGGGTGTTTGCTAAACAAGCATAATGGAATAAAACTGCAAGTGTTTCACAGAGTGGTTCATTTGCAGCAAAGACTTTGGAAAAACTGTAAAAATAACATTAAAATTCTATGAACCCAGAAAAAACACAACTATTCTCAACAACAATCTCATTCACTCATAAACTAAAGGGTTAATGAATCCATCCTTTCAGATGATTTCTGTTTCCTTATCCAAACTTCCATCTGAAAATTCCTTTTCCAAGGATAACGAGTAGTACTAGGCTACTCATCAAGACCTTGGACATGGTCCATCATTCCGAAAGCTATATAGCATGCAATCTCAATCTCTATCAGCAAGCCTGATAATTGGACTGAACCGTCATTTTGTTTAACTTCAGTATTCTGAAGTCTTTATATGACAATGGAGAAATAAAAATATAAATTGCTCCACAAAAGCAGCAGTTGTGAGACATAAGTCGACGGTGCAAATATACGAAGTTATTGTCCTGTTAACTAGCCAGTCAGCTAACTGTCACATAGCAAGTTCGTTGGCTTACAGAGCTTTTTATACCTCTTATATATTATATCTCTTTTTCAACTCTTTATTGAATGAAATGATGTAGAGTTCAGAGGATGAAATCCTGCTGACTTTGGCTCTCTTTTTCACAAAAATGAAAAATTTATATAGAAAATCATTTTTTGACACTATTTCCGTCACAATTTTTTATGGATGTATTTTTAGGCTCTGGCACAGGAAGATGATGTCCCCCATTCTTAATTCCACCAACAAAGCTATGATTGGTTGGTTGTTTTTTTCTTCCTGGGAAAAAGCCATCAATGAGAAACACCAGAACTACGTCTGGAAGTGCTCTAATATAGACACACTCAGCGTTCCATTAATCTGAAATGGATGTTAAACAAATATCTCAAATGAATTTTTATTCTTAAACATGGTATTTACTTATTTTTTTTACCCTGTCCTCTCACATGTGGTTCAGGCTACCAACCACACTCCACGATATTCAGTGAGCAACTTGCTAAAGCCATAGCATAGATCAGCACTAACTGCAGAGGCAGTGAGTCACTGCTATACTCCAATTTTATGGTAGCGGATAATGTTGCATTTGTCATGTTGCACTGTGCTGCACTGTGTACTATGAAGCCTTTCCCCTGCAAATTAACTGAACTGTATTTGAGCTGATTAGAGGGATCTGGATCTTAATGTCCTCTAGAGATAAAACTCAGCTCCTTACAAACACTGGCTAGTCTTAGTGATGTGGAAAAGTGCCAACGGCGTGCGGATGATGGAATCAATTAAAAGCTCACCATGAAAAGCTACTCCTTACAAAGACATCAAGTAGGTGAGCGAGGGAGCTGCTTCATTCAGGCTTTCATTCAAGCTGATTTCAGGACCACGGACAGCTCCCCTTCTATTATACAGCTCTGCTCAGGATGGGAATACTGATTTTCCAGTCAAAAATAATTTATGATCTTTCTATTTACTGACATACACACACACAGAGTAATATACATACACAAAGACAGGCCAGGGTAATGTCAATAAGCACACAGTCAGCTGCATCAATCACAGCTGTCCGGCCTGGTTAAACCACCGGCCACTACATCCTCATTTCACAATGAAGCGGCCATCAGTTTCACCTCAATCAAACAGTATATGACAGCAGTCTTTGTAAACAAGCCATCTGGAAAATACTTTTAAGGGCTTCATCTCTATTTGTTCACTCATTCTTTATCATTATTATCACACACTGTGAGTGTACCAGACTAGAACTGGGCACACCCTGCCCTTTGGAAAGTTTGGACTATTCCACTAGCTGATGGCCAGCAAGATAAGACACATGCACTCATCTCCACTCAGTGACTGTCCTCAACTGCACTGCAAATGACATATTAATAGCGTGAGAGAGGCACACAAGTGCGTGTTGAAAAATCACATTTCTCTTTAGACTTAAAGTTTCCTGCAAGGGGAGAGCAGCATTTGGTTGGAGGGAAGCAGGAGCAGCTACAAGCGTGTTCATTTATAAGATAAGATAATATCAGATGAAACCTCTAGATCCCAGTGTGGTAGTTAAGCATATAGGATCTGGCGGAGAATATAAATAAGCCAGAAACCATTAAAAAGAAAATCGATTAAACAGATTTAACGATTTGCGGAGTTGCCTGTATGTGTGCTGCATAGGTTGGAAGTGTACATAGTTGGTGGGACAATGTGGATACTTACATTTAAACATGCACTTGCCATGAGGACCACACTGGAAATACGAGGACCACAATGGAACTAAGTTTGTAACTTTCTTGTGTTATCCTCGACAGTTCTGATAAATGTATAATCTCATTGAGAAGGCATCTTGTTACGCATTTATCTTTGTTTCTGTCAAATAAATCAAATCAAATCAAATTGCTTCAGTCAATTAATTATGAAGGTATAGATCATGAAAAAAGAAGTATCGTTTAGAGGATACTTTAACGTTAGTCTTTACACGATCTGTTACGGACGACTTCACATCTGTGTGTTGTTTATTTTTAACTTAATACCTTGTGTGAATGAACCCGTCCGAAAATCTCACCTGTGATACATTTATAGCCATTGATTCTTTGTAAATGTCACATAAGGTCCAGTGGAACCACGGGACAAGAAACACAAAGGTCAGGCAGCAGAGAAAGTTTTAAATGATGTTTTTCAAAGAAATCTGATGATTGGCTCTTGGTGTTTATGATGTTTCATGTTTGATTCAATGATTCTTGCGGTTAGCCTAACGCTTCACTGGAACAGCAACTGAACTCACCTGAGACAACACATATTAGCGTAGGGCAGCTTCTTCTGTATTATTGTAGTCTATTTAAACATGAACTACTGTCTGTATGCAGTTGAAATATGACGTCAACATCTCTACATAAATTTTGTTTGTCGGAAAGTGTTTTTCAGCAAGAGGAAAAATACAACATGAATTTCCTTTGCAACCTGCACCTTTTGGCTGTCCATTAAAGACCAGGATGAAATGGATGGATCCCCAGAGACGACTAAAGGCAATTACACACCAGTTAACTAACTTACCCTGTCTGTGATAAAGAAAACAACCGAAAAATCAGGGCTCTTATTAATTAATTTAGCTTTCTGTGTCAAAGCCTTTATTCTTGTTCATATTTGGACTGGGAAGCAGTACATCAACTAAGGCCATGCCTATGGGGAGTTTCCCTGCCAGTTAGTTTCTGGTTGGTTGAATGTAGTCGTGTGATGAAATGATGACCAAGCATTGACTACCTTTATCTATTTGGATCAAGTCCATTGGAAAGGTTACAGAAAGAGCACAGTGTGTGTGTGTGTGTGTGTGTGTGTGTGTGTGTATGCATATCTGCTTCCAGTGTGTACAAGAATCCATGACTGCAGAGTGTGTAACTACACTAAATACACCCGAGTGATTTCATTTGTCACTGGGTGCATTCAGTCCATGTCAAAACACACACAGGCTGAAAACCTTACAGCCGACTAGAACATCTGCAACGAACATTGAAGCATAATTCCACAGGCTAAAAATACCACAGCAGAACAAGCAGCGCTAAACGCTCCCTAAATAAGATTACACAGAAGGATGGTTATCATTAGGATGAATGAGAAACACTTGAATCATAACGTCGGAATGAAAATTTTTTGCTCTCCGTGAGCACTTGCAGTAAAAAGAAAGAAAGAAAATTAAAAATGCAGTAAAGTAGGATGTGCCACAGATCAACCTGTCGCCACACAGTCAAGTGTTTTCTGTAGGGCAGAGACATGATGCACTTAACAGACATCGAACCTTAAACAAAGGAACAGTTCAACAATTTGCCAAATGTGCTTATTTACTGTCTTTCTGATTTTGATTCTGATTCAATTTATTGTCATTACACAAGTACAAGTATAAGGCAACGAAATACAGTTTAGGTTTAACCAGAAGTACAATAACAATAAGTATATAATATACAATAGTACAAATGACTATTACTATAAACATAATACAGATAAATCAATACAATATTAAATAAGGCTAAGATGAGCAGTGTAGCAATACATTAAAGTAGTGCAAATGGACATAAGCTATCCGAATAAAATACCTTTCTTGGGTTGGGATGAGAAGATCAATATCAATCGCATGTGTGTGATAAGTAGAAAGCTGCAGTTAAGGCACAGTTAGCCTAACTTAGCATAAAGGCTGGAAACGAGTGGGAAAAGCTAGCACTGCTCTGTCAAAAGTTAAACAAAATCATGACTCCAACACCAACACCTCTAAAGCTTACTCTGAAACATTTTGGACTTAATTTAATCTGTAACCACACCTGAATCCAGCCAAAGCCCTATCAGATGTTCCTGTAACACTGAGCATTTGTGAATTAATGCCACTCTTTTGACTTAACATCAAACCAAACAGTTTGCGATTCAGTGCCTTGACCTTGTTTGTTGCCAGCGTATTTAAGGTTCTTAAACCAGTGACAAACTGGTGCTTCCTGTCTTCTAATGTGTTGCGCTTACACATGAAAAATGCAGCTGTGCAGCTCAGTTCAACTTCAACCCATTTCAAACCACCTTCACTCTTCTATGGTCAGAGAACCAGGAGGGCTGAATTTGTGTTTTGCTTTTAAACTGGCTTTAAACTGATTTACTAAATTCATTTAAATCCAAACAGGGGGAGTAATAGCGATGCAATCGCATCACACACAGTACAGTACAGTGCACACATGTACGCTTATGTGTGTGCACTGTACTGTATGCAGGTTTACAGTACACTTGGTGTGTGGCTTTGAGAATATACAGTGGCACTTATGTGAAAGCATTTGGAGCAGAACTAATCACTCAACCAGCCTCTTTAGCAAACAGATGCATCAGCAAACAGACAACTGGATGAACTCAGTGGGAGCTCATCCATCATCTGCCCTGTCACTCGGTTCTCTTTGCACATCTTTTAGAGTATATTTAGTTCAATCTTATTTGTCAATCCTACAACAGTAATTGAAGGCTACACATTTGTATGATTTGCTTATTGCATTGACAAAGGCACACTGTCGGCAAAGATAAAGCACAGTTTTGTCATATGCCATTTCCTCTCCTTCACACTTTTCCATTTAACCCTCAATCTATCAGACTGTTGGACAAAAGGAGTCCAACTGTGTATTAGAAGGAGTCTATTTCATCTACTCCATTATAAGCATATGCTTAGATGTGGTAACTCCCAACTGATATAAAAACTTCCTCCTTAATGCAGATGCAAAAAAAATCCTCTGCTTGAACAAATGACATGAAAGATAAATGGCAAGACTTCATAATTCCACATTCTTTCTGTGATATTTGATTCACTTGTTTCACAGCGCTTTCGCCTTTCCTGTTGCAAACCTCACCCAGAATACCAGTGTGTGTGTCTGAGAGCGAGAGAGAATATCAAATGTAAGATGTAGACAATATTTTTAACTTTCCTTCTGTATTACAACCACAGATTGCTCACTGAATGTAGTTAAACCAAGCCAAGGTGATTAATTATTGAGTATGCACTTCCTAAGAGACATGTACAGCATGAGTGTGAAATGATGTGAAACATCCTTGTACACTGACTGTTGCGGCCATTCTGCATGACAGTATCTGAGTGGTTGATTCTGTGGAGACTATGTATTTGAAGCGTAGTGATCACTTAAGGAAATACACAGTTTTGGAGATTACTTGTTATATAATGAAAACACAGATGTAAAATGTGTCCTTATTTTTTTACACTTTAGCATACACCATGTTAGTGAATGCATCTGTGAGCATTTATCTGAAAAGGGTAGGGAACAGTAGCATTAAGGGTAAATGGTAAGGAAAGTGGAGGGCAATAGAAATGTAACATGTGAACATGTGAACATTTCTTTGGGAAATGTTGCACTGGGAATCTCCCAACTGTAGGGCCTATTTGTGCAAATGTACAAGATAAGAGTTCAACATTTTGGGAAATACACTGATTCACTTTCTTGCTTAGATGCACAGATGCACAAGTTCGAGGGTGGTGGATGGGGCAATGGATAACACACATGCCTTTGGTGTGAGAGACCTGGGTTACAATCCACTGCGACCCAACCATTAATGTGTCGCTGAGCAAGACACTTAAGCCCTAGTTGCTCCAGAGGCGTGCAACATCTGATATGTATTGTAAGTCACTTTGGATAAAAGCGTCAGCTAAAATGAATAAATTTTGATAGTTTGTACTCTAAATGTGAAGCTAGAGCCACAAGATGACTAACTTAGCTGAGCTTTTCTTAGCGTAAAGACTGCAAGCAGGGGGAAACCAGCCAGCCTGGCTCTGTCCAAAAGCAAAAAAATAAACCTACCAGCACCTCTAAAACTCACTAATTAGCACGTTGCATCTATGTTTGTTTGTTTAATTCACAAAAGTTGTGATTTTACATGATGTTATATGCCAGGCTTACAACAACAACTCCCTGGAGTTTGTGCTGATAACGGGCATCCTCATAATGACAAGACTCCAATATTGTCTTCTGTATTACATGAAATTACAGCCTAAACCATTGTATATCACAAGATGATGTAAAACTGGCAGCACAATTCTCCATGTCATATCTAAAAGCAGAAGACGGTTAATTGGGGAGGTTGCAAGGTGCATAGACTGTATGGTTGGTAATCAAACTACCTCAGTCAGCCAGCGTAAAATAGGTTTTAAATGCCAATACCAAAGTCGCCTGTGTGAACGCTTTCCATGATGATTGTCAGTGATTATTTTCAAACTCATAGCAGGGCTCCTGCTGCGTTGAGGAAGAAAAAAGGAAGAGAAAGGGCCGTCAATTTACCTTATCTCATGAGCACTATGAGTCTGCCTCTAATCCTGTTGCGTTTGAACAGATACAATATAAAAATTTCCATAATGCAGATCTACAGATAGGTGACAAATTAAAAGAAAAAAAACAAACAACAAAGTTTCATAGTGAGGTGCTGGTCCACCGTGAGCCTCTAGAACAGCTTCAGTGCTCCTTGGTTAAGGTGAACCTGAATATATGAGCTAGAGAATATTCAGCTAAAATATATATTGTATATATTGTTAATTTAACATAACATACTATAGTGTAAGAATGAAGTTTAAACTTCAGAAAGAAGATCAGTCGCTTGAGTGAACCATCTTGGGACACATGGGTGGTTTTAGTGCCTTTGTTCTCAGGGATTATTATGAGGTTCAACCTAAGGCCAAACACTATTACTTGCATTGTTATGATGTGTGTTAGGGAAAAGAGAAGGTTGTCTCAGCATACAGAAAGGCTTCGAACTGAGCTTCCGCAGTCACAGTTAAGCAAAAGCCTATGCACCAGTTTATCATTAAATAATGTTCTAAGCAGGGGTGCCTCCTAACCAAGGCTCCATGCAGAATACATGAGACATGAAAGTGTTAACAGAGAAACACATGCTGTGTGTTGAATGCTCTTAACATTTACAGAACATGTGACGCACTCCTGTGGGCAAAAATCAATCAATACGAGCGTCACGTTTTGAATTACTGATCAGCTGGAATATTGTCTGAATTTCAGTGTTCTTGCTGTTTGAGAATTAAATCGTAATTGGGATATGAAGCTTGTTGTAAAAGTTATTTGTTTTTGCGAAGCAGCGATGAGGGAAGGAAGTTCAAATCTGAACGGAGCAAGAAACAAAATGGGTTTTTTACTTCATTTGCATAATTGATCAAATATGGTCTCTCGTCAAAGGGGAGCGGAAGCATGAATCGTATTGCTCCAGTCTTTCAGTATTATCTAGCGCAAGAGATGACTGGAATTAAAGGAAGTAAAATGTGGTAATCATAACATAACAGAATATTAGTGTGCACCAGGAAATGAATCCCTGCAGAAGACATGGGTAAAAATGAAGGACTGATTAAAGCATTCCATTTCATAGCTGGTATATTTGATATTTGATCAAATAAGCACTGAGCGATAACAAATGTGTAATGCTGCTAGGCTGAAATTAAAGTTTCTACTGTGGCTTTACACTTGTACAAAAAAAACCCACACATGGTTTAAACAGATGTTTAAACAAAACATACCTTAAAATATTTTTCCACATGACGACACAATCAAAAAACACATCAGTCTCAAATGGAAAAAAGGATCACGTCTATGAAGCAGACTGTACCTGGTTTAAACTACAGGCAGGTACACAGATAAGCGAATGGATGTGCTGCCATATAAAGTAGTCAGATAGGTAAGGGAGAAAGAGGGAGAGAGAGACGTCTGATGTGATTTCATGGTGAGTGAAACAGCCAACAGTGTGCTCACCCTGCCAGCCCCTCCTGCAGTGATCACCGACCAAATCCCTTAGGAGGATTATCCAGACTCAAATCAAGAAAATCGTGCAACTTTAAGGGTTATAGGCAGAGAGTGAGAAATATACAAATGGAGTGGGGGGTGGTAGCACTATAGTCCTATGTTATTTTTTCCCTTCCTTCTGGCCTCTAAATTTGTGTGTTTTAACATATGTGCAGTGACAAATCCACCTACATCAAATAACTGTCTTAAAAATACAAGTGGCTGATAGTAAATTAAGATATACACTGCGTCTGACCAACTCAAACTGCTCATCTCATACTAGCTTAGGCAAAACTTAAAAGAACATTTTGACATTTTAGGAAGTACACTTATATAGTGATGTAACATATGTTTAGGGTCTAACTCAGAGCACTACATATGTCTTTCTAGTCTACATATATGTACATATATATTTGTTTTACCACTCCCCTCCTAGTGATTTTGTTTAAGCTGATCTTGTGGCCCAAATCTATGAGACATGTTCTGTGCTATACTATGAGTAATACCTGTTTCAAATGTATCTGAAGTGATTATGGAATAGTTGTAGATGATTTTAAGTAATAATAGCCCTGACTCTAATTGAAATTGAAAATCACTCTTATATTACAGAATATTCTTTAGGATGCCACAGCTTGTCAGATGGCTCTCAGTACAATGCAACTTTGCCCTCTGAAGTAGCAGCATGCATTGGCATAAAGCAGGAGGCAATTTGGCACGCATTATTGTAATCTGATATTCAGAACACAAACAAGCCCTGCTGGCTAGTTTCACTGCCAAATACCGACACACTACCGCCAAGATATTCCCAAAGTACAAACGCTGATACAGGTCCTGTCTTTGTCTTTAGGAGGAGGATTGGAGTGGATAAAATAAATTAGGTTAATGTTAATGCCAGATGTGTGATGAAAAACTCACATTAGTCCATTAGAATTAAAAAAAAAAAAAGAAACACAAACAGAAAGATCACAGATCCCTCTCACCTGCTGCAGCTGTTTTACTCCCCATCTTTCAATGAATGATTTATCGTGAGGATTAAAAGGTGATAAATGATCCACAACTTCTCATTAAAGTTTATGAAGCAAATTTGGCTTGAAAGCCATCTGCAAACAGAAGGTTCCAAATTTGTATTATGACAGCTCATAGATACACAACGGCCATCTGGGTACAAGCAAAGTGAGGCTAACTTGCCAGTGATGCAAACACTCTCTTGGTGCCTGTTAGCGTTATGCCATTATTAATTTTTGCCATTTTACCGTCTGTCGACAGCGGACGGGGCCAAATGTGTAAAGGTGGGTGTGGCGAACATTATGACTGGCTGACAAAATGCTAAAGCATAAGGAGAAGTGCAAGTGGTTCCCAGAGGGGTAAAACAAGGGGAGGGGAGGCACTTCTTATGAGAAATGGAAGCTATTTCTTCAAATTATAACAAATAAAGTGTCATAAAATGCAACGCATGCACACTTTGGGCTCTTGCATCTGTGGTATGTGACACACTCCTCTACATTAATGTGCAAAATATGAAGGTTCTCCATTTTATGTGTCATTTGGAATACTCTTGAAATGAAGTCTAGGTAAAACTCATTAAAAGGACACTAATTGTTTATCTCCCTCTTCCCTGATTTACAGGAATAGTTCTAAAAGATTTTGGATGTTAAGGCACAAACACGACTTTGTGACCTTCATCATCATGGTTACGGTAATAGCCACTTGGTTATGGTTAGGGAATGATCGTGGTGAAACTATGGCCGCAAAACACATACAGTTTTGGGGCACTTGCTAAAAGGACTGATGAAACTTCACAATATATGTTAAAGGTTAAAAACAGACTGTGTCTGTGTCAGAATGACTTCTACATGATTCACACAATAACTTGTAACTACAGACTCTTGAATGAATAGTAAATAAACCACCTACAAATTTGGGAAATAAAGAGATTTAATTTGTGAGAACACATCAGACTGGGCCAGTGTTTTAAACACTAACTTTTAGCTAATAATGCAAGTTTTCCTGCTGTAGGTTCAGATGTGTTCCCTCAAACTTTGGACAAACTTCACTGTATTAATGTCTTTATAACAACATGGAAATATTTTGCAGAAATAGCCATATTGTTGAATCACTATGGAGACTTGAAAGGTTTCCATCTTTCTGTTTCCTAGAAGAGTAGAGGTGCACTCCTGGGGCCTCGTTACAGAAACTTTCCAAGTCTGAAATCCTATCTCATCACAGTTCAGAATGACATTTTTGGTATTACAGAAACATGTTTCCCAAAGGTATTCAGGAAAAAATCTCTTTAGCTTTCTTAAAATATTTCCAAAGTTAGAAATCCTAATAAAACATAGATCGTATCTATCCATATATCATAGATCCTGCCCTCAAAATAACCACCAAAAATGGCAGCAACACTATTGTGTGGCAATTACAATGAAGATGGGGAAAAACATGAACACTGAAATATTATGATACGAAAGGCTACTCAAACCGTGATGATTTACCAGACCATGTATAAATGTAAGCAACACACAATGGTGAGTGGGTCACAGTGGGGGATCAAACCCAGGTCTCTCACACCAAAGGCATAGTCTTATCCATTGCACCATCGCCACCAAGATGATCCATTTTAAATTTGATCACCTACATCTGCTGAAAACTTTATCCAGGGCTGATGGGGTGGTGATGGCGCAATGGATAAGACACAGGCCTTTGGTGTGAGAGACCTGGGTTTAACTCCCCACTGTGGCAAATCCACCAATGTGTCCCTGAGCAAGAGCAAGACACTTAACCCCTAGTTGCTCCAGAGGCGCGCAACCTCTGACATAAAAAGCAATTGTAAGTCACTTTGGATAAAAGCATCAGCTAAATGAATAAATGTCATGGCTGATAATTTGAAAGAAAACTTGCCAAAAAGCTTCCGTAGACACAATTAATCCCTTCGACTCTAAAATTAAAGCTTATTGAATTGAACGCCCATCTTTCCTCGACCATTATAGCAAGCTAGTTAGCCAATGACAAGTGAAGTAAGACAGCCATTGTCAAGTACTCCCATGTCACCTGGCATTAAAATCTGTCTTCAGTCTTCAGTTATAGAGCGTTTTTGGACCTGCATAAACAAGAGGAGGATGTCCGGTTGTTTGAATTGGACAGAGCGATTGGATCTTAATGTGGACACTGAAGAAACATATTAATACCAGGTGTAAAAGTAATCAAGTTAAATTCATGTCTAGATACAATCTGGATACAAGATGCATTTTAATGCAAAACATAAAGGGGGAATGTCTAGTGTGTATTCTAAACACCGCTTGAAGAATCAAGTTTACAGTTCTAGTTACGTTTTCTTAAGATATGATACGAGGTCTGAGATAGGATAGGATGCATTTAAGAATCGCTTTTGTAATAGGAAACTTAATTTAAGATAGACGAACATTTTTTCCTGTAACGAGGACCCAGATGCTAAACTCGGAGCATCTGAGTATAGGTTTAAAAGATTTATTATAAGCCACGTTTAGTGGGCTTAGAGACGTGACCTCACATGAGTCAAGGATCATTCAAACATGTATGTACGTACGTGTGTCCACGCACTGTATCGTGGTGTGTGTACGTGTGTGTGTGTGTGAGTGGCATATAAAATCACAGTGAGCGAGAATTGTTGGTGCTGAGGTCTTCATTATAGCTGCAGCTTCTATTTACTGTATAGTGTGTTTTGTCTTAAGACTTCTTAGTGTGTCTTCACATTTGAGGCTGGTTGAATTCAACTTGATCAGGATGTAAAATTGTTACACTGGATAGTGAAGTTGAATCAAAATTGGATATAGTAGCATCTTTAGGAAAAAAGGTGTCTGAAAATTTGCATTTTATAGAAAAACGCAATATAAAAAAACAATTAATCTTTTACTGTATAGTGCAATAAATGGGTGTGGTAGTGCATCATGGGGATTGGATAGGGAACAGAGTTTTAAACCAAGCTGTCAGTAGTCTCATTATAACCCTTCCTGAGGCTCCTTTCTCTCCACTGCTTCACTTTGTGTTCCTATCCTTTTCAGTAACCATTGTCCATCCTGCCTTGTTTCTTTACTTCTGTCTTAATACCTCTGACTATTTGGTTGCTCCTTAGACTCTGATTTTATTCCTCCTTTCATTTCCCACATTCAATGTGCCTCTGTTGTGTATCACTACACCTATCTCAGCATGAGCTGTATCTTATAGATCCCAACATGGTGATTCCTTTACAAAAAAACAACAGGGCCTTTACCTGCTCACATACTCTACAACCACACAGACAGAGCATAACACATCAGTAACAACCGCTCACCTACATCCATCTGTGAATGCCTTTTATATTAAGACACCACAGGACACTTACACATCTGTTTTCTACCTTATTTTCTTTTCTCTTCATGTCACCAAAGTCTGTAAGAGCTGTAAAACTTTTTGGGTGGACAAAGTGAATGTAGACTACAAACCTTTGCTATTGACATGACTTGTATACCCTGCAAAAACTTATCGGCGTTCACTGTTCAGACAATGTCACCTGGAAATATCTTGGATCTTGACGTTGTTCCCAAGAAATGACATTTGTCAAGAAACTGGAATAAAAAGTATTAAAAACACAGAGAACAGTAGTAAAAGAACACACATGCACACACTCACCCAGACAGTTTTGGCATCTTGGAGAAACCAAACATGTCCATGTGGTCCTGCTACAGAGCGCAACGTCCCAAAGCTTAGGTGCTCCACATCAGCATTCTAATCCACATCTACATCCCTTCACAATTAAAACCCAGACAATCCAGTTTCAACCCGGATCCATATCAAGAGTCAACGAAAGCCTTTTCGAACACAGAATTTCTTGCAGATTATGAAAATAAACTCAAATGGCAGCATATATCACCCTTTTTGAATGCCCCATCCGGTGCGACAGTCCTTGTCTTTCCACAATGTTGCTCTCTTAAGTGATGACAGAGACAGTGAGGGTCACCTCCCACTTTCCTGCTCTCTCTGGGAAGAGTCAGCCTTTTCTGTTGCTCTCAAACTGGCTTAGTGGAGCTGCAATAAGCCCACTGTGCTCTCTACCTCAGCGCATGGAGAAGTGCAGTGATCCTTGCCGCGACAAGTAGGGGAGAAGAGATGAGGAGGGAGAGAGAATGGAAGAGAGATGGGATAGAGAGGGAGGGAGGGGCAGAGGGGGGAAGGACAAAGCGAATGGATGACGGATGCTCTCTGGCTCCAGCTTTGCCCTCCGTTCATCGGGGCTCCAAGTCTCTTTGCAGGTCGGAGGAAAGGATAAGGGGAGGATGGAGAAGTAGGAGGGGTACCAGAGGGGGAAATCAAGATGAAAGAAGGAGGAGGGACAAAATGAAGAGTAAAAGTGCTTTGGTTGTAAAGAGAAAGCAACCGAGAGAGACAGAGAAGGAAGCGGAGGGGGGGCGGTGATGGGCAAAGGAATGCTGACTCTGCAGAACGGGACGCTGATGGGAGCAAGACCCTGTCTCCCAGGTTTTTTTTTTTACTTTCTCCCCGGTTTGTTTTTTGCTAAGTGAGCGTGTGCATGTGCATACACCATCACCTTAATGCTAGCATGCATTAGTCTTGTAGACCACACATAGCTTCCGTGTTCATTTCAGTCCAGGATGAACATTTGGCTTTTGATTATTTTTCAAACTGAAAATATGCCTTTTCTCTACTGAACGTATGAAGCAGAAGTCCTGATCAACATGTAGTTATCTTTTGCATTTTTGCATTTGTGATTTGTGCAAATACTGTTTTTGATGTATTTCCAAAGCACAAACAAAATTTGGACAATTTGACATAATATCTTTATCCCTGATTTTCAAAACCATATTTAGATTGATGGTTTACACAGTGTGCCTTTTGTTTCTGGGGTGGCGATGGTGCAATGGCTAACACTTTGCCTTTGGTGTGAGAGACCCAGGTTCAATCCCCTACTGTGACCCCTCCGCCATTGTGTCCTTGAGCAAGACACTTGACCCCTAGTAGTTCCAGAGGCGTGCGACCTCTGACACGTATAGCAATTGTAAGTCGCTTTGGATAAAAGCGCCAGCTAAATGTAATGTTGCTGATAACACTGAAGGACTCTTATTTTTGTTTTTTAGCCCATGGACACACATGCACAGCCCTTCACAGAGCCAGTCATTGAACCTTAACAAGTCAGAGCCGTGTGTATGCGTGTATGTGCACACGCACAGATGGTTCAGCCTCAGCTAAATACTGCTCCCGCTGGCCCCTTGCCACAAGGGCCCCAGAAGAACCACAAAATGAACCTTAGTGGTAATGATGAATTTTTAATTGAATGCAAAAGGGGTTTAGCATACTACAACTCAACTCAACTGACCGTGTAAAGAAAGGAAGTACATGCTTTTCAGTTGTCTTATGAAAAAGGGAGTACATTTTCGGTTCATAAAGCCTGTAACAGTGTTTCATTCGCCTCGCCTGTTGTCCTCAATGTCAGATAGTCTTAAGTGACAATGATTACTAGATTGGTTCCTGGCATTTTTTTAAATTTCTAATTACGCAGCTGTCAGATCGGGACAGGCAGAGGGGAGACATAATGTCAACCGACTCATGAAATGAGAGAAATGGAAGCAGATATCCTCAAGTTGAACGCCACAAGACATAAGAATTCATAAAAGTTATTCTGATGGCTCAAGACAGTCTAATCACTATTTATGAGCTTGAAGATTCTGCCAGGGAGAAATGCAAGACTGCTTGATCACATTAAAAAAGTTTTCTTTTTCAAGAAAAAAAGTTCTCAAGAATATCGCTCAGGCTAGAACTGGATACAGGAGCAACATAATATAATTTTCCATCTTAAATAATTACACAGTGACGTCAAATCATGTATATGTTACATTGTTGCCGATCATTTTCTCAAGCATGCAATAGTGTAGTTTTGTGTTATTCCTACATGCTTTGTGTTATCATGTATGTAATGTCTTCATGATAACATGAGGTCCCTGTTTGTTTACTGTTTCTTCGGGGTTCACTCCCCTCACACCTTTCGAAGGTCGGAATTGGTGGGGGGTTGTGTCTGGCCATTTCTATAAATTTCTGGTGTTCCGACATTCACACCCACTTCACGCTGGCTGTGAACTTATCTCTCTAGCTCCCTTTTCTTCATTCTTGACACAACTATTTCGGTCACTTTTCATGTGAACAACCACGTGCAACACTATGAATGCCCTCCAAGACAGACTGTCTGAAAACGTGCGCCTTTATCCCCATGTTTAAATGATACTGCCCCCCACCCCCATGACGACCGGCTTTTCACTCTGCCTTTGAGTGTGGCTGCTGGGATCAGCCACTTTCGATTTTCATATGGCATCAGTTGAAACGAGTTGCTTCCTGGAAGGTAGGAATACATTCTGTGAATGAGCACACAAAGCTTAGGACAATGCCAGCATGAATGTATTCAGTGGATAGATAATAACCCAAAACTGTTGTTCAACTTAACCTTGGCCCTTCAGAAATGTACTTTATGTTCAGCATGTCTGTAAATAAAAGCCTTCATGTGTGTCCCCTCTCTTACTCTGAGTGCAAAACTGTAATGGCAAAAGGCAGCAGAATTACGTCAGGCAGCTTTGATGCAAAGACTCTTTGATGACCCCAGTCCTCCCTTAGGCTCAGACAAAAGCTCATGCATCCACACACATCAAACGCACTTTGTGGGTGGCAGGATACAAAAGGCCTTGTTACCCTCGCATAATTTCATACTGGTCACATCCCATCTCAGGACAAGAAAGAGACAAATGAATGAAGACCCTTTTATGTGTTGGTATATTCAATTTCCTGTCAGAAGTTATTACATGATAGAAGCTATTTTGGGATCTATCTATCACTGGGAGCTTTTGGATAACAGTTTGCAGGAATCAATCCTGATGCTTTAGCTTCAATTTTGCAGATTTTTTGTCAAATAAATCTTGTTACTGTCTTAGTGGATAACCTCTCATATATACTACATTTGTATGATGATTGAATCTGAACATACACATTCAGTGTGTTCATTTGTTATTTAAATTGCAGAAAAGTCAGTCTTTTGCATCAGATTTGGAAAATTAAGCCTCTGGACACAACAAAGAATTTTAATTCTAGATGGAGTCTAGTCCCACACCAACACCATGTGTGGGAGGTGGCGGCTGGCATCAGCATTAGAAGCGGTGCACTACAGGAGGAGCTGATTGGATTGGCGAAAGAAACGGCTACTAATGATTGGTTCCTTTATGGGTAAGTCGGAGGAGTGGTACCTTTAGGTTTAAGAGATTGGATCAAGTGATTGAGGAAGGAGTTGCCTAATTTTAAATTGACAGGATAATAAAGGGAAGCAGGGCTCTATGAGCCAAGAGGCATGAGGGGCTGATAGGGAGGAATGAATAAAGAAGTAGGGGAGAGAGAACGAACTTTTGCCAAGGTCCACAAATTCCCATTTTATTATTATGACTTGTTTTATAAAGGCATGCAAGGCAGGACACAGAATGTGTTCATGACCATGATGTTTTCCACTAATCCCTTTGAACTGAATGAGAGGTGCTCTTGCCTTTGTGCCATAACTGATAGCTTCTGTTAAGATTTGGGTTCTGACCACAGACATTTTCTTCTTAAATCTAATCTTCAGAGCCAGTAAAACTGATTCGGATTTTGTTATGCATCATCCTTCTTCAAAAGAAGGAAAGGCAGTGATTCAGTTCACTAAGATTCACACGCTGGAGCAGAAATGCATAATAAATATGCAAGAAAATGAAACAAGATGGTTTATTAAACAAGTCTGCAACTTTTGAGTGGGGTGTGTGAAGGACATGCAGGACATTTTACTTCTAAGCTTGTAATTTACTTCCACACCTCAATGATTCCACCTCCAGTTACGAGCCCACCCGTTCAACTTTCAAAGCCTCTCTGAAAATGTTGTGAACACTGTTCCACCTCAGCAAAAGAAACATATAAAAAGCATTTTCATTCTATAACTTCTGCTTTTTTTTCTTCTTTATAATATTACTTTAGGTTCTTGACAACTCACACTATAGGATACTATTGACATGCTGCTATGGAATGACTTCATATCCTTACTAAAACAGTGTGCAGAGACAACTTTTTATTTTTCTGAAAACTGATGAATCAGTCCAACAGCATCTACTTATGTTCTGCGAGCAGAAGGGAAAGGTGCATTTGGCAGTGCAGACAACAGATGATACCTCAGATCGTCACATTTGGATAAAAAGACTCTGCTGTGTTCAACAAAAATTGACAGTCACAGTCGGCTCAGAAATTACAATTGATTGCAAATGTGACACAAGAAAAACATACTTAGGCACACCAGATCATTTTGCATTTAAATGTTCATTTGAAAATAATAAATACAGAATTTAAATGCATTAATTATTTCTGTATATCGCATAAACTATTTTTAAAAAGGTAACCTGTGAAGGGTGCAAAATGATGAGTTTAGGGCTTGAAACATACATTGTCGGACTTGGAATTGCCTAGGAAGTGGTCTGGACTTGGGACTTGACGGTTTTAGAGTTTAAAAATGTCACTGAAAAAAACTAAACTATTTATTACTTATTCCTACTTTGACTATAAATGACTTTATAACTGTCGCATGCAGGTTGTTTTTAGGTTTTATTGATATATTTTGACATGGCAACTTTAGTTGGTTCAGGTCTTTGTCTATTGCACATCCTCTGTTTCCGCCAGTGTAACACAGCAGTGTAACTACACCGTTTGTATAATATTCTCTCGACTAATATCTCAGTGACTGTCAAGTCTCCCTGAGTGCAACCATACTTTGATGACAACTCATTAGCAGCTGTTCTATTAATCTTTTCTAATTGTTTCGGGTCCCCTAATACTGTTACTGACACTGCTAAATATGTTGTGTTTTCGTCTGCTGATTTCTGACAGCACCACTTGGTGTAAAAATCCTCTTTGTACACTTTTTCTTCCTCAAATGGAGCGGATCAGGTGATTGCATATAGAACTTTTGATTATGGTAATGATCTCATCTCATAGATGCATGAACAGGTGGCATTCATCAGATGGAAATTAGCAATTTGGTGCAGTTTGTTGGAGTTTGGTGAATCTGACTTGGAAGACTCACACAGGCAGACCTCAAAGGCAAAAAAAAAAGGTTTAGGATAAGAATGTGAAAATGTTCTTATATGAGGCCCAGTGACTTTCCCCCACCATTTAACATTCAGGGCCCTATTTTAACTGCACAAGTGAAACGACAAATGTAAAGCAGTAAGTCTTGGCTGCTGGTCTGCCAATTATTCTGCCTGACAGTTATTTCTCTCCATGCCCAAGTGTTCAAGTCACGTGGCCAATGCACAGGTTTCCTTTCCCAAAGTCTAAATAAAGAAACCTGTTTTATAAAAAAAAAGTAATAATCTTTACAGTCCATGAAAGTGTTAAGTACCTGACGGACAGCACAACAGGACTTTTCTTTTATCTTTCAAGGCTGCTGTCTGATCTCTCCGCTCGGCTGATTTAAAACAGCAATGCTTATTACAGTGAAGACAGATAGGAACGCCGCTGCCATCCCACTGCTGGTTAGTGTCCCATAGAGATAAGAGGAGAGAAGGCAGTCAGCTCGCCTCCGTCCACTAATGAATAACAATATAGTCCAAGGTCGCCACTCAAGTGTGAGTGACTGTGTGAGTATGTGAGAGACAGAAAACTGAGCAAGACAAGTGTGTGTGTTGCATTATTACACACCACATTGGCATTCAGTGCTCATTCACCCTCTGGTCTACGGTGGGTGACACGCACGTCGAGTTAATCATTAACCTGTCTGTGTTAGTGCGCGTTGTGTATCTGTATCTACACATCTCTTCTGTCTCCTTCAAAAGAGCAGAACGCAGCATGTCTAACAAAACAAGCCTAATAATATCAAGAACAACAAAGTCACAGCGTAGTTGAAATGCTGTGTATTGAATCATATCCAACATACAAGAAAACATCTGGCTGGTAAAGCTGTTACTTTTGTCTGCCAGCAGAATCTGGACTTTGATGACTTTGACAATCCCTTGAGTCTCTGAGTAGTGGTGTTCATGCATTAATCCCTGTCACCTTTGCAACAGGCATCTCACTACTTATTCTGTATTCTGCAGACTGCCGTCAAATATATACAGAACCAACCCTATCTGCTGTAAAATATGGTAATGTACTTCTTATTGCACTTAGATCTGAAAGCTACTGCTCCCTGGTTTACGTTGACTGGCAACGCTTTGTTTCAATTCAGAAAGTGTGTCATTGTCAAATGGTCCCAGGGAGGTGGTCAGCGTGGATGTTGTGGTGTACAAAGCATGGGGCTCCGCAGGCCGAGTTTCGCATTCTGCATCCCACGTAGGGTTAGGCTAAGGCAGCTAGAACACTTAGTTGGAAAAAGTAACCGTGTCTCGTTTCATGCTTCAAGTCAGCATGAATTATTTCCACCTTTTTCTAACCTCAACTGACTGCCTTGAGTTATGAAAATAAGAATCATGTTTTAGGTACCGCAAGCGGATGTTGTAGGGAAAACCAGTGAAATGTGTTCACATTAAACATTTTGCAGATGTTACCAGTGTGAACATTTACATGTCATGGAGATAAAATACAAAGCATTTCTTGGAGACAGAGATCAAGCCAATTTTCAGGTACTTGCACTAGACTTTTCATATTATGTTACTTTATATATTATTTGAAAGGTCTAGCTGCTGCTTTTCAAAATATTTTACATACAAAAACAGATGATGGATATGATAATCCACCTTGACCAACTACAACATTAACACACTTCTTGATCCAATAATATGATAATATTATTGACCATTCTCCGTGAGTACCTTTCCATTTTGTTGCTAATACTTCTATACTTTTACTTTTAAAAAGTCTGAATGGAGGAATTTTACTTGAGCTACATATTATTTTAGTGTGGTATTACTTTAGTGTGGTTACTTTTACTTAGGTAAATTACATTTACACAATACTTTGTCCACAACTAGAGGAAACAGAACTAGACCAAAATAAAGTAATAAAGTTGCGCTTTCTCAAACAGCTAAAATTTAGCTAAAACTGGTGGCTGTGACAAAGAACATTTTTAACTTCGTAAAAAAAATTTGAAAGCTAGAATTTAATCTAAAATAAGCTGAAATAAAAACTGAATTGTCTCAAACTATACAAACCATACAAGACAAAAAAAATTTTTATTAGTAATGCTGTGGCGCAACATTTGGATGACTGGAACCCTGTATGGTTTGTGGCTTGTGTCCCATTGCGTTCTCACCCACAAGTAAAAAGGTGTTGTGATAGCTGATATTATATAGATGGATATGTATCGTAAAAGCTATGGACTAATTAAAAAAGGAGAAGAAGGCCGCAAGCCGTGCAAGAATGCACATGTTAAAACATTAGAATAGCTTTGGTTTATGGGGATATGGATGTACATAACTTTTTTTGTTTACTTCACCAGGTATCTTTAGCTTACTGTATTTTTTTTTTTTACAGGTGGTGTCTTCTTTTAAATAAATAAATTATGTTGCACTTGCACTTTACTGGGTAACAACGCCGTGTGAAGTATTCAATCAAACTATTACCTCGTCCTTTACTTTAATTATTTTGTTTGATTATTATATGTATACCTGATTGCTCTGTAACATCCGGTTCCTGTAGCCCATTCCACCATCACACAGTGATTTAATATGCTGTCCAGTCTACACTGCATCATAATGATATATGAACACAATAAAAGTGCAAATCAGTCATTTTCTGTCACCACACCAATGACACATGACTTCCCAGCATGCATTTCTGGCCAGCTCCCTGTCTTTACAGGGGATAAAGCAGACAACACCCTTCGCATGCACGCACACAAATACACACCAACTTTGTGTGACTCGTCTAAACAATGAGATCATAGAATTTCATTCCCGCACCCCTTTTAATCCAACTGGCAATCTCTCTCTTTCTCTCTCTTCCTTATGACACAGGCCTAATCTGGTAGGGCAGACAACACTACAGCAAAGGAGAGGAGGGGCAGATGGAGGGAGGGTGTGAGAAATAGGAGAAAACGACTGGGCTGTTCTAACAAGGGGGAA
The DNA here is from genome assembly GCA_024633595.2 of Lepomis macrochirus. Lineage (NCBI taxonomy): Eukaryota > Metazoa > Chordata > Actinopteri > Centrarchiformes > Centrarchidae > Lepomis > Lepomis macrochirus. The sequence continues at coordinate 9,290,839 of JALXJV020000025.1, forward strand.
CAAGGGACAGATGATAAGCGTGGGGGCACAGAGAGAGAGAGAGATAGAGAGAGAGGTCAGGCAGGATAAATGGATGAAGGGAGAGATGGATATTCAAAAGTGAAGGGTTGTAAGATGAAGGTGTGATGTGGCAGTTGATGGATTGGGAGAGGAGGAGATTGGAGGACGGAATGAACGAAAGAGATGGGAAAAGGGCAAAAGGGGAAGAGATTATATGACAAGAGACGAGAAGTTGAAAGGGTTTATAACTTTATATATACACAGAATATAATACTGTTCAAGATCAAATGAAGGTTTTATTTTGGGAATTTGTAAGACAGGGGGAAGGATCAACAAACAAAGCTGGTATTTTATGGAGAAAGCATTTAAAAACAGGATTTTAAGCACAGTACCTGAAATCAGTTTCTATCCTTGTAAATGTATATCAGCTTTCATCAGAAGATTGGCTTTGCTTGCCGCCAGGTCTGCAAACACACTGACTCTAACAGATTCGTCAACATAAATTCAAATGAACAAGTGAAAGCTGTTACTGATATCTGTCATAAAAAAAACTCCTTACTGTACATATCCACTCTTGTTGATTAATTACCTGCCTAATGCACAATTCAGCTTTCTGTCAGTGTTCCATCATTACTGCATGTGTTGGCTTTTTCATTAATGTTGACCATTTGTGAATGATGTGAATAACATAATTTGCATACAGCACAATATTCTTCCACTATAACTATTAATCTGACATAGCTAATGTTTTGTTGTATTCAGACAGTGAGTGGTTAACACTGCATCTTCACCTACATTCGGTGCCAACAACACCATCCACCTACTCTAATCTCAATTAGTAGCTAAAAGAATGAATTCTCGCATAAACTAGAGGAAATGATTAGCAACATGACTGTTTAAGCATTAACATTGTTAATTGCACAGACCAGATAATCAAACTTTGACACTAATGTTGCTCTGAGACCGGTTTTGCTAATTGTTAAAACAGTACAGCATGACCCATGTTCGATCTCTGAGGCTCATTCTTAACTTAATCAATATTTGGGAGTGTAACAAATCTTATAATTATAGTATATATATATATAGATGTATAGTATATTGACACATTATTGATAAGGATTTGTTCAAGAATCTGTACGAATTGTGAAAAGACATGACAAAAGACATTTTATGGGTGAAAATAAGTCATGAGTCAGTGCAGTTTTTACGGTTTGTAATGTTGACAATTACAAAGCTACCTTAAACATGCTGTGACACTTCTGTACTGCAATTTCTTGTAACATGTTGTCCGACATACAATGAGACAAAACATCCGCAAAAGTTAAAAAAAAAAAAAAAAAAAAAGGTACACCCCAGCTCATTTGTTGGTCTAGGTGTAATTGTTTTTTTAAATGTAAAGTGTATAATTCATGGACCTAAGACACAGGTAAAAATTTGCTCATTCGCTATTGTCTTTCATGGGGTTTCATTAGCCTACCTTAGCAAAAGCAAGTCTCTGGATAATATCTTATTCACTGTATCAGACATGGATCAATTTGGATTTTATCTTTATATTATATCTATCGTGGGGTGGGATGGCGCAATGGTTAAGATGCCCGCCTTTGGTGTGAGAGACCTGGGTTCAATCCCCACTGTGTCCCTGAGCAAGACACTTAACCCCTACTTGCTCCAGAGGCGTGCAACCTCTGTCATATGTAGCAATTGTAAGTCGCTTTGGATAAAAGCGTCAGATAAATGTAATGTAAATCTTTCAGTTGTTTGACATCAAGTACAGCCCAGATCACAGATGTATTTTGGATGTTATAATTTGATTAAAAATATTACACACTTTCTATCCATCCACTCACTTAATATTTATTTTTACTTTTTAAGCCTTTTTGGTGTTCCAAAAGATAATATCCAGTAAAACTTTTCCACAGGCCCATGAGAATCCTGTTTTTACATTAAAAGTTTTTCTTATGTTCTCCCAAAGCAGGGAGTTTTTATCTGCCTGGCATACCTGCTTGTACCTGGCAGCTACCAGACTGTTTCTGACGCATTAAACCCATTGAGTGTTCCATGTGGGTTTTAAACAAATAATACATTTGGCTTAGGTCTTATTTGTTTCTGTCTCTTCTTCTTTCCTCTTGCCTCCCGCTGTCAGCCTACTAAACGTCCCTCTTTAATAATGCAGCTTGTCAGAGACACTTAGCAGATAAAGAATAGTGAGAAACGACGGGAGCCATTTGTCATCTCACAGTATATTAGCAAGCTGCTGGCTGCCCCGGACCCCTGAGCGTTTTGTGGGGGTCACTTCAGCGCAGGAGCTGTAAATACACAAAAAAACATCTTCCAAACAGTCACGCCTTCCTCTAGAGCAAATATTCACTGACTGGTTGCATGGCACGCAATTATTTCATCACGCCTGGCATGCTGGAGTATCATATGTAGAAAAATTGTCAAATGCTATTAGCTATACTTCAAGCCCAGCGTGACCTTTAATTACGCACACATGCACACACTTACTAAGCTTGAATGCTGACGAGTTATGTGTTGGTTTTTCTTATGAGCCACATCTCTCGAGGTGACCAGCAAAGCCAAGAGAAAATATATAAATACAGTTATAACTACCAATTTCAGTCATTTTCAACTGAGTTTATTTGTGAAAAACTGCTGCTCACTGAATTTAGGGACTAACAGTGTGATTACCAGGCTAAGGACCATGATGTGTGATGGTGATGGGGTGGGGTTCTTGTTTGGGCAACAGTCCCAGTGTTGCTGGACATAAGTGAACAGGTCTTCCAGTAATGATGGAAAAAAAAGTAAGAGCCAGAGTAATGGTGAAAGTGTTCTGGACAAAGGTAGAAGTAATAAATAAGAGTTTTTCCTGGAACAGAAGCTGGGAGCCTGCATAGTGATGTTTCCTGTGTTGTGTTTTTAAAAATAATTTTACCTGATGAAGTGTATTTGGACTGGAGTCTAACACTTTGACGGTACAAATGATGGACACCTTCCATAAGCATTACATCCGAAATTGGCAAACTGCATCATCAGACATGTATAAGCATGTGAACACACTGTAAATATTTGTTGAACAACTATAATTAGCCAATGAACTCCCAAAGCATGTAACTTATGCTATTTTAATGCTTAAGGCCTTTCCATTCATTTTCTATTCCACCTCATTCTCATTCAAGGTTGGAGCGCATTTGAGCAATATTTGTACAGGTCAGCAAACAGACCCAGATATGTACATCTTGGTTCTTGCAGATCTTTATACAACCAGCTATACTGTCTAATTCAACAGAGGTTAAATAAGGAAGACCACCTTAATCCATACAATCATGAGTCTAACCACTCAGCCCACAGTAACTGATGCAGTGCAGCCATGAAATTGTCAGCCTCAAATCTGGCTTAGGTACAGTATATATCACACCCAGTATAAGCATGGTGCAACTGGAAAGGAGACCCACACATTATTATGTAATTTTGCTTTGCAGGTAGTTTTTAGAAAAGCATACTGCCTGTTGACAAACTGAATACTGATGTTAAAATCAGGCTGTAAAAGCCATTAAATGATGCACACTATTGCTGCTGGCTCAGTGGTGCTGAATGTGTGTGGCAGTTTGAATGCTCTTTAAACAAAATTGAAATAAAACACATTTTCAGCACATTCCTGCAGTAAAACCCAACTCAAAGAAATATACTTGTGAGTCAGTTGGACATGAAAGTTGTGGAATTAGTCAATATTATGTAACTAATAAATATTATGGTTGACAGAAAACTCATCAATCCAAATCTTTAACATCTGTTGTAGTCACTTAACATGCAAGGGAACACAGCCCAGAACATATGTGACTAAGTGGAAAATGAGTTTTAAATTTCACAGTTCCTACAGCAGACATGCAGAGACAAGCATCATGTGATAACCCCATTGAATGTAAAAGTTTTTTAACTGGTGGGGCCGCTGCCAGATCTGCATTTAGTCATTAAAGGATTGTGTAGCTCATCTGACATTTATGAAAGATCTCTGACTGTTTGGAAACAGGATGGATTTGAGCCGCAAATCCCCACTTAGTACAACAGTGCTACATGTCTGGTCCACACGCCTAGATACACACACAAACTCATACACTCATAACTCAGAATACGGATATTGTGTGGGTGGTATTTCCCAGTGAGATTACCATCATCTGCTTCCATTAGCTCCTGCAAGAAGAACAATGAGACTAAATAGTCCAACAACCAACCAACCAAGAATAACACACAAACATCCTGCTGATGCTCCGTCAGTACAAACACACTGGGTTTTTCAGCTCATAATGTGGTATTGATGGTTCAGCCTTGTTGGTCAGTGATGTGGTCAGCTTTTTTGGTGACATGTCTTGTGAAAAGTCCATCTTTTCTTACACATACACACATGTCAGCACAACTGTAGCAGGGTTTACAGTTCATTAACTGCAGTGTGGTGCATGGCAGTAACTTGCTGGGGGAACAAATACTAGCTTCAGTGTGCGAACTATACCATAGCTTTCGGGAAGCTCACTTTTTATAATAATAATAATAATAATAATAATAATAATAATAATAATAATATCATCATAACAACTGCAACTGTGTTTGCGACCTGACCTTTCTTTTCTCTGTGAGAGGAAAGAACAGGAGATTGCGGAGCAACCGGCCCACTCCCCCTGGCTTCCCCTTAGTTTGCAACCTGACTAGACTAACTGTTTTTTAGAGCAGGTGTACCCTTTGTGGATGTGTTAGTGGATCACAATGCAACTTTTTAATTTAACTTTTATTTCATTTAACCATGAGTAAAAGACTCATTAAGATTAAAAAGATCTTGTCCTGGACAACAGCAGCATAAATAACACACCTGACATACAACAAACACAAAACATTAAATTATAAGATATAAAAACATTTTTAAAAAACTTACAGCCAGATTTACCTGTATCCAAGTAACTTAGAATCACGTTAAATGTGTCCAGTGAGACCAGTTCCCAAAGATTCAGGTAATTTTGCAACTAATTCCAAGACGAGTGTGCAGCATACTTAAATGCTCTTTTGCTAGTTCAGTATGGAGTTTGGGGACAGTTAGTGGAAATATGTCCTGGGAGTGAATACAATAACATCCTGTAATTTTTATAGGCTGTGGATCAGTAGGTAAGACTTGGAAAACATCAGGAAACTGTACAGTTCACAGAAATATACCTGCATTCATAGACACAATATTTAAATTATGTCAAAATATTTTCATACATGCAACATACATATTAGGGATGTCCCGATCAGGCTTTTTTTGCCCTCGAGTCCGAGTCATTTGATTCTGAATATGTACCGATACCGAGTCCCGATGCGATACTTCTACAATGCTTAAAAAACAGATGAAGTGTTCCTTATTTTTTATTTAATTCACCTTATTTTAACATTCAACAACTCTGTTAACAAACAGAGCACTTCTGTGAGGTAGCTTGAACAAGCAAGTAATAAATAACATAAATTCTTCATTTTGGACTTTAGTGCAACAGTAAATAAAAATATGAGAATATATATACATTTATATCCGAGTCCTGATCGGGAGGTAACGTCCGATTCCGATCGAGTCTGAAACAATGTGATCGGGCCTGATTTCCGATCTCGTGATCGGATCTGGACATCCCTAATACATATAATACATTTTCATTTCAAACAAGTATCTAAAATATAATATACCTTGGCAAATTGTTAAATTTTTCCTAGCATTTTCAAAATCTGCCACTGAGTCAGGCACATACTATATGGCTGCAAACAGCAGCAGGTAATTTTCTAGACGTTTGCTATCGAATCTAAGCTATAGCAGCAGTTGACAGCCCATTTCTGTTGGCAGATCTGCAAGTAGTGTAGTACTTATAACATACTTTTCAGGAACTGGCATTAAATTATATTAAAAAAATATTGAATTGCAAGAGTAGAGTATGTGATTGTTACAGTAGTGTTTTTCAGGATGAGTTCCAAATCATTTCCGTTTGCTTTCTGCAGCCAACAGGCATTTACATGAATTTCTATCTGACAGGCGGAAGAAGAAGTGGAGGAGGAGGAAGAGGAGGAGGAGGAGGAGGAGGACGACGACGACTAGACTTTGAGTATCTGCCAGCAAACTAATCGGCCTATGACCGATTTGGCCTCAAGGCCCTTCCAACCCGACCTGACCAATACAAGCACAAATATCCTGCAGTGCAGCAGAGCACAGAAGTGGAGTGGCAGTAGATTATAAATCAAAGGAAGAGCATTTTAAATAGACAAAACTTCTCTGCACTTTTTGGACAAATGAAAGAATTGTATTTGGTCTCTAACAAAGCAGCCAAGATATCTTATTTAGCTCACATAAAAAAGGTCCACCGGAAACCACTAAATTTCATCACATTCAATTTGAACTCAAATTTTAATGTAAAGTCCTCAGAAAGTAAGGCTTATTTAATTGGATTTTCCAATGCAATGGTGAGTATTGGTTTTCTCTTAGTCTTACATGTATTGTTCGATGAAGTACTTTTCATTAGCGTGCACAGCAGCAAAGAAAAATGAAACTATTGTTTCTGATACAGTGAATCATGATGTTTTATAATGTAAATTCTGAAAATATGGTTTTCATGGCAGCATTTGTGTGATAAAAAAAATATATTGTCAACAGAGAAAAATTTGTTAGAATGCTGATTGTAATTGTTACAAAAGCATGAATACAATGTGGTTTGTCCCAGGGTTCTATTCTTGGGCCACCTCTGTTCATCGTTTATATAAATGATTGACCTAAAGTATCCAAAATAGTTTCTCCCACAACAAAAAACAAAATGCCTCAAATAAATCTCCATCATCTTCCTTGAATCCCCACAAAGCTTGTTTAAAAAAAACACTTTCAACTCTGTTTTATAATCTTACTTTGTTTTAATTTATGTGCAGTTAATGTACAATAAATATGTTTAACAGTGTGAATTTGGTTCATGTTCTGTATTCATTTTGTAGGTATTTCATATTTCAGAATACAAGACAAAGCTACAGATTTTGCTGCAAGCCTTCTGTAGTGCAATAGGAATGAGAAAAGCATCACAACAGGTTCACGTGATTTCCCTTGTATAACAATGTGTGTCACTCATTCTGCAGCTGCTGAGTCAACATTCAAATGTTTGGAATATCAGTGGTTTGAAAACCGGGAACAGCAGGTGGAGAGATTGAAAGAAAATCAGTCCACGCCTGCCTGTCTGTCTGAATCTGAATCAAATTTCATTTGTCTGCTTTCTGGGCCACATGTTTCCTGGCCAATGACCTATCACCTCATTGCTGTAATCCTTCAACAATGATGCTGCGATCTGGCGCTTCCTCAATCTCACAGTCCACAGCTGACCAGCAGCTGCACGGGTTTATGTTTAGGTAGTATAAAAAAAGTAGACAGAAGGGAAAACTCACTTCTTTCTACTTTTCTGTTCCAGATGCTGTTGTTACAAAACAAACTATAACATACTAGAATAGTTGTATGTTTGAACTATTCATTCATATTTATTCTGTAGCCACTAAGCAAAAGCCTCCACACCACTCCTGAAAACACACGTTCTGTTAATCAAAACCACCCATCATATGTTCTAAACATGTTTAAACTGCTTGTTATTTAACACTACAGTTAACAACTATATTATTGTTACAATTATTTTTCATAAATAGTCAATGTTTTGATCAGGTCATGTTTGCAGTCATATTACTAGTGACAGCAGTTAGATGTTTCAACCATTGATCCATTACTAATAGCTAACTATTTGAACCATTACCCATTACCTTCTGTAATCATTTAGTCATTGCTTTTAGCTAGTTTAACCATTTATCCATTTCTTACTTAACTTTTTATCAATTACTTTGAACTTTTTTACAATTTATCAAAGACTTTTTTCAAATATTTTACTTTTAGCGAACAATTTGAACTGTTATTTCATCACTATTAGCTTTATTAGATCAATTTCTAATATATTTTTTTACTTTTAGTTTACTGTTCAGGCATCTTTGGTCACTTGCTAATTAGTTTTCACACACTCCGTCGATACTGGTGTTCAGGTGTTAACAGTTAAGTCATTGTGTGGATATATATGTTGCAGTAAAATCGGCATTTCTATTTTTTTCATATTAGTTGAGAATCACTGCTGATGTCTTATTACAAATCCTATCCTACGGTCAAAAAAAAGTGTTCAGCTGAGTCCATCAATCACATGATTTAAGTGTGTGCTTGGGTTTACATGTGGATTATCACTCCAAACAGTTGCATTGACAGACTAAACATACCATCCGGCTGTTGAAGGGACAATATTAAAACAATTAAATCTCCTCCTCAGTTAATCAGTATGGAAAGTGAAGTCAACTCCTAAACCTTATCTCATGCAAAACACTACAGCCTGCATTTACATACTGCATATACATAGTGCAGGAAGGAATATGCACACAAATAAATGTACAAAATAATATTTTATGAGGCCACACTAAACACACACACACACACACACACACACACACACACACACTTCCCAACAGACAGCTAGCTAAACCCTCTCAATCCATGATGTAATCTCTAAGTGTGTTCAGTAATTACAAGGTCCTGGATTCCCCTGCTGCTTGGAGCCACCTCAGCCTTATGTAACTGATGACTCACGTGCCATCGATTCAGTGAGCAAGATTACAATATGGCTGCTTTAAAGCCTGCAGCAAGACAGTCCGGCATTAAATCCATCAGCTTGCTCAGATGAGCTATGATGATCAGTCAGGAGATGATGAAGAAGGAAAAAAAATGGTGATGCTATCAATGCCAAGGAGCTCACTAGCAGTAATGCCAACAGTCAGTCAGTCTAGTACAACTTGTAGTATTTAACACATCAATAAAATCTTTTAATTTTAATTTACAGAGAAGTCTGTCAATGTGCGACTGGCATTTTGCATCCCATTCAGTTCAATTTGATCGGGGATGCCAAATTGTACAAATTGGTTTAAAAACATTTTAAAATAAGGTTCTGTAAATAATGCCTGCGAGACAGTAACCTCAAGTAGTATACCTAAGTACAATGACTCAGACTTGACTAAGTGTTTCCATTTGATGCTGCTTTACTCAGAGGGAAATACTATACTTCACATTTATCTGACAGCTATAGTTATGAGTTACAATTCAGATCAGGATTTCATATACAAAACATATGATCCATCTATAAAACTTGCATGCATTATGAATGAATCTTCCCAACAGTCCATCCATCCATCCATCATCAACCGCTTATCCTGCATACAGGGTCACGGGTGGGCTGGAGTCTATCCCAGCTGATATTGGGCGAAAGGCGGGGTACACCCTGGACAGGTCGCCAGTCCATCGCAGGGCCACACATAGACAGGCAACCACTCACACTCACATCCACACCTAAGGACAATTTAGAGACACCAATTAACCTAGCCTGCATCTCTTTGGATGGTGAGAGGAAGCCGGAGCACCCGGAGAGAACCCACGCGGACACGGGGAGAACATGCAAACTCCACACAGAAAGGCCGGGGCAACCGGGATTTGAACCCACGACCCTCTTCCCAACAGTATAAGTAGATAAAATTAGCTCCAAGTACTTCTTACATATTAATTACCAACATCGATAATATGATAAGGAGCCATGGCTCGTAATGTACTAATACTTTTTTTTTTTTTTTTACTAATACTTTTATTTAAAACAATTTTAATGTAGGGTTTTACATATTAATGGAGTATGTTTGGTGTGTTATTGCTACTTTTACTTAAGAACATTATTTGAATACTTATTCTACCACTTATTATGAGGACATTCCGATTCCTGCTTGGTCACAGGTGTAGACATTGTAGAGTATTTCATCTTTTGACATCATTAGAGACAATGCAGAGTTGACCTTGGCTAACAAGAATAAAGCAAATACACTTAATCCACAATAGACTTAATCCATAAACACTACATGTTTCAGAAGTAAACAAAAACAGCAATAAGAAGGGAAGGCATCAAAAGATTAATCACCAAAAATGTGCCTGAAACAGCGCAACAGTCTTCATTAAGAATCTGTGACACAAAACAGGCCCACAACAATGACTCCAACAACAAACATTTATGTCAACTCCCCAAGGAGCTAAGCTCTTGCTACAAACTTCAACATTCGCTGTTGGACTTCTTTGCAAATTCTACTTTGCAAAGAAGTCCAACAGCGATGACATGCGTTCTGTGCAAGCACACAACAAGAGGGACACCAGAACTTACTGGAAAGCAGTTAACATTCCCAGTTCATCATCGTCGTCGCATGGCTCCATCCTGTCAGCCCGGACCAGACAGATGAAGCAATGAATGGGTGGAGAGATTGGGATGGACACCCCGGCCCCACCACCACCAAAAGGCTCAGAGCGCCGTCGAAACAGCTCCTGTCCCGCTCCCTGAGTCCAACTCCTCCACTAAAAAATCCACCTCTGAATCTCTCTTTTTTTTTAAAATCCCCAAACTCAATTTTCTGTGTGTGTGTGTGAGTGTGTGTGCATGCATAAGTGTATGTCTGAGTGTGTTCCTGTCTTTCTTTTCCTTTTTTTCCCCATTCCTAGCTCGGTGCCAAATGTTCCAGCTTAGCACCGCTGCGCAGCACCGCTGGTGATGGATTTAGCCGGGGCATCTGGGCCAGTGGGGATAAACTCCATTCACTCGCACAAACACACAATAATGCACAGACACCGGCGCGCACACACATGCATGCAGAGAGTGTCATGGAGCGTGAGATAGCAGGGGGACAATGTTGGGAAAACCTCCCCCCACACAGCATCATCAGAGAGATGACAAGATGTGTGATATACAGTGTTGTCCAGTGCTCGCACACACACTCCCTTTCCCCCCGCACACAGCTCGCACACAGAGCGGATGGATCAATGCATGAACAGATGTGTGCCAACTTTAGAGCTGCTACTAAGCGCAGACATCAGCTGTACTTACAGTGAGCATGTGTATGTGTGCGAGTGTGTATCTCAGACACAAAGATGTCTGAAGCCACTCTTAAACCCTAATGCAACATAGCTTGGCTGTGTGTGTAACATATAGTAGACATTACTTGTATGCGTGTGTGTGTGTGTGTGTGTGCATGAGAATCAATGACTGTGAAGTGATTCTCTCTGGCCGGAGCAGACAGAGGTCATCTACGCCTGAGGGCATACAGCAGGCAGAGGTAGATTAACACAACAATAATATATATACAATAAGAGAGGGACACAGCAGCCGTCCTTGCTGACTCAGTAGAGATAAACAAGGACTGGTGACAATAAAATCGGATTGTGTAGATTGAGAGAGAAAATGTATTCATGCACACACCATCACATAAACTACTTCTACCCTCCCATTTCTCTCTTTGTCTCTCAGTGAAGAGGGGGATGAGCACACACTATATGAAATTACTTAAACACACTGTAATAGCAGCACTGTCTGGTCTATGTTGGGGTGTAGGGCACTGGGGGCTATAATAGAGGCAAGGGTTATTGCTGATAATCTTCACTCCCTCTGCATTTATATGTGGATAGAATAATTCAAGGGCATAACATACAGGAAAAGGGCTGTAGCCAGGATTTGAGAAATACTGTGGCTATTTTGTATTTTACGTACTGTTTAATTACCTAAATTATATTTCCCATCATGAGGGTCTAAATACTGAGTAGTCAATTGGGTAGGACCTGAGTATTGAATGAACAGACCAATTCTTAGTCTAATTACTTATGAGATATTTCTGAATTGGGAAATTTATAATATTTTATTTAGGCAAAGCTTTTTATTTAACGCTGATGCATCGAGTAGTTTGATCAAAATACAGGCAAAACACATTTTTATCTCCCAAAGTTAGGTACAAGTCAAAGTACACTGAGTATGGACATACTGGAATCAGCTTGTAAAATAATCACTGTTTGTATGGTTTTAAATTGTAGAACTTAATCTATACCCAGTTTCATTCACAGACAAAATACAGAGGGCATGACCTCAGTCTGCTCAATAGTAGTAACTGCCGGTAAACTTCAACAACAAGGACAAAGAGAGAGCCTTCCAAAGGAAGCTGCCAAAATAAATTTGAGTATAGCAGACACACTTTGCAAGAATGCACCAGGGATAAAGTTCATCAAGGTGACAGTCTACGGACTTAGCATTTTGTGCTACATGAGCCATTGTTTTCCAATGGAGGGCACGCAGACACCAAACTTTAACAGTACTTGGGCACTGAGTGCTGCACAGAATTTATACCTCAATTTACCTCACCTTACTTGTCTTGTTACTTTTTAATGCTGCCCACAATGCAACCTGCAAGCGATCAGTGAACTATACCCAAACACTTACACATTTGTATCTTCAGTGTTGATTGTTTGCCTGTAGAAGGCTACAGAAATACAGTATTTATTAAACAAAAATGCCATGTTCTAAAGTGGTGCAAGCAAGGTACGCATTCTCCTGTCAAGATCAATAGTGAGTTTAGAAGGTTTTGAGTGATGTTAGTGGACAAAAAGGTAGAAGAGGTGACTTTAGCTGTATTTTCTGTTAAGCAAGAGTTAAGTCGGAAGGTTCAGAGACACCAGAAATCACTGTTCAGCATGTCTGATGTATTGTTGGTCTAATTCAATAAAACATCTGTGATAGCAAGCGGTACTCAGATAACCCAAGTGACATAGCACCTACAATCTCAAACACTCCACTTTACAACATCTAGCCAGCTGGCAAAAAGTGCTGCCTCTCTGATTATCCTTAAGAATTATGCCTGCATGGTCTGATGCCCCCTACAGTCACCCTCTTGTGGGTGAGAACATTGTTCTTTTGACAGTTCAGTTCTGTATATTTATTCTATATATTTCATTATCAGTTTTTGATTTGATCAGTGATTTATTTGACTGACATAAATGAGAGTAAAAGAAAAATCAAGCAGTTGCAGGTGGCTTTTGAAACATGAAACATGACTGATTGACTGGTAATTATTAATGATTGTTTTATATAACACTCCACATACTAAATTGTAAAATTATTATAGTGTATTTGCAGATATAATGCTAGCCATGCACATTCCAGTTCAGTGAACGCCAGCTACCTCTGAGATGCCACCTGGTACTGACTGTTGGCCAAGTAGCTATCTATAGCCACTCAGGATTTGTATATGCCCATGACCCCTTTGTGACTAATTATATATACAGCACAATAAAAAATTATGATTAGACTGAAATAGCTGCTGATATGGTATACTGTGTTGAAATGGACACAGCTCCATGACCATCTACAGATTTTCATTTTGCTGACGCTTAGAGATCAGACGCCTAGAGGTTAAGTGTCTTGCTCAGGGACACAATGGTACACATGTCACAGTGCGGAGTTGAACCCGGGTCTCTCACACAAAAGGCATGTGTCTTATACACTGTTCCATCACCACCTTATTGCCACATTAAAAAACTGCAAAAAATCCTATTTCCTTACTAATCTAACGCCCTTATTTCCATATTTTCCTGAACTTACTTAAATGCAATAGCTCAGGTTATAGGATTTAGAATTGAGGTTAAGGTTGCTATGAAGGTGAATGTTCAGCAGTGGCAAAGGTGAGCATGTAGGGAACAAATATGGGATTACGGAATGAGAATAAGCTCCTAAATGCCTTAAAACCCATACACGTACAGGTGTGTATGTGTGTTTTTGTGTTCATGTGATGCTGGAAATGACTCTTGGCCAAATGACTGGGCCTTGGTCGTGTCCATCTGGAGGCTTTGTAGACTTTATGTAACATGGTTTTTGTACTGGCAAATGCAAGTAAAAGAGTCTCCTAAGTAAAGGCTTTTTTATCCACTTCCTACCATGAGCTGTATTTTATGTAACATTATGTGGATTGTCATAGTGAGTGGGGACACAACAGTATCACTATTCAGAGCAAAAACAATAACCTGTCACAATCTGTTTCATTTACAGCTAAAAGAATCACATCTATAATGGATTTGATACAACAGACGGCTCACTTCTGAGTGCCAAAGGCCCTTACGGTTTCATTAAAAACAGAACAGAGATTTATCCTCTTTAATTACACCCTCTCCTATCAGTCATAATACACCTGAAATTAACTGACCCAGCCACCAGCTGATCATCACAGAAAATCTGTTGCTTCTGCACCAACACAGTTGCCCAATTGTCTGTGAAGTTCTCCACATTGAATTACTAATTGTTGTCAAAAAGACTAAATGTCTAGTTTTGAGAAAACGTAATTAAATGTCAAAATGTCTCATTTTGATAGGCCATAACTCTCACACCTGTATTACACACACATCCAGCTATACTCACAAACTCAATTGGTGGTCCAATGAGGGCACTACAACTAAAAGGTCTTAAACTCTGGAGTGATTAAGTCATCTCGGTTCTAGTGTCCAAAAAATACATGCTTTCATTTTTTATCTCATTACTTCTCATATGTTTCTTTTGTAGTCATAATATTGAGTGTGAGCAAAATGTATGTTAATGCAACAAGACCTGCTGTACAATGCTATCTAGTGTGACTTGATCATAAAAGCCATACTACTGTCATTGTGTAACCTGCAACCATTGCGATGGTGTAACCATAGACTAATTTGCCCAAAAGAACTGTCTCACGTAAGAAATGTCTTTAAATGCTCAATCTCTATTCCTTTTGACATCATTTCGTATACTGTGTCTGACATAATTATTGGACATTACCTCAGACTGCATGTGCGAAACAATGTACATGAACATATGATTCATTATGATATTTGACTGTAAAATATTTACTGTATGTTTATAGTAATAAATAAAAAGTTAGAACTGCTCTGGATGGGCATTTTCAGATGTACATTAGGTATGTTAAAACAGAGAGCTGGGGGCAAATGCAGTATTGAGCCCACTGTAAAGATTCTTTACTGGCTACAAAGTAGTGATGTAGTACTCGAGAACTTTTTCTCATCTCAGAATTGATCACTTTTCTACTGAAGATTAGTCAAGATAACAACTGTGGAGATATCACTAAATTGCCTGTGCATTGCGGATGTATTTGTTAACATCCTTATTACTCTTATTGGAGGTAAAACTTCATGTAGCAAATATTAGCTATACACATTAAGTTACCTGTGTATACCGTATATTCTGTATGTTTCAGGGAACTAGTTTCAGTTGCTTGCCAGCTATTTGCCACCTAGCTAGATGCACAAGCTACCTAATTTGGTTAAGACATTAAGGGAAGTAGCTAATGCAGTGTTAAATTCGTGAGAGACTGAGGGGACAGGGCATGTTGTAAGAACTTGTTACGTTACGTTTTTGCTTGTGATAAATAAAGACTAGACAGGCCATATAAAGCTATGTAGCTAATGTGTAAGTTACTTTACATCAACGTTAGGTAATGTCAATGGCATACAGCTCCCGACATTAAAGCTATGTGCCGTGGTATGGCTCTATCATTTGAGTTACAGAGCTAGCCAATTGACAGCAGAGTGGAGACCAAGCAATGTGCCTCCATATGAAAAATGTACATATTAAACATGTTGCTCTGTATGGTGATAAGCACATTGTATGTTATTTTAAGAGTGCTAATTATTATGAGTTCGAATACACGCTTGAAGATCAAATATGGAAGAGTCACCCAGAAAATGGGTGTGCAAAAAAAACAACAATTGTATTGTATTAGGTGGATGGTAGAACATAGAAAAGGAGTGTTGAATAAAGATGGTTAAGTTGATTTTTAGCTCTCAGTGTCTGTATGTATGTGTTTTTATGGGAATGTAGAGCTTTCAGATCAATTTAATAAGTGCTTTTGATTTGCATGTTCCACATTTTATAATGTGTCATGTGGTGTGGGGATCTGGTCCTGGTCTTGATTCTGTGTCACCCTCCCTTGGTCTTGGTCTTAAATTGGTCTTGATCCCTCAAAGTCTTGGTCTTGTCTCAGTCTCTATACACTACTACATAGCTCATTAAACACTTTATCTATCATCCATCACATTTTAATGCCGAAGTGTGTGACAAATGTTCATATTATTTACTTCTATCAGTCTGGATCGGGAAATAGTGTATATACTTTATGTGGGTTTAGGAGGGTGGCCATACAGACTGCACGCAATGCAGAGCCTTACACTAAAGCCGGACTTTAAATCCTCTCAAATTTGATGTCAAAACCACAGAGCTTGAACGAGTTGAGAATGCAGTTACTACAGTAAGATAAGTGGTGGGGCTCAAATCAGAGTGCCTCCACCCAACTGTGAAAATGTCTGCCACACACACTGCTTGCTTGTAGAGATGGAAACAACTTTCTCCAAAATTCTCCATTAGACCTAACCATTTACAGCTTCTGTTCAGGTGAAATGAGGCACTAAGTGCACTGGAACATGGAAATTCACAGAGATCTTTGATTATCTCTACACTGCCATGAGTAGGTAAAATTGAATAGATACAGGATTTTGATCAGAAAAATCTGAACTTAAAGATTCTTAAATTAATGACAGAATTAAATAACCAAGATCTGAGAAAAGAAATAAAGTGGCTAATAAATAAAAAAATAATGACTACAAAAAATAAAAAACACAAGCTAAAAATGTATGTACTCTACAGACATATAAACATCCTCTGCACCTCAATGACAGCCCCCATACATAGTGTACACTCTGGCTACAAAGCTCATCATTACATCACATAGACATGGAGGATGAGATGTGAGTAAATACTATACCTTATCTTACCTCATGACTCAGTGTGCCATCATGCTGCGGCGCTCTGCCCGACTGTATCCTAATCCCCAGGCTGCCACAAGCAGAGGGCAGGCTGGCTCCAACAAATACAATAACCAGAACTGCAGCAAAATGACTTTATGTCTGGGTAAGTGGGGGTGGGGTGACAACTGAAAAATAAAAATGTTGCTGTGAAGTTGCTGAGATATCAGAAAAGTTGAGGAGAAAAAAATACATACAGAAGACAGAGAAATGAGAGAAAAGGCTGGTGATCAAGGGTAGAGAGTCCCAAAGAGTTGGTGATGGGGTCGGGTAGGGTAACCAGACGTCCTTAATTATGACTAGTTTGTTCAAACTCCTGTCCTGTTGCTCCCGACAATTAAATTAAACCTGGGTTTTGATTAGTTATAGCCTAATAAAATCATTAAATGCTGATCGTCCACAGATGGGCACTGCTCCAACTCTCCATTGGCTGCAACACTGGCTGCAATATAATACACATGCTCTTTTGCCCTTGTTGTTTTCTAGTGTACATAGTGGAAGTGGCAGTCGCAAGGACAGTGGAAGCGTAGTTGCAGGAACCCACAGAAAAAAAAAGATCTGACCTGCCTGTTTTACAGACACGATCGGCACTGCACTAGTTAAATTAATTTAAATTAAACTATTTTTATGTAACAGATCATGATTTTCGCACTGTTACATCCAAAACAGTCATTGTGTTGTTTTCGTAATGACATACAGTTGACCTCATGAACAAAAATAATTAATTTTAGCATTGAGTGTTTACTTTCACGTGTAATGAATGTATGCTACAGGAAGCCACGGCAATCCCCAACTCCCCTGTTCTGAATTCCACCTGCTCTCATCTGGTCAGCCTAGAGTCAAGTGATTCAGCAGCAAGTCACCCCCTCTCTACTTTTGTTCCGGAAAATACGGCACAAGCAAGGGCAAAAACGGTAAGTCACAGAAACAGTCAGGTATGTTCAGATATGTTATTTTATTGTTATTATTCTCACTTGAGGCATCCCATGTTCTTCCAGGTGGTCCAATCACAGCTAAGCTTCCCCAATTGCACCAGCCAATGGGGTTTAAGCACACTGATCGCAGTAACCTTTTTAGACTTTAAAGACAGCATGAGAACATTAATTGTATCCCTGCACATTAATGAGTCAGAGATCAGCACAAGGAAGAGGGTACAAAATGGGAGATATAAGGGGGAGACTTAGAGGAGGCAGAGAAAGAGTGAGGAGTCGACAACTGCCAAGCAAATTTTGCCCAAACTTTTGAAATGTCATGAGAAATATGAAAATGTAAAAATTACTTTGCAATGTTTCCATCAACTGGATTAACATGAATAAATTGTTTTTATTAATAGAGTACCGGTAGTTTAGAAAAGCAGGGGGAAATAGGTAGCCTGGCTCTCTCCAAAGTTAAAACGCTTCTGAATTGAATTGACTCCGCTGTGCCTAGTTGTTGTTAGGTACATTTTTAAACATTGGAGAGAGCTAGGCTAAACTAATCTCCTAGCTCCAGCTTAATACTTAGATTACTAAGATTTTTTTAATTGACTAGTATGAACTTTGTCACAAACTAAAACAAAAAAAAATACTAAAAATGGAATTTATTTTGTAAATATTGTACTCTGTATATATATCCTTATATATTATGCACAACATTTTCATGTGCCCAAGAATAGCAAATTGCAAAATCTTATTAAAGTCAACAAGATTTACATTCCCATCTGTCTTTCTTCACACCTGAATGAGTAAATACAAACAAGTAGCTGACATTTGCTATTTCTATTCAGACATTCCATTTTAAAGATGGAAACCCAGCTACTGACAAAGACAGAGGAAAAGAGCAAATTGCATTTATATTCCTCAACTGGCTCTGAAAGATTCCTCAACCAAAGATTAATCAGTCTCTGTGTAAAAATACTGAACACTCAGAGAGTTTGGGGTGATTTAAAGACATGGTGAGTGGGTTCAGACTTTTGTCTGTCTGTGAAAGGCTAATTATATATATATCAGGGCATGGTGGAGTGATGGAAAGTAGAAAGGAAAGAGAAAAAGAAAGGCTTGATGAACAACACCCTGAGTTTTGCCACTTGCCAGAGACTAAGATTCCCTGGAGAATTCAAGGAAGTGATTTATGGTCTCTATCTAAACTAATGCACAGCTTGTTTTATCCGCTTTCGCAGTCCTGCTACTGGGAATCAGACTCCCATTACAGAACCTCTCATGATTAAAACCAGATGAAACAGATAATAATCGCCACTTTATCCTCTTCTTTCACATCCTTTTAAGAGAGGTAAGTTATTTTTCTTCTAAATTCTGCTAAATTCTCAACCAGAAAGGGAGAAAGAACAATACTTTTTTGCAATGACTCAGATGATTAGAGGGCTTTATCAAAATGTCAATGGCATGCTGTTACAAGCTGAACAAGTATGTAAACCACATATTGATATTGGTGGGCTTAATGAAAACATATTGATCAGATGTTGTGTTTGTATTAAGGGATTCATATTACATTGTAGTCAGTGTAATACATGAAACATAAATGCTAAACGAGAACAGATTCAGCCCACTGACTGAATTTTGCTAAAAATGTGTGAAGTACTGTATCTCAATCTGGTTTCTGGTACTGACTAAAATACACAGAAAAGCCTAAGAGCGTTATTACAATTACAGGTCAAACTAAGATGGCATATTTAAAAATGAATACATCATGGAGACTGGCATGTTTACTGTTGTTTTGACTAACTCTGATTCTAATACACACAATACCTCAACCACTAGGATTACCTGGAGGTTTGGTATTTCATGGTGCCTATCAGTAGCTCAAAGTTTGGCAATTACTAAATTCTGTGATGAAGTTTGATATAGACATTCATGATTGCCAGACAATGAATCCTACTGACTTCAGTGAACCTGACTTTAGCACCGCTATGAGGTCAAAATTAAAATTTTGAATATACCAGCAAAACTAATCAGCCTCAGTTGTACTGCGTAGGTTAGTTTTATGTTAGTTATAAATTACCAAATTCCTATTTCTCACCAGTATATTGCACATCAAAGTGTTTCTGTCACTTATTTTCACCCTGTCCCCGATGAATGCTGTAGTTATTACAGTGATGTACTTACTCATCATTTCCGAGAAAAGAAGTCTCCCTCCATGCAACCTCCCTGGTTCCTGCTTCAGTAGAGACCTTGACTGAAGAAGACGTCTTTAGGTGCTGGTCATCGAACGGTTTACAGCCGCTGGGAGCTGTCACAGACGTCGAGGCTTGGTCAGAGCTGACTGATGTGAGGTCAGTGCTAAGGTCAAATGATGTCCAAGAAGAGTCAGAGGAGGCAGAGGAGCTGCCGTACAGCTTCTCCTCTTGCAAGCCGTCTCCTAGGTCCATGGTGCAAGGACAAAAACGGAGAGAAGGGGAGGACGGGTGGGTAAAATACTGGAGAATGAAGATGAGTGATGAGTGAATAGAAAAAAATCCCAAAGACATGGGATGAAAATGGGTAAGGAGATGAATGCGTCAAAAGATCTCTTGATAAAGCAAAAGCTTGGAGTAGATGGACACAAAGGAAGCAGAAAACACTTTAAATGAGATGAATGAACTAAAAGAAAAGCATGCGCACTCCTTCTGGCAAAAAGCTTCTAACTCTCTTCTCTGTCTCAATAGAGTGAGGGGAGGAACAGAAAGACAAAAGACTAATCAGAGGATACATTAGACAAAAGAGATGGTGATATGGATGTGAGGGCATTAAAAGAAAACCACTCGGGGACTAAAGAAGAAGCCAGACACTGAGACCAGAGGGTGGGATGGAGAGAGGGCCCAGCCGCTGCAGATGGAAGGGGTTGAACACAAACAAAAGAAGAGGCGGAATCAGGTGAAAGGTGTGGGCAGCAGCACTTATGAGGTGATAGCGCACATCTCATTACATCCCATTTTTCCCTCCAACAATTGAATCATGTGGTGAGTGGAGCGAGACAGCGCGGGACGGGAAATCGATTTGAGATGCATGGTGAGGCTTGAACGGGTGGCTTCTGCGGCTACATGATAGCAGCAAGCAAGAGAGTGCGGTCTTGGGTTACAGTGATAAGCGGTTCATTACAAGAAGTCGGACCCAGTGCAAATACAATTAGGGCTAACCACTAAAACCATTAGGACCTTGATATGGGGAGGCCAGATTAGCCAGCTTTCCATAGATACACAGGAAATAGACTAAGAGCATAGTTTAGAAGAGAGTAAAGATACAGTATACCTATATGGGAAAAGAGACTTTCATACATCAAATTTACATCAAATCCAAATTCCTTTTAATAATTACCTTTGTAAGTGTTTTCAAGTGTGCTCCAAAAGGTTAACTTAACTGCACTAGAAATTTGGCAAAGACTTGTAAATACAGTGTGCTTGCTTGATTTGAAAAACTTTACATGATAGCTTTAAAATAGAAATAAACATTAAGGTTAAAAGGTTCTGGCTTTCTCTATCTAACTTGTCCAAACTACATAAAAATAATAGACCAATGACAAATGGAGGCAAATTATGTTAGAATATGAGAGTCAGATAAGAAGACTGATGCCACTCTGATGTTTGTCTATCAAGTATGAAGCTAGAGCCAAGAGTCGATTAGTTTGGCTAGGCAAACACTAGCAGTTAGAGAAAAGAACTACCCTGGTACACTCCAACAGCCTCGAAAACATCACTAGCACTACTTCTAAAGCTAATTAATTTACATTGCACAAACAAAAATGTAAAAACAGGTGTTTTTCAGTTTTCAGATAAAGCCAGGCTAGCTGCTTCCCCCTGCTGCGTCTGTATGCTACGCTAAACTAATCAACTTCCAGCTCAAGCTCCAAAGTTAATTCAACAGACATGAGAGTAGTATGGTCTTCTCTTCTAAACTAAAATTTCCCAAAATGTTAAATAATTACTGCAAGAGAGTTGTGCCAGAGCTACTGCTGGTAGATATAATACTGGCATTTACTGTGGCTTAGCCCACTTCTCAAAGACCCTCAACACAGAGGGGTTTCAGGACAACCACTTCTAAAAGTGCCTGCTTTTGAACAATATAACGCTGCCAAAAACACGTTCACTTCTGCTCAGAACAACAAGCACTAGAACATAAAAAATTGAACTTGCTCACTAAAGCTCACCAGAGGAGCGGTGGCGACCTCATACCACATTAATAGCAGATCTGTTAGATCAGCAGTCTTGTTTAAAATACCTTTGATTAACAAGTGTCAAAGTAGCGTCAACTTTTCATTAAAAGGAGCACCACTGGATTAGACTAGGCTTGCTTTGAAGTAGTTCAAAGACAAAACATAAGAGTCACATTGACAAGGACATCAGATTTAAAGATTTACAATGTCAAGCTGTGGCAACAGCCTTTTTTTAGGTTGAAAGTTTTAATCAGCTATAGTCCGGGGACATGGAAGGTCAAGGTAGCTGATAAAATACTCTTGTCTACATTTAACTTTAAATTGAGGAGTGCTTTGTGAGGTTTGAGATTCAAAGCCATTTGCTTGCTCCCAAGCTGATTCATCTTGCAGTGAAAAGTATAAAAGGAAGGAAAATGCACAGGAATGACCGGGCATCAGTCAAGATAATACAACAACTGACCTGCCTAAAATTGGCCAAGGTAGTACCAGGCATGTACAATCATCATGCTTTATGTGAATAAGCATATGTAATAAGTATATGTAATATGTGAATAAGTTTACAAAGTCTTTATTCAAACTATGAAAAAAACAAGGCTAAAGGAAAACATTGAATAAACCCAATAGAAATGAATAACATGCTATGCAATTTATACCTCATGTACATGACAGGAAACAGATACATTGTACTATACATACAAGTGTGTTACAATACATCGGTTTACTGTATAGACAGATTTATTAGGCCAAAAAACAGCTAAGACTTAATTTTTGTGTTATTAAGTCTGGAATGGGCCTTGTCAAGTATTGTGCAACCAATTCAACAAGCAACACATGAACAGAGTGATCCACTGGCGCAAAGAAAATAAATAACACACTGATCAACAGGCGATTTTATATTTTCACAATGTCATGACGAGTAACCGTAACTATCGCTTCTGTTGCATTTTTCAAAGAATTCCTAGCATTTGCCTAACCAATTCTTTCTCATGAAATGTTTAGCAAATTGCATCAGGTGTTATTTTATAAATCACATGTATCCTAAATTAGTTTTTTTTACACATTTTAAGTGTTCGCCTAATCTTTCTCACACTGACATTGATTTGTGTATGAATATGAAGGAACACATGGTTTACTCTTAGATATGTTGTCCACAGCGCATCATCTTTTCAATTTTCCCACATTGTGCCTTGTACTTTCTGTTAGACAGAGGCCACAGTGAGAGGAACAGACAGAAAAAAAAAAATGTAAAACGAAAGATCTGCTAGACATTTATCAGTCATGCACAGGACAACATCAAAAGCAAAGGAAGAACACTGAATTGCATATCCAAGCAGTGTAATACAACAGAAAAGTCCAGAGGAATAACAACATTTCTGAAGATAAAAGTTTTAGAGTCAGTTAATTAGAATTACTCCGCTAAAGTAATGAAGCCGCTCCAGCATAGGAAGAGCAAGTCCTACTGTCACTTAGGAGGAATCCTATCCGGGAGAGGATCACTGGCAGCTCTACAGTCACTACATAAAAAGGGGGGAAGCAACCAAACAGGCAAACCAGCATATAATGGCCTAAAGAGGCAGGCAGAACAAGAACACAGGGCATTTCAATCAGTGTCGCTTTCCCTTCTACGAACAGGCCACAATGTTCCAATGCTGTGGCTACGACAAAGTCAGAGTAAGTCTTTGCCAAACAGCACTAACTGTACCTGCTTCCACAGATAAGTGATCGAAAATGGTTTCATTTTGGCAAGTCTGTAATATCTGAGGCGCTAGAGAACATTCCAGCCATAGCTCGGTCTTAAAGAGTGTAGCCCAGGTGACAAAAAAAAGCAGATGACAATGAGGAAAAGCTTGGAAAGGAGAATCATAAGTAGCTGTCTCCTATGAATTAAATCCCATATGGGGCCTACAAAAAAGGTAGCGCACGCCATCACACAGCCCTCGACATGCCTTGAAGCAGTACGTTGAAGCGAAGCAGGGCAGGGTGGCATGACATGCAGGACTCCCACAAACAGAGCATGGGTGAGGGTTAGTGGCGTGGCAGAAGCAACTGGTTCGACAAGGCAATAGCAGGAAAACTAATGTTAGGCCAGAGGAGAAGAAAAGCCGGTCCAGGAAAACAATACAGCTGAACTCCAGAGAAAGCTGCTACTGATTCCGCTGTACACGCACCCCAAACAGGTGAGTCTAGACAAGCTGAAAGGTAGGTCAGGGTAGAGACACGCAAGGGAAGGAAACATAACAGCCAGCGTCTCCTTCAATAAATTGGCCTCGGTTGTTTCATGCTGTAGTGGGCCTCTGATGCTGACACATATGCAGACTCGGGAAAAAAATCCTCATGGAACTCTGCCAAAAACCTAGTGGGGCAGGAAAAGGAAGTACAAGAGAGGGAAATATGGTGAGATATTTTGACTTCAACAATGTATAGCAGTCCACTCTGTTCAGATTTAATATTCAACATTCACCGTTTGTCACGTGACAAACAACACAGACATAATAGGCCTAGATGAAGCAAAAAGTCCCAGTTCACTTCGATTTCTGGTTTTCCTAGATATCCCTGGCTCATTCCACGTAAATCCCAGACCCTTTGCCCTCTGCCTGCGGGATATATGTCAGAGACAAAGCCCCCTCATCCACGCCTATACCACTACCAGAGAACCAATTCCTATGACAGAAATACCGAGAACATGAGAATGACCGACCGACAGTCAGAGAGGGAAAGAGTGAAAAATCCCCAACTCTAATCAGTAGCGGGAAAACTAATCCGGAATCTTCTTAGTATCCGCTACTCGGCCAAATCCTCTAAATCTTGCCATCTCATCTTAGCTCCACCGGCCTTCCTAATCTCAATGCAAACAAATTATCCTCATCAGAGGAGAACTCTTTGACAACGACTAACAAACAAGACAACCTAATGGGACGATAAAGGGAACACGTAAGCATCCCACAGAGATTGAATAAAAAGGTAAGCAAGATTTGGTTTACAGAAATTTCATTTTTAAGCCCAATTCTTTACTGCACACAAGAAAAGTTGATTCAGAGATTTATTTAAAAGGCACTTAACAGGTATCAATGCATATGCATTAATTGGGCTTTATTTTGGTTCTTCTGTCCCAGAAATTCAGGCTTGTGCTAATCTTTAGATTAGATCAGTATTAAACACCAGGCAAGCCGTTTCAGGCATACATTGTAAATCAGCCTAACATGTGTGTACACATGTGCACACACACACATACCCACACACACACACTTAATCATAATCATAGAAAAGGAGAGTGAGAGATCAACTGTGGCCAAATCCCAAAATGCATTGCACGTCAGTCTCTGCGACATCAATCAATTTTTGCCCGCTCGGCACAATCTGCCACGAGGCGGGATTCAGAGTAAAAGGCACGAAGGCTTTCCCAAAAGACACAAGTATTTCAGTTTGTGTCCAGCATCCTGCAGAGTCCCCAACACGGACAAAATATTAATTAGTTACTGAAGGAAAATGTCAGTGTTTTCCATATTGAATATTATCAATCCTGACTTAAGCACTTATAGTTCATCACAAGGCTAGGGAGGAAAATGAAACTGCAAAAGTAATTTTCTTTTAAGCACTTCACTCTTCTTTGCTTCCAATATAGTCTGTGCCATTTTGCAGAATAATGTTCTGTGAAAAGAGATGCACCGGTGATTTGCAATCCAGTGCCACTGGAGTGAATTAAAAGACTTTCTACCGATGTTTCCTCTTAATACTGATGGCACTGCATGAGATGCTTTGCCAAGAGAAAGTGCTAATGCTGCTGAAAAGAATGAAGTACTGGTATTTTATTTGGTGCAAGTGTTACGGTACTGTGTTCACAATGCTGTTTTAGAGCCATTCTGGTGAAGGCGATGCATCACATACATAGTTGAATGCTGTAATCCCTTCCTACTGCACACCACTCTATTCCCACATGAATGCCAGCTCTAGCTATTTTCAGAAGACCACCTCATGATTTTTGTGGCACCAAGTGCTGAGCGCCAGTTTATTTATTTATATACATTTCTTGGTTGAGTAGTGCAACAGAGGTAATTTTTGGCTCTCAGACTCAGGTTTTGTCTCCGTGCCCACTCCATGGCATGTTCAGATGCTGCTCTGCAGCACTCCATGGTGGCAGAAGGCAGTACTGCATGTGTTTGATTAGAGAATGAGAGGACCTAAATCCCCCAGGTTTGGGGCCGGCTGAACTGAAGATCGCTAGGGAGGATTTAAAGATTAGACTTCCGCGCTTGTGTAACGCCCACTCATCTCCCTCCCTCTAACACATGCTCTTTCTCACTCCATCTCTCCCTCCCCTCTACCCTCCCCAATGCTCTCATTTACTTACTCATCCTTGCCTTTTTGTTTGGTTGTGTCTGAGTTATTTTGGTGTGTTGATCATTTGCAGACAATGACTATTTTCTTATTGTTCACCATCTTTTAATCTCTTGCTTTTACTATCCTATGATGAAGCAGGCTACCAACACATTTCACTACATCTGCATACTGTGAGTTTAAGCCATAAAATCTATTTGTCAAGGGAACTTCTTGTCGCTCAACACTGGCAGTTACTATTGAGCTTTCCTGCTTAGCTAGGTCATACCTTGGTTAATGAACCATGCAGGTTATTACTAAGGGGCATTTTAAGTCAAAGTGCTTCCTATTTAATGCTCCAGTAATTGAATGCACCACCTCACTTTCCTAGTGATTTACCCTCCATGGGAATTATTCACAGTTTTTGTCCAGCTGACGGCAAAAAACCTTTTTAAATAAGGGGATGAGATTTCAATATTATGCCTGAATATTTTAGTGAAGCCTTCAGGCCTGAGCAAACCAGGCATTGGTGCTCTGCCATCTGCGCAGTGGGAACAAACTTGCAACCTATAGTCTTTAACCCATTTTAATTAAATAGTTTCTGTCCCTCTCTTGCTTTGTAAAGCACTTACCCGTGAGACCTCTTATGCACAGAGGCAAAATATATTTTATATATATATATATATATATACTATCAGTTACCTGAGAAAGAGTTCCAAATGCTTGACTAGGGCTCGGAGGTTCCTCTCAGGGATCTGCATCTTGCCTAGGATCTCAGGAAGCTTCACTGGAAGTAAAAGAAAGACAGTGAACATCCAAAAACTTAAATCATGTGTAACTAGTGAACCTGTGAAAGTAAAATGATCAGAGACACGAACCAAAAAGCCGCAAGAGGTGCTGTGCTCCATACAGGTAGGAGGGCGGAGGAGGCTGGTCATTCAGAGGGTAGTTATCAGGAGTTAGCTTCCAACTTAGGACCTGGTCGAGTAAAGGTAAAAGCATTTAACAGAAACTTTGAGATTTCATATATTTACCGATTAGAACTGCCATGAGCAGTTCTGAAGTGACCATATTTGAAGGTTGTGATCAATGTTTAATGTTTCAACTGACTGGTCAATGTGATACCATGGGCCTGTATGAATTATCAAACACAGGCAAAGGACCAAACTGTTTAATACACTGGGTGCTTTGCTTGAACTGACAATTTCAATTCATACAGGTTGCTTAAATTCTCTCCCTGCAATGAGGCCATTTACGTGACTATCCAAGTGTCCTTGAGCAAGACACTGTGTCCCCTCCAGCTAATATTATGTTAATCACCTCATTAAGCTCATTGTTTCTCCGGCTCTCTAGGCCATAGAAAGGCCCACTTCGCTCTTTGCTTGGCGTCAAGGGCAACGGGGAAGAGGAGCCACTGTGAACTGGGGTTTCTGGGTAAAGAGTAGAACAACACCTTTACAGAGTTCAGCCATGATAAACTACACAGCAAGACATCTAACAAAATAAACCAATGACCACGAGAATTAATGTAATGCATGAATGAGTGAAAGAAATAAGATAGCACCATCTACTGGGCCAAACTGGTTATTACAAACACAAAAAGTTGTCACTTCTAAATATCATTATACTAAATGTTTCATGAAATACATAATTTTGATAATGAATCTGAGGATTTATATATATCTATATATCTATATCTATATATATATATATCTATATATATATATCTATATATATATATATATATATATCTATATCTATATATATCTATATATATATATATATCATATATATCTATATATATCTATATATATATCTATATCTATATATATCTATATATCTATATCTATATATATCTATATCTATATATATCTATATATATCTATATATATATATATATCTATATATATATATATATATATATATATATATATATATATATATATATATATATATATATATATATATATATATATATATATATATATATAAGTTTGAATTGTATTTAAAAGTGTAAACATCATATAAACAATCAATGTCATTGACTGTAGAGGAAAAAACAGAATTATTCTATGAACAATCCTTGTAAAGGCTTTATTGAAATACTGCATTATTTAGATAACAAGACTGGATAACTGCAGGCCATGAAAACAGAAACTGACCTTTCCTGATACAACGAGTTCAGGTTTAATGTTACATTTAAGACTAATACCACAAGCAGCTTTAATTAGAAGTAATGTCATGTCAGCTTACTTCTGTCCAGGTTAAGGAAGAACTTGGGCTGGGATGAGGTGTCAACTAAGCGGCGTTTGAGCTGCGGGGACGCTGTGGCACTGCCTCCACCTGGATCATTACATACATTGTGTTTATAGCTCATAAGTTTAATCATTGTTAAAATTTGCTCCACAAGAAATAAGTCCAAACAAACTACTAATAAAACATATAACATTAGATAATGTCTTTTTATATCATAATTTTAAAAATAGTACTAAATCCAGTAAACGCTGATTACCTCCACTGCTTCCTTCAGCTGGCCGGTCACCTCCAGACGTGTTCCTGGTGGAGCGTCTGAGTGACTGGGACTGGTATGAGATACAGTCCATGTCAGGGTGACGCCTGCGCTTCGGGATCGGGGCTGGGGCGGTAGGCGTAGTGGCGGAAACGTCGCTTAGTGCTGGTTGGCTGTCTGTGGACTGGGGGGTTGGTGGGTTGTGCCCCAACGGGCTTGGGCTGCGCTCACGTTGGGTGCTTCCAACACAAGTGGAGAGAAAAAGGCTTATTGCTTGACGGCAGACCACAAATGCAGTATACCACAGCCAAGAAGTGGTTTCTGAAATAAGACCGAAGACTTGATTCATCATGGCACACTTACTTGCTGGAGCAAGGGGAGCTTTCATTGATGGCCAGGAAAAGCCTGGAGGAGCTGACCTTTTTGAACTGAGCTTGTTCACAGGGGTAGAGGAGGATCATGGGTAAGGTGAAGTCAAACGTGATCCTCAGGCCATCGACCATCTCCTTACACAACTCCTCACTTAAAAAATAAAAAGGATAATTAGTTAATGTTCAAAAACACAGATGCAATCTCTAATCTGGGCCTGTCCCAGATGTAGGAATTAATCATATAATTTTAAAAAATATTTTATATAATAAATACAATATATTATAAATACAAGAATTACCACAATATGAATGTGGAATCTGTTTCCATCATAATATTTTTTTCTGAGTGCAGACTCACCTCTTCTCTGGAGGGACCGGCTGTGGGCTGCTGTTCTGTGTGGTGTTCTGTTGACGCCGGTACCGCTCGTTGGCCATGAACGCTTTGTTGATGGCAAAGTGCTTGACATAGGACTCAAGGATGTGCACGACATTCGTCTGACAGGGAACCATCACCAGCTGGGAGAGGAAAAACATGGCCAATTACAGCTCAAGTCAATTCAATTCAAGCAAGCTTCCATTATCTTAAAACGCCTAGCGTCAATCAAGTTAAACAAACACTGCTTAATCTCTGCTGCATGTACCTTCTTCCTCTTGTTGATGTAAAAGCAGTCGTCCTCCAGTTTCTTCTTCAGAGCATCAGGGATGTTGATGTCCACATGGACGACCTTCTCTTCACATTCCCTCTTCACATTGACGTCTGGCTCAACCCTCTGAAACCAACAAGATATGAACCTTCAGGTACATGCTCTGCAGAAACTAAGAGGATGTGGTGGTTTTCTTTCGACCAAAGTCACTGTCATAAAACGCATGATTGGCTTAACCAGATTTCAGTCATCACCCAATTAATTACATGTTTAACCTGGAAGGACACAGGTGTACTATGAGTTAATTCTAAATGTGCATTACAAGGAAACTTTCTGGTGGCACTCACTGCATGTTGGTATGCCAACTAACAGCATCAACTAAAGGTCTAAAATGCAAAAGTGAACTGATTCACTTCACCATTTTGTTGATGTCCTCAGAGAAGGTGCTGTCCCCACTATTTGAAGAGTCAGGGTCAGAATCGTCCCCGTCACTGCTCTCTGAAGACGAAATCAAACCTAAAGACAGAAGAACACGGAAGGATTAATCTGATTGCTAAGGGAGAGTGGGAGCAAAAAGAAAAAAAATAGAGACAGAGAAAGATTTCTTACATGCGTCATCACTGTCGTCCTCCTTAGGGAGAGTCTTCAAAGAAGATTTAGTACCAGACTGACGACGACGCCTCTTCGCCCATGCCTTTCTCTTCCTACCGCCAGGAGAGACAAACAAAACACGCTATTGGTATCAGTCTTGTCTAAAAATAGAACAAACCATTACAAAAGGTCAAATGCAAAACATGTGGATGCAGACAAGACACTGACACACTTGTGGTTCGAGTTACGGGTGTCATCTATCGTCACTGACAGCATTGTGCCTGTCTTAAATCGACAATAAAACTTATCTATAGCCTGATAATTAAGTTATAAAATTAATTAAGAGATTCTACTCTGAATTCTCCCTGAAGTCCAAGAAAATCCTCCTTATTTTGTGCACTAACACAGACCTAAGTGGTACACACAAAGGTCTGTATTAGTGAAAATATAATTAATGATTACATTTTCTGATTGTATTCACCTCCATGACTGAATGAGCAGAATGTGAACTTACATGCGACCTAGAGCTTTGCGAGCCAGTTTATGTTGCAATTTACGATTTTCCTCAGTGTCCCTTAGGACATGATCCTCTGCAGCCCAACGATCCCAGCTACCCAAAAAACACACACAAACATTTACAAAATAAATTTAAAAAACACAAAGACCTGCATGATTTGACAGCAGTGTTTTATGATCATTATTACACAACTTGATGAACATGATATTTTGCAACAATAAACACTACAATGAGTATGACATAGTAGGTAAACATAGGTAGGTGACAGTAACACTGTGTTCATCGACCCTGAGCAAGCCAATTAATGTTACCTTCTGTTCCAACCATTGAAGTGAATCAGGTACTTTGGGATTCTTCTTCCATGTTCGTCTGTACCTATCAAGACATCAATGACCTGCAAAGCGAACACAGAACACTAAGAACAGTCTTGCTTAAGACACTTGTGGTCCAAAGGACAGTGCTTACCCTCACAATTCAGCTGGTGTCTCACTCAAACACTCTGGCAGGGTCAGCAGAAGTGGAATAAATGTCTAAGTACTGTTCTTTGAGTATTTCCATGTTTAGAGACTTTACATTTTCAGGTCCTTGCATTTCAAAAGTAAATATTATAGTTTGCATTCAACTATATTTTGTATGATTCCAGCCATTCAGTCACTTTGCAAATCAGGATTGCACATGCATTAAATGGGAACAAAAGGGCAATTCAGACATCATCTTTCAGTTCTGGTTCATCTAGTTTTAGTTCATCAGTTATTATCGGGCAAATGAAGTATTATCATAACCTTATGACATATGATGCAAGCTATGGCTAACTAAAGCTTAGGAGCTTAGGACTGGAAGCGTAAACTTTCCTCATACTGCAACACTGCCAGGGACTAACGTTAAGTTTGGAAATATCAGAAGAATGTGTCCTTAAACGTAACGTTATGCCCAACTCCTACTAGCCTAACGTTACAACACTATGCCATGTATTTGACTTAGCATCAAATGCACCGGCTGTACCACTAAAATGATGCTGAACGTTAAAAATGAAATTAAAGTTATCAATTAATACACCGTAGCATCCCTAGCTTTTGATACTCTTAGTAGCTAGGGGTACGTTGTAATGTCCGTATTGCTAGTTAAGTAAAATACTTCAAATAATTCCACAGTTATTGCTAACTGTTACCTCCCCTTGGTTAGCAAAGGCCAAGCCTTGATGTAAACAAAACCTTAAGTTACCCTAACCTGCACTGCACTTAGCGTTAGCTAGCTAAGTTAACTAGCCAGCTAGTGAAAACCACATTGAGGACTCACCCGACAAGAAAATAATACTGATACTCGGCATTTGACAGCATGAAACACATTAAAATGATCTTTTTAGCTCGCATGCAATGGCATTTAAATAGCTAACGTTACACAGCAATAACTGATTCATAACGGTCAGCCATGGCCAGCTTAGCAAGGCAGATGTGTTGGTCCGTTTGTTTATTAGGTGTTCGCATTAACGTTACTTACACTGTTACTTTGGATGACATTTTATAGAACAGTAACGTTAAGTTAAAGGTTAATTTAAATAACGCTATTATTGATTGCATCGTTAATGTTAATAGTTTTGGCCGAAATGACTTATTTGAAATATAACTAAAACATCGTAGCTGTCTTTACTACAGACATAAAGTTAATCATTCGCTTCATGAAGAGGTGTGAAAACAAACGTACCCGGAAACCATTCAAGAACCGTAACAGCTAACATTAACGTTACTTTCCGCAGGCCTTCCCGGTCGATGCATATATCCCACAACATACAGAAACAACCCTGCTTTTCCCGTATAAATTATTCGTTTGTACAAAATCGAAATACGCTACCTAAGACCTACATTACACGCACAAAACATTAACTTACCTTAGCGTCATACAACACTTTAGCCTTGGTAGGGTCAGGTTCAAAGCACAGGACTCTTTCTCCTTTGTGAAATTGATATTTAAGTCCCCGCGAATTCATTTGTTCATGGCGACGTGTGAGAGAGGGAGCATCGATCTAAACCCTATAAACTCCTTAACCCTTTCCTTGCCAAACACTTTTCCGTGAGGGGTCTTCCAACAAAGCTAAGACTATGGCGGGATGGCGCTGTTGTGGGATAAATGCAACCATTCTCTTGCTGCCTTCACGTAACCCTCGTATTTCTTCCCGCCGTAACTGTGTTGGGTTGTGCCGTTGTGCCAGAGACGTGGTTGTGCACATCAAGTGGATGCCTTGATAGGATAGAAAACAGCTTTTACCGTATGCACCACAAATTACAGAAACTTATAGAAAAGTGGCTAAACCAAGACAGTAACGCAAATCTACCCATTCATCCTCATCCATTGTGTATATTTTTGTTGCTTTGGTTGATCCTTTATGCACGCCCAACTTCGATTCTCAACATTTCCCGTAACACTGAAGGCATCATGAAAAACGCAATTTAATAAGTTGAGATGATCTCTCATGGACACCGTACTACACCGTGCAATTATTAAAAATGGCCAATAGATGTCAGTACATGAGAACAAAAAAGTCTACATGCAACTAATTGACTTCAGTTAGAAACAAAACAACATACTGCTTTTGTTCCATTAGTTTATTTAGATTGAATGCATGTAGTCTAGGTATTAGCGTGTATCACTATTAGACCTAAGGGCAGCTACAGTATGTTTTTTTTTCTTCTTTATTAACTGGATAGTAGGCTAATAATACAAAATTTGGGCCAGCTACAGTTTGATTGTGGGGACTTATGGACACTGGGTCATTTACATGACTCCATGTAGGCTAATACCTAACAAACATGTGAAACATATGTTTTTATGTGCTTCACCTGTATTTATACCAGTTTTAATCACACATTTTACCATCATCTTTAGACTCCTCACAGCCGGCTGAAAAATTAAGTCTTGTAAGGGTTCTTGGGATAAAATCTCAACAAAGAGGAAAGCCATCTGCTTCTGTTTTGGGATTCATGACATGAAAATGAATAAGATGTTGTTATTATTAACATGTCTTCAAAATCTAATCTTCTTCTATTGGAACAATATGATGGCTCTTAAATATATAAAATATGGAGATGTTTACATGTGCAGCCTGGAACACGTGAAATCTTTAGTTGTATAGAAACATTGCTCTAGGGTGTGTGTTTGTAATTTTAGACCGTCCTGATAGTTTGCAAACATGTCTCTACAGCTATAACTGAATGTGCTCATTTTGCTTAAAATGGTTTCAGGTGCTGCTCTACGATTGTACACCAAATATGGTCCATGTGCATCTAACACTGAATGTGACTGGCTGAAGCGTAGCCCTGTGGATTTATTCTCCTTCTCTTCATTCTTGACCAAATGAAATATTTTGACAGTCATGTCAAAAATTACTGTTTCTTATTAAATGCTGTCCATTGTTACACATTAGTAACCTGAGTCCTTCATTGCCGAAGAGCTTGGAGGCAGCAAAATTAAATGTCAAGGATGCTGCACAGGTTATAGATTTGTGGTATGGGAACATATCTGTAATATCTTCTCAGTTATGCACTATCATGTTCCTGTTTTCCCCCCAAATCCAGCAGTAGGGGCACAGTTCAGGGAAATAATGTCTCAAGAGCTGGCTTCTTTCCATAAACTTTATTATAAACTAATGCAAAACACAATGTTTTCTTACTATAATTCCTGCTTCTGCGTTTTCACCTAGTCCGCCTCTCTTTCTTCCCCCCCACAGACTGTTTTTAGAAGGGTCAAATCTATCTCAGCTGTTATCAGTGTCATGTCATGCTGTGTTGTGTGCATGTGTGAGCGTGTCATGTGGCGGGGCTTCATAAGCTCCTTTATCAACCGTGCGGCACCCTCCTCTGCGGACTCCTGCTGTCTCTTTTCATTTTCCCCATACTTTCACACACAGGGCCACACATGCTCCATCTCTCTCAAACGCCCCCTTTAAACAAATGCGAACACTTGCATAGTAATCTAAACAAACTTAATTTACTGAGATCCTCCACAAGCAACAAATGTCTGGATTACAGTCTCCTGCACAGGTGTAAAGAATGGCATTGGCTTTTAATCCCACATGGCTCACTTATTGTTTCGCTAATAATAGCACACAGCAGGATCCAGTGATAGGCCTATTATTTCCAGACAACGAGGTGGATTAATGGGAGACAAGGATTAATACGCCTATTTTCATCCCGGCTAAATCATGTCTGTCTGTGTGCATGACCTTCTGCCTGTCTGATTACCCCTGTCTGTCTAGGCCTACTTGCCTAATTAGCGTTATGAAAATGAACTTATTAATTATAAAAACGCATATTACCCCACATATTTAATTGAAATAGCAGTAGACAATAAATTTAGTGTCAATGTGGTGTAAATTGTTTCAGGCGAATCAAGGAAAAAATGATGGTTTTCTGAATGGATTTTGGTGGATAGAATTAGTGATCACCCGCTGATGATCATCTGGAGCTAATTTACATTTTATCAACGACGAAAAAGAGGAGCAATGGTTGGTAGAGTTGACTGGCCTATTCAAATGCAAACTCACATGGAGGGTTGAAATCCAAGTTCTTGCTATAAGTTGATATTAAATTGTCAAAAAAAAATAGCCTACAGTATGCAAGTAGCCTACTGATTGCCCTCCCACACTCTAGCCACACAGTCGCAAACTGTCTTCTCACTCCACTCCAGTTTGGGAATGACCAACGTGCAGGGGAGCAGAGGAACAGAAAAGAAGACTGTGCTCTTTCTCCACTTTGAGCAGCGTCTGCAGCCAAATGCGCAGTCCAGCTCTTTAACAGCGTGTACGTGGCCCTTCCTGTTAATGGGAAAGCACTAAACTCGTCTTACAGTTGTATGGGAGCTTTAGAGAGACGCATTGAGCAGCGCTGATGTGAGATCCAAAAATAAGGAGACATGTCTGCCGCTCAAGGACTTCTCAACAGCGTCTTCTCCTGCTCCTCGCCTGCCTCAAAAGCCATAAGCAAACGGAGACTACGCCAAACTCGGAGCCTGGACCCCGCTATTATAAGACATTGTGGCACCGAGACCGAAGGAGAAAGTGGCGCATCGTTTTCTGGAGCGGCGGCTACGGACGCAGGTGCGTCTCCGGAGCGCTTGGCTGGGAAACCGGCTTTACGCACCAAGATTCCGACACTAAAGGAGCCCATAACCCCATCCCTCTCTTCGCCTTCCATACCTTTGGATGTTTCTCCATCCTTCAACTTCCACTTTGACTATGATATAGTGAAGTGTGCCAAAAGGAATACCGCCGGGGATTTACCGTTTCTGGTTAGGGGACCCGGTGTAGCGCCGTCCGGGAGCACCGGCACGCTGTTCTCCCCGCGGAGGTGGCTTCAGAAGAAAGTGCAGCCGTCCAGCTCTCACGCTTACGTTGTGTGGAAATCGGAGGTAAACTTTTTAAACTTTGATTCCACTGCAGTGCATACGTTTTGTCTTGTGCGGTTTCAATTCAGTCATGCAGGCAGGCTAATTGTGTCACAGTTTAGAGTTGAGTTTGTAGCCTATTATTGCAGTGTTACACATAGCCTATGGACATCAGGCAACCAACCACCTGTTCCTAAATCATCTATGTTTTGGACCTATTGTTTCTTCAATGGATGCACACTAAAATGCTATGTCAGTAGAAAAGTGGCTAAAAAGAATTTAGGTGCCCTCCATCCCACCTTGATCTGAACTACACACTAGCAAGTCTATATGACAGCTCCTGGAACAATTGGAAAAAACGACATCAGACTTCACACCATGTATTTCTGCTAGAAACAACATTCATTCATCATTCTGCTGCTGATCATTTGCCTGCAGTGAATCTGAAATGACACTGTTGGACTTCAGGACTTGAGTTGTGTGTGTGTTGTGTGTGTGTGTGTGTGTGTGTGTGTGTGTGTGTGTGTGTGTGTGTGTGTAGATGATGGAGCCTAACTGGAAGATTTATGGGTTTTAAAGAGGGAGTGTTGACCCCTTACATCTGCACCTGGAAGCCTTCCAGTATCAAGCCAGTGTACTACTACTACAGTTGTCTTGGTGTTGCCTAAGGGCACTTGGGTAATTGACTGGGGGAAGGGGCAGGA
This sequence comes from Lepomis macrochirus, assembly GCA_024633595.2. NCBI lineage: Eukaryota > Metazoa > Chordata > Actinopteri > Centrarchiformes > Centrarchidae > Lepomis > Lepomis macrochirus. The sequence goes on from JALXJV020000025.1 coordinate 9,327,730, forward strand.
GACAGCACTGCTTCACACCCTACACAAATGTACTTCTTGGAAAGCTCTCATGGACCTTTAAGAATTAAGTAATTCCAACAGCATCTGCTGTGAAGTGCACAGATCTTTCTCCTACTGTTGGCGTCTTGTTGGTTGGTGATGGCTGGTTGGTGTTCATATAGGCTTCAAGGGGAGTGTGAATTAGGGGAAGGCAGCATATGGAATCCTTAACAAAACATAGTTGGGTGACTTATTTGTAGCAGGGGGGCTTTATATGCTGCATAGTTGGCAGGAGTCCACATGCACTGATGAAAAGGATGATAATTGTCTTGCTTCTTTTGTGGACTTACTGTCTCTTCCTCTGACTTAGCTGATAGGTATTTTGCTTCTCTTGGGTGTAAGTGTCTGTGTACGTGCTGCAACGCGCGTGTGTGCTGATTTGAGGGTCTTAAGGACACATGGCCCAGGACTCGGTTCTCACGACTGCAAACGGTCACAGGGTCAAACCGTGCAGCCCTCAAACAGCTCTCCCATCATTTCCTATTACAAAGAACAGCTCCAGCTTCACTCTCTCTGTTTCACTTTCTTTCAGTGTGCCTCTCTTTCTCTCTCTCTCTCTTTCTCTCATACACACACAGACACGCATCCCCACTCTCTTTTCCTCCCTCTGTTCCTCTCTGAGATGTCAAGAAGCTCTCCCTAAGCTGAGTTTCCCACCACTGTAACTCTGTTTTCCATGCTGTTTCTCCCTTCCCTGCTACGGCCCACTGAGGATAACATGAGGCCATCAGTGTGGAGTCATTAGTACAATCTGGACCATGAAGTTATTGCACCTCAGAGTGTTTGTAAAAATACTGAGCCAAGAAGTGTTTGCTGGTCTGCTGGGAGGTTTCACATACTGTTGGGTGTGAAGTAAAATCCTGAAATTAAGCGTAAACAAAGACTCTATGTTGGGAATGTACTGAATATGGCAGATTTGAGATTGATTCAGTTGGAATGTACTTTTTATTTCAAATGCAAACTGAACAGGCATGTCACACAATAAACAGGCATTTTTATATAAATGAAGGAAATGTTGCATTTTATCAGGTGACAGGAAAGAATCAGGGTGATAGAAGACAACAAGTATGAGCTCTTACTATTACTATTTGAGTTTAAATTTACATTTAACTTTTTACCTTGCAAAAAAATCAGGCTTGATTATATTATATTTTTATTTACGTGCATACCCTCATATAAACAAGTCTTTGAACACATATTTCTACCCACTTAAAATATTTCTCAAGCCGCCCTGCTGAGTCCAGGGCCCTGAGCACATAGTGCAGACTGCAGGCAATAGCTATATGGTGGTCGATATGTCATTTTAGTACATTTGCTGGAAACTAAATACTGAAACTGTTCTCCAGCAATAAAATATGTCACTTTTATTTAGTTGGGGAACTTGTGCAAGGCAGATTTTACATATGGGTCAAGCTCCAAAACATTTGATCTTACATTTCCCATATTGCAACTGGACAGAGTCTTTCTTTTGACGTCCTTATCTGGCAAACCCTCATGACATCACAATAACATCATCAGGGTTTTTCTTTTTTTTAACCAGACTCGACAAAGCTCAAGCTTGCAGAAAAAATGGAGGTACTTCATCATCATATTAATGCCAGGGTGACAGCTTGCGTCACCATGTCCCAAACCAAAATCTTTTGGTGAGAAAAATAACTAAAGCAGCTTTTGAAATTGTTATCTAATGTCAGAAACTAACTAATATCAGAATATATTTTTGGTATCAAATTCAGTAAATAAAGAAAATAGCAGTATAATGATCAATTCAATGTCCAAACTATTTGATTTGCATGTGCACCTCTGACTGTGTGTGTGTGTGTGTGTGTGTGTGTGTGTAGGGCAACCTGTGCAGATTAGTCTTGTGCTATGCCTTTTTAAGGAGGGAGACATGGACAGAGAGGCAGAGAGAGGAAGAGTGGAAGGGAGAAGCAGAGACAAAGTGGAGAAAAAGCAACGTCTGACAGTTATATTGGCCATGAATGCTTAATAGCTATGTTTCCATGGTCAGGTTGTTGATGTTGAAAGAACAATGACGCAGAAAAAAAAATTCGAAAGTACGCTCTGTGTTATTATAGTAGGAGGGTCTGTGACTGGTATTTGTTCTTCTTGTGGAGTTACTGACTCTTGAGTTCACATCACATCATCACATGTTCTTGCAAAATGGCACAAGTTTAAAAACAGTGTAGGTTTCATAGGACACTCTAGAAATTGCAGCTAAAGGGGAAACAGTGGTCGGCTAATTTAATTTTGGTTGTTTATGGGGCGCCAGAATGTTGACATTGTTCAGTCTATATTTAGAGCCACTTACATTTAGACCCTAATGCTTTAGAAGAGAGATTAAGTGAAGAAAATCATTCCAAAATGAAATCACCATTAAAAAAACTATAATAACTAACTAACTATTTTTTCAAAATTATTGTTAACAGAAGATTTAAAGCATTTAGCATCGTTTCAGAGCTTTGTCTTCTGGTGGTGTAATCTGTATGCATGTATTATCACAATTTAAGTGTTATACAAACAACTACCCACTGAGCTGCTACAGTATTCTAATCAAGTAATATTAGTTGTAAAGGCTAAAGAGCTGCTATTAGCATGCAAAAACTCCCAAACTTTAGTCTGTTTTGATTGTTTTAATGACAAGTTATCCAACTTCTATTTACTTTGTTATCGTGACAAGTGTTAATTGGGATACATTAGACCGACACATATGGTTTGGGGGATAGAAAACCAAAGCTCCCATAGATGTCAAGGCAATTTCATATGTGTTTGTGTGTATGCTTTAATTTGGTCAAATACTTATTTTGTAGTAGACGTTTTTCAATAAGACGTCATGCCCCTTCAGTTTTTCCCTGTTCAAGTGGCTCAATGACCCAAGCTTGTGGGTAGATATTACTTCTTTGGAAATCTGATAGAATCACCAGGTAGCCTGAGGTTAAGTGTTTGTTTGTAAATAACTATTTGAGCTAGACTGAGATTTAGTTGGAGACTAATGCTGCTATACTGTATGGCTGTGCTCCTGCAGCCTTCCATTCAAGCTAGCTATCCATCAGTAGGAACTGTCACCGGCATCATTTAGCTATTTAGTGTATTCAGTTATTAGTTAAGTGCCTCAAATCAGATTTGATTTGCTATGCTCATTTGTTCAACAACCTGCTCTTTCTGTTTCAGACTGGCCAAAAATTTGTTGGAATCGCTCTCGCAAAAGCATGTGAAGCGGAGAAAAGTGTTTACTGAAGTGTTGGTATTTGACCAGCATTTTCATTTGGTAAACTAACATTTGGTAAATGTTAGTTTACATGTCCCAGTTGCTGACATGTAGTTATCATTCTTAGAATCCTCTAAATGCCCCATGTTGTTAAATGTTTATGCATCATTGTTGAACTACGTCAGAGTACTCAGCTCAGAGAAGACGCTTTGACAAAGTCTAACCAATCAATCTATTGTTTGCTTAGGATCAGTAAATTTGATTTGTTTTAGCCATGCTAGCGCCATGGCTCTAAATATTGTCCAGACTGAATTATCATGTCAACATTTGGTGCAGACATTCTTCGTTCCCAGAGGATGAAACCCAATGACTTTGGTGATCTGCTGAATCTTCCTCTAGCAACACCTTGAGATGGAAATTATAATTTGTTTGTTTTGTTTTTAATTAAATACATGCAAAACAACTGTCAGCCTCATCTCTGGTGAATAGTAACCATTACCAGCCACATCGTCATGTTGCATTTAGCTATAGAAATCTCAAGAGGCACAATGTGTAAAAACTACTCTCCACCTGTTGAATTCATATCCCAAAAAATAGGGGGTAGCATATCACATAGTCATTGGCTCAGTTAGCCGTGCAGCTAACTTAGAAGTCCTATTAGCTGACTGAGTCTAGAATGATCACAGCAAACTCGCAGCCTCGGAGCCTCACATCTCCCAGCTGAAACTACAGTGGCACAGAGCTATACTATACTATACTATACTATACTATACTATACTATACTATACTATACTATACTATACTATACACAGGATGGACTGAGGCTAGCAGGTTAGCATGCTAATTTAAGTAGATATCTCTGTAGCCCAACACCTAAATACAGATCTTTGACATCAGCAGTGATTCTTCTTCACATTCTGTTGATAATTTTAGTCTATTTTTTGAACGTTTAAATTGAAAGTCTGGCCATATCTTAACATTGCACCTTTAAAAAAGGATTGAATGCTCTCTCGCCTCGACAATGTGAGAGACGGTTCAGCTAACACTCACCTGTTCAAAGATGCTGAACAAAACTCATCCGCACGTCCGCTAAAAGACAACTGGTGGAGAAAGTGCGGAAATCTTTCCTTTAAAGGTAACATTTACAACATTTGATCGATTTGAGACAGCTTGTTGGCTATTGGGTACAATTTCTGAGTACTGTGATATATTTTGATCCAATCCCGCACATGGTATGTGAAATATCTAATTGAAAAAATATTTGTGTTGGAGGCTCACTCATTCTGCAAAAATATTTTTCAAGCAACTGGCGTAATGTTTTGTTTATTAGATATATTGCATTCTGATTCTGCCTCTTTTCTCTCTCTTTTCTGAGACATTTCAGCCTGAGCAGCTGCACATGTTTGCCATTGCTTATGCTATGAACCATATAGGCTGGGGCATTCACACAGATCATGGCTATCTGCCAGGAGCCAGCAGTTGTGGGCTGTTGTTTTTTTCACATAAAGTGATCCACATTGAAGTGTTTATAAAGCAATAACATGTGGTCTAAATATTGCACCAAATGCCACAGTAATGCTTCTTAAACTAGAACTCAGAGGAGAGATTTAGCATCTTTTCAGTGCTGTAAAGCACTTTGTAGCTTTATTTTGATACATTCACTTTTGAGCTGCAACTAATGATTGTTATCATTAGTGACTAATCTGTAGGTAAACTGATTTCTTGTCTAAAATCAATTCATTAGTTCATAATTTTCACATATTTTATCTCTCCGTCTTTGAGCTTCTCTTCATATTACCTTGTTTGACACAAAAAGAGCCACATATACAGTATATAGTTCAGAACCAAAGACCCAATGTTTCCCAGTGTAAAAGAGAAAACATGTTCTGTCTCAGGCTTTGATGATGGGTTGCTACATAATCAATCACAAACCCTCAGGCATGAGACAAATGTAACTAGTAAACTGGTTCAACTACTCCAATTAAAACCAAAAGTAAAAAACAAGATGAAAGTTCTGATTCTGCATATTGGAAATTTGTCTATACAAGATTCCTTATTTCAATTTATTTCCTCATATATGCTCTAATAAACTGAGAGGCTTGAACTAGTGAACCTTTCTGCTGCCCATTTTGCCTTTCCTCCCTGATTTCCTCCCTAAGTTCCCTCAAAGTGAGGAGGCTGCGTTGGAGGAACACAACCTTGATGGTTCGACATCTCTGGAATGCTCTTATTAAAATACACACCAAAACCAAGTACACTACTTTGGACGGATCAGCCATGCAGTCTCACAAATGTAGAGAGTTTTTTGGCTTAAGCAAACACTATCGCTGCAACAAGAGTGCAGAGCTGGCAGGCCATAAAGTAGGTCAAGCAGTCAAATATAGGATGTCATCACGCTGTTGCAAGAACATCCATCAAAACACTGAAACTGTGATGCGGCACAGGTTGATTTTCTTGGCTTACAGCAGTAGTTTCTGATTTGAATCTGTTCACAGTTGCCTTAAGGTCATAAACTGATCTCACGGCAGCATGAATTGGAGCTGCTGTGAGTCAAATTACCTCTATGTCAACTGTCTATATTAAGATAATTGTTGCAGGAACAATTCATGCTGTAAATCAATGCAGTTCTGAAGCATGCGATTCCAATAGGTCATTCTGCAATACAAATTGGTAGGAAATGAACAGATATAAATACGTGTCTGACACAAGAGAACAGATTTTAGGGTGGATTTTCTCTTGTGGCGTGTGGCGTTCACAGAATGAGTTACACCTGGTGAAATTCTGTGCTCACTTTTAAGCTGCATCTTGCTAAATCGACAGTTTTGGCAGAATGAACTAAGGTGTCCTTCAAAAAATACCATTGATACCTGTTGTTTCTTGTTGCTAAACATTCCTTGTTATGGTATACATGACCTCTGCAGCATGTCCTAGTACAGTTCCCCTCAAGGGAGAAGCTCTGGATTTATGAATGCGGGTCTGCATGGGCTGTAGTTTGATTATGATCCTCATTAAGTTTAATGGGCCTGGTTGTTAACCTGACAGACCAGACTCATTTCTTTGTTCAAGGGGGCTAATAGAGAGTAAAACAGACACATAGTAATATTAAATATGTTCTTTCAACATCTTAACATGTAATTGCTGTAGTGAAAATCTATTTTAATGGCCAATATAGCAGGATTGTTCTCCACATATTGGCTCGACCTAGACAGGCTAGGCTCTAGACTTAGGTTTTTCTTACAAATGAGTAAGGCTCACTCTTTTTCTGTACCCTCTTCCTCTCTGGCTTTGCAAGGCATCTCTGTTGAAAACAGGATAGGAAGCTAAAGGTGAATGCCAGTGACTCAAGGTTTCTAATGTGTGTTGTGGTGGCTTGGTATGATTACACTAAACAAATGAAACACGCGAGGGGACACTTGGTAGCCTCTGTCTCACTACAGTGTTAAGCTGGATGTATAATTTATAAGGGGTTATGGCAGTGGTTACAGCAGCCCTGCAGCAGATAGCTTTTGATTTAAAGTTGGGTGTCTTTATCGATTTTAGGAGAAAACACAAGCAGGGCAATCTGACCAACCACACTTCTTGCGGTCAGCACATAATATCGCAGTAGACACCATAACCCCACTGTGTAGCTGCATTTTAGACGATCATCAGGAACATCAGCACATCATGTGTATAAGCTAGCTACACTGTAACCCCTCAAAGCACAACTATAAATTTTACAGACATGGATCCTCAGAAAGCCCATTGCTCCCACTTGCTCCCACAGGGCTGTAAACCTCCTAGAATACCGCTTTAAATCATTCACTGTTCATAAGTACATCATTCTTTTGATGGTGCACAGATTTACTAGTTAGCATAAAATGATTTAATGTACCTTACCACTTTGTACAAACAGGGAATTATCCAAGCTGTGTGACAACTACATTAATACAATTGTAATGTTAAAATGCCCAAACAAAACTCTGATTTTATACTTAATATAATTGACTTTTCATATCTTGAGAGCCAACACAGAATCAATTATAATTTGCTTAGAGTTTCCTAAAAGGGTCCATCAGCACCTCATTGAGAGGTTTTGTGATTTTATTATTCATATATGACATTTTCTGTGCAATTTTGGCATTAGTACACTTCATTCAAGTTATTTTCTGCCAGTATGAATGTACTACATACTCAAAAAAAGGTCATGTGTTTTAGTCTCTGGGGGAAAACAGGCAGATTTTGGCTTATGATGAATCACAGATTTCTAACTTAGTTTGTTTTTAGCACCTAACCGCCCCCTTTTTTGTTTTGTGCTGTGAAGCAATCTCCCTTTGTGTCATAAAGTAATCAGACAAACTAACACAGCAGAGCATGCAGTAAAAAATGCACTTTGGAGACCACACAGGATATGACATCAACATTTGATTCCAATGAGATGTAGCTAGTACCTGCGGGAGACCTCGACATACTGTATAATTTGTTTAACAACATAATTCAAGCTTCTTCTCATTTGTGCTCAGAAACATGATACTTTACAGGGCAATTTTTTGACAAGATTCCATGATATTCCCTTGAAAAGAACCATATGAAACAGCAGGGTTTGTCCGGCAGTGTTTTGGTTTAGCAATCTCACATCTCCTTTGGGATGTTTTCCCAACAATGATGGAAAAGAGAGCGGTTTGAAATAGAGACAGCTGAAAAGTAAACATTAATTTCCGCAGCCAGAATCTCTCTGTCTGGTGCAGATTAAACCTCTCCTCCAGTGAGAAAGCAGCAGTGTTGAGTTACTTTTAGTGTGCATGAATGTGTTTTCATGTGTGTGGGAGAGAATCCGAAGGCAGTGGGTGGATGATTTAATTGTACACTTTTCAGTCTTGAAGGCAAAAATGTCCATCCCCTTGTGTATTCGGGTGTGTGCATTACAGTGACCCCTGTGTCCACTAATGTTCTCTCTAATGTGGTTTGTCATGGGCCAGAGGGGAAGCATGGATAAGATCCTCTCACATATGGTATGGTGTGTTACGTTTACAACTTCCCATTTATGTATTTGTCTCAATCAATGTAAACTCTGGTGATATGATACTCACACTGGGTGAAAACGTTTCACATCTCATACACACCCGCTCTTTGTCTAATCTTGGAACAATAACAGAAAGATAGAAACAGAAAAGATGGTTGAGTATATTTAGTCACCCCAGAGTTATTTAAAGGGTTTATTTTAATACTGTGGTTTTAAACTCCCTCACCCTACATTTTGTAAGAAGCATGCAATGAGAAAAGCAGCAACAGTTTATTTTTTTATCAGTACTGGATAAGCAACGGAAATGTGCTTCTTGCAAATAGTCTCATTTCTGAAAAACTATTCCCATATATCTACTTCTATTCTGTAACTTGCTATTGTCTTTGCAGTAGAGGGTGACACGGGAGTGAACATTCACTTATTGTTGTAGTTTTGATGTAATACTATCCAGGAAGGCCCGCTTGAGTCCTTGTTTCTTGTTTCTCCATCTCATTTGTTTTATTGTTGCCCTTTTCCTCTGCAATTTGGTGAGCACAATGTCATCAAAATAGATGGAAATAATGGTCAAAAGAACAAGAAGAAAGTTTTAATGATACAGTTTTAATTAAATTTCTGCAAAATATGAGCATTATGAAGCCTCAAATCAGTGTACTCCCTTAGTTGACCTTCATCATGAATGTGGACAACTTTAAAGCATCTTGCAGCATCCATTTAAATTTTTGATCAGAGTTTTATTATCTTGTCATTTTGCTCAGGGTTGTGGATATAGGTTGAGTGTCTGTGCTTCAGCAAGTCAGTATGCGTACAACAATCTTCATAAGGAATATCAAGATGCATGTTCATATCCTGTGCCATTGCAAGGTAAAAAAGAGCCCAAAGGAATAAAATCCAATTTTGTTTTGATTTTATCAGGTTCTGTTTTTTATTTGAATGTTGGTTTGTGACTTCTGAGCACAGCATAGGACATTTCGCTTACAGCCTTCACAGATGAACCATAAACGTTCTTTGTTGTTTCTGTTGTTCTACTTGGTTTTACATGGCAAAGTCTTCCCTGTTTTACCTGTGATGGTAGCCCAGTCTTTTCATTCTGCGTGTATTAATCGTTAGTTTAGACTGCAGAACATTTGACCTTTGTGTCATCCCTCCCTTTGTATGCCAGTTTATTACTGAATAAAAGTTTCATGCTGTATTTTAAAAGGATTATCTGAATGTTCCTGCAGAATTTAGGCTGCTGCAAGAGCTAAGCTTTGAGAATTAATGTCTGTGAGTGTCTACACTTTCGTGCGTGCATGTGTGTGTGATATTACCTCGTAGAATTATCATGTGTCTGTTGATCAAATATAGCCTCAAGAATTTGGAAGGCTAGTTTAAATAAGCCATGGTTTTGGAGAAAATTGTGCATTTTGCTTGGTGCACCCCCTTCTTTTATGTGTGTGTGTGAGGCTCTTTCAGTAGGGAGGTTTAGGGAATTCTTTATTTGGAATTCCAGGTCAGAGCTTCATGCCGAGGCCCCAGGGCTCCTACTGAAAGAGGGGGTGGCTACTGACTGAGTTACCCTCCAACTTCCTCTCCTCTTCACCCACCCATCTTTTTTCTGCTGGGTTTCATTTTTCTTCACAGAAGTTCACTCCCATCCATCCTTCACTTTTATTGACCCTGTTTTACAGAAATCCTGGCTATATTTCCCTTCTCTTTGGGCTGCTAAACCCCTTTCTTAATAATCTCCAGCTATTGCTAAATGCAACAGAACTAAAGCAATAACATGAGATCACACCAGCTTGATTTTACTTTTGAGGAAACAAAAACCAAGCTGGGATCACAGTTTGTATTTGTTGGACAGGTCCAGCTTTGCCCAAAGACTAAAGCATGCAGCAATTTGTTCTCTAACATGGAGGCTCCTTTGAACTGACCTGCCTAAGGAGCTGAGGGTGACTAAATCAGTGCATCTTTCAAACTGCTGCTCTAAACTACCTTTTTACAGCGTGTTATTGTAGTTTTCACTTATTTTCTCTTCTTAAACTAAGCTTCCATCTCAAAAACTAGTAGCCAGATTGCCATGAGTTACTGTTTTGTTATATGCATGGTCTTAATGTTTTTGATGACCTATCAGGCCAAAGTTCCACATGTAGAGAGTGGTGCAAGAAGTACTCAGATCCTTTACTAAAGTAAAAGTACTAATACCACACTGTAAAAATACCCCACCGCAAGCTAAAGGCCTGCATTCAAAACCTTATTGAAGTAAAAGTATGTAAGTATTATTATACATAAAGTATCAAAGTAAAAGTAGCTATTCTGCAGTAAAATGATCAGTGTTTTACTATTATGTATGATGTTTTTTGGTTAATATTAGTGCTGCGTTAACGTGCTTATTGTATTTTATTGTTGTTGTTGTTTAAGGTTGTGCTACTACTATAACTACTTTGTACGCTAAGTATCTTAATCAACAGCAATGCATCATATTCTATTACATAATCATGTCCTGTGAGAAGCATGTCTCTCTAAAAAGTCAACTTTACACAAGCTCAAAAAAACAGCCCTGTTTCCAGCTTTGTAATGATGCATTTTTCCAGCTAAACCAGGGGTTAGGGAGGGGGTTTAACTTTATTATTTATTCTAACATTTGATTGCATTGCTAAAAATGCCATTTGTCCCCAGTGTCTTATCTCCTCTGCTCTCTCCTTGCTCCTCTTGGCCTCTTTATCATCTGCTGGGAACAAACTTGGGCTCAAACAATTGGCCAACACTGAATTCAATTGGACTTGTTGTTTGGGACTGTTTTCAAAGCAACATTGATTTGTAACTCAGTTATGTAACAAATCACAACATAATCATTGACTTTTATTTAGTTTAGAGCCATAAAATAACGAGGAGAAACATCCAAGTGACAAACCAAGGAGTCGGTTTGCTGCATACATCTGCTGCAGGTTTCTTTTAAGGGTCAAGAGGTCAGTAGCGTGTAAGGATTAGAAGGAAGTCATGTTAGGGCAGGTACTCAAGTGACACTGATGTAGATATACTATACTTTCTAATGGATGTACCATCATTTAAACATCTGTTCAGCATAAAATCAGACAACCTCTTGTAACTCTCGTCCTCTCTTTTGTGACTGCCTGTCTCACCAGCCCCTATGAAAGCAAATTGTTGTCATCCAAGGATTCATACGACTCCAGGCCCTGAAAAGCAAAGTGATTTAAACCTGAGGACCTCTCAACCCCCCCTCCATCTGTCAAACAGTAAGGAAGCAAAACAGAATGAGACAGCAGGCATTTTAGACACAGCCGGAGCCCCGCTGCTATAAATAGAAAAATAGCTCAGCGGAGGAACACTCAAGTTCCAGAAGTGAGGCAGGGAGAGTCGTAGGCCTATTGGTTGCAGGTGTGTGCGTGTTGAGGACTGTGCAGCTTGTGCATACACCTCCTCTTAGAATGTGATTTGTGTTTCATAAAGTTAGTAGGAACCTTTGTGGAAGTTTTTGGTATTGATGTGAGTGAAAAGACCACTTCTTCTGAAGCACTGGCTTGTCAGAAAGGCATTAAAATGAGAATACTGAAAAAAAGTTAGTGTCACAATGTTTTATCGCCATCTAGTGGATTATTCTTTTCTTTAAGATCAGTTTTCCCAGTCTATGTAAGTTTTTCCAATCCCTTACAATGTGCCACATTTATGCATCAATATCCCTTTTTTTCTTGTTCAGGGCAATAAGTATGTTTGCTTATAATATGCACATATTAATGAATAATTGTACTGTTAAGAATAGTAATAGTAAAGATATTAATGATAGCACTAACAATAATTGTTGCAGCAGATGTTGTGCAGGAATAGGAGGGCAGTAGGTGACTCGCAGCCACAGATCAAGACTGCACAGCTCCAGAGACATAAACACATGCAGAAAGCGACTGGAGGAGAAAGCAGGGGGAAAGGAAAGAAGTTGAGTTAGGAACATGCATCTTAAAAGTAAATGTAAAGAGTTGTTATTGCCACCAGAGGGTGCTAGTCAACTTCAAGTAAATATCCCATGTGTTGGATGGACTTCGAGGGACATTCCTCAATATTTATCTGGACACACGCAAACACACACAAATGATGAATCGCAGTAAAAATGTGGGTGGGCTGCGCTGTGGACAGTCACAGCTGCACACATCTGTCTCTTCAACCTCTCTATGTCAAAAGTATCTTGCAAAAACATTATAATAGCTGATACCAGCTGCAGTCGGAGCATTTTTCACAGCACAGGGGCCAAATAAAACTGTATAAAATGCATTGGACAGGGAGAAAAACCCCAACAATTTGATCCTAGTTCCTGAAATGTGTTAACTTTAAAAGGATATTTTACAGCTGTTGGACTGCAGACATTTACATACAAACCTTTACAAGACGCATTGTGGGCTGCAGAACACTTATACAATCAAACTGCATAGATTTTCCTATAAATGGCCCTCACTCTTTACTGTTTAAACCATATAAACAATAAAATATTTTGGTAAATGTGGGCCCGCATTGTTATTATTACACACTTGCAAAGTATTCTCATAAGAGATCTCCAGTGGAGTGGGGTTGTTTGTACTGTCACCAACACCCACATATCCACACTCACACACACAGACACAAAGACACACACACACAAACATAACAATGTGTGTTTGTATTGCTTTAGTAGGGAACAGCGTCACTGCCAAGCAGAGATCATATTCTCTCCTGCAGAGCACCTTCCCAGAACATTAATGTGTGTGTGTGTGTGTGTGTGTGTGTGTGTGTTAGAGAGAGTGAGTGTCAGTGTGTGTGCAAGACATTAGTTTTCGCGATCCAGTAGTCCCCACAAGATTAAAAAAAACTGTGTTGTTGGCCTACTTTTTGGACTTGAACTGGGAAAAAGATACAATGTTTTTAAAAAGTTTAAAGGAAGAGTTTGCATTTGGATGAAAGCTAAATGAAGTGTAAGCACACAATTAAGCCATTTACATTACTTTTTTAAATAAACAAATCTTCATTGTACTACTCTATATGGATGATTGCTATAATAACAAATGAGCCTAGCGCCAGCTCAGGGATGGTTCACCTTTCCAAACACCTGGCATCTAAGAGGTCTTTCCTGGAAAAATTCCAATTCCAAGTGCAGGAAGTGATGTGTTTTACATTTCCAGTGGCAGCAACAGTGGCTTGTTTGCAATAAACAGAAAGAAAGAAGTGAGTGGTTGACATGAGCAACAATAGCCACCTTGGCTAAAGAAAACCCTAGAGAAAGTATTCTAATACATGCCACTTTTATGTACCCCCTCAAAATATCCATTATTCATCTTTTCATCTTTCTATCGTCTACCTCTGTTTGGCTCATTGCTCTGTGTATTTTATAACCCTGTTGTCACTGTGCATCATCTTTCAGCCTCATTATTCAGGCACTCAGCTTAAAAGAAAGCAGATGCTTTGTCTTACTGAGTTCATCTCATTCTCTCTGTTTTTGTCTTTCACTCTCAGAGTCTTTACATATAAATAAATGGATGAAAATAGCTCACAGGTGAATGTAGGAGCCTAGGCATGAATTAGCATATGTGATACACACTTAAAGAATCAATGACAGGCCTCAACCTGTAGTGGCTGATGAAGACAGACGAATCGACTCAAAGAGGAGAAATCTATGGGTGTCGTGTAGGTGACTATAGACATGACTGTGATTAAGAAGATTAACAATGACTTGTGTCAGTCTGGTTTCCCACTGAGCTGAGATTTGTCTTTGTTTGATCTAATTGGGAGAGGTTTGCTGCTGCAGAGCTGCCAGGTCTAAAGGGAGAGCGCGGGAAATAGAGGGTTTAGTCTGAGCGGAGATATGAAATGGGGAGATATAAAAGAGAGTAACAGATGGAGAGAAAGTGAGAAAGTTAAGGGACGGTATGAGAAAGGCCAGAAGAAAGAGGGAGCAGCGGAGAAATGGGGAAAACACTCACAAACACACACCTGGGTTGGATTAACTCAAGCTAGCAGGGAAGCTGTGTGTTAATGGAGATTTAATAGGCTCTGAAATGACTTACTGCAGTCATACAGTGTGTGTGTGTGTGTGTGTGTGTGTGTGTGTGTGTGTGTGTGTGTGTGTGTGTGTGTGTGTGTGTGTGTGTGTGCTTGAATTTGTACTAGTTTACCTGCATGTCATGCTTTTTGGCCTAATGAAGTTATTAAATCTTTCTATTTTGCTTCCTGTTCAAAGTAGAGACGGTCACCAACACACTGAGCAAAGTACAAAATAGATTAGATTTGGTTCATTGAGTGTGTTCACAGAATCTAGTTGGGTATCTGCAGTGTATTGAAGGATGCTAATATAATGTACATCACTGTACAGTCCGGTTGCTGGAGCCTGATACTGGATTTTTAAAGGACAATCCAGCTATGAGTGTTTTAGAGTTGGCCAGTATACACCCCAATGTGGTAAAATAGGTTATTAAAGAACTGTGACTAATATGCATGTGCTGAATGGGACAAAAAAATCTACTTTTCAAACTCTGAAATGGTGACTGTTTCTAAATGACTTTGATTGCGTCTTTGGCATTTCTGTACTGAAATTTCTCGTAGCTTACAGGCAACATATATTGTATGTTGATACTAATATACCTAATATATAAAAGTCATCCTCCCATCATGACCACAACTTAAATATGTCACCGTAAATAATAAATTGACTGTACTTGTATAGTGCCTTTCAAGTCTTCCAGCTATTCAAAGCGGTTAATACTTCATGTCACATTTACCCCATTCACACACATTCATACACTCATGGCAGAAGCTACCATGCAAAACTGCTCATCATAAAGAAACTAATCATTCATGCACACTCACGAAGCTCTTTGGGGCTCAGTATCAGTATCTGCACCCCGAGTTTAGATAATGTGTGTTTACAGATGTTTTCACGTGTTGCATCACTGGTCACCATGCTATCAAAATGTGATCTTTATGAACTGTAATATGACAGTTTTTTAAATTTTCTGGTTTTGAGGAAATGTAGCTCAGTACTTAAAAGTGGCACCTAATCTGGGTGTGCATTACTTTGCTGTTTGCAGGAACGGTGCTCTAGTTATCAAAGGGAAAGTCAAGTCTTCAGTTACCTACCTTCTCTGTCCAGCTTACTTTTCTTCAAGCCATGTCCTCATATCAAGGAGCTAGTTGCAACTCGCAAAAACATTTTTAAAATGTAACTGCATTTCCTGGTTTGCTTTGTTTCATGTGCCTCTGAAGGATTTCTGAATCTAACACTGCAGACTCTCCTCTTTCTGACTGTGAGGTGCTGTCTGTTGCCATGGCAACAACTCCGTGATGTAAACACCGCGCTGACCCTGGCTGTGTGAGTGAGGAACAAAGACAGCATCCTTCTTGAACGTAAGCATTAAGAGATAGTTTATGTGTTCAAAGGCTCTGACGCAGTTTGTGCAAGTTCTCGGCAATGGAAAAATCAGACACGAGGAACATCGAGCGGCAAACGTCACCTACCTTAAGCATCCTTCATACGTTACCTGACATTATGGCTGTATAATGTTATGTGTAAGAGTGATTAAGAGTGGAACTTACAGGGAACATTTACATTTTTGAATAAGTCACACGTTAAGCAATGATTTCTGTGCAAAATGTGTGACCTCTGTAGGTATCATTGTAAATCATAACAATGTGGAGTGTGTTATGTTTTACCGTCAAAAAAGCCTAAGTCAGTAAGATCATTACTCTCCTTTTTATTTACCACTATGTAACTAGCTGGTATATGCAGCAAAGATCTTGCATGTAAAGATCAGCATTGAACTCCATAAAGAAAATGGAGAAATTAGGAACTGAAATACCCCCAAACCGCGCTTCTCTTTCCGTGTTGAAGTCAGTTTTTGAGCATATTTTGATTTCTGAGTTTAATGTTATGTTACTGCAAATGTATACCATAGATTTATTGATTTAAATATTGCAAAGCAGCAAAGGGAAAATGTCTTGTAAATAAAGCCTAAGCCATAAATATGGATAACTGGCAGGTTGTAGAGTTAAACAGTCACAGAGAATCAGCTGTGCAATTTATTGGCAAATCATTTAACATACATTTAAACTTTAAACTTTAAGGGTTGATTTTATTCTAGCCTTCATCGCATCTCTACATCCTGAACAGCTCTTTTTCCCCAAACAATATTAAAGAACCTGAGCCGCTTTTGTGTGTGTGTGGCAGAAAAAACGACCACATATTGCATACCATGCTTTCATGACGCTTTTACATATACTATTAAAATATGGCGACAAAAAAGCTGTAACCTTGTTGCCAACATGGGAAACATTTACTTTACTGTCAAGGCTTAGCTTGTGAATTCCTTTCTTCTAGGTATGAAGACGTACTCCCTCTCTCACAAACACACAACAAAAGATGTGTGCATGAGACTACATATCAGCTGGACATGTTAGAACAGGCAACCTCTTATTTCATGGTAAAATGACCTAACAGAAGGAATAACAAGTGCAAACCCAGCTTGTGTGTGTGTTTGTGCGTGTGTGTGTGTCTGTAGCCTGATATGAGGTGGTGGGAGTGTGGGTGGAGCCAACAGGGGAGTAAAGCTTGGATTCCAGCTGCATTCCAGAGAAAGAAATAGAGATGGGATGGATCTGTCAGCCCCCACCTCCTGTCTTTCTTCCACTTATTTGTTCTTCTTCTTCTCTTCATCCTATGCCTCCACTCAAACACACAGACACATGTTTGTTCCTTGATCCCTGTTGGCACATCTCGTCTATCACAACTACATGCCTAACCTTAACTTTAGCCTAACCCTAACCTAACTGTAACCTGAACCCTAAAATCAAGACTTAACCCTCAAAAAGCAGTCTCTGGCCATGGGAACTTCATTGGTTAGTGTGCATTCAGGTTAAAGGATTCAGGTTAAAGTCCCCACTGGGATATAAAAACAACACACACAAACAAACACAGAGTCTGCTCGGTGAAGCTCAGGTTAAACCACATGCCCATACTGTCTGGGAAATTAAAACCCTCCTCAGAACATAAAACCTTTGTTTGTGTGTGTGTTTGTGTGTGTTTGTGTGTGTGTGTGTGTGTGTGTGTGTGTGTGTGTGTGTGTGTCTGTGTCTGTGTCTGTGTCTGTGTCTGTGCATAATAATCTTGAGTTTATACTTAAAAAAACAGTGGGAGGCTTTTTGTTATGTTGGCTGGTAGGTTAACTGACTTGTTAAAGGAGAAGGCTGGCAATATTCTATCCTATGTTTTCTTTATTGTCAACTCATCCAAACATAATCAATAATAGATTGATCTTTTAACAAGTATTGTCTGTGTAGCCAAAGTCAGATTTAGCTCATTCCTATGTACCAGTTAAAAACATAGATGAGCCACATGCAATGTGTTCTTTCATACCATAAACATGGCCACTGTACTTTATTTTGAGTCCTGCTGCCATAAATACTCACAGGAGCACTAAATGTGCATTCATCCACAGCTGGAAATAGTCCCCAACAAATACTCTTGTTTGAGTAACAACTGGGAAAAACCACAGCGCCCAGCTATTTTTGGAAATTACTGAGCCTTTAAAAAAAACCTCTATATATTTGTGATCCATTTTTAAACATTTACTTCTTCCGTACACTGAGTGCAATAGACAGGACTTACACATTGTTAGTTTTGGTTTGTCTATGGGATTTGTTCACAATAAGAAATAAGAATATGAAAATCAGCCTTTGCTATTAAGTAATATTATTATAAATGTCAAATTAATTTGACGTTTTTAATTTAATCATTCGTATCAAGGTTTCTTTGAATTGAAAAGAGAAAGAAAACATTCATTTAGCATGGCTGATGTAGCCAGGTTTCTTTTTGGAACTTTTTTAGGTGAGTGTGCACCCACTGGCTTTTAGCTGTAAAGGGTCTACCACTGTCCACCTCTCCAGTGCAAAGAGGAAAGGAATTCAGGAGTTCAGATCAGCAGACTGTTTTTCATATGGAATCTATCAATTTACTTAACAAAGCATCCACACATTATTTATGAATAATTATCGTTTAGCTTTAGAGCTGCTACAAATTGACATGTTATCACTTTAAAGATAATAGTAATCTGCCTGCATTAAACTAAATCATATTTAAGCCAAGCCTTGTCATATGTTGAGGTTGAGGTATTTCATATGGAGCACAAGAAATAATGATAGTGAGTCAGAATTTTACCGCCATGAAAACCATAGTCCTGTAGTGACGTTAATTTATGTCAGTTTACTGCAGATTGTTTCCAACGAACAGATTGTTTCAAGGCATCCCTCAAACAAATCATATCTTTGATAAACACAGATAATTTCAAAGGACTGCTTCAGACCTGTAACCTCACAGTTCAGCAGAGCGGCATAACTTCATAGCTATGCGTGTTGCATGTTCGGATGAATCAACAGTTTTGTCTCTCACTAATATTATCAGTAGAAGGATAAAAGCATTGCTGTCGTTTGTGAACAGAGCATTCCTAGAAGGCTGCTGTGTTTATACTGCAGACTAAATATTTATACCCCGAGCTGAGAAGAACTGAGGCTGCTCAGTTTGACTTTGATAAAGGTTTGATATGCTTTAGGACCGGTGACTTACATTTTGCTCAGATTGCACACTGCCACATTCACTGAGTGTGTAATCAGCTACGCAAACATACTGAACATAGTGTACCTGCAGTCCTGTGAATGCACAAGCACATGTAGGCATGTACTCACCGTATGCATACATACATGTTTCTCTATCTCCTTGAGGACATAATACATTCCCTAGCCCCCTAACCAAAGTCTATCCCGAACTACCTAAAACCAAGTCTTAACCCTCAAAAAGCAGTCTCTACCCTACAGTGACATCAGTCCCCATTGGTTAACAATGACAGACAGAGAGCGTTTTAAACTGTATTGTGGTACCTAACAATATGAAGCAAAATATGGTTGGTTTCCGTAAGAATTTGGTGGCATTTATTCCTTAAAACACCCTGTCCTCATATAACTAATGTCAGTTTAACACTAAGATTTCACATTTGTTGACTTCCATTCTGCAAACAAAAGAAACAACCATCAGAAGAAACGTGGTGAAATGGAGTAAAGGGTGGGATGACACAGAAGAAAGAGAGATGAGTTACTCCAGGGAGGAAGACGAGGAGAAATTCAGAAGTTCAGGAAAATATGTCCATCCCTTAAACCTCACCTCGTGTTTCTAAATAACTCCACATTTTCTACAATAGTTTCTAAAATGGCATCATTTTAAGTACAGAAACCTGTGTCCTGCACAAGCTTCGAGAGACACCTGAAAAAACAAGCTGATTTGCATTGGAAACAAGTGAAACGGTTGCCAGATTGAGCTGATTATCATGGAAAACGAGCAGAATAATAAAGGCATTTGATGCCATGTATGATATACTCGGCCATTTGGTTCCGCTAGTGTTTTCCTCTCTGAGTGCTTGTGTGATTTCATTTAACCTGGATTTGAATAAAAAAGCAACAGCAAAGCGCTGACAACACTTGGATTGGCTGGACACTCATGCATCACCATTTGCACATGGATCACTATCCACAATATATGATTAGATTTGTTTCAAAAGAAATTGAGCAACAACTAAATTGTCCTTGGTGGAAATAAGTCCTACTGCAGTAATCATCTCCAGTTGTATGATATACTTAATGTGTTTCAAGGCATCATAAGTTGATTATATTAAGTCCTGACAGTCAACATCATGACTGGATTGAACTGTTAGGGGACCCAGTGACACAACTTGCTGTGACCGCCTTCCTCTGCAACCTATTGCCTTCAAGTTCCCAAGTTCACCATACGCAATAAGCTTACATGCTTTCTCATGGAGAAGACCAATTCCATTTGCATAATTGTTGGTGGACTATAAGGCTACAGCCAGCAAATGGTGAGCTTTGCATAGCACAAAGACTGGCAGTGGGGAAAATAGCTATCCTGCCTCAGTCCACAGGTAACAAAATCTGGCTACGAGTAGTTCTAATAGAGCTCGCTAATTAACAAGTTACGTCTTGTTTTTGGCAGTTGCTGGGCAAGTTACTACTCCCAGCCAAAGAATAGTCCGGCATATAAACTAAAAATCAGAAAGGTGATCATTGAAGATTTTGACCCAGGGCCTCAAGAGTAGACAATCATCTAGATGCTGTGTTAGCTCATAATGTACTTTAGTGGTGCAATTCTCTTAACACATTTGCAATCAATCAAATTACCAAAAACCAATTGACACAGAGTGAATCATAGGCTTTTCGGGTCCCTGGGTTTTTTTCACGGTACACAAGTGTTAATTTAGCCTGTGTCAACCTCGTGGTCTTGGAATACTTCTAACCAAAAGGAAAGTCTAGTTTGTGCAAGTTTATATACTCGCATAAACTCAATCTCGGAGCCAAAAACAAAGGATAATAAAATGTCCCAGAATGGTTGTTAAAAGATTTCAAACATCCATGATGGGAGATTCATGCACAAAAAGGCCTGTGTGCAAATACACACACCAGCACACCAAGTGTTTGGATAAATGTGCTGAGAGAGATGCTATCCTTCAGCTGAAGGAGGCTAAGCCAACAGGCTCACGTCACATCACTCAGGGGACATTTTATTCTATTATTCAAGCTATTCCAAACCTTCCACTCATGGATCTTTGGAGATTCAACACAACTTAACAGAGACAGACTCCTCAACGGCTGTTCCTTCAGTCCAAACTGAACTGTGAACTGTGTCAACGACAAAGTGAAAAGGGAGTTTTTGTTGGTTTGATCAAAGTGTGGATCACTTGGCATATTATAGCAGGTGTTGAGCTGATATTTTAAGTTCTGCCACTTTTTATTGCAGAAAAATGCCTAAGTTAGCGGGAAAGACTCCATATTTTTTTGAGTTTGCTAAAGCGAGAAAATAAGTATGAGTTACGGTTTGTTTCACTGTGTTATGTGGATGAGATACTAAATTAATTTTGCACTCAGACACAAGGGTGAAGTAGTTTTATCTTCCTAAACTTGCTATTTTGACCCATATTTTGTTTTTAATCTGTTGTTTGTCTAGAATATGTCTAGTCTCATGTCTAGACTTAATAACTCAAATAAGGAGATATTTTTAAGAAAGATTTAAGAATCCCATATAATTCTGCAACTTTGAATCTAAAAAGATCTAAGCTGATGTGAGCACGTTGATCTCACATCGCTCTCACTGTTTCCTTTAATGACCCAGACGCATTTGCTGTGGTGCTATGGCAACAAGTAAAAGCTATTTTCTGATTTCCTGCTTCCAGCAAATGCATCATGCAACATAAAAATACAGAAGTCTCTGCAATTATTTTGTCAGACTTCACATTACACAAATACTTGACCGAATGTGAAATATATATGGTGCATGAGGGATCATAGGAGATTTCTGGGATTAAAATGCTCTATTAGACTATATTAGTGCATCCTATTATATGCTGACATGTGAATATGCAAACAAATGCATACGCTATCAGAGAAATACACATGTCCTTGTTATTGTGCTGTCCAGCACAGCTGGCAAGCTGAGACGCCATGGCAACTACAGAAAACATTAAGGAAGCGTGGGAGGTGGAGGACAATGTGTGTTGTTGTTGTGTGTGTGTGTGTGTGTGTGTGTGTGTGTGTGTGTGTGTGTGTGTGTGTGTGTGCGTGTGTGTGTGTGTGTGTGTGTGTGTGTGTGTGTGTGTGTGTGAGTGTGTGCGTGTACACGTGTGCATTAAGGTGGAGGAGCTGCAGCTGAAAGAAAAGGTATCTGTATGTGAAGAGTGGCCTTTATTACACAGACGAGGCCACTCAGTCGCACTTGAGTAACAAACAGGTTGTGTTTGTCGTGCACATGAGCTCCATTTCTCATCATCTTCATACAGTGTGAGAAACACCTGATACTCACACATACAGTTAGATTGAAAGGACAAAAGTGAAAACAAATGATGTTCATTTTTCAATCAAATTATATAATTCTTTCATCATGTTCCTTTGTATTACTGAACATACTAATACCCAAAAAAGAGAATACCTCATTTCTCAAGATGTGTTTCAACAATTTTTTTTTGTTTATTATGCTTTCAGAAATTGCTTTTGTGTCTGTGGTCATCAGATAATGTAAGAACAACAAAAGGCACTACAATCAACGACAGACAACAGCATAGTGCTCCACAGTGTGAGTGCCCCACCATGATGATGCTTATAGAACCAGCACTAACTAGGAGTTCTATCTTCATGCCAGCAAACCTCAATCACATATAGGCCTGTCAGTTTTTAATATCAAACTATTAATCAATTTTCACTGGCTTTGAGGACGTTTGCTACGCCTGTAAGTCATAAGTTATCCAACATGCAATAGATGCCTTTTATCTTCCTTTTAAAGAAGGTACAATGTGTAGTTTTGACATTACTTAAAAGACGTCTATGTATTGTGTTGCAGAGATATTTACTGAAGTTAGCATGCTAACCAGCTAGCCTTGGCCCGTGATGTCTTGTAATACCACTTGTGCTTATAGTGAGTGACAATAGTGAGTAACTGTCGCATTCCAGTCTCCCCTCAGTCCAACATGAGATGACTGCCTGTCCCTCGTGCTCCTCAACTTCTTGTTCCTCCACTACCTCTACTTTTTTGTCTCCTGCTATCAGTTGAACTTGCTGGTCTCTGACTGGGCAGACTGGGTGTGAAATTGTTGTTAAAAATGTAGTCACATTTTATCAGAGGACAAAAAACAAAACAAACACCATCTTGTACAGGCTCCATGTATGTCTTTAAAACCTGAACTTAAAGGAAAACCTAGCCAGCATTGCTTATTGATTCTCAGGGAGAAAGCTGCCAGGCAAACAAGCTGAAAGAGCAGCAGGCAGGAAGATGAATACATGAGTAGAAGGGTGGAAGGTCAGATCACTGACATTCTGGCAGACTGCAGAAACCTCACTCCTTATATACGGAGATGATGTCACAGAGTTGGGTGATGAAAACACAGGCTCACACATACACACACACACACACACACACACACAGAAACACTGCAAAACTACTAGACTGCATTTAGTCTTGTGAGCAGAAAATTAGACCGACATAGACCTGTCCAAAGTCTGATTATCTTTATATTTTAGACTAGACAGTTGTGAAAGACCATCAAAAAGTATTTAAATACAGTATAGTGTGTTGTTGGGCACCAAGAACCATTTTTAACCATTTTAAAACAGACTAACAGTTCTAGTTTCAAACAAGCATAAAGAACTGTTTGTGACTCCCCCTCCAATCTGGCATGATTCAAAAGATTTAATTTGAAATGTTGCCCTTGATAGGTTGTCATAAATGTAACAGTTCATTCAGTCCACCTACTAGGTGACAGAGTCAACAATACTGTTTTTAAATGAGTATGATTCAACTGGAACAAGACCAAGAACACATTTACTGCCTATTTTTACTTCCAATATAAACATTATTCTTTATCTATTTCAACACAAAAGTGCTTTTGTTATTTGGTGAATTCATGCCAGGCGTGTTTGATTTTTCAATGTGCTGTGCACTGTAGTTTGAATGATGTGATATGTGATAGCAAGTGGTTCCTTGTGTTTGGAGAAGCAAGAAAAGAGAAGTAAGAAAAAGAACGATCAGACTACAATAATATGTATAATAAAAAATATGCAGAGGATTGGAGAACCTAAAGCTAATTCTTTAACTTCTGCTTAATTTCAATCAATTATTCCTCAGCAGCATCACAAATGCAAATAAATATTATGAAATTCCTCATGATGAACGTCATTTTTCAAGTGCTCAAGTTGAATTGCTTGTCCTCACTGTTCGAGGCATACTTATTGTTTCTTCAACTGGTTCCTTAAATGAGAAGATTTCTAAATGCAGTTTTGAATAAACAGTTCTCAGATGCTCCCTTCAGATTCCTGGGACACATAATGGAGGGGTCAAGCACCATGTCAAATTGATTTTACTCCAAGATTATCATGTTACAAGGAACCTCCTGAGACTGTCTTAAACTAAAAATACATTACGTACAATCAGAGTGAAAACATTTGTACGCCCATCTTGTGCTATTACAGAGTTAAAAAAAACATGACACTGTTATTAGCTCTCTTTAAGATTTTTGTCATTAAGAAAGGTACAACATTTCAAGCCCACATTTGTTCTTTGTGAAGCGGCGGTATCAAATAGACAAACAGGTTTTCCGCTTCATGGATGTGGCTACAACAGCCTGACTCAAAATAATCCAATGATACATTGCAAACCAACATTGTACACATTAATAAGTCATTTTATCATCAAAAAAGACAATGAATTTATTAAAATGGCACTTTGGGCACTCAACTACCATTTTCTTAAGATGGAAAGTCTATACTGAGTGAATAGTTTTAATCTATCAAGAAAGGTCTAATTCTACCCACTAGATGAATTCATGGTTCCTAAACTCAAATATGTTTGTGAGTCAGATCAGAGATGGCTAAGGATATAGACAAGGCTGACAATAATAAATAAATGTAAATCTATTTTCTTTTTTACAGTCTTTTTTGGGGGGGTTTCAGTAAGATAAACATCCTGCCTAGCTTCATTTTTGAAGCTCTGTGTTATGAATACAATTCACAATACCACATCAACATAAAGTCCTCAGAATCAAATACTCCTCACATGGTGTGCTGGGTGTAAAATGTTTCTGAATTGCACCTAGAAATTTGACAAAGTGCACTTCTGTACTTTGATATTATCACATTCTAAACACACTAAATGTGGTAGCCCTCTGGTCTGGTCCAAGCATTTCCACTGCAGAACAGTCTTGACCTGCCAGCTGCTTTAAGCACGGTCTAATGGAGGTTGTATGGAGATGAAAGCCATATAGCCATGCTGGGCTAGTACCCAAAATTCTTTGCTTACATTTCCCCGTGCCCCTCTCTCTCCTCCTCTCTGACTATTGGCCCTCAGGACACAGTATGGAGATTTAGGACAAATGGGTTGGCCTGTTGATAGAAGCGTCCAGATTGAATCCAGACCAGTGCTGTCGTCACATTGTATGCGTGTGTGAGCGTGTGTGTCCTGTGTTTGGTGGATGTTGAGTGATCAGTTCCTCTGAAAAAACATCTTTTCCGCTGGACGAGGGTCGTCTCCAGATGGAGAATGCGGTCTATGACAAGGTGTAATTCATTAACAATGTTTGTTTGCATGTGTGTCTTTGTATTTACCTCCCAACTGAACCAGTGAACCCACATCGGTGCAGAAGCAATGTCTCTCTCTCCCTCTTTTACTCACAATCATATCCACACACACACACACACACACACACACACACACACACACACACACACACACACACACACACACACATTCCCCAGTTGTGAGGTCATCCCCCAGTGCAGCTCCTGCTGTAAATTCGTTTATGTGTGCCCAGTTTTTACCATTCCCCCCCACCTACCCTCTCCCCTTTCTCTCATTTTCTTTCCTTGGGCTGTCTTGTGAAACAGAGGTCATAGTTCATCATCTAAAAAAAAGAGAGATAAAACACAAAGACAAGCTAATAAGCAAGAAAACATTGGGCTAAACTGCACAGTATTTTGTCGTTTTTATCAACTGTGCCATTGTCACATATATTCTTATTTACATTTTTTGAGGGGGGTTGAATTTGATCAGCTGTTAGACGCTGGCACAGGATCACATGTTACATGATTATATAAATATCCTATGAGATTATTATGAATTACTATCAATACTAAGAATCTTTTTCACACTCAGAAAAGAAACTTGATGATGTTGTGACTACTTGCAGAGCAAGTTGTTGAGCCACTGCAAGTGGGTTCTTTGTGTTTTCTCTGTACTGCGCTGTTTACTCCCCCTGAAATTTTGTTCACGGGTTAGTGCATCATTTCATTTAATAGAGAGTTTTATTGAAGAGGGACAGAAACAACTCTGCTGACAAGCTTGCTAACTGCATGCAGACTAGTAAGCATGGGAAAGAGAATCCATTAAATGTGCATTCCATCTAGATGTTGAGATATTTCACTCTATAAGACAAAACTTGGATCTGCTGCTGATGCAAGAGGAAAAGTCAATAGTTGTTGAGATATCTCAGTCAGGGCTAAAGAAGTGGACAGACAATGCCATCCATAAAGCCATGCAGGCAGCATTACAAAAGAATGAGTATTTCACTTGTTGATCAGTGAACGATGTTATCCCTAAATTGGAGAAATCATGCGTTATGTTGCCAGTTCATATTTTCAGCAGCTGTTTGGAAACATGTCGAAGACTTGTCGTTCCAACTGTCGTTATGAGTTATAAACTATAATGAGACATAATTCTTGACCTCTTGACCTCTGCTCACAGTTTTCACCAAGCGTCCTCTGAGAGCGAGGTGAGGTTGTGTTATCTGATGCAACACATGCAAATACTTTGATCCGGGACATTTACTTTGTGAGTGTTTATTAAACAGATCGAAGGCCTTGCAAGATTTTTCTCTGTCATTTACTGGATCGTCTTAAAGCACTTTAACAGAATACTTTCCACTCGATGGTATGATTTCACAACTCAGGCATTCAGCCTCTGGAAGGAGGGTGCCGCACCTCCCGGATGAACGATGTAAACATAGCAGTTTGAAGCACAGCCTGACCATACAGCACTGTAAAATATAATTGGAAATCTCAAAATGTGCATTTGTAGGAGGTGATGTAAGCAGTGTTGGTGCAATATATTCATATTTTGTTGCTTTTCATTTGAGAATAGGTGTATTAAGGGTGATTTAAGATTGCAAAGAGAGAAGAAAAGAGATGCATATCTAAACCACTGTAAATACTCCTCACTGTCACTTCTGTTGCCTGAACTCCAAGCTGCTTCTTCTCTAGATCGACACTTAATAGCAGGGATGTGATATATCAACACAAACAGGCTGTGCCAAATTCAACAGTGGAAAATCCTGAGTGTGCTTTGAAATTGATATATGATCATACAGTGGCCTCATTTCTGCATCATTTTAACAATTTCAAGATGATTTGAGACGTGATGGCCATCTGACGGGACATGTAGATTAATTTAATTGCTTTGCAGTGGCCTTCACAAACATTTGAATTGTGCAGTAGTAGCTGATTCCTGCCAAATGCTCTTCTCCTGCCTTCTCTTCTTCTTCTTGTAGTCCCTCTCCTCGAGCCCCCCCCACAGGCTGTGCGAGCCATAGCCCTCCCATTGGGACTATTGAAACACCATTTTAGGAGACAATGGACTCCTCCTACAGCACCATAGAACACAGCTTTTAACCATATGACTGAACTTCAGTCAGTGTTTTAAAGGGGTAAAGAAGCTTACATCAGTCTTTACGTTTCCTTTCTGTATCCCCTCCACATCATCCTCAATGCAACTCTGTTTTCATGTCTATTTTCATGTGTGCTTTTTTTAGGACTATTTTCTGTTTTTCCCTTCTCAGCCTGGACAAAGACACCACTGTTTAATGGCAAGACAATAATTAAACTAGACATTTCAAATGCCTAAATTTAAACTGTTAGGCGTGAAAGTTCAGTCTTCACCATGGAAATGGAAGTTTGACTCAAAGGTCCCAATTCAGGGTCCACTTACAAGCTTTGACTTTTGACTATGTCACACAGTGTTTTCTGACTATCCTTGATAAATACTAATACAAGTATATGGATAAAATCACAACAGCTGCTGATAATTATCTGCTGATGGAAACCTTTAGGTTTTAAGTAGTTTGATTGGATTGAGATCCATGTTCGTGTATTCATTTGATTCATTAACATACAACTAGATTTGATGGGTTTGGAAAAAAAATGTGTGCGTGTGGTATTTATGATAGGACAGTTGAGAGAGGCATGAAATACAGGTGCAGGAATGAGAAAGAGGGGAGGACATGCAGCAAAGGGTCGCAGGCCAGACTTGAGCCCAGGCCGGTGCAGCAAGGACTCAGCCTTGTACATGGAACACGCTCTCTAGCTCATTATTTCAGAAAACCATGTCATTGACACGTGTGTCAGTCAAGTTTATAATTTATTTCTTCATATCGTCACATCAGGAGTAATTTTCATCACAAGACTTGCAAGCAGCTGAGTTTTGTTCTGCATATTCAAAAAATGACTCACTGATGCCCTGTTGCACGTTCCTACTGTGTTTATCTTCTTCCCCATTCCAAACACCCGCAACTCAGGTCTGTGTAAAGCAGATATGACTGTGGGTGTCTGCCTGGGCTTTGGAATATACTCCAGCTCCTTTCGGACTGTTCGAAATAAAGTCACAAGTGCACTTTAAAATGTCAAACACTGCTTACATCACTACAATACATCTGCACACAACTCCACCTTCTGACCCATTTTTATTCAATCCAAAGATTTTTTTCTTCTGCATTAAGAAACTTTCTTCAACCTTATTTAGACAAGATCTTATAAGCAGCCAGCCTATCAAAGGGCTATTCTCTGTAAGAACAGGTTTTCTGTCGCCCGTAACATTATAAATCCGCAAGGGTTTTGATGATGCCGTTGTGAGGTACACAGTACAGTACGGCACAACACTTGGTTTATGGCTTTTTCAGTCAGTCTTTACCAGTTTATCTGTTATCTCGAGATTTCAGAGGAAAGCAAGTGTCCCTCTTAACTTTTCAGCATTCTTTAAATGTCTATGGCACTATCTGATAAGCCGAGATAGTATGTCTTTCTCTGACTCATTCACGCACCCACGCATGCACTCACTCACTCACTCACTCACTCACTCACTCACTAACAGATACTGTCTATAAAATCTGAGATTAGAAATTTGTTTGTGACTTCACCAATAGACCCACTCCAGCACAGCAAAGCAAATAGCTTCCATTAAGTGTGTACAAGACAAGCTCATATTCTTCAGCCTCTGTGTCCTTGATTAAACTGGGTTGTGTTCTATTTCTTCTGCATACTTCTGTTTTTCATGAGGTTGGACATAAGTGGAGTCTTTTGACACAGATTGCCCAATGCTGGTTCCACATCAAGTATTACACAAACCCAGAGAAGCCCCCCTCCCTCTTCTTCCTGTTTAGAATCTGCCAGTGGTGGACTTGCCTTTCATGGTTGCCCTTAAGAGCATATTTGAAAACTGGAAAGCTCATAAATTAAAATTACCACTGACTTTTACAATGGAAGCAAGCGATCACAGTTTTGGTTCTGCGGTTCATCCAGTAAATCCTCCCTGCTGTGATTTATTTGCTACATTATTAGGCCTTCAGCAAGCTTTTTGTCACAGTTAGAAAAAAACTCATACCTCCAAATTATCAACTTCCCTGAAGCTAAGACAAATGGCTTCATTTTTTGCTTGACCATGATGCATTTTTTTTGATATTTCCAGTAAAAATGGTGGTTATTATGCTACATGCGTGAGATTCATAAAAAAAAAAAAAAAAACGATTAGAAATCCTCTTATGGAATATGAAATAAACCACATGAATCATCCCAGATTGAAAGGAATGGTGATTTCATTGATTTATGTAGTCATTAATTTGAAGTTACAAATGAAATATTATCAACTTTGGAGCTTTATTTGTGGGTCACTGACATGAAAACATTTGAACAGCCCTGTTGCTGATAATCTAAAACGTCTTCCACTGCTAGTCCTCCTCCTTTAGTGCCTCACCCCTCCCCCTCTGCCTTGTTTTGTTTACAGTGTCACAAAAACCTTAATGCTTTTCTCTGTAGCTCGAATGCAATAGATGCATAATACATATAGAAAACAAGTAAAAGTAGGGCTGAGATGTACAAACAGGTCTCCTTGTGTAAAGGAGTATAAGATATGTCATGGCTAATGTTGGACACATTTTATGTTGTAGTATGTAAAAAACACAACATGCACATGGATCATTATCACGTGATTTTGTTACTCAATTCTCAAATTTTTTTAAATTTTTATTTTTTATTTACTGTCCTGTGCTATGTTGTTCTTTTACTGTTAGATGTTGCATTTTTAATTTCTTGTGTAAATCATTTTAATCATCTTCAAAAGCACTCTATAAATAAAATGTATCACCAATAATATATAGAATATATATAATAATTATCTATACATATAATAATATATATATGTGCGTGTGTGTGTGTGTGTGTGTCTGTCTGTCTGTCTGTGTCAAGCCATTTGTAACACGTAGTTGCATCCTACCCTTTTGATATTCGTGTAAAATACAACCCCGATATGTAATCAACAGATGCCGATTATATTTTGAAAATCTATACCGGAAGTAGTATTTCGTGCTGTCGTTAACTTGACAGTAGTCTCTCTCCCTCCACTCGCATGAGTTCAGCATCTGTCTTCACCAGAGTCCACGGAGCGCGCAGTATGGATCCGTTACGCATTACGCACTATGGTGTCCTTTCTGGCACAGATGGGTTTCTGGCACGCGCTTCAGACTGGTGTAAAGACATCAACTCTTAAAAGCAGGCTCCTCGGTCACTTGCAGTAACAAAAAAGTCCAAGTCTCTGTTTGTCTTTAATGCAGAGGAGGGAGATACAAGTGATTCGTGGAGACTTTTTTTTACGTTCCGCTCCGACGCGCAGACACACACACTGTTTTGGACTTATTTTCAACAGGATATCATTTGTTGCATCTACATTTTTGGGTGTTTACTATATGTGGATACTTATTCGGGACCATGGGAGACTCCGTGTTCTTCGACAGGCAAAATTCCTATCTTGTAAGTACTCGGTTTATTGGCCATACATGAATTATAATTAGTCGGACGTTTGCTAATGAGGGCTTACATTTTCTGTTGTATGAGAGAGCGTGCGCGCGTGCCCGTCTAATCTGTACGTGTGTGCTTGGGTAAAGAACAGAGAGAAACAGATGTTTATTTGTGAAGATGACTTTTAAGACAGTTTTGTGTATAGAATTTCAAGTCTCTGTCGTCCTGCACAACAGATATTATGCATGAAAGGTGTCATTGCAGAATATCTATTTTCTGTACATTCATCACAACCTCTTTCTAACTCTAATCTTCAGGAATTTTAAGAAATGCAAAAGAGAAATATGATGAACACATCAAAAGCCTACGCCTGTAAATGTTGAGGCCCCTTTGCAGAGCAAAAACTTCCTGTGATGGATCGTTTGACGTGACATGTGGTGTAGAGAGCATTTGCATATGCAGGCATAGAAGACCACACACGTTTCCTGGTTTAAAGAGGAGACTTTTGCTCTGAAAGCAGCTCAGTAAAGACACCTGAAGAAACCTGCAGCAGAGTGCTGTTAGAGAACCGGAGGTGTTGTGTTGACACTCCACACTACAAACCTCAATGGCCAGATGGGGGCAAAACAAACAGATATAGGTCAAGGCCGTGAGGACTGGTGACGGCATTGATGAGAACTGCACCTTCAAAATGAAAGCCTCAGCATTCTGGAGCTCAAATTTTGGGTTCAGGTTGCTTGCAGAACAGGTTCATTCAAATGTGGGAATCAAGTTGGTTTATGCAGTGGACAAAGATTTAAACATGCACACATACTAGTATTTTATCATCCGCCCTTTCCATCTCTGCCCCCTACTCCTCCTCTCTGGTGAGGAATCCTCTGCTGCCTGCTCCAGCGGTCTGTCTCCTCTTTATGAGCAATGTTTCTGTGGCTTGAAGCCCTCATAAAGCCATGAGCATTGATTGGAAAACAATACAATTTTCTTTGGCTCGCTTAGCAGCACGTAGTGGTCTGGATTTGTGCTTTGTAGCGTGGCTATGTGGTGTAAAAGCCACATGGCCCACAGTAATGGTGTCTTAAATTCATCCAACATAGGCTGATGAGGCTTCAGTACACTGACCAAATTGGTCTCCACAACAGCACACGTCATCTTTTTAGAGAAATGAAATTGGATGTATTGGGCTCTTATTTGTTTATTGAAATTCTGGCCTTCTTTTGTGAATCCAATAAATACACAATAGAAATCATACTTACAGCCTTCGGCATGGGTGATCTAAGATATTTACAGTTAAATTTAGGGCATTTATCAGACGCTTATGTCCAAAGTGACATGTCAGAAGAAAGTGAAAAAGCTAAAGATTGCTGTCGGTAGAGAAAGGATGCCAGAAAGGTTTGATTACTGAGGCAGGGAGTCTAGTGCTTGGACCAAGAGCTGCACTGATTCCCTTGTGAGGAAGGACTGGATTCTGCCGATGCTGTGAAAGCAATTCTGCAGATTGGGCCACTGCAGTGATGTTAGCAGTGTGGCATGGTTGATTGTCCAGTACTATGCCAAGTTTCTGTACGGTTGGTGGAAAGGCTGCAATATCCTCAAGAGTGACCAGTAAACGCAAGTGAGTCCCAGTGCTGATGTTCGGCCAGACATTTTGAGATGCATGTTGCAATCAGGGTGTTATCTGAGGTGGGGAAAGAGAGGAAGAGTTGAGTGTCCTCCACGTAACAGTTATAGGACAAGCTGTGTGAGTACAGAGCCTAGAGATCTAGTATATAGAGAGAACATGAGTGGTCTTAGTACTGAGCATTGGGGGAACACGGGTGTCAAGAGAGCAGGGTTTGGACTAAGAGCCATTCCATCTAATCTAATAGGTGCGAATCTACAGGTAGGATATGAACCAGGATAGTGCAGAGTCTGTGATTCCATGTTCAGCAAGAGTGGATGGGATGATCTGGTGCTTTGCGGTGTTGAATGCAGCAGGTCAAGGGGAAAGAGAACAGATGAGAGAGACGAGCTTCTTGCAGTACGGAGGGACCCAGCAAATATTCACATGAAAACCAGTGAATCTTAGGTATTTTTGCTTGGAAAATGACTGAAATGATTCATCAGTGATCTGAATAGCTGCTCATTCGTTTTCTGAATTGATTAATCGACTTGTTGTTTCAGCTCTAAATCAATTATCCGAGTTAGTGGCAGGGCTAATCAGCATTCAGGTGATTATGGCAGGATTAAACAGCTCAGGGTTCTTGAAAAAAAAGCTTAAGCTCTGAATCATAAATCTGTAATGGCCACCTATTATTGGGCATTAAAGGAGAATATGTAAGATCTGTTTTGAACATTTGAACCAATATGTCAATAGACTAACTCCAGAGCGTGGATGTGGACGTGTATTTTTAGTTATTGAGGAAGGATTGCTTTTTTCTGTTTTGAATATATTTTCCTCTTTGGCCTTGAGACAGTGTTACAGCCCTCTTTCCCAGCCCAGCCTGTGCATGAGGACACACTATGGGTATGTGGGTGTCCAGATGGCATATGATGACGTCTGCAGACTTTCTGTTGACACTCTACATTTAATGAGGAAGCTGTAAAAATCTAGTAATCCAGCAAAGTAAGTATGGAGTGCGCACTTTGACTTTGGCAAACTGTAAAAATAACTATAGTTTGCATTGGAAAATGTCTCTAAACACTTGAGGACAGTATTGTACTTTGTGGAGGCTTTATAAGGTAAGAAATTCATTCAGACAGAATCTATTGATTGTATATGTTAAACCTTGCAAATGCAAATGCATTTGTGTTAATGAAGGATTATGCCCCTTCAAGCTGGTTTTGACAAAATAATACAGGCTTTCGTCATTCTTGCCAAGGCAGATAAAAATTTGATATTTTAGGTTACCAGACTAGAGACACAGGGATGGAAGGAGACAGAGAGCCAGAGCCAGAACGCAAGTGAGAGAGATGTGCAACAGCGCCGCCTCGCGTTTGCCGGTGCGTAAACGTTTAATCCCCCCTCGAGGCAGCCGTGCATTTGTTCCACTTGTAGCGACGTGTGCCAATGGAATACCTTCAGAGATAACATATAGCAGTCTGGATTGATCGCTCGGCTCCTGTCTTGGAAGGAATTTGTTATGCAGTATTGCAGATTACATGGTATTATAAGGATTTTAAGAATGATAACACAGGCAGCCTTTTTTAGTCAACACAAACAAGACTCAACACATGCAACAGTGATAAAATTGTCAAGAGGAACATAACATTCCTAATATAAAAAAATCAAATTTAAAAAAAGTACTTATCCTGTTAAAATACCAGGCTGAGTTGGCTTCAAACTCATGTCAACCAATCGCCATTGCTGACTTGCTATCCTGCCCATGTAGTTCTCTGTTAAAGAATGAGCATTTGAAGATACATCACCGGCAAATCAGCAAAATAATTCTTAATTTCTACCTTTAACATACAAGATGGAGGCCAGTGTGTACTTTACTGAATGGATTCTTTGGCCATCAACACGCAACACGCGAATAAAACACATGAACCAAAGTTGTCTGTTTCATTTGAACAACTAAACTGTTCGGCCCATTAGACTGATTTAGCTTCAGCAGATGAGCTATTAACTCATTTATGAACAAATTGGGAATCATAACATTAGTTCAGGACATAAAGTCATGTACGCCACATCAGGAGATTGTCAGTTGATCCAAACAGACACAAATCAGATTTAACGCTTTAAACAATGTGGTTTATTTAACCTGATTCTGTCAGATTCGTCCTGTGCAATTAAATATTACAGATCTCACTGTCAAAAGGCTCATGTGCTCTGTCCTTTCTGATGGTCCTGTTTTGAATTAGCACTGAAAATATTGGACTCATCCAGCATGAGCTGCATCAGCAACTTAATAGCAACAATAGTTTTTACCTGCTAGTCAGTTTTCTTAACCATAGTTGAGTTGTTGGCTGTGTGTACCATTGAAATATGCGGACTGGATGTCACATAATGACAACAGAGAAATAAATGAGCTAATCCTGAAGTACCAGCCAGCACCAGGGCTACCAGCCAGCAGTCAAATAATGATTGTCTTTGTCTTGAATTCTTGTTTTGTGTTTAGGGTTTGGCCAACTGTTGCAACTTCTGTACACTGTAATCATTCCTATGAAGGATTTATTTGATGATCCAATGCTGCATCCCTTTTGTTCATTTAAAGCTGAAATGACTAAAGGTTCAGTCTCAAGATTATCATTGAAAAGAGCTTGAAAACGATTCACAATTGATTTTTTAATCAGCTCAGCCTCTGTTGGATTAAAAAATGGGCCGTTGCTGTGGTTGACACTGAGGAGTAAAAAGGCAGACACAGAGCCACACACAGGAAGTACTGATGAAAGAATTGATTACCCTCCTTTCCTATTGTTTGTTTCATTTTTGACTCTGTCTCTCTCTCTCTATCTGTTTGTTTCTCGCCACTGACCAAATAGAAAACGTGACCCTTGTCAGCATACAGCTACCTATTTAGACAAGCGCCAAATCCCCAATTTTGTCTCCAGTTGTTCTCCTCTTTGCAGGCATTTTCAGACCTTTCAGAAACACCAAACACTCCTTCTCCTCTCCCTCTTTAGCTCCATAATTCTGAGAGCAAACATTCTATGACACACTGTCCTCTCAGGTAAGCAGGTAAGGTAAGCTGCTAATGTGGTGGCAGTAGGTGTGTTTGTTTTACTCCCGTGACACTCCCAGTACAAATAGCTCTGGCAGCAAAAGTCAGTCACATGGCAAACTGAAGGGAGGTTTTGCAGAATGGATGGATTAATAAATCTTTATCGACCTTTTTTGATCCTTATCCAAAGGATTGTTTTGTCCATCCTTTGTGCTCTAGTGTAATGAACAGTTGTGCTCCTGCATGCATGTGTGTGTGTGTATATATATATCAACCATCCATGCGGCTTCTTAGACATTGATCACAAGTTTTGCTAAGCACACTCTGACCCAAACGGAAAACTTGCAGGTGTGGACATTTTGTTTGCAGGAGTGCAGTTAACTAGGAATGCACACAGACGCTAAATTTATTTGTAAATTTGGGGTTTAATTCCGAAAGCCTGTCAGTCCAGTTTTAAAGAAAAATTTCTCTTCAGGTCAGTTGTTTTCTGACTGTTTTGCTTAGGGCTTCTTAACCTCCTGCCTTGCATGTCAAGTGTTGTGACACACATTCCTCTACATCCGTTAACCTCTCACTTGAAGGGATTCCTGCTCCGGTATTGGATACAGCACCGTTCCAGCATGGCAGGGAAAGGGAAAGTGTAAAGTTGAAAACTGCCTCCTCACGTTCCACAGCCGTCACTTCTGGCTCGTCATGACAACACCGTCCATCCCTCGTATTTCATGCTAGACCCTGTCAGGGAAAGGCACTTGTTTTATTATCAACAACGAAAGAGAAGTCCGCCCTCCCCAAGACGTGTCTTTTTATGGAGATGGTCGAAGGCTGAGGGGAAAGCAGAGCGGAGGAAAGGCAGGAGAGAAGGTTCTGGCAAGATCTGATCTACTGTTTGCTGGGGAGATGTGCTACCAGAGGTCTTTCTCTGGGCCTGAACAAAATATGTGCTCTAGATGTTTTAAGGAGTTTGATTTATAGCTCAAGCTCTTACCCTGGTTTCTTCATTAATCCATCCAGAGGTCTTTCTTTCTTCGGGGGAAAGTTTAGGGGGTTGTTCAGTAAGTTCAAGAAAAGGTTAGACATGTTTCCTGGCTATGTGAAAGCAATGATGTCACGCACCATGTTGCTGTGTAAAGTGCAGAATTATTACATCATAGTTTGGGAATTTTAAAGGACCATAACAGCATGTTCTCACTGATTTGCCTGTGCTGCAAAAGAGCGTAGTGAACTGGAATCAAGACAGCTCTGGTTCAAGGCTACCATCCTGGGCAATAAGAGACACTGATTTTTCCACTCAACCTGCACGGCCACACATGGATGCACACATACGCCTTAGTCAGGCACACAAAGCAGAACTAGATGCTCAAATAATAACCGATTGAGCTGTCCAGTGGAGAAATCCCTGCTCATATTTCAACACCTCAGACAGCTGTTGCTCTCCGGTTGACCTTAGCAACACAGTTATGTCAAAATTAGCCAGAGCTGTTAAATATCAGAAGAATATCCAAGGAAGGTTAAAATCAAGGGCAACTGGACTTGATTGAAGATATTAAGAGACTTCTTCAGTTCTGACTGACTGGTCCCTTCGTTTTTCCCTACCAGTCAGAACTATGATCTGGATGACTGAGGACCTTCACAGACTCGCCTTATAGCAGCCTTAAGAGGCATAAGAATGCTTGCAGACTTGAGGCTCCAAGTGAGATTTTAAAGGAAATGACCCATCCCATTTACTAGGGGTTAGACATTTCCAGAAACGTTTTTCAAAAGTCAGAAATATTAGGCCGGCATCAAGCATGAAGTCATCTGTTTTACTGTCTCAGTGTGTCAGTGAGGGTCAAAGGACATGGGGCAAAGTAGGTCTGTGAGTGCTTTTTTTACTAGCAAAGTGCATGTGTTTTTGCAAGAGATGTACCAATCTGTGCCACATACTGTATGAGCATACAGTAGAAGAAATCATGAGACAGACATACAGTAGACAGGAAGATCATCTAACTGTCATTCACATGATAGAGATAGCCCTGCTTACATCATATCCGGCCTATCTGCTGTTCCTCCAGCTTCAATGCAGTTTCAGGTTGCTTTCATTGGTCTTTCTAAAAAAAGTAAAACCTCTTTCAGGGGTTTCATTCTATATTCTAAGATGAATGAGTATCTACTACAGCACTTTGTGTTTTTAACAAAGTTAAACAAAGATTAATGTTAGCATTCGAAAAACTACAGCCTCCATGAAGTTTTTTCACTGCAGAAGTGTGTGTAATTAGTCATTGTTTCTTCATTATTCATGACATCCACTGCCCTCTCTTCTAATTTCACCTTTCCAGATTTTCAGCTGGAATCTTTGATGTCTAAAAAATTACTAAACAACAGTGACTTTTCCTTTTGAAAAATAATTTAAAATTGTTTTGTTGTGTCTGAATAAAGCCAGCATATTTTGTTTACAACATGGCTCCACTTCCCACTTCCGGATGTACTGCATGGTTTCTACACACTCTCAAGGCAGTTCAAGGTATTAGTGTGAACACGTAGACTTAAGGTGAAAAGTAATATGTTGTTTTAAATAAACCGCTTCATTGTCAGTCAGTGTCCTGATGGGGTGTGTAGCTGTCAGAGATTATCTGATAGTCATTGGTGTGTGTACGTGACCTGGTGCTCGCTCCATTGATCATTAGTCATTCAAAAGCATGGGCAGCAGATGCATGCAGACAGATGGAATGATAGAATCAATGCTAGACAGATAGAGACAGACGATTTGACAGACAGGAAGGTATAAGTCAAATTTCCAGTAAGGTGACATTTCAGGAAGCCTCGATGAAAGAAATATTCCAGACAAGGAATAACACAGATGACGCCAGGAATAACATTGATTTGTTGTGACAGGAGTAACACACATATTTTGGGGCATTGTGTACATGCTTACACGCAGTTTATACTTCCAGCGGGTGCATGCATTTATGTGCCTGGTATGCACATATTTGCACTTAGGACAAGCCAGTTTAATGTATGTCCACGCATTTAACTTGTGAGTAAGTGTGTAAAAGAAGTGTGACCCAGGAGTTCAATGGGCCTTTGACTAAGACTGGATTAGCTGCTCTCAAGGCTGCCACTGGAATGTGAGGATCAACAAGTCTGTTGTTACAGTGCATGTGCAAACACACACACACACACACACACACACACACACACAACACACACACACCCATCCATTTCATCATGGCACACGCACTACTTTGCGGTCATTCCAATTAATATTCCTCCACTTCTTTTCACTCTGA
Organism: Lepomis macrochirus; assembly: GCA_024633595.2. Taxonomy (NCBI): domain Eukaryota; kingdom Metazoa; phylum Chordata; class Actinopteri; order Centrarchiformes; family Centrarchidae; genus Lepomis; species Lepomis macrochirus. The sequence goes on from JALXJV020000025.1 coordinate 9,366,487, forward strand.
GTTATTATCTCACCGTATTTATTATGTAAAACGATCAGCTTGAAAAAGCTTTTGCCATGCATCAAAAATATAAATAAAAAAACAATAATAGGTAAAAAGCGATAAAAGAAGAATGAACGAAAAAGCTAAGTTCTCAGGGGGTTAACAGCATGTCTGCTGGTGGACACTTGAAAATAACTTGCATGGCAGCATGTCACCACTCATTACGTTAATGTTATTGTCTTATAATTCTGTGGTAGTCTAGACAAACTAAATTCTCATTATTGTGGTCAGGAAAAGGGAAGAACAAACATGGCTCATGAAGGTAAAGAAATGTTTTTGTTTGCTTGTTAATCCCCTCACAATCTTCGATGGTCAAAGTTGGGCTGGGTGAGGAAACAAAGTCAGCAGCATGTCCCAGGAACTAATATCTCCTTTTATTTGTGTAATTTTCAAAGTCAGAATTTCAAAAAGTTTCTTTTTAGTTTGAAAAATATGTTTTTCTTTTTATCCAAGTGGTTACAGTAATCATATAAGGCACTATTTTTTTATTAAAAATAAAAATCATCTGTTCCATGGTAACTCATAAACACTGTGCTGACTGACAGTTGGCATCTACAAGTAGCATTGTCCAAAGTAAGACTTTTTTATTTTTACTAATGGATTTATATTATTTTAAGATCAGTATGTCAAACTTAATTAGGGAGCATATCCACTCTGTGACTATATAAAACACAAGTATAAATCATTTTGGGGAGGAATTTATTATTCAGTCTCCCTCCCCACACGAAAAAATGTCCATACATCCCTTAACATTCCCACTTTGTGGGATAATTCTAGGCATTTACTTTCACTCACTGTCAAAGTGTCAGCAAAGGTCTGTGTTCTGTGATTTTGGATGTTTTGTCGTCATCATGTTTCAGGGCTGGATCATACTTAAACTTGGTACATGCTTTGTTGATCTAATTTCCCAACACTCACCACTAATCAAACCTACACTTAACAGACCCAGTGAGAAACAGACTTTGTTTGAGTTTTGATTAGTTTCACAGAGCAGTGCTGGTGGGAAGGCGATAAGTAGTTTACCATGTTAATTAAACACCCCATTAGCACTTACCAGTCTCTGTTTAAAGTGTTCTACGCCTATTTATTTATAGCATTTTTACTGGAAAACATTCATACACACACACACACACACACACACACACACACACACACACACACACACACACACATACACGTTTCGGTCAGTTGAAGGTTGGTTGATGTGTTGGGCAGGGCAGCGGCACTGGAGTGCTGTGTTCAGTCTCTTTCCGCTAGAAAATCAATAATAGGCCAGCTGACCCAACTATGACCTGTGTTACATGTGCACAAATGTACACACATGCAGTGTCACATCCACTGTCCAGAGAGAACAAAGCATTGCTGGGCAGTGAGGGGTGTGGCGTGGGTCTCCAGGAAGTTACACACTGCTAAAACTTCCTGGACTCAAACAAGGCTGATGGTGATTTAGACTTTTGAAGTGTTTTCTCTTTTATGCAGTGGTTCATTGTTATTGACCAAATTCAGCTGCTGTCATTTTGTTGTCTTTTTAGGTTCAATTGTATGTAAGGCTCATTGTTTTTCAGTTTTTACTAATTTTCACCTTGGATTTGTGTCCCAGTGCACCAAAACATTTTTGTGTACCAGGCTGTGAAAAGCTGCTAACCACCAAATTTTCACAGCATACATGGATGTCTTTTGATGAGAATGGCCTGAAAATGTCTTGTGCTTATTAAAAGTGTAGAAGATGTTAATTAAGTCCCTCCAAGTACTAAAAGTTAAAAAAGTAAATTTAATGGTCACATTGCAAAGTGCAACTCTTTTTTATATTAACGGAAATAATCCCTGATCATTTAAGTTTAAGGTTTTGCCTTTATTGCAAATACTCATATTAGTCAAATTTGTCCTATATATGCTGGTTATAAAAACATTACACAAATGCCCAATTTTCTCTCTTTAATAAGCATAATTTTCTGATTCGTTTTCGTTATTTGCTATGAACTTTCCAGTGGAGATTGAATTGAGACATCGAGAAACAGAGACACAAAGAGGTCAAGATATGTGAAAAAAGTATTTGGCCAAAAGCAAGCACCATGATGTGCATTTACAAGTATACAGCATGATTATAGTGCTCTCTAGTTGTTCAGCCATCTGCAAAGTTAGTCCAGACTCCACCTCCTCCTGCAGGAAGCGTCTTGCGGTATAAAAAGGGGCCCTTAAGTCGTTTGTGGTCAAAAGAATAAAGTGGAACACATTGATCATATCGTCATGTGAAAATACAGAGGTACGTTTGGAAAAACAACAGACTGGGGCAGCTTTCCCGAAAGGTCAGCTTTGACCAGACACCAGGAGGGAATCACATTGTCAAACTCACAAGACATAACTATTTTTACATTTACCACTTTCATGGTGGCTGTAGCACCTATGAGAAGCTTTCTACATTCTGAAAACATGCACAAAACATTTCTCTCTTTTTATTCTTTTGCTAGGCAATTGATATTTTCCAACTACAAGTACACAATATCTTATTTTGTTTTTGCACCAAGCCGCTCATGCTTCTTTAGTCTATGAAGCATATGTGCAAGATTTACTCTGCTCATGCTTTGTAGCATACGTGTGCAATCTTCTGAACATGTGCGACTGCGTGAGTGGCTCGAGTGGCTCGTGCGCATTTAAGGTTGCATGCGTAAACGCTGCCATGTGTCTTATAAAGTGACCACAGCCCTGCCATTACTCTGTCATCTTCATCATCAACATCATCCGGATTCTGAGGAGCAGAGCAGCAGGTTATAACCCCCCGCTCTTTAACTACCTCACAGGATTAACGGGGAGGAAGGATCCAGCACCCACGTGGAAAATAAAGAGTCTTACGGAGACTTTACTCTGATCCTGCTGTGTTAAATGGATACGGTGGAAGAAGCACATTGAGGGAATGGGCTGTATTTTTGTCGGCTCATGTTCTCGCCACTGCTGTGAAAAATAAACTAACTATTCTCTAATAGGATCAACATATAATCTTGCACACGCTTACATCCATGAAAAATAACAACTGAGGTGTTAAGTAAATGCCCTTACACTCTAATCTGTTGTAATACCACAATTCACGAATCCATCCATCCATCCATCCATCCAAACTCCAATTTAATAATGTGCTTCTGAAATGGTTCAGTCAGAAGTCAGACTTATCTCAAATGACAGTTGAAACCCCATTTCCTGAAAAAGTACCAACACATCCTATATGCAAAGTTTATTTGCATGGTCGTTTTCAGTGTGGCAATCTTCTTAGTCAAGGCCAAGCCCAAAACTTTGCAAAACCTCCCTTTAACTGAAACATCCACAGCCAGACTGTGTGAAATCAAGTTTGTCGTGAAATTCGACAAGCAGAGAAAAATGCCAAGCTCTTAAGGGTACAGAACGTGTTCAGAAGATGGCAGCTGTTACCAAAATGACAGATTAATGACTTAGAAATTAGTTGCTTAGAATTAAAAATGAATTGCCAGGTTTGCTTTGGGACATCTAAGACCTTTGGAAACATTCTATCTTTGGTTGTTTGGTTCACACTTCTTTTCCGCTTCCTCTCTTCTTTCCAGCATCATAGCTGTCATGTGTCTGTCTGGACAGCAGGAAGTAATAAAACAAAGTGTTCTAGGTCTCTGGTATGTTTTTTGTATGACTGTCCACGTACATTTTTAGCTTCTTACTGAAATATTTCCATATTTGATTGTCAAAAAGTTCTTGTTGAGTTAGAAGGTGTGTTATTGGTATAAGGAGGAAACCTGAGAAACCATGACAGCAAGTATCAAGTTCAAGTATGCTGGTGTGTTGGATTTTGCTCTTCATGGTTATGGAGAATAGGAAAGGTTAAGTCACGGCCGCATAAGTCACATTCTCACTTTATATCTGAGGCCGATGCGTTTTGGCACAGATGCCTGTTCTAATCTCTGAATCTATCTATTTAACATTCCAGGATTGATGGAGTGGCACAATATTTTTCTGGGAGTGGTTTCAGTGATGCCTGTGTAAGTGTGTTTCTGTGTGTGTTTCTGTGTGTGTGTGTGTGTGTGTGTGTGTGTGTGTGTGTGAGATCCCGTTCTCACGGTTCCGACACAGTAGAGGCTCTGACTACATATGATTTGATGGGAAAGTAATGCCCATGGGGATACTTACAAAACCACTTTAACTGATTGACAGATAAAGTGCACACAGATACACTATGCACTGGTTATGCATTGAATGTCCATCTGTCTTAATGGAGGCACATTGGATTAAACAATTCTGTTCCATACCTGTATACTTTATTTATACTTTATTTACTGTATTTATATCCAGTGCTGCCATCCAAGCACTGAATACTGATTGCTCAGAATATCTCAGTGTCCACTGCTGCTATCAGGCCACAATCAGTTTGTCTCAGATCAAGTGGAGCAGGTGACGCATTTTTCCACTTATTTATGCTAAAGTGCACATGATCCCCACACCATCTTCTAATCTGTACACACAACAACACACACACACACACACACACACACACACACCAATCACACCAACACCAATTACTAAAGGTGCTCTATTCTCTACAGGATTAGTAATGATTAACCAGCTTCATTAGCTCAGCTGGCTAGTCTGGTGAGAGAGAAGAGGAGAATTTACTGTCTTATATACAGTTGAACAGAGTTGGTTTGTGTGTCTGTGTGTGTGTCCAACACAAAATAGGGAGATGAAATGCTGGAGGGCACTGTGTTAGCTGAGGAGAAATGACAATGAGTTATGTATAAGGATGCAGAAGTGGGGGGACACAAGTCATGGGTTCTTTTTTTCTTTATTTGTATCAGTCTAGCAAAGAGCACATGATGGACTTAGGTATTGCGTTTTCTATAACAATGGTTGTTGAAGGGAAAAGAGATGTGTGCATTCCTTATTAATTCACTAACCCCATCTAAAACAATATTTAATTTAACATCTAGAAACCTGATGCTTAATGGAGTTCATGGAGTCAGTAAGAAGACCTTTTTCTGAGATGTTAGTGAGTACAAACTGAAAAAGTAACACTGGGAGAGATAAAGTGGGGAATTTGGAAACCACCTTACTCAAATTACAACCTTGGATATGGGGGAAGGTGCAGAAGAGAGACAGAGTTGGATGTAGAGAGGAATATAAAAGGGACGTTATCCATTGTGGTTGGGCTGGACCATCCCAAGCGATCTGAAGGTTTCCCAACAAGCCTTGCAAGCAAATCAATAATTTGCAAGGCAAAGTAGGTATGAGAACAAATTACTTGCATGTTACTAGCTGGAAAGTTAACCTCAATGTAAACAGAAGAATCAGCCTCTTTGTGTTACATCCCTTTGGAAATTGATAGGATGAGAAATGCCACTTGGCTATACGGCGTATAGTGTCATTTAAGACATTCAATGACTAGTTCAAATGAAACAGGAGCTGAATCTTTATGGATCTTCACACTGGAGCTGTGATGTTGCACTTCCCACATTTCACACGTATACAGTGTAGCATCACAGCGTAGACAGAAGGGACAAAACAGACCAAACAGTATGACAAATACGTCATTATTACTGTTGAAAAGTCATGACAACTTCTAAGCAAAAAATTGTAGTTGTAATTTTGGCTAGAATTGGGGAAAAGGTTAGTAGCTTATGTTAGTATCAAGACTTTAAATGTACACACAAACACACATTCCAAACACTTGAGGTTGTTAGGTGTATAGTTCAGTGTTGCAAACAGGAGTTTAAGTCTAACATAAAACCCATCTGCCAATGACAACTGAAGGAGAAATTTCCTGACAGATTTTTGGATCTATTCAATGGTTGGTCTGCCGTTCACACGTCATTTGAGCCAATACCACACACACACACATACAACCACACACACAAACCGACAAATTACCTCAACTTCTCCTTACACTATCAACTGTGGTGTTGATACAATACCTGATTTTCTTTTCTTTTGCAGCTTATGTAACCATTATGCAAGATCCTAAGTCTTCAAGGTCGGGCCTCATTATTGCTGCAGGCCCTTCATATTAATCTGCCTTTAAAATGTTTGATGTTCGCCCGAAGCTTTAGATGTGCTTGCCAATGATTGGGGGGAATATGTGCACACACTCCAAGTCGCTCATTCTTCATCCGAGCCAGGAAGGACTCATTAAATGCAAAGTCAGACAAAAAACAATTTGCAGTGAAAGCTGATACACCTACATATAAGTGTTTTCATGTAATTTTCAAGTCATGTATTGTATCAGTGTGGTGGTCTTCCGACAGCCAGAAGAAAAATTATATTTATACATTAACAATACATTAAAAATATATTTTAAAATGTCAGGTTTAACTGCATAAAGAAAACATAAATAGCATTAAATTCACAATTTCAGAAAATACAGTTAGGACATTTAATGTAAAGACACAAGACTTCTGCCTCTAGGTGATTGTTGTTTTACCAATGTAATCACTGGCATAAAAATATTTTTAAAAAATCATGACAATATATTTCCGTAGAGTGACAACTGTTACATTCAGAAGGGCTCTTATACTTCAACTGGATCAAGATGTGCATTGTTGGAAGAATTTATGTGACAGTGCAATGAATCACATGTGGAAGTCAACACAAAAGTTGTTTTGACAGTTATGCTGAGCCAAGTTTTGCATTTTGGTTCCTTTTATCAAATTTATTACATTACCACCACAATATGCTGAAGTACACATCACTTTTGTTGTCAGATGTGATTCTCAGAAGAAGAAAAAGTTGGACAGATTGTCCCCTTCTGAATGATGGAAAGGACAAAACTGACTTGAAATTGTGTAACTCGGTTAGTACATTAAATGGAACACAAATGAAGAAAAGGGGACTTGTTTAAAGCTGAAATCTAATTCTGAACATTGTGACTTTGAATCACTTTGCAACATGTGATTTAAAATCACCATCACAGTTTCCCAGAGCCCACTGTTAGAACTGCAGATGGCTAACACCATAGTATAATTTACACTGATACAAAACACCAGCAAATCTTCACATTTGAGAAGCTGAAAGCAGCAAATGTTTTTCGTACTTTATAAATGATTTAATCTACTATCAAATAAGAAAGACTAATATTTATGTTATAGCTGCATGTAGACAAACAGTTTAAATCATAGCAGCTGCCCATATCTTTACATTGGAATGGATGGTATGATAATTGCCTTTACAACCATAACAGTCTTTTTTCTTCACATAATACTCCATCTGCATGACCTCCCATACTGGAGGTTGATAGCGTTGAATTACTTTCGCATTGGGTTACGTAACTTGTGTACAGATAACATGAATACATTCGGTGGTTATTTTCCCTTCAGGCAGCATCAGAGACAACCCAAAACAGGTGGAATAGCCTGTTAATTGTCAGTGTGGTGACAGATACACGTACAAACATGCGCGCACACATCCATCCAGAAACAACGCTGGCTTACAAGTAAGGGTGGTCAGATTTTCACATGCAGATGTGAACCTTAAGGAGGTTCCAGGTCAGTGAAAGCAATCCATTACATGCATGCTTGAAGCCAACATGTAAAAGAAAGAAAAGAAGTGGTCAAGAATACTTGTACATTCCTCTGGATCAGTGTTGTGGCACAGAAACTCTGTTCAAGGGTCATTTAAAGCCAGCTGCAACACAAAGTTAAAGAAAACAAACTCAAAGTACAATGTTAAGGATTTTTAACTGTTGCTTTAGTGTCTGGTACCTCTGTGGAAAATCACTATACATGTCATTCTTGTAGTTTCTTGTAGAACATATGATACACTAAAGTGGCTACATGTGTTTTCCTCCCACTAGCAGATCTCTGGATATAATGTCAATGTAAAGTTTTGAGCTGATAATGGCGCTCGTTTAAAAGTTAAGGAATTTATTGTGTGGGAACATAAATGCATGTTCAGAATTTAAAGGCAATCCATCCTATAGTTGTTGTGACATTTCACTCCACAGTCCATGTCACAGTAGAGGGAAAATCATAAGATCACCAAAATCATTAGGGCCGGACCTCTGGGTCATGGCAATCCATATAGAAGTTGCTGAGATACAAAATAGACCCAGTAATGAAAATGTCTCATTGATGATAAATCAGTCTTCATAGTACTTACAGTCAAGACACATTAAAAAAAGTTTCTTCATCAATGTCACAATAAAATTATATTTCCGCCACCAGTTACATTGCTTCAGTCATTAGCCGCTGACTACATTTTTAAAACCACTGCATCCATAGTAATGTTGCCTTACAGTATGTGTCATCTAATCACAGGCAGAAGAGTGCTGGCATATATGCTGAATTTAAGTAGTGAAAGAGGAAACACACTTTACCACAGCAATGAATTCCGTTATTGAAAATGCTGTTACAGTATAAAGCAACAAGGCTCACCGTGAAACACATTGAAAAGCTTTAATTCAATGCCTTCAGCCTTGGCATTTGTCATACAGATATCTTTAAGGTAAAAACTCATTAGAGTTTTGCAGGATTTTTGCCTTGTTTATAGCTTAAGCCAGTTGATTTAAAGCCTTACAACAGATTTTTTTTTTTTTTTACAAAAAGAGGATTTGCTTCATTGTCTCTATTTACTGTTGTACAGGGTTTTAATGCGGGTATTTTCAACAGCACTTGAGGAGTTGGGAATGTTTTCTCTTGTTCTCTCTCTCTCTTCCGTTGACAGGCACACACAGTCACATGCGTATAACCACATGGGGACCAGTAATAACGCAGTTTTGTCAATGCATTGCCATGTCGCTCCAGGCCAATAATGGTCACGGGGAGTCTGTCTGTATGGACTATAATAAGTCACTCAATAAGTCATCCAGCTTAATACTGATCCAGAGAGGACAGTCACAACAGGTGGACATACATACTGTACCACTCCTATGATGATTATTATTAGTTATTTTGTAAGTACTAAAATGCAACAAGGTCATTACTGTTTCCAGATCAGCTTGACACACAAGCAAGTGACGTTATTCACCTTAAACTGGGTATAATTAACGTAGTGCATCACACAAACAAGTGCGCCACAGCTTGTATGTGTTCCTGCTCTGTTACCATAGTAATATTTCTCTCACTTCCTGGCCCCTTCAGATTTTGTGTGTATGCATTGCCATGGAAACTGACATATTCTTTTGCCAATGGCTTTTTTTATGCCATTTGTCCCTTTGTCTGAAATGGAACAGAAACCACATGCTGCCGTGTACTGTGTGTCAAAATGGCAATAGTCATCTAACTGCATGGTGCGAGTCCAGTCAGCAAAATCAGTCATCTTTCCAGTGTAACATCTTTCAGACATGAAAACAGAGCAACAGTAACGATGACAACAGAAGGACTGAATCTGGTGCTAAATAGAAGACCACTCACTCTATTTAGCATGTATTAAGCAGTATGTAAACACTGGGTTATAACACAACATATTGTAGTTGAAGGAAGATATAAGCACTTATACTTCTCCTGTGGGCACCAATAATTGTACTATAAAAAATTCTGTATAGGCAAGTCCCATCACCCGGCAGCCATCTTGGCAATGCCTCAGGTCATTTATTTGAGACTAACAAGATAACTGACCTCATAATTGAGAGCCAGAACTGCACTGTTACTGGTTACCGTGACCTACAAACTGCACGTATGGAATCTGAAAAAAATAATTGAAAAGGTTAGATGACCAAAAGCGTTTTCCCCCCACCGGTTATACTTTTACTACACATGCTCGGTAGTAGTGATGCATGTCTAGTAGACCCTTCTGTCAGTGGTACCCCACATTTGGCTTAATTTGTTTCCTGCCTCTGCTGTTAAAAGCAGACGACTGGTTTTCTTAACCCCCATCTTTAGTGTTACAGGCTTTCCCTATAGAGTTGTAATTGAGCATTCTTAAAGTAGCATGTCTCCTCTATAAAACGTCTCTGAGTATAATCAGGTGATAAATGACAATATAGTAAAACACATTTGTAATAACGTCATAACTTTATGAGATATAATTGTTGTTTATACATCAATAAACACTTAAAAATGCCCTTATATCTGCTTTAAACTACATAAAAGTGTGTTATGAACCATTTATTATTACATTTATATGCTTGCTTTTAAATGCTTCATAAGGGGACTTAAGGAAAAGTGTTACCCATGCACCGAGCTGTTTAGCTTTGATAAACTATACACTTAAAATCACTCGTTGCCTTTTACCCCGTGTGTCAAATCTTTTTCTTACCTTTCTTTCTCGTAAAGCATATTCATGATTTATACTGATTTATTTCTGCTAAATGCAAAATTTGATTAGGTAGCAAACTGGCAGAACATACCATTTGTTAAACTTGGGATGATCTGATTAGATGTGCGCAGCAAACATCATCTGTGCGTGTGTGTAAAGGTGTGTGTGTGTGTGTGTGTGTGTGTGTGTGGCGTGGCGTGGGGGGGGTGGGGGGTCAATAGTTCTAATAAATACTAAGCAAAACAGATGATGGCAGTTGTTTAAAGGCTTAGCAACCACCTATATTTTGGAGACAAACATTAGGAGTGAAGGGATTGTGACAGTAGCTGCATGACAGATTTTTTTTATACAGGCTACTCAAACTGTGTTACATCTCAGTAAACATTTACGTCATACTGACAGCCACTATAATGCATTATTTGGTATTTGGTATTCAGTGTTACGCTTGCACTGTGGCTTGACAGGTGACCAGTCTATATAAGTAGTGAGTGAATGAGCGGATGGATATGTGGTCCAGTAACATGTGATTCCATTAACCTCAATTGGCTGCAGTATAAATTTAGTAGATTGGTTATTGTAATACCATCCATGTTTGCTTTGTAGCTCATTAATGGCCATACAGCCAAACTAATCAACATTTATTTTGGTATATTAGAGGCTGACTGATTATCTCGAGTGAGAAAATGAGCACTTGATTAGATGACTGTTACTGAATGTGTCAGTGAATGGGAATATTCCAACTGGCGAGGGTGAACGAAGACACGAAACTCTACTCTTAAAGATTTAGTCGTGAACTCAAAATGACTGTTCACCACGGCAATCAGCTTCTGTGTTTGTGTCAGCTGCTGTTGAGGCCAGGCTTGGATGTCTGACTAGGTAAACTTGGCCGTGGACTCGAAAGGCTTGAAGGCCAAAATGGATCCCAAAGCAGTGTTCTTTTGCTTCACTAAGTGGAGTGCTAGTGTGGATCCACATTATGTATATCCACATATACATAATGTTTGAATTCCCCCATTGGTAGTTCTTTCACCCATGAGAACGCTTCTAAAACAATATTCTTCCTGGTCTTTGAGCAATTCTTCTGTCTCTCCCTTTTTACAGAGGGTTCTTTTGTTTTTCTGGTCACTGAAGACACAGAAGACATGTCCTCTGTACTTATTTATTCAGTCAATGTGGGAGTTTTAGCAACCTGTGGGAAGGTTTTATTCATTCTATAACTAAAAAAAACACATGTGGGGGGTGTTTTTAAGGCTAATTTTACTATTAGACTCAAAACACTTAACGCTGACCAAAAGAAAGAGTCTGTATTTGCCTACGAGATTGTTATTTCTAATGACATATAAAGTACATTTTCAGAGCTTAATCTAAAATTAACATTTTGTAAAGAAATATAACACAGTGGTTGTGGCAGATCTGGTGTGAGTTTTTGACCCCCTCAAAAACACGTAAAAATCGCACACGCAAGCTAACACCATTTAACAAGAATCTACTTTGTCAAAAGTTAAACCGCTCGGGTTGGCTTTGGAATGTTTCGGTTTGTAAATTTGAATGGTCACACAGGCTTTCAAGCTCATTGTTGCCAGAATCCAGCAGTGATACCGGGATTTAGTCTTTGCTCTTCTTTCAGCATTCCACAGGGAGTTTCATAGGTTGACACTTCAGAACTCAAGCTCATCCATCCCATTCAAAAATCCTGCTGGGCAGAACCAGCTCGACCGAGGAGAGGCCTCTTATTTTACTTTTCCAACTGTTTGTCTTTTCTTTTGCAGTGTGTGTGTGTGTGTGTACTTCGGCATGTGAATATGTGCGCGCCCGCTCAAGCTGTGTGTGAGGTCAAGCAGAACGGAAAAGGGTTTCCTCAGCCAGCGATAAGGAATGGCATACAGAGGCGCACACACACACAAACACACACACATAACAGCTGTGTTGGACAAAATGCTCTATGAAATTGGAGCAACTTCTTTTCACTGGACTTGTGACAGACTTATTCACACGCACATGCACGAACACTTAGTTGGTTCTCCAGGTTGCCTGTGTCTTACTTTGCACCCTTGGCTGTATGATGGCTCTGTTGAGTGGGGTCATATAATATGAGAGGTGACAGCAGGAGAAGCAAAGTGAAGTTATTGACATAAAGTCTTTAGTGTATTGTCTCAGAGAAACCAATTTTTCTAGAAGACTTGAAGCATAAACACCATTCAAGGGGCAGTGTGATGAAATTGTATTTTTTAAAAAGATTTAAACTCTGATGTAAACTGGTTTCTCTCGGAACAAAATCAAGATATATAAACACAGACACATTAGAGTACACTTGTAAGCCTTCTGTCTGGATAAGGCATTAGATAAATTGCAGCAATACCCCCTCCCGCCTCCCCAACCCCTCTATCTTCCTGACGTCTTCTCTCAGTAGAAACAGAGGAATGCAAGACCTGAGATTCAGATGACTCAAATTTTCATCAAAGCCAAAGCGGTCTCTGGGTTTTCACCAATTCATTACAATTCACTTCAATTAAATTCCACCTTGATCACAGATAAAGCCATTCTGCTAAATCAACCTGTCAGTGGCTGAAAAATGAGTATGATGACTGCTTTCTATATGCCCTATAGTAGCCACATGTCCTCCTCCACGTATGCTATGCGTTGTTAATGCTGGTTTATGTTTGTGGGGTGCATATTGCAAATCCATCAGTGCACGGCCATTTCATGTCCTCACTTGATCCTAAGAAAAAAAGCAAGGCTACTTCCAACTTATACATTTAGTTTGGCTTGTGTTCTAACATTGCAATAGTTGGTTGTACTACATTTCATCTACTCCCAAGCTCATCATCCATGAGAATCACATGAAAAAAGGCTTTTTCAATACTATTACTATTATTAGAATGCAAAGCCAAGGGTTCACTCAGTTTCACATGCAATAATTCCAGGGAAGGCCAATGTGCTGTTAGAGATAAACAAAATTTTTTACAATTGAAATTATTCCTAACCTTATGAAGACCCAATTTTTTGTGTGACTTTTAAAAATTCAATTCAATTCAATTCAATTTTATTTATATAGCGCCAAATCACAACAACAGTTATCTCACAGCGCTTTTCATAAAGAGCAGGTCTAGACCATACTCTGAAGTTATTTACAGAAGCCCAACAATACCCTCTATCCTTACACAGCGTATTGATGTTTTAATTTCTTTACAGAATCAAAGATTTAAATTTACTTAAATCTTTAGTTTTATCTCAACAATAGATCAAAATATAATGTGTGTGAGAAAGTGTTCCCTCAACTTCCTATATAGTAGTATAGTTACTGGAGACCAAACAGGTAAAAAGAGAGCGACATTGATATTGGACTTGCATTTACTAGGTGGCCAGAGACACGACTTCAAATGAATGCTAATGTTGCTCCGTGTTTGCGAAATGTGTAAAAAAGTAACCATTAGCTAACAACTGTTTGCATTTTTGTGTTAAAGCAATTTGATTAATTGATTGCCACCTGGATATAAAGACAATTTCAACAAACAAAAAATTTCTTCTGAAATGAATTGCCTACTGCAGCTTTAAAAAAAAAAAACTGAATATGTTAGTGTTTTCAGTTTTCAGCTTGTTTCTGCTGCCCCAAGTGACCAACAAACGGTTAATGCAAGATTAAGATTTGAACGCAGCAAAATTTATTTTGATAAAGAATAGGCAAAGCATGTGACATGAAACCCCACTATACATTTGGTTTATATGTTCCTAATCTTTGTGTTAACTTTTGTCTACCCTAGGGTGATTTCACCTGGAGCAGCCTGTCGGGCCGGAGCGTGCGTCTGATGCCAGTTGACATCCAGAGCCTGTCGGAGCTGGAGAGGGCCAAGCTGCAGGACGTGGCCTACACCCGTTTACACCAGGACTATGACCTGGGATGTCAGATAACTATGCCAAAAGGTGGGAGCATGTGTGTGTTTTTACACATGTTGCAGACCTGAGTTAAACAGTGTTACATAATTGTTATGTTTGTGAGTTCCAGATGGGTGGAATTTACTACTTGAGCATACTTCAGATAGCATCTGTTTTTTAAGACCACAACATTTATGTGACTGTTAACCATGACAAAAGACATCTGTGATTGACTCCGGAACTGTTCTATGTTGCAAAAGCAGCTTCAATTGATATTCCTGAACCAGGTTGCTGTATGAGCTTGTGCAGCTACTTTCAACGCTCAAGCCTGTGACCACATCCTCTTGTCATCCTTCAAGTCTATTTAAGGGAAGTCATGTATGGCCTACGGGGAAGCTCTGACATCATGAAATTAGATGTAAACCATACTTCACACTGGGATCAGATGCTTCCTCTTTGACATGGTATCTGTTGACCCCCCTCCTCATAACGACACGTGACTCCCTTTCCACTGCAGCTCAGGGTGCAGCTACCACACTAGGCACCATGTGCCCTCTACTATAAAGTCCTAAATGTTGCAAAAGCAGGCTGTATTTGTCTTTGTGGTCTATCTAAAAGCTAAATAACTGTATTTTGGTTTTTCTGTGAATAAAGGTTTAGAAAATGACGGAATCCGATGAATTAATCCACATATAGCTCAAGTGGACAGAGCCCTGCACTGAAACTGGTAGACTTGGTGGTTTGTTTCCCACTGGCCCACCCATGCTAAAAATGTCCACATTCATCACAGTTTAAAGAAAGAAAGGGGAAAAAAACGTAATCACAATCACACTCCTGCTCATTGTAAAGCAAACAAGTTAATAGCCTTCGTTATTCTGTTTACAGATTAAATGCTTATACTGGAATGCACAACATGTTCAAAAATAGGATTTATTCAAAGGGAACTTTTGGGTCTTATTTTTGTAGTCCCCGGATATGACACGAGCACTTAGGTAATATACTCCCTACTAAGCTCCAAAAAACGCTGTATCGTGTGTTTCCCATAATGCAACTCAGCAGCATCTTTTGTTTTTTCTCTTTCCTGGTAAATGGCCATGAATTAATGCTACATTTGGAACGCAGGCTTCTTTCATAGACTTTAGAACGTTCCCTCCAGAGCCACAGAAGACATTAGACAACTGTTTGAGCATGCTCGTTTTCGGTTTTACCTCCAAATGAAGTGTGATTCCCAGCCATTTTGGTGTTTTACCCCACAAAATGAGCTGTTGTTTATTCACAGACTCTTGTCACAGGTTGCATATTTCTATGAGCTGTGACAAAAAGGATTTTTTCTCACTTCCTTTTGATTATTTTTTGGGGCCTGCAAAGGTAAAATTGTCCGGTAATTTTTAGCAGAAAGCTGAGAAAGAAAAAAATAACAATTTGGTGTAGCAGAAATATACTTTTCTGCTTTCCCGCCCAGTTAATCACCTCATGACCCCCTCAGAGCTTTATTTTGACCCCTTGGGGGTTTAAATAATCTGGGTTGGCTTGTACACAACAAGTCTGAACACTTGTTTCTTGCCCCACCAGACTTTGTCATAGAGCTGTTGCTGTGTTTTCAGACTTTAGCAATTACTTTTGGTTAATATAAAGCTATCATAATCGATAAAAATTACCAAAACTGCAAAAACATAGTTGTAAGTTGTAATTAACCAGAATTTTACTTTAAGATTACGTTTTGTTGTTAGAATGGTCCATTCATGTTCACACGGATGCACAGTGTGCGGAGCATTGTTTCACTGCACTGTATAGAAGTGGAGTGGCCGCTATAGCAGCAGTATAGTGCAGCCAGTGGATAATCCAAGGCCTTGCATTCCAGCTGAAGGTTAAACCTCTCCCCACCATGATTTAATACGTACTTGTCTGTGTTGCTTATGAATTCCAGAGCCCCTAACGGCCGCCATGTGCTAGCTAGGGAAATATTTCAACTTGTGTGTTAGAGCGTGCGTGTGTGAGTGCTATTTCAGCACCGCTGATGTGGGCTCCTCAGCCCTGCTGTTTCTCATATTTATCTGAGTGCCAGGGGTCATGTTTCTTGTGTTTCTTCAAGAACAAAAAACAGATTACAGAGAGATAGAATTGAAAGAGACATGGGATGAGTGTGCGATGAGACAGAAAAGAAGCAAAGGTTCTCCACTCTGTTTCCCAACTGGTTGGGAGTTGGACTGAGGAGGTTTGGAGGTTCGGGGGGATTTCCGCACAGCTTTGGGAGCCATCTGTCAAAAATCCAAACTATTTCCTATCTTTGCTTCTCCCTTCTCCGTCTTTCTCTTGCTGCCCTCACTCTTCATCACAACATCTGCTTTCTTTCTTAAATGTCACACCCCCTTCCTCACTGTTTCCCACCTATTTTTCTCTCAAACGCCCTCAAATTTTACTTCTTGTCTCTCAGACCCCAGGCTGCAATTTTCTTTACAGCTCCGAGTCTTAGAGGGAAAGTTTCTCAGTGATAATAAATGGATTATAAAAGAAGAGCAGCAATGTTGAACTCGCTGACAGACTAACGCTAATGTGTTGTGGAGGCTGGAAAAAATTTCCTGAGCCCTGCAAGTGAATCATATGATACAGCAGAAGGGAACATCTGGGGGTTCAAACAGAGGTTGTTAAATGAGCATATTAAGGCAAAGACAGGCCTAAAACTTATCTGATGTGTTAAAATGGTTGGTTTTGGTGACCAAAAACCAAACAGCAGATTGATCGAATGAAAGCATTAAAAGTTGCTGAGGTTGCATGAACTGACATCCTGGCCCTCAAGTACGTGCACGTGCCACGATCACCAGATTTCCTTCATCATTAATCAGCAAGTGCAGGAGTCATTCATCATGTTGACAGCTGACAAAGTGGCTTTCCTCCTTTCAGATCTGTCCAGAACAAAACCTGAATATGAAGCGCTCACGTACGCACATATACACCTCCTTTTCAGAGCCACTGACGTGGTCGTTGCTGCAATAACTCAAGGGCAGTTTCTCATTTTTGACACTTGGAGTAAATCAGTGTCAAAGGGTGGTCACACTAAATGTTGATTTTTCTTCTTAAATTGCCCCTTGTCTATTTTTTTACGTATTTTTACAGCATTTTTCCACACTTTCCTAAAACTTTTGCACAGCACTATATGTCTGTTTGTAGTGTGCAAAGCACACTAATAACCTTCCAAACCAAGACAGTCTTACAGTGGTACAGTGGTTTACAATAATACATCATGAATCATTTCAACATTCTTTTCAAGTAATCTTTGTGTGGATGAACAATACAAGCCAGTTAATATGTTCTGAGAAATATTTTTTTCTGCTGACTAATATCATAACGGACCCAGTTTGACGTTTAAGTTGTAAATGGATTTGACTTTATAGACAGCTTTCCCCCTGTGGTTAATTTATGTCTGCATTCCTGACATAAGCTTATTAGATATAATAAGCCACATAAGATAGAGCCGATATGGAAACCATTTGTTTCAGTTGATTTATTCTCTTGTGTTTTTTTCCCCCTGACGCAGATGGACAGAAGAGGAAAAAATCGTTGAGGAGGAAGTTGGACTCTCTTGCGAAAGAGAAGAGTAAAGACAAAGGTACGCCAAGTTCTTTTAACATGTACTCTGACATTTTGCCAGTTCTCAGGGTTTACTGTCTCCATCTCTTCTCTTTTAGTCTTTCTTTGTCACCACTCTTAACATCTCGCTCTCATCTCACCAGTGAGACAGAGGGCCCGTCTGTGGTCTCCACCCTTCAGGCAGGTGAACAGTGAGGTTATAAAAACAGTTTCTGTTTACTGGGCTTTGACAGTTTATATTTAGCTTAAAGTTAAGGGACTCCTTGTAAGGGGACTGGCTCTGAGCAGCAGCCACTCTGCTGTACTAAGCAAAGCATATTTGGCAGGAAGAGAAAAGGATTGTAGTGAAAGGAGCCCAGAAAGGAGCAGGAGATAAAATGAGTTGGGCTTTTCTTGTCAAATTTGTTAGAGTGTAGAGGGATGATCCCAGGTCTCATTTACAATAAATCCACATGGAATGTCACAAACACACACACACCAGTGCCGATTTTTGCTTAGCCTGCAGTGTTCTCAAGGAACTAACACGGTACACATGAGTAAGAAATGGTGAAATGTAACCAGGATGAACTATCTTTGTTGTTCTTTTATATATGTGGCTCTCAGTGACGTTATGACTCTTCCTTGCTTGAGCTAATGTTACGCTACCTTTCAGCATCTGTCATTATCCTGGTTGCCACAGTTTCTGCAATCGCTTAAGCAATTGAGCTAAACTAAAAAGTTCATAAAAGCATTATTCATCTATCTCTGGCAAGTAGGTAAAAATAGCCAAAGTAACTCGTGCATTTAACATTATTCGTCATAATCAGTCACCAAGAATTTAAGTGCTGTTTATTAATTATTTGGAGTCATACATTATTAAAATTGGCCTTTTGTCAGTGCTATCTTTGTCAGTCTTGGAACTGACATTAATTACTACCCCAATAAGTATGAAAAACAGCTGCCAGGCTCTGAGTTTCATATAATGCTGCTGCTGCTGCTACAGCTGTGTTGTCTGAAAATAATGCACATGCTTTGGGCAGTCAGAACTGGATATTGTCATTGGCATATGTGATTACATTGGAAGCCTACCTCATATGACCCTAACACTACCTTTTGATAAATATCATGAGACAAACAACCAGTTTCATTCCTAAAACAATATTAATATTAGGACAAATACTTTGAGTTCTATATGTTATTAACATGTCAGAGTGTAAGTGGGTTTTCCCACCATTATGTGCCTGGCTCTAGCCCTACCAAGCAGATGGCTCAGATGTAGCTGTGGTCTAACATGCCAAAACGGATTCTAAGTTTAATTTTCTCCTGAGGTCCCTGAATACCAGCCCTGCATTTCACTTTGAAGCAGGCTTAGCCTTTTCTCTGCAAGAGAGAAACACAAGAGCAAAGGAGAATGCTGGCCTCTTTGAAGCAGCCACAGAAATCTGAGCTGTTGTGACCAGACATCAGTCAAACTATATTTCCAAATAAGGTTTAATAGCTGTTGTTATCTGCTTTGAGTACTGTATGGGTGAGTTTTTACCTCGGATGGTATCAAGCAAGTTGTCAAACCAAAGATTTCCTAATTGGTCTCTGAAATCCTTTTTTGGCACATTCTCTGTATTGTTCTGTGTGGTCAACTCCACCCATTTGACACTTTGTACACATTAAAATAAAAGGATCTTGTTATTATTTTAACTTTCCGGAGGTTGTGAGAGACTTTCTGCATTAACTTAGAACACATCCAGCTTATATAAACGCACTACACGGACATGAATAAGAAAAAATAATTTAAAAAAAATAATAAAAAAAAGAACAGTGCTGAAAACCAAGACTGAGACTCTGTTGGCCTGGAAAATGTAGATTTATGAAAATCTGACATGGCTTGATAAATGTGGTCTGGCCGTGGACGCACTGTAGAGTGCTGTGCATTACGTCGGCAAAGCACCGTACATTATGCGATCCAGATTGTGCATGGCTGTGTGTGTGTGTTGCGTGCTTGTGTGTGTATGCGTGTGTGTGCAGGTTACATAAGCAAAGTGAACGCTGTGAGGCTGCAGAGTAAATTCGTTGTGTCACAGTGTTAGTGGTCATGTTGTTCAGGAACCACAGCACTTCACTTGTGGTTGTGGAATGCATTTTGCTTTCTCTCCCTCTGTTTTCCTTTGCCTCCTCTCCACACACACAGACACGCACTGACTGAACAGCTGGACTGTTTTTTCTCAGCTGTTGGCTCATGCCTTGGGATTCTGTATAATGGAATATATAGCCTGCGATGGCCCAGTATGACATCACTTCTCTCTAAAGTGCTTTCACCCTCTGCAGACACAACACAAATTTGTGAATACGTCTCTTTAAAACGGAACAAAATAATAAGAGTTAGCTAGATAACATGTTAGCTGCTTCTAAAAGTGACTTGTATGGAGAACATAAAGAAGACATTGCTTGTGAGTGAGAGTCATCAATGTTGTGTTATTTTGGTCAAAGGCACTAGAATTAGTGGTCTGTCAAAGCCATATTTTTTGCTAACTTTCTTTCTGTGATGTCTTATTTTGGAAAACAGATGTAGTATGCTATAAGAGTTTTAACTGACATAGTAAACGTGTTGTGAGGCTTTTAATCACATGTAAAAGGGCGAGCTCCAGCAGAAGTAATAAAGAGTTTAATGGGAGATGTGTTTGATGTTACTGTTGAAAGAGTCTAAAAGCTATTTTTGGAAGTTGCTAATAGAACTTTTTTTCTTCATCTTACAGCTAACATTTTTATTGTCCAGTTTTTATCCAGAGTAAAACTTTCTTATCTCCTCTTTTTTTGCACTCAGTCCCTTCCTTCATCCTGACTGTTTTTTACAAGGTTACAAAGTTTTATGTCATTGTACAACACAAGGTTGTATAAAGAAACAAAGTTTGAAGTCCCTTCATGCTACACACACAGAACTTAACAGTTAATTAAATGTGGATTAAAAAATATTTTCCTTTTCTCTCTTTCCTTCTCTTCCTCCACTTATTTCCAATCTTTATCTCCCTTTTTCCCCCCAGAATGGATACCACAGGCCTTCAGTATACCCCTCTCCCAGGTCATTGCTAATGACAGAACTCACAGGCAGCGTCAGGACAGTTATCGTCAGGACCCTCCGCAGCGCGAGGAGCACAAGGACTCCTCCGACCTTGTCTCGTCCATTTTGCAGGTCTGTCACTTTCTGATAATCTTTAATTACATGTCCCTCGCTGGACAAATTTTATTATCTTAAACTATGTACAATAAGACAAACTGTATGAAGGGAAATCTAATTCTTGGATCATCTGTCCTGCAGTTTGCCACCAAGCGACCGTCCAATAAGGAGTTATCCAGCAGTAATTCCTCTTTGAGTTCCACATCGGAGACAGCCAATGAGTCGACATCACCCAACACGCCTGAGGCTGCACCACGAGCACGCAGGAGGGTGAGACAACATATCATAATTAATCCCAGTCCGAGCTACAGACCACGGGTTCAGATGGTTGTGTTTTATTCAGTTGAATCTATCTAAATGATATGCATGATTAACCTCCAGGGAGGCATGTCAGTGGACTCCATCACAGACCTGGACGACAACCAGTCCCGCCTGCTCGAGGCGCTGCAGCTTTCTCTGCCGGCCGAAACGCCAAGTAAAAAGGAGAAGCACCGGGACAAAAGGCTGAGCCTCAATCCCATCTATCGTCAGGTGCCCCGGGTGGTCGATAGCTGCTGTCAGCATATCGAGAAATATGGTGAGTAGCTTTCTTTACCATTCTAGCCAACATGTAGGTTCATCTAGTGTTTTATTTATCCTCTATTACTACAATGAGATTATATAGTCATTGAGTTATTTCCTTTTGTCCTCTCAGGTTTGCAGACTGTGGGCATATTTAGAGTGGGAAGCTCCAAGAAGAGAGTGCGACAGGTGAGTGTTCTTGAGTATTCCCTCGTGTGGTGTTTCGATGACCAATCACCTGTTGTGGTCTTTATGGAAGCTTCATTTCATAAAGTGTCGTTTGTGCTCACAGACTGGATGCTAAGTGCCGTACAGTACCGTGTCTCGTAACTACAAATCAAAGGCTTATTTTGCACAAAGTGAAATGACTTTCTGAGAAATGCCATTCACACATTATTTTTCATCCACGAACGTCAACAGCAACAAACAAAACCTCCGTTCTAAGAATAGATTATGTTGATTATGAAACACCTCAGTGCAGCCAAATTATTGTTCATGTGCCAAAGCTCCCACTGTTGCATTTGCAATGGTATTAATGTAAACATAGCTAGTTATTCAAGCAAACATATTCTTACTTGCTACATACACACAATAGTAAAATAAGTTGTTGTACTTACTCCTACACCTTTCATTATCTATTACCTTTGACTCCAGTGAACACAGCAGAAAAATAGGGTCACGCTTCATGGGTCAATCAGTGTGGGCAGGATGTTTTTATAACGCAAATTTTCACTTGTAGCAGTTACAGGGACCTAGAGGCACTTACTGGCTATTGAGCGAGGGGAGATTATCCACTTGTCTTTCTTCTGTTTGGGGTTTCCCCAGCTGGTGTTATGGTTAGGAACATTTTGCACGATAAAATATGTTAAATCAGTTTCTTTTTCATTTTTTTCCAACTGTCACTCACTCAACAAAATAATAATGTTTGTTATGAAAGCCAGTGTTTTGTTTGCCTTTTACTTTATTCTTCATACTGGTGCTCTGATCCTGGTTAGTCAGTAATATGTGTCTTATGGGACAAAAATCAGCTAAATCACTTAACAATAATGCTATTTCTATTCGTTCGACATTAAAAAGTAAAACATATCAAAAGTGTCCAGTCATAAATATGGTTAAATTAATTCTCTTGCTTTCTTCAATTGATGAAACCATTGCAGATTGATCTGCTGTATATTGCCTATATAATACAGTATTGAGACCTATAACTATTCCTGCAGCATCCCTACATGTGACACTATGTGGGACCTTGCAGAACAACAATTAAAGAACAGGAGGCAAATAAAAGAGAATTTAAATTGCTAGATAAAATTGAACTATTTACGCACAGAATTGTCACCAATAAATATAATTACAGTAATGGGTCAATGGGCCACTCTACTCCTGTGCATGTTTATAACACCTTGTCTTTATTATAAACTCATTAAATGAAATGGTTTCGTATGCACCCATCTGTATAATCTGTGCAACAAGTGTAAATTGTATTCTCTACTGGTCTTTTGTTGATACAATCCAATGTCAACGTTTATGCGTTTGCCACCATTGTCATGCTAACTGTGATAGAAAACTGGTATATAAGTGAATATTCTGTGCAGATGATGCCTGTATATCCATCGACATGGCCGACAATAGATATTCTAATTCTCTGGAAGTCATCCAAAGGTCAGATTGTAAGGAGATTATTAGCATACTGGTTAAACCTGTTTGAATGTAGGGTCTACCTCATTACTTGGAGGACCAACAGGATGTGAGTGTGTGTGGGTGTGTCCACTACCAAGATTATAATGCCCATTGTTATGTGTGGAGGATGTTTCTGAATTCCCCCTCTTTCTCCTTTGCCCTCTGTTATCCTTTTGACCCTACTTCAGCTCCGTGAGGAGTTTGATCGCGGCGTTGACGTCCCCCTGGATGAAGAGCACAGCGTTCACGATGTGGCTGCTCTGCTGAAGGAGTTCCTCAGGGACATGCCTGACCCACTCCTCACCAAGGAGCTCTACACGGCCTTCATCAACACCACATGTAAGTTTTATCTTCAGTTTGTTTCCTTTTCCGCCTGAACTTGTGCCTCCTTTCTCCTTTTGTTTCTTCCTTTCCTTGCTCTTTTTTCTTTTTCACCCAGTGCATCCTAAACTGTGTTGCAGTGTTGGATCCAGATGAGCAGCAGAATGTTACTCAGCTACTCGTCTACCTGCTCCCAGCATGTAACAGTGATACTCTCCACCGCCTCCTTGAATTTCTATCCACCGTGACCGACCACGCCCATGACCGGCAGGACAAAGTCGGACAGGAGGTGAGCGACAGCTTGTATCAATAGGAAATATGACTTTATTAAGCCTTTAATATATCCATGAAGCAAGTAGCCTAAAATAATAAAACAAGGAAAAAGACCATATCCAAAACATCCAAATGTAGTTGTTTTTAGTCGTGTGCAAACATGTGCAAACAGCTTATGGGCAGCATTGTGTTTACCTTCTGTTTCCACCTCATTGAGAGGAAATTACCTAAGAAGCGATAGGAATCAGTTTGTGTGGCTGGTATGCACACGTATCTCTCCGTGCCTTCTAGGTCTGAAACAGCACGAGTGCTCTGTTTACAGGTCTTAGGGAGTTATACTGTCTATGTGAAAAAAAGTTGTATAAAGCATTTTGGGACTCAGGAGGGGTCTGCACAAAATCAGACAAACTGCCTCGAGTGATGTCACTGAAGGCAGTGTCTGCTGGGGCTGAGGACTACAAGTTTGAAAATTTGAAAAACCTCGTAGTGTGTATTAACCAGACCTCTGTAGCCTGCTCAAGCGTGAACCTCCGCGTCCGAAACGTGAAAAGGAAGTGCCTTAAATGTGCATTCTTTCTAATGGCCAGCAGGGGGGGGCGACACCACTGCTTCGATGATGTAGAAGTCTATGAAAAAATTATCCTAATTATCCCCTGATTTATTACCTCAGTAAACATTTTCCAAAAGTAAACTTTAGTACATTAGTAAATTAGGGTCCCATTTACAGGAAAATAGACCAAAAAAGCAGTGCATGCTTTAGGCCTTGGCTACCTTGTGATTGACAAGCCGTTACCAGGGCGACCTTTCAGGTTTAGTAATGCGTACTAAATGAGTACTCTTTAAGACAAATTCCAGAAAGAACAGTAAAATCACTAAATGTCACAAGTGACTACAATTGACAGATGATCTTAGACCCTAAAAATAATTGTATTATACTGTCATCTAAATTGTATCTTTCTACTGTTACGTGTCGTACTTAATGTGCTTTCTGACATCATGAACTCTGTCTCTCTTTGATTGTGTTCTCTCCCGGTGCCACACACCCTTTAGCCTTTAATTCCCAGACAATGGATCCTTGCATGTGTGAGGAGAGAAAGTTTGTTTTATTGTCTCTGCGTGTATGTGTGTGTGAGTATGAATCTCACCAGTTTGTGCAAGTGTTGTAAGTGTGAGAGTGTGTTATATGTGTGGCATATTTGTGTACAGATGGAAGTGTGTTTTGTTGTGTGTGTGTGTGTGTGTGAGAATGGACTTGAACATTGATTTGTGTGTGTGTTTTTCCCCCTCACGACTCCATGGCTCTAGTATCTGTATTTGAGATCGTGACAGGAAGCCGGAGCGTTTCACACTCAGAGCAACACATCAATACTTTTGGTCGCTCGTGGTTCTCATCTCTCCTTTGGGACTGGGAGTGGAAAGGGAGGAAACTGGGAAAGAAAAATGTATTTATCACTAAAAACATTGTCCAAGCTTTGAGGGGCTTGTAACTTTAGATGCTAATTGTGTCACAGGATGTACAGCATCACCCAACCCCAGCAGAAATAGATTCGGCTGTCATACTCTCCAACACTTTTAGTGTTAAACCCCATGCGCCACCCGTTATCCGTCTTTTGCACAAAGTGACAAAAACAGAGAGGGAGCACATAACAACTATGCAGAACTTTGGAGGGAGATGTGAGAAAATCAACATGAAAGGATGGATAGAAGATGGAGATGTAAGCGGGAACTGGAGGAGAAGACGAGTTGGGGGAGGAAAGGAAATGTTTCCAAGGACCGTGTAATTGCAGCAAAACACTGTGATGTTTTATTTACACTGTGAAAAGTTTTATTCTTCTCCTTAAAAGGGAGGGAAACAATTCCTGATATTTCCAGCACCGCAGAAAGTGTGTACAAAAGTGGAAGGCAAGCTTACAATGCTTCAGGTGCTAACAGTTTTGCTGAATACTACTACTTTGGTATTACATCTAAATGAGTTTGGAAAACACATGCTGCACTCATTCTCTATTGCCCTCTGTCAGCAGGCTAATTCATTCATTCTCATTTATGTTGTCCATGTTTTTTAGCTCTGCTTGCAGCATGGCTGTATTGATGGCAACGTTGTTACATCAGTCCGTTAATTCACCACTTTGACGCATTGTGGTTTTGTGTGAAATATCTATTGGTTTTCCATGAAATTTGATTCAGGCATTCATGTTCCCATCTGGATGAATTGTGACTTTGACAAACCCCTAACTTTTCATCTAGAACCATCCTCAAGTGAACATTTCCATTTCTACAATATTTTGGGGGATTTTTTACCTGCAAATACACACGTTTGTTTGTCTGACTCAAAACTGTTTGTTTCTGCAAATACAGATCACTGGGAACAAGATGACATCTTTGAACCTGGCCACCATCTTTGGCCCCAACCTTCTCCACAAGCAGAAGAACTCCGACAAGGAGTTCAGCGTCCAGAGCTCAGCTAGGGCCGAGGAGAGCACGGCCGTCATTGCCGTGCTGCAGAGGATGATAGCCAGCTACCAAACACTCTTCATGGTCAGTAATGGGGCATGTGTGTTTCTAACTTTCATCCTCACCTCCTCCTTTCATTCTTACGCCCCTCCACTAAACACACACACACACACACACACACACAGTCTCACATTCCAGCGTAGGCTTAAAGAAAAACAATCCCTCCTGGCTTAGCAGACAATGGATATGTCTTAGTTAATGAAAGCAGAGCTCTGCCTGGTTTATTGGAGAGAAAGAAGAGACAGAAAAGGAGACAATATAGGAGGAAAGTGAGAAAAAACTAAGAGAGTACAAAATAACAGAGGGATGAGGAGTATTTTTGGTCAAAATCATAATTTAATTCAGGAGAGAAAATTTAAAAAGTAAGTAAAATACTGCCAGTTAGCTGACAATAACATCAAAAACTTTTCATTGACATATTTAACCTTCTTCTTTCCAAAATAAAATCTGAAAGTTCAGGCATGAAATCCTGCATGTGGTGTCCAAAGAGGTCATGATTGCGCAAGGATTACCGCCTCATCAGTTTGCTTTTGTTCGTTTCTGTTCATTCTCGAACAGTGCAGAAAGACAGTTAAGGTCATTTCAGGTCCGAAACCTTAAACCGTAATGTTTTGCAATCTGCCACTGCCGTTCCCCTGAGGCTTACATTCCTGTAGTAAGCCAATGAAGAGCTATTAATCTCTTATAGTGAATTGGAACTGACCTGCTCATACTTGGTGAGTAAAAACAGATTTGTAGGCAGCTGAAGTTCTCTGAATGACATTCGAAAGTTGTTTCATAACCTGCATATGTCTGAATCTGGCAACTTTTACTTTCAAACATTTGAGGATGAGAATCATTTGTAGACAGTGGGTGTGTTGGGCATTGAATTTCATTGTAATTCACATGTTTGAGCATAAAATTAGCTAAATACCTGAAAATCTAAATATGAAATCCACTGGGCAGACAAGACAGACATTCAACTGACTTTTTCATCCATTGTTTGCACATTAGACCGTTTAACAAGCAGTAAACTATTAATGTGGATACAAGACAAAAAAAATAGGCTTTTAATAAAAGAGGAAAAGGGAAGTGTGTTTTGTTAATAGTTACCATATTTTTTAGGTGCCTCCTGATCTGCAAAATGAGGTTTTGATGAATCTTTTAGAAACCGATCCAGATGTGGTTGACTACCTTCTGAGAAGAAAAGCATCACAGTGAGTTACACACATGTAAACACATGAAGTGTTCACATGCATGCGGTCTGCTGTTTCCCCTATCTGTCTGTCGTCGCCTGTTTCATCCTTGTTTTTGTCTGTAATTAACCACAGGAGCCCCGACCTGTTGCCGACAGAGGAGCCCTTCACCCTGAGTGAGTGCCGTTCCTCCAGCGACTCCAACAAGGCGTCCAGCGGCGAGGTGTCCCCCTATGACAATAACTCCCCGGTCCTGAGTGAGCGGAGAGGGGAGCCAGGAAGCCCGGGCGGCGAGCAGCTCGTCCGTGTCCCTGAACAGTACACTCTGGTGGGGCAGGTGGCCGGCTGGAGCAGAGAGCCTAGAGCTGACACATGGGGTACCAAAGGTGAGCTGTACAGTATAGAGCAAATTTGTCACTCCTCTATGTGCTTTTTTTTACTGTGTACCTGAGTCAGGAGAAAATTTTGACTTCTCTTTTGCTTCCTTACAGACACTGTATCAGAAGAGCATGCTAACATTTGGGGGACGTGGCACACTACTCTGAAACCAACACTCAAGGACCAACCATACACAGGTAATGGTGTTTCCAGCCAGTCCGGACCCTCTGCAAATGTTTCTAGTGGATAATTAGCCAGAGCAGTAAGTGCTAACACCTGCTGCTGGTTATTAACCAGGAGGGAGGAACAAAAACCTGAGGGGACACTTTAAAACAAGGACCTAAGGCTTACAAATTAATGCAATTTGGGTGATTGTTGCTGGTCATCAGAAAGGAGAGTCCTACTGGGGTTTTTTATTCATTTTTAGTAGCAATTACTGTATACCTGTGATGCCAGGTGAATGCATTCAACATATTAACTAGCTGGGCAGCAAAATCATCAGTACCTTGATAAAGGATTGAACAGCTGCAGTAGTTTAGTGATCTTGCAACAATGTCTGAATAAAAGGTGTAAAAATGATTTGCAAAAGTACCAGGAAATGTATTTAATCCAACACAAACATGTCTAAGGAGGCTGTAGTTAAGTATGCCATGCATAAATAGCAACAATAAAACATTCAGGAATTGTGTTTTTATTGATTTCTATATTTTCACTAAGATGCAAGTAGAAAAACGTTAACAAAAGATATATTGCAGCATTTCTTTGTGCATTTTTATGTCTAGCACCCACTAGTGATGCCTGTATTCATTAAAGTTGATGTTCTGTTTTTAGGTTCACATGGCAACATGTCAGAGGGAAGCTCTCGCAGCTCACAGGAAGGTCTTGACGGACTCCATGGTGATGGCAGGCAGCAGGCGACGCTACAACGGACTCAAACAGTGCCTGGCACCACTGAGGTCAGATCCCACCCCCCAGTCACAAGGGTGTGCACCAGCCCTCATGTGGGGACGGGACGCCTGCCGCTCAAAGTCAACCCCTCTGTGAATTCACACCTCAACAGCACGCAAGGCCTCCATCAAGCAAGCGGGCATGGACTTATCCCGACCTCCAGACTTCAAGGTGGGGCAAACACTGCTGATGCTGGCCCTGTTACACTTAACGATAGCCGCTGTCCTCCCCCTTATAACGCCCACCATCGACTGGCTAGTTCGCAAAGTTCACCTCAGGTGGCAACAGCTCAGCAACCACCTCTCCAGCCCGGGAGGCTGAGCGTGACGCCGAGTAACTCAACAACAGAGCCTCAGATGGTGCCGCATAGTCCAGAGTGGCAGGACTGGCAGAGGGACCGGTGGCAGATCTGGCAACTGCTGTCCTCGGACAATGCTGACACACTGCCTGAAACGCTGGTGTGATCTCAGACCATGAACTCCTGCTTAATCTCTTTAGAGATTCTGCTCTGCTAGCCAACCAATGGCATGATCAAAGCCCGCCAATGACAATCACTCCTTATCCCTACCTTACCTGTCATGTTTTCTCCCAACCTGCCTTTCATCCATTCATCCATGGATTTCATCCTTTCTGTGAACCTTCTGTGCTTCTTCTGCATCTTAGCGCCATGGCGTTGTTGTTTACGTTTGCAGCTGCTGCCTTATACAGACTTTTACATCCAAGAGCCACTAGTATTTCCTGTTTAGTATGGATGTTAAAAAGTTGCTTCTGTTCCTAGCCCAAATGTTTTGTCCATTTAAAAAATGCCCACCAGAAATACCTCAAAAAACTATCCTTACACAACTTGTCAAAATGACCATATTCAGATTCAGTCATCATATCTCAATGGAGAATAGGAAAAGATTTGTTTATCTAGTTTATCTTATTTTCTTTTTTTTTTTTTTTACTTTTTTCACCACACAGACTCTAAGATGTGTGCATTAGTAATTGCTGCTAAATGTAGATTTTTTTTGTGCGTACTGGTATTGTAGTTCAGCCATATTTGTCCAAAAAGATAAAATGTTGAATTACTTGTCAACGTCAGATTATGTTTAACTGTGTATATATACAAACTGTTGACAAACATACATAAACAACATATATGTATATTGACATGTAAAGTATATCCTTAGCCAATCTACTAAAAGTAAGTCAGCTCTTTAACTGGCAGTCTAAATGTTGGTGTTTGTCAGACTGCTGTTTTTTGTCTTCAATATTGAATGTAAAATACTTCACTTATGGCAAAATGCTTGGAGCTAATTATAAAGCACTCGACTGTAAGTTTGCTTATGTGTTCTTGCCACCTACTGCACTGCAGGAACAATGTGCCAAAGTCTTTTTTTTTAACTTCAGGATATTTATCTTACAGTTGTGTTCAATTTATCCTGTTCATTTCTGAAAGACACTCCAGAGCGTGTGATATTGGCAGGTGTTTAAGAGTACAGATGCTCATCATGATGTGCAAACAAAAATTAAGATAACGAAAGATGAAATCTTAGTATCCCTCGAGTAAATATCCAAATCATCAATGTGTGCACACATATTCTGCAATGTAACAAAAAGTATGCATCAAAAAGAGCTAGGGTTAGAGTTGGATATCAGATATATGCCAAATAATATTTTTGAAATCACGTCTGGGAGGCCAGATGTGAAGAATTTAGAGACTCTGTAAAACAGTGTCACATGTCTAAATGTATCAAAATTTAGCATAAAATGTATTAACACATTGCAAAATATCTATATAGGAAATTCTATCCATTTAGTTTCCCAAGATTGTTAAAAAATTGAGAATTATTTTAATGTATTATTTGATCTCAGTCTAGTTACATCAGAACCAAATATGAACCACAGTCTGGAACTTCATTTCCCATGTTCAATACTGGTATGGATTTTCACTAAAAGTATGCATTCAGTCAAGATCATTACCTAATCGAAACACTATTAAAATTTTTACTATCACTGACCTGGGTCCAAAACAACACACCACAGTGTGATGACATCAACAGCAATTCATTGATATGACTCGTTTTATTATCTCTCTCATGCTAGACTCAATATTCCAACTGGGTGCAGACTCATTGCCTGTATAAGAAACTCCATTATTTTTTCTAGGAATCATTAAAATGTCTCACTTCAATTCCCGTGTTGCTAATTCATTCAGAGTGAAGAAAACTTTTTTGAATACACCCACCACCAACCTGTCCACATCCACTCAAATGTCACAGTTAAGTGGGTATTTGCTGGCAAATATTTCACATTTTCTCAATTTATGGTGTAATATTTGCTCATTTGAAGCCACTTCAACATTAAATCAGGAGACACACTATCTGTCATTTTCTTTGATTTGCTTGTCACTTAGTTGTGACTTTGTGAAGTCAGTGGAAGAAAGCAAGAAGTGGAAGGATTGTGGGAAAGGTTATGGCGCCATCTGTTGTCAGACCATGTGCACTGGGCGCGTGTTTAACCTACAGTTCACTGTTTCCATGAGAGCATCTGTGCTCAGTTTAGGATCAGTTAGCTTGTGATTATAAGCACCTTTTATGAAAATGTGTAAATCCATGTGAGGAAAAAAAACATGCCATAGGTGTTGCTCTTAAAAGTTGTTTCTCCATGTATTGCTCAAGGTTCATGTTTTGTAAAATGTCTGTATTACTTTGGTTTTCAGTTGAGTGTTGTAATATATAAATACAGTATAACATTTTTTTATTCAAGGGGGAAACAAAGAACAAAAGAGAAGAAAAAACAGAAGAGAGAACAATGCTGATGGTCCTAACATTGTCTCCCCAAACAAAGACCATGTTTGTTCTGGTGGCTTCACTATGAAACTAAGACAAGCTTAGTGTTATGGAGTTTATTGTTGATATTTTTGGTGGGGTTTACTGGGTCCAAGTTGTAATGGATTGTCTGGTAATTGCTTTTGTACTGCGTGTCATCATCAATATGCTACAATGGAATTAAATATGATAAAATTTACACCTGCTGTTGAAGTCAATGCTTTGGAAAAACATAGAAGTGTGGCATAGCACAAGATGTCATATGTAACTAATATAAGGGCATATAGTTGCATAGTTACACTAGTGTGATATTACCGTATTTTTATAGATTATGATGATAGTAGTGTGGTATTGTAAAACATCATATAGTTTGCAGCACTAGGCCACTAGACATTTTGACTAATAGCTGACTGCTGGTATAAGCAGTGTAGGCAAATTTTATGTGTGCCAGGGTACTTTGTTTGGGGGAAATAAATAAATAGCCTGGAGTCAATAAGCTTAGCTAAGCATAAAAACTGGAGGCAGGGAGAAAACATTTACTCCTTAGGTGTTTTTTTATCCCCCTACAAGCTCACAAATTAACACCTTATATTGTGTTTCTTTATTCTGTTCAAAATCCATAGTGTCAACATGAAAAAACAACAACAAAAATACTGGGCAAGACAACCAGTCGAGACATGCCTCTTTTACTGTGATTTTACTTACACCGATTCACATCAAAATACAACTTTGAACGCACAGGCATGGTCCACCCACTCAGGTGTTTTCACTTAAGCTCCTGATTTGACCTCATCTAATGCTGCAGTCAGAGGGGATTTTGCCTCCATTATCCATGCTATTTCTGCAGTTTAGGTTTACAACCCTACTCATGACATTTGCTGTATCTTCCTGCCTTTGGCCTCACCACGCAAATGTATTTTGCCTTGTGGATTTTGGTCTCACAGCAGTCTTTTCTGAACAAAGCGTGCACAAATTGTGCTTGACTGACATCTCCTTGATTACTTCTAATTAGTTCTTCCTCTCAGTTTTGTTGCGCCTGTTAGGGCTGGCTAATGCACACCATCCTCATTTTTATTGGTCCGTAAGGTTTGGTGACATCACATAACTCTCTCCCAACTTTCACCTGAGTGGAGGTCTAATCAGTCATGGTAACTGAATACACCTGTCCTTCCACTGAATTGGATGCAGCAATAATGAATAGTGTTAATTACACTTTTGCTTTTCCTGCTATGCTATGGATATGGTATATAGTACCACTTACTGCAGTGTGAATATATCAGGATAATACTGTACTGTAAAACAGAGCTTTTTAGTTTGTAAATGAGCAAGCAGTGTGTTGAATTTTTTTTAGTTCTCTTTTTAGAAAATATAATTACCTGGCTGCATATCTATAAAGGCACACTACACCACTGCATTTTGAGTCTATGGTCATCAGTTAGGTGTTAAGAGACGTTTACCACAAGTCCTGGGTGTGTCTGTCTGCACTGCAAAGCTGGTTCGGTGGGTGGCTTACCATTATTGTTTGTGCAGTGTGTGGTTACAGCAGTGTCATTTTTCACCTTAGCGGTCCACTCAAGGATTCACGGAGCTTTCTTGCTCACCTCCTTACTCACACAGAGTGCACTAACTAATCAGATTTTGCTTTCATAAAAGATAAATGAAACATTACTTTTCCAGACATTTTAAATTATGAATTGAAGAGGTATTTTTCATCTTTAAAGATTTATATATTTTTTGCATGCTGTTCAATTTGCAATACCAAACTGAAAGGGAAGCACACTGTTATTTTGTTATTTCAAAGAGCTACACAGTGTTCAAAGCCTGAGTAACACTTGAAAAACTGAGGATCTAAAGTATAGTGTATTTTGGCAAAGAAGAGATCAGAGTGAGATACAAAGGCTGCTGATTGTTAGGAGGTAGTAGATAGAGGGGAGACATGAAGGCTCCCCACCAGTCTGTGACAAAAGCAACTTGAGCTTGGAAGTCTGAGAGAAAGATGTCTTTCTCACCCCTTAATACTGACTGCTGTGCCTCTGATTTGAGAAGGACAAACAGAAGAAATAGCTGCTCTGAGTCACTCAGCTGTAAATGTCAAGGTGAGGCGTGAGCAGGCAGTTTCAAAGTCTCACCTTCAAAAACTTGACGGTGCGGGTACAGAGGTTGAGCTGTGGTGCATAAACCCCTTATTACACCTGAAAAATACATGGCTTTGAGTGAAGCGGTGCAAAGAATAGAAGCAGTGGTCTAGTGAGCAATGGAAAAATATCAGATAGATGAGTCATCTCTCAAAAAAGGCAGAAAAAGTATATGCAGGGCTCAGGCCAAAGCAAATCAAAAGTCTGGGAACATGAAGCTATTTTGGTACAAGTGTGCATCATCTGATGTGGGGATCACCCAGGATGGAAACACCACTATCCACTAGACCACTGGATGGTTTGATGAATGTGAAACTGATGCAAATACAACCATAAGTGGAGAGGCGGATTTCAAGCCAGCTCAGCATTCAGAGGGAGTTATGTAGATGAGTGAGGTGACATTTTCCATGACTATCCTCAAAACACAAAATAATAGAGCTTCTTGTGGAAAAATGAAGTCACATTTCTGCAGGGGAACTTCATAAACTGCAAGCCAAGGCCCCCTGTTGCTGTTTTGGTGATCGATGTGGTCCATGGTGCACAATTAATGCAATTAATGTTTTTTCTTGATTATTTGGCAGCAAACTTGAGTATCTTTGTCATTCCCTGAGCAACTGTCTTTAATTAAATGCATCTGGAAAAAAAAAAATCTGGAATACTTTACAGCTCAGCAAACTTTGTTTTGGGCTGGATTTTCAAAGTGAGTGTAATGTCTCAATTATACCACTAGAGGTCAGTCAAGAGCCTTGAATAACTTTGTGAAGCAAATCCAAAGTTTGAGATATTCCCAGGGTCAAAGGAACAACATTTTTCTCTTTCTTCATTGCAAATCACCCAAACCACAACTTATAATCAATGGAATACACAAAACTAGTAATAGAAAGTGACAACTAGAGGCAAGTCTAAACCATAACAAAGTTTTAAAGAGGGTTTTGCGATGGTGAAAAGGGAATGGGGGGACTGGACGAAGAAAAGATTGAAACGATTTCATGGCTTTTGGTTTCAATTCCCCTCATCCCTGCCTGATAGCATATTAAATCACCTACCAGGCCTCCAGAGAAGAGAAATTAAGTGCTTGCAGACCATTAGACACATTGAAAAAGGTAATGGATGAGTATTTGGCCAACTAACTTTGTGTGCGAGGGGACAGAGACTGAAAGAGTGGGGGAGCTAATAATTGAAATAGAGATAATGTGCAGTATGGACACTTGCTGGCTCTCATTCCTTGTAATGGACTCTGGGAATAATTAGAATAAAGTCAATTTAACTGTTCACTTACTAGAAGCTTATCAGAGTTCTGATACTTTCACAGAGTCTGGAAACTTTGGGAAGTAATTGTAACATTTTCTCACGTCTTTCGATCTACAAGAGCAACCTGAGGACTATTTTATTAGTTGGAGTTGTCCTTCTCTTTTTGTCAGCTACCTCTTTCAGCTTTTCTCTCCCACTATTTATCAGAGGAAATGCACTCATTCTCATTCCAACGTTCATCCCTCACAACACCAATTAAAGCTTTTGCTGTGTACTGTGTGCCAGTGATGTCTGAAATGAGCATGTCATGTTCTACTCAAGGAGGTTCCGATTAATTATGATCAGTGAGGGTGTAGAGGTGGTTTGTTTCAGATACTGTACTCTGAGTGCGCTTCTTCCATTTTCTTTTGTCCCCTTTTTGTCAGTTTCTGGAAGGGAGCCTGATTCTAAATAGAATTTTGTGGACCATGACAACAAAACAAAGCTGCTTTATTTCAGTGGCTAATGAGTTGGCCCAGACTAACGTGATCCAGTTGGCCAAGCTAAAAGACAATTTGCCAGAAAAATACACATGCACAAATAGGTATGCATGAACTCATCCACACAGAGACACTTGCAATTGCCAGTACAAGAGTTCAGCCCCACTTCTGGAGGGAGTTAAGAATTCAGGCATGTCAGTAAACAAAATGGGGATTTCAGTTCGTTTTATCACATTTTGGAGGGGTGTGTGAGGTAGTGCATGTTTTATGAGCACAACCATTTGAACAGCGGCATGCACAGTACTTTTTTCGTTTGCCTACAATTGCAGAAACACACGGTGCCAGAAGGAGTTCTTACCCACAAGGTCCTCATTAGCAGGCACAGTCGGTTCATTCTCATCACATGTTGCTTCATGCAGTCCAAAAATCTGGCCTGAAGATAGAAATGTTAGAGAATGCGAAAATGATTCCTGATCTGGATTAACCCATCTGTAAATCATTGTTGAATAAATCGCATTGCTGCCTGAGAACATAAAAAACACAAGCACCATCACATATTCATGCCCAACGAGTAGGCCGATGACTACAAAGAGAAGGCTCTACGAAGGACATGTTTTTACATTTATTGGCGGATTTTCAGTCACATGTTTCACCTTAAAGGTACTCCACCAAGGCTGCACTCTCCTGCAAATTCAGCTACAACAAAAAACAATTAGATCAGCATCAAAATGCTATAGACAACTGTGGGAAATAGAGGTGAAACTCAAAAAATTAGCATATCTTGCAAAAGTTCATTTATTTCAGTAGTTCAACTTTAAAGGTGAAAATATAATATTCAAGCCTTTATTTGATAGAATTTCGATGATTATGGCTTACAGCTTATGAAAATGCCAAATTCAAAATCTCAGAAAATTAGAACATTGTGAAAAGGTTCAGTATTGTAGGCTCAAAGTGTCAAACTCTAATCAGCTAATTAATCCAAAACACCTGCAAAGGCTTCCTGAGCCTTTAATTGGTCTCAGTCTGGTTCAGTGGAATTCACAATCATGGGGAAGACTGCTGACCTGACAGTTGTGCAGAAAATCATCATTGACACCCTCCACAAGGAGGGAAAGCCTCAAAAGGTAAATGCAAAAGAAGTTGGATGTTCTCAAAGTGCTGTATCAAGGCACATTAATAGAAAGTTAAGTGGAAGGGAAAAATGTGGAAGAAAAAGGTGCACAAGCAGCAGGGATGACCGTAGCCTGGAGAGGATTGTCAGGAAAAGGCCATTCAAATGTGCGGGGCAGCTTCACAAGGAGTGGACTGAGGCTGGAGTTAATGCA
Source organism: Lepomis macrochirus (assembly GCA_024633595.2). Lineage (NCBI taxonomy): Eukaryota > Metazoa > Chordata > Actinopteri > Centrarchiformes > Centrarchidae > Lepomis > Lepomis macrochirus. The sequence goes on from JALXJV020000025.1 coordinate 9,403,185, forward strand.
TCAAGAGCCACCACACACAGACGGGTCCTGGACATGGGCTTCAAATGTCGTATTCCTCTCGTCAAAGAAAAAAAGAACTGGTCTGTTTCTCAGTGGTCCAAAGTCCTCTTTTCTGAAATTTTCATTTTGCATCTGATTTGGAAACCAAGGTCCCAGAGTCTGGGGGAAGAATGGAGAGGCACACAATCCAAGATGCTTGAAGTCCAGTGTGAAGTTTCCACAGTCTGTGTTGGTTTGGGGAGCCATGTCATCTGCTGATGTTGGTCCACTGTGTTTTATTAAGTCCAGAGTCAGTGCAGCCGCCTACCAGGACATTTTAGAGCACTTTATGCTTCCCTTCAGCAGATGAGCTTTATGGAGATGCTGACTTCATTTTCCAGCAGGACTTGGCAGCTGCCCACACTGCCAAAATTACCAAAACCTGGTTCAATGACCATGGGATTACTGTGGTTGATTGGCCAGCAAACTGGCCTGACCTGAACCCCATAGAGAATCTATGGGGCATTGCCAAGAGAAAGATGAAAGACATGAGACCGAACAATGCAGAAGAGCTGAAGGCTGCTATTGAAGCATCCTGGTCTTCCATTACACCTCAGCAGGGCCACAGGCTGATAGCATCCATGCCACGCTGTATTGAGGCAGTAATTCATGCAAAAGGGGCCCAAACCAAGTACTGAAGTACATATGCATAATTATACTTTTCAGAGGGCTGACATTTCTGTATTTAAAATCCTTTGTTTATTGATTTCATGTAATGTGCTAATTTTCTGAGATTTTGAATTTGGGGTTTTCATAAGCTGTACGCAATAATCATCAAAATTATATCAAATAAAGGCTTGAAATATCTCACTTTGCATGTAATGAGTCTATATAATATTAGTTTCACCTTTAAGTTGAATTACTGAAATAAATGAACTTTTGCACGATATGCTAATTTTTCAGAGTTTCACCTGTATGTCAGTTTACTTGTGCCTTTCTAGTGTGTGTAGTTCATAAGAAAATGCTCATGAATGCCCCATCACAATGTTAAGAAATAAATATTAATTACCCTGAAGAGCCCCTTTAAACCATTTTAATTCCTAGGTCTGCACAAATACTCATAACCTTATCCCTGGCCTACAGCCTGCCTTCCTACCGAGTCCTACCGATATCCTCCTAACTTTAAACAAAACTGACAAAAAAATAGCAAATGGGACCTGCTCTCTAACCTCCCTGATAGAGCAATGAGTGTCACCTAGCGATTGCAGGTATTGCTTCTGTGCAGGTCCAGCACAACTTAAAGATGGCTGCACTCCATGTGTCAATCAACAATAAGGTGATGTCTTATATGGAAAAAAAACAGTGTAATGTCTAATATTGACATTTAAATGTCTGTTTTTCCAAAGTGCAGACAAGTTGATGACTGGGATAACAAATGTCACAACTAAAATGACTAAATTACACACAAGGCTTTTAAATGTGGCATGCAAGGGACTGTGGGAAAGCTTCTATAAGCAGCCAGAGGATGCTTTGGTCTCAGAGCATGTTCATTCATGAGTGTGCCTACTGTAAACATGTGACAGGAGCACACTGTCCAGCCAACCATGACATATACTGATCTGTCCTCAGGAGCGGAAATGCAAGGCCATGCTGTACTGTACACATGTTCATACACACACACCAACATCCCAACACACAGCCTTTCTCAGCAGCTTATACCATCGACCACATTGTCCAGTTCTACTGGAGAATGCTGACAGATGAATTGCCACAGCCAATACAATATTTCCATTCAAGTGGGTTTCTAACAAGGTCATGCCTCATTGTTTTCTGCAGTGATCTCACTTGCAGAAAGAATGTTCGCATTAGAACATTGTTCATCTGACCTGAACAGAGTTGAAATAAACAAATCAAAAGCTGTATCATCCAGCCAAATAAGAGTAAGTGTTAACAGCCTCAAAAAAAACTTATCCAAGGTATTTTTCTGATTCTGATCTCACTTATGTGATGTGCAAAAATTATTCAAACAATTTCAGTCCCTCAGACCTCACACCACCCCAGTGCTTACAGATTCATGGATCCAGGTAATTTAAATATACCAGGTGCAGGTGCAATCAATGAGCCATCAGTTCAATTCAGTGGAAAGTGGATACAAGGGGAAAACAAGCAGTGAAATGAGAAATATAAAAATGAGTGAATAAACAAATAACAAAATGTCTAAAATTAAAATCAGATTTGGATGAAGTTTGCTCAGTTGTCAATAAAAGTTGCAGTGATAACTTGACAATACAGTCCTAAATTTTAGACAGTGTCAGAATTTTAATGCAAGCTTCCTTTGGTTGTCAAAGCCCTAAATCATCTGTCAGTAGTTGTGTCTCACATTGTTATCTTTTACCATGATTGGAAACAGTTTTTTGGTACGCCCGAAAATGACGCGGTGTAGAGTGTCCTTTAGGCAAACGTGTACTACCTTTGTACAGAATATAAGAACATATGCAGAGAATACTTTAGGCCAGATGTAAAGGACATCACACTGAAACACTGCAGTCCTTAAAGACTGTAATTTCATTCCATATCCTGTGTGTCCGGTGATTCATACCGTAGGTATGTGTGTGGGAGAGAGAAAGTGAGAGATCTTTGTTAGTAATTCATAAATTTGCTTGACTAAATTATTATACCTGAATTAAACATTTGAATGATAAATTGCAGATGAAGAGTTCACATTTAGGGCTGTTGAATTAGTCAGCAATGTCAGCACAGTTTAAAAATGTGCAGTGGTGTAAACTAACAAGAACATCATTTATAAGCCTTAAATTCAACTTTAATTGGAGGGATTCCAGCTACAGCGGCTGTGAGCATTTTTGTAAGAGGTGCATTTGTGCAAACAGCTCATCAAGATTCTTCTGAACACAATTAAGGAGCAAGGTCTCTCACAATTTTCCCACAGCACTTGAAGGCAACAAGATGCAACATGCTGCTGCATCTGATGTTAGCAAAACAGATCTGAACTTGCAGTGATGCTATTTATATTGTGATCATATAAATAAATAGGTGTGCACATGTGATCATGTCCATCTCCTCAATTCCTTTTTGCCCTTTTTGGTCAGTTGCAAAAATGTTGTCGAGGCAGACTTTTTTGAGTACACAATCTCCAAAAGGACCTTTTGAAAATCTCTATGAACTGAGCATCCAAGTGTGCTTTATGGATGAGCTTCTAAGCATGGTTGCCAGCTGGTTTCTGTTGAATCCTCCTCTGTGCTGTGTGCAGAGCTGTGATAGTCAGAAGATCCTGTCTGTAGTTAGTCTCTGGCACATTATCATAGCTGACCATTTGGCTTCGATTGCGCCGTGTCCTGCGATACTGCTGTCCAAACAGCGCTCCACTGAGGTCTCTTCACCTCCCTTTCACCTGCTGGCTTTTAAAGCAGGACACAGTCATACTGAGAGGAAGCAGGGACTGGTGCCATGTTGATGTAACAGTATCACTACTTCCTCTTGCTTTCCCCTTGGTTGTTTGACTCTGGAGGAGTTTGATTTCTCATGAGTGATACCTGCTCATAGCCCCGGGAAACTGTGCAGAACATTCATCAATGGCACAACTGAAGAGAACAATCTTACTCTGTAATTTCTTGTTTGAGGTTGGCTTGTGTACGGATGCGTGTGAGGTTGACAAGAAAGAGAAAAAAAAGGAGAAATGTTGATTTCTCAGCAGGCTCAGCAGTGAAGTGGTTCCTCTTTAATATCTTTCTTTCGCCCCATCTTCTTTGTTCCATCCATCCCTGTCTCCCTCTGCTCTTTGCCATCATTGCACTCTCAATTCCTCAAATTTTAACAACGAAATCTGTTTTCTGATCTGGTACCACTGTGTTTAAGGTTTGGTTAAATTTAAGCAACTAAAACTACTTGATGAAGATAAGGGGAATATTGTTGTCATGGTTAAAAACGGGGCTAAAAGCTAGCCAAGCTAGCCACTCTATAATACCATATAAACCACAAGTTAATATGCTCACAATGGTAAATGACATGCTGATATTTAAGAGCTATGATACCATATAAACCAATTTATTATATTATATATTCTATATTATTATTATTATGTATTTATATTTATTGTGTTTGCAAGCTAACATTTGCGAATTAGCACTAAACACAAAGTACTGCTGAGGCCGATAAATGTCAATAGATCTGCAGGTGTTTGGCATAAACAAATTTAAAGATTTCACCAAAGATAATTCATTCTGAGGGAGACATCAGTGTCTTTACCAAATGTCAAAACAATTCATCGATTTGTTGTTGAGACAGTAGTTGTTGTAATGTCGCAATGTTAAGCCAATCCATCTAGAATCACCAAAGTCAATAGGATTCATCCTCTGAGGACCATGAACTTGAAAATGTCATGGCAATTAGTCCAATAGATGTTGAGATATTTAATTTTGGATGAAAGTGGTCAATATTCACATGACTCACTTGTCAAGTAAACTTTATGTTACTATCTTCAAGTCAACCAGTTTGAGGATGAGATTTTCCGGGAGAAGTGAGGTACTTCAATTCTGGATGGTACCTCACTTTTGCATTGTAAAATTAGGTTAAGTTTAGTGACAGTAAAAAAAAGATCCCGACACATCTTTGCATTTACAAAAGCCTCCTCTGGTGTCTCTCTCTTTACACTTTGAAGTCACTTTGGATGTTAAGATTGACATCCCCTGCCCTCATTCACTTATAATCAATGTGTAATCAGCTCCACATCTAATTCAGAGGCTATTAAGTAGCCAGCTCCAGTAATGGTCTGGAGCAGAGATAATACACTGATTGAGGCTGAGTTATCCTCATCTCCTCTGTTAGGAACCTTTGCACGCACACATTATTTAAAGTCCATGCCTAATTACGCATTATGAAAAGACATTAGGAGAAACCTTCTAAAAGCCACGAAGCATTAAATGTCAAGTTCATTAAAATTCTGCGGCGAGTATTTGTGCCATTTTGTAATAAGTGAGTTACGCTTATTGGATCCCCAAAGTTAGATTTAATGATGATTGGAGTACTTCTAAATTTAGATCTGTATCTATTAGTGATGTTAGATGGAATGTTTTTACACATTTCTGACACCATTGGACATGGGGTCATGTGGTTGTGTTGTGTTTGTCACCATCTTGGAATAAAATCACTGAAACCACTGAAGATTGTTAAAAATCCCCAAATATTTGGTTTTCTTTACTCACTGACATTCGGTCAAACCCAAGGGGCTCCTGGCATGGCCCGACTGTGAAATGTGAATGGGGGATGCATTATTCAATATGGTTAACATTATTAGGGATGGTACGAGGTAACTCAAAATACCACAGAGATCGAGGACAGAGAGGCAGATGTTTTGAAAGGTTTTCTTATCTGAAGTTTAGTTTGGGAAAGTTGAATTCCCCTGCGTGCTCTGTGTCTGAGTCAGAGAGAAGTGAATGAGTGAGGGATGAATAATGCAGGTCAGGATCCTATTGTTTGGTGGAGGCCCTCTGCAGCCCAGGGCGCAGCACAGGAGACTTTCTGAAATATTGATTGACCACTTAAAAGTTGTTGTGTGGATGTTGCTTGGCTTGTAGGATGTAGCGGAGATTTTCCTCTTCTTTTCTGGATAAACTGATGATCCACACACTTCACGTTAGCTCGCCAGCAAGCTTCAGGTCTGATTCTGGACACAATTTTGCTAAAGGTTCCTCCACACTCCAAATTTCATATGTTATATTGCTGTCGAAATCACTAATTGCCAGTGGAAATGAGGTAGGGGAGTTTGTTGTGTACATAGAAGCTATAAAGCTGCTAGCATGACTTTATTTCCTACTACTACTCCAACAAGCACCTCTCTTCAACTCTGACTCACATTTCCAGCATCGTCTTCCTGCAACAACTTGTCTCTCATCCAAACTGATCTAGCTGTGAAATTGTTTTCTCAATTGCAATTATTGCTCTGATTATTTTACAAATACATCTTATATTATAAGGGATGGGAAAGTACATGTATATGATGCGGGAAATCAAAGTGAAACCTATGTGGTTTTTGTTGGAACATTCTGCAGGCACTCTCACACTGTGGAAATATCCAAAATTTTTACAAGCACCAGATTCTTGAGATTATCTAAATTTGAACAGTTTGGCTTTTGTCTCAAGTTACACATTCTTGGAAGCTCTAAGAAGGTGGCCCAGACTAGTGCATCAGATTTGATTCATTGCAATTTTAGGGTACATGAAGATATTATGGGACATCAAGTCACAAGAGGTCTTTTATGTGTAGACTGTTTTTTTAGAACTTGGAAAAGTGGCAACCAAGGTATGCAGAATACCGTCTATGAACGCACAACATGTTGAGCCAACCTTGAAACAGATGGGCTACAGCAGCAGAAGACCACACCGGGTGCCACTCTGCTAAGAACATGAAACTAAGGCTACAAATGGCACAGGCTCACCAAAATTGGACAACTGAAGATTAGAAAAATGTTGCCAGGTCTGATGAGTCTCGATTTCAGCTGTGACATTCAAATAGTAGGGTCAGAAATTCACGTAAACAACGTGAAAGAATGGATCCATCCTGCCTTGTATAAATGATTCAGGCTGGTGGTGGTGCTGTAATGGTGTGGTGGATATTTTCTTGGCACACTTTGGGCCCATTAGTACCAATTGAACATCATTGAGTATTGTTGCTGACCATGTTCATCCCTTTATGACCACGGCGTACTATATCATTTTGTATTGTATTTAGTGGTGGGCCGTTATCGGCGTTAACGTGCTGCGTTAACGTGAGACTCTTATCGGCCGATAAAAAAAATATCGCCGTTAATCTATTCTCAAAATTGGGTTGGGAGCTGGGTCTATACTACGCAAACTATGATGAATTTCATCTTGATATTTTAGCGCCGAATTGCACTGTAGGGGGCAAGAACAAGTCTTCGAACCTGTGTGTCTGCCTACTGTGAAATTACCACATCAAACGTGACGTGCTAACATGGATGCAGCTATTGCTACGTTCCATTTACCTCGGAGGTCGGAGCTGGGAATGACGTCACACCCGAGTTGACGGCGTTCCAGTTACAACGCTCGGCCAGCTGTTTGTTTACAACTAGCCAGGTTAGTTATTGATACGCCGGGTGATGAAAAAACGCATTATGCGGCATTTACTCACACTAAATACTGTAGCAACACGTCCACAGACAGCTGTTGGACAGCACTTTGTGTACGAACATTTCTGAAGCCGTCAGGTTTGCTTCTGGGAAAATTTACTTTTAAGAAGCTTCCCAATGGAAAACTTGACAAGACTAAGGTTGTTTTCACCTTGTGCAATGCGGACTTAGTTTACTGTAGGAGTTCTTCCAGTCTCATCTAAACGCAAAGCACATCACACGCTACACACTAGTACATCTTATTGAACATGATTTATTTTCATCACCAATTATCACAGTAGAACAGCTTTCTCAAGCAGTTTGTGATGCATTTTGGAAACAGGAGATGAGCCCCTGGTCTAATGCGCCACCTGGCTTGAAACCCGTTCGTACACATATTCTGAATGCATTCAGCAGAATTCAAATGAGCCATTTTAATTTAGATTAATCTAGATTAATTTCAAGATTACAGTGAGATTAATCTATATTTAAAAAATTAATCTATGCCCACCACTAATTGTATTGTATTATGTTCATGTTTACTTATATTTTATATGGACTTTTAATTATTTGTTTAACATTATTATTAATAATAATTAGTAATGCAATGCTATGCAAATGCATTAAAATGCGACACATGGCACCTTCAAAACTAAAAAAAAAAAAACCCTGAGTGAACTACATCTCTCAGTCTGAATTCAGTACGATTTCAGCCTTGCTAGAGCAGTTGTTTGTGACAAAACAGCGGCCCTCTTGCAGTCTGGAAAGGAGCTTGCCCTGCTGGGTGAGCTAACATCCGAGCCTTTCCCATCGGTGAGCACAAATATCAAGTGGCCCAGATCTCTCCAGCAAGAGCAAGGGTAGGCAAAAGAAAGAGCGGTATGGAAATGACAGATGACGGGGCAAGGCTGGAGGGAAGGGGAGAGAAAATGTGTGAGAGGCAGCCATTGTGGAGAGGAAGTGAGAGGTAGGGGGTTAAAAAGGAGGAACGGCAGGACAGGAGGTGAAGAGAGGAGAAGTGATGGCAGTGCTATAATTATAGGATATGAGAACCTGGCTGTCACTTCTACTCGTCTTTTAGCAGTGCACTACCCTGCCGTACCTTCTTACTCCTCCTCCAGAGCCTTCTGTTCTTTTAGGATTCTTTTCAGCCTCTGTATTCTACAGTCATTTTTTGAGGAAATTGCTGCATATTGTACTTTTTCGGTTGATTTTCTTCTCCTACCCTTTTATTTTCTTTGTCTGCAGTGATGGGAATTTTAACAACTTCTGCAGTTCTAAAAATCAGACAAAGATAAAGTCATTTCATAATGCTAATAAGCATAGAGAAACACTGATAACAAAGCCAAGTTGGCTGCACCAGTCAAAAAAGCATATGGTTCATGCTTATTGTCGTTGGACGCCTCTATTTCTGCAACTCAGTACCTTCCTCCTCCTCCTCCTCCTCCTCCTCCTCCTCCTCCTCCTCCTCCTCCTCTTCGGTATCATCCTCATCCACGTCTGCCAACTCGTCCCACTCTCTGTGCCCGGTATATCAGAAAAATCAATCGCCACAGAACATTTACATTTAACATTCCTGCACAGGACTGCTGGTCTCCAGGGGAAGTGTATGCTTTTGCTTTTTCTTCGAAGGGGAAACAGGGACATTTTCATTGTCCCACAGCCAGCTGGCTTTGTGTTTATAAAGCCTGAGGAAATTACACAAAAATGCACATGCCTGCTGTAAAATTTAGGGTTGTAAGAATGTATTTAACAGATTCATACATAGAGTATATTATAAGCAAGGTTCCTTTTTTTTACAACAGGAAATGAGTCTGACAGAAAAGTGCAGTGATGCCCATGCCATACACAGTGGGCATATAAATGTTTCATTGCTGTGCTGTGAGTCGTCTGTTCTCTACTTTTTCCATTTTCTTTTCTCCATCTTTTGTTACCTCCACTATTCCTTTTAAATTTTCTTTTTCTCCAAGTGTCTTCCTCCACATTCTCACTGATGAGAAGAAAATGATTCCTCATAAATGACTTAACTGTAAGGCATAGAAGCCACAGAAGCTTGTAATCTACAACAGAGCCTTTTGGTTATTGCACATCTAACTTTACATGGGATTTCCCCCGTGGGATGTGATCTGTTTTACAATTCTTTGCTATGTTATTTTTAACCGAATAGATAGATAGATAGTGGTGTGGCTCTTGAGATGGAAACGTGGGCACACTGTCAGTCCAACACTTTCATGGTGAAATATTTCACAGCTTTTGATGCATTGCCAGGAAATTTTCTGCAGCTCTTCATTGTACCCACAGGATAAACACTAAACACTTCGGTAATCCTCTGATTTTGCAACTAGCGCCACCAACAGGTCAGTGAATCTTACATCTTATGGCGTCATTCAGTGCCCATACGGGAAGTTGCGTGCCCCAGCAAAGCTGGAAGTAAGGCTGTGCAGGCCAGGGTTGCATGTGAGTGACTACGTTTACATGCTGTCAATATTCGGGTTATGGTCGGGTTAAGGTCACGATTCGGGTTTCTGAAATATTCGGGATAACCTGTTTACATGCGTGAGCAGAGAGAGTTTCTCCTGTATACATGGAATTTGTAATCAATTGGCAATATCCCCATGTAAACGGCGACGCACGGTTAACGTCTGGACGTACGGACAACCTTAGGACGCAATATGCGTCATTTCCGATTCTAAATGTAAATGTCAGTATCTCTGTACTTTCTGCCATCAACAAAAGACATTATATTCATGTTTTTGACAACATGAATTAAAAAATTGGTTTTCTTCTCACTCCAGAAGTACGGTGCTGTGTTGCGTCTCGCCATGTTTACCTCATTTACTTCCGGTATACTGCACGCGGGTTTGGCGCATACAAGAAGTTCCTATACTCAAAAGACCAAGATTCCTTGCGAATAGAGCATGCGCAGAACACAAACCAATGTTCCTTTTGATGGGGATATCCCGATACGCGTTTACATGACGAAATATTCGGGTTAGAAAAGGGGTACCCCAGGGGTAATAACCGGGTTTTTAAAAACCGGGTTATGAGCATATCCAGGTTTTTGCTGGTGTTTACATGGCCGTGCGCGACCGGGTTATTGCTAATATCCCGGTTTTGAACGGGTTACTGGCTGCATGTAAATGTAGTCACTGACCAGAGTTTTGAACTTAGTTGCCTAACCTTAATCATACCTTAACAGTGATTTATGTCTGTTCAGTATCGACATTTAGGTTGAGACGCAATATGGTTTCCACCATGTGGTTGCTATTTCCACTTCAGAAGTAAAACAGACACTATTAGATCAAATATATCACTACATCAGCAGGTACATTTGAATAAAGTGGATCCTATATTTGCATCTGGGGACTGCATAGTTTTAATCTAGTTGACGTTGACATGCTTTGTAAAATTGTTACTCTACTGCAACCAATAACTTGCCTATTAGATCCCATCCCGACTTCTCATTAAGCTTTTTTAGTGAATATCTACTGTCCATGGTGAACTATTTTCTACAGATGGGTTTTTCCCTACTGCCTTTAAAACTGCTATGATGAAGCCCCTTCAGAAGAACAATAATTTAGACGCTACAGTACTCAATAACTACCTGTAAAGGCAGAAAATTGTCTTTTCTTCTTACACTTATTATCCATTTATGCAAGTACTTATAATAGTGCTATTTTTCTCTATTATTATTATTATGTCTTATACATTGTTTATCAATTCTAAACAGAGAAGTACTACAACAAAATCAGATGGACCAGAGGTTCTGTCTTCTAAGACAGTCACTAACGTCTGGCCAAGAACAAAGGGGTGCATAGTCATTTACACAGTCTGGGTATCTATGTTTTGGGGAACAAAAAGATCCTCTGCCTGCTCTGCCTGGTCCCAGACAAAACTAGCAGAATAAGAATAATAATAAAAGGAACATAATAATAAAAGGAACACGTTGAAGCTTAAACAATGTATAAGACAAAATAATAATAAGAGAAAAATAGCACTATTATAAGTACTAAGTGTAAGAAGAAAAGACAATTTTCTGCCTTTACACTACCAATCTGCCATTCCAAAGTAAAATTTTAGAGAAAGTTTTTTGTAATCATCTGAACGATTTTAGTAACTCCCACAATATTTATGATAAATACCTGGTCTGGTTTTTGAGCGAATCACAGTACAGCATTGGTAAAAATTGTTAGATGGAGCTTAGATGGAACATGGATATGATCAATATTAATGCTACTTGATCTAAGTACAGCTTTTGATACAGTAGATCACTCAATTCTTTTAAACAGACTGTCAATCTGATTGGCCTCTCATGTGCTGTTCTTAATTGGTTCCAATTATATCTCACTGATATTCACAGAGAATTCATTGTGTGTATTGATGAATCTCTAACCGGAAGACATAAAATGAATTGTGGTGTTCCACGGGGCTCAATTTTAGGCCCTACCCTTTTTAATCCGCTTGGAGACGTTATCTGGAGCCACAGCATCAATTTTCACAATTATGCTGATGACACCCAGCATTGCCATGTCCCCTGATGACCCAGGACCAGTAGATGCTCTTTTTAACTGTTTTCTAAAAATACAGTCATGGAGAACATTTTCTGCAGCTCAATCAGGACAAAACAGAAGTATTGGTCATTGATTTTGAATCTCAGAGAAACTCAAAATGAAACTGCGAATAGTGGCACTAAATCCATGTGAAAAACCTGGGAGTTATCTTTGACTTAGATGTCAGTTTTGAGACACAGATTAGAAATATTTCTAAGACTGCTTTTTGTAATCTCAAGAACATGCTAGATTACAACACTTTCTCTCTCAAGCAAATAAAGAGACACTTATCCATGCTTTTATTACCTCCAGGATTGATTACTGTAACGCTCTGCTTTCTGGTCTTCCAAAAAATAAAATTTCTAATCTGCTTCTGCTTCAAAACGCTGCTGTACGTCTTTTGACTAAGACCAGAAAGAGAACACACATTACTCCTATCCTAAAGTCTCTACATTGGCTTCCAGTTAATTTCAGAATTAATTTTAAGATCCTTTTACTACTTTATGAGTTACTTAATGGTATTGATCCAGAATACTGATCAGATTTGCTGTTACCTCTTGTAGTGGCTTTTTAATTATTACTTAAGCCTCAACTAAAACTTATGGTGATGCGTCCTTTCAATGTTATGGCCAGCATTTGTGGAACACCCTTCCTGCTGAGCTGAGAGCAACAGGAAATCTGCACATGTTTAAAAGCAAACTAAAGACTTACCTATTTAACCAAGCTTTTAACTGAGCTGTATTTATTTGATATAGTTTAAACGTTATTTATTTATTGTACTTTTACTATTGATGGGCTGCTTTTCTAGTGCTTTTGCTTTTGTTCTGGGGTCCTGGGTTTTTGGTGTTTCGGGGGTGGCGGGCATTGATGTTTGGGCTTGATCTTCTGTTTCTCCCAGGTGCTTATTTGTGGTTGGAGGGTTGGGCTTATGGGCATTATATGGGTTGGTGCTATTACATTACTGTGGTCTTTAAGCTATTGTTTTTAAATGGCTCTGTAGTGTGAAGCACTTTCTGTTACATGTATTTGTATGAAAAGATTGATTGATTGATTGATTGATTGATTGATTGATTGATTGATTGATTGATTGATTGATTGATTGATTGATTGATGGTTGAAAATTCCGGTTATTTAACACTTAAAGGGAGAGTAAGTGATTCTGCAGAAAGATTATTGATATTTAAACTCAACTGCCAAACAAACACACGCTTGCTTCAGTGCTCCCTCATAAGCTCCACAGACCAAATTTCAAATCTCTGAGGTTCCTCCTGTGTTGAAATTCCTTCGCCCGTGCCTGGTCATATAACTTTCTTCTCTGTTTATACTTTTTAGACTTTTTCCTCTTTTGCTGTTTCTTGGCCATCTCTCCCTCTTCACAGTTCCTGGAGTCCAACATGTTTGAATGTATCAGTGTATACAACTCTCTCTCCCACTGCCCAACTCTCCCCATTACTCCAGCACACGAGCACTGTTACTAATTGGCTAGAACAATGTTGTGTGGCAAGGTCCACACCACTTTCTTTGTTTCCATTTACGGAGCCAGGGCTGTGTAGGAAACCAGATTGCTTTTTTCAGTGCAAATGCAAAACAAAGAGCAAGACCAAGGATTGGAGCCAAAGTCTTGGCTCCAGTGGATTTTCACGGACAAGGTTAACTAATCTGAAACGCTACAGATAGGGAAGTGCAACAGAAATCTAGCTGTTTATTACCCGCATAGTAAAATAACTATAACTAAACCCAGCAGATTTCAGCTAGATGACTAATGGCTGATGATGATCTAGGCCAGGGCATTATTTCTTTACAGCAATTTTACAAATGTTTCAGAATCAATGTCTTGACATTAGAAAATGCCATGCGGAGCACCATAAAAATGACAATTTATGTGGACAGCACTCTCTGTGTCAGTGAGACTAGACTGTAGCAGGAGTAAGCAGTAAGGGCTGAGGATTCATTTAAGCAGCATGGAAGCAGAATATATCTACACTAAATTCAAGTAAATACAGCCTGTGATTTGATCTAACCTTTATTTGATTTTCAAGAAGCATATAATCTTTTTTTATATTCTCTTTTATAGCTTTATAAAAGAGGCCCTTGGATAGTAGATCTCAAAGAAACCTGCAGGATAAAGTGATGACTGGAATCGTACTAGAATTTTGTATCTTATAAGGGATTAAAGGTGTATTCAAGGCTGTTGAATGATGACAGTGTTTATAGTCACACAGCCTTTTAAAATACTTAAGCATTTCATCCTTGGATGATGAATGACAGGAAAGGAGATCTGATTTAAGTGTGTTGTGCTACTGTATCAAGAACCAGTATCACATTCAAATCTGATGTAAATGTAAATAACTGCCATACTGATAGTCTTTATTATTCTTTTATATTTTATATATCTTGTCTATTTCATATTTATAGCTTTATATTTTTTGTTATCCATGTCCAAATCAAAGCAAATCCATTCTTTGTCTAAACTTACTTGGTAATAAAGCTGATGCTAAAGCACATGCAGTTGGATATACTTTTCTCTTTGGACTAAGTTGCTTTGAGAAAAACCTAGCTTGTAATACCTTATGAGCATTACAAGAACACTGCTGCATTATTTATTGTTCTTATGAATCAAAGCAAATTTGTAAGTTCAATGTTAAATAAAATCATCCGTTTTCAGTTTTGCCTGAAGTAGTCCAGTTAAAATTCTTCATGTCCTCAAGTGAGTTGAAATATCCAGTGTGTGGTTAGAGCAGGGTGTGTCAGTCCACATCTGTGGTCTTTCACCAAGTCAGACATAACTGCATCAGAATTCAGTCCTTTTCATTTCCCTGAGTACCACTGTCTTATGTTTTCCCTATGACCGTGAATATATGATGTTGTAGCTTTGAATGTCAAAAATTCTGTCTGTCAATTGCTGATAGAAATCCAAATTGATCATTTGGTCGGAGTTTGAGTGGGTAAACCCACTGATTTTTAGTCACATCTGCCAACAATTGTGCTTTTTCCTCAGCTTGCTGTGTCGCTAACATGCTTATGTTTATCAGATACAATGTCTGCCATTTACACCCTCTTGGTTTAGAGAGTTAGCTCACTAAGCTTTACTAATTAGCAATAAACACAGCTAATGTGTTAGGTATTTGGCCATACTACTGTAAAAATAAATAAATAGTGACCTTATGATAATGCCAGCTGAAAAGTTAAAGGATCAGCAAAGCTCTGAGGTGTGCACCAATGTCTGTGCCAACTTTCATGGCAAATCATTCATCTATCTAACAATGCAATCCCTACAGCAATGCCACTAGCATGGCTAAAAACACATTTAATTTACCTCATTGTATCAGACAGGAAAACTGTGTTCTAGTCACGTGAAGGGCAGACATGTCGCACAAGATCAAAATCATTTCCCAGTTATCATGGTGGTCACGCCACACTGTTACTTTTGTACAACCTCTTCCAAACATAGGGGTAAATATCTGCTCTAGATTTGAGTTTTATAAGAAAGCAATATAAAGTGTTTCCAAAAACTGACATCTGAAATTGAGTGATATTCCCCTCAAGTTTAAGACTCTGCATGTGTTGACAGAAGATGTCTACAGCAAAGTTGGAGCACATGAAGATTGTTTGGCTTTTAGACTTGCCAGAAAACTGCTTAAGATAGCCAAAAGGCTCCTGGAAATACAGTGGAACAAGTGACTAACATTGTGAGTCCTGCCCCAAGAACCAAGGATCTCAATCCCATGTTATGTCCCCATGAGCATGAAACTCTGGTCTGATCACTGATACAAGGTTTCATTAAAATATTTTACCTTTCAGTTGTTCTATAATTAATTTTTTGTTGTTGTTTGAGAGAAAAAAGCTTTGCATGACATCCTCTGCACTGTGGGTCCACGTGCCTCAGAGGAGCAGAGGACCATTGTATTTTGCATGTTAGTGCAACAAACAGATGTTGTGACTCTTTAAAAACAGATCTGAACATCAATTCCACATTTATTTCAGTTGTGCATTTACTTCAAACAGGCTGCATCTGCATGCAGAGGTGCCTTGTAATGTGTGTTTCATCCTCAACAGTGGTGAAAACAGAGTATTGTACTGTTGTACAGACCCTGCATGCCCGGAGAAAGTGCAACATGTTTTGGTTTGTGCACTGACTGCCAAAGACATTTCCATATCGGGGCCAACAGCACAAAATATAAGCTCATTAAGCTCATTGCATAAATTGCCCTTTCAATGACCCACAAGCCATGTTTTCAAGATATTTTTAGGGATATCAGAGGATTAAGAGCTCAACTGATGGTACAAATCTTGACTTCGAGAAAAGCATTGTTTGGAGCACTTTCTGTTGTCTGTAGAGAGACAACATCTAGCTGCTTTAAAGCTGCACCAAGGATTTTTTTAAAAAACACAATGGGCAATACAATGGATCAGATGACTGTGTGTTTATGTGCTGCTCATATAACCAATCAACAGTGGATGATCACCCAACTCTGCAGTTCTTCTCGACTCTACAGAGCTTTAACAGGCTAAATACCAAATTGTTAACAACAAAACTGGAACAGTAGGGTTAGGACCAAAGAGAATTAACCACTTAAGTCCACTGAGTCAAAATAAAGTAGTTAAGACACCATCTAACCCAAATTTATATTTTCAAGCGCAGGAGTGAAGATAGGTGGAAAATTGAGGTAGAGACTAATGTGACAGTTAAGTGGGATGAGCAAGGTTTACACATGAGTAGACATGGCTCTCAGTATACTTGAAATGACTTGTAGAGGGGGAAAAATACATTAAATTACATTTCTCCGAGGAATTAATGTGACTGAGCATCACAGTCTTCAATTTATTGGCAAAAACTGTGCACATTCACTGGTTTCACACGTTCTAAGTGACAAAAACAAACCCAAACTCCCTTCATTCAACGCCCTCTTTATAAATCATGTTCACGCTTTTGGGTTTCGCCCTGTTGACAGTCAACATTTCTCACCCGATCAGAAAACAAGTCAAACGAGCTAAGGTGTAGAACACAAGTGTTGTACACCCACTGAGTGAAACCTTTAAGTTTGTTCAGTGGTGGCGCCACTCGTCAAATGAAAAGAAAGAAAAAGCGCCGACAAAGTGTTTAAGATTTCATGTGGCTTTTGAGAGCTTTTCATTCCCTTTCGAAGCGTGATTTTTCCGATTCATCTGACAGACCTTAATGCTTCCTAAGAGCCAAAGGCTGCATTGTTCAGAGGTCCTGCTTGGTAAAAGTAAAAATATAGACTTATACAGATGTAGAAATACAGTATGAGAATCAGAGAGCATGAAATATACATGAAGGGAAGTGGAAGCTGTGGTTTGCCTTTTTATTTGAAAAGCTCTCAACATGATCTCAATTGGGAATATAGAGGCAGTTAAGCAAATATAGAAATGCTATTTTATGCTATGGGATAACAGAACACCTTTATGTTTTTTTTTATCTTACTAAGAAACAAGGGTCAGCTCTTCGGTGCACTAGAATTTAGAAGATGCATAATGGCTATTATATAACAAATTCAAAAATAAATAAATAAATAAAGACTGTCTGTAAATATTCTCTTTTTTAAGGCGATTGTTAAAATTAACATTCCAAAGGCTAGTTGATGAGCCTCAAGAAAAAGACTTGCTGTAAATTTAAATAATCAAGTGAAATTCAAATTAAGTCTACACAAGAAGCCTTCCAATGCACTGCAACAACAAAAGAAATACACACATACACACAAGGAAATACACACATATGCACTGTATGTTTGTAAAGCAGTGCGACTGACTGTATGCTAAAAGCAGGTGAGGAGATACATAATGCAAGACATGCAATGGAAAACAGATGTTGTTATACTGCGAGGTTGGGAGACCAACAATCCTCCAAACATGTCTTGCATGTGTCAACAGTGCCACACATATGGAGGGCATAAAATCATGAATTATAATAAATATACAGCAACTAGAACTCAAAGGAAATAATGTGAATTTGTGTTAATAACTGACCACACAAACGTATATATTAGCCATCCAGCCACCCACTCATATCATTCAGTTTGTGTTTGTGTCTTTGTGTGGGTGTTTGTTCTGTGTTTGACCTTAGAACCGTTCTATTTACCGCCTTAGGGAACAGTCCTCTAGATGGTGACCTTCTACGGGTGACTGCATGACCAATGTATCCTCAAACCACCCTTGTGGACTAGTGTGTGTGGGGGAAGGGGGTGTAGGCAGGGATTTCTGGTTGGATTATGTTGAATAAAGGAGCCCAGATTTATTACCCTTGTTGTTTTTTCTGACTGTCTGCATGATTTCTTTTACAGCTTTTTTTTGATATTACCACAGATTTCCATGCAATTTAGTGGTTAAATTGGACTTGAGGCAACAAAAACAGCTGAATCCATTTTCCTGGAGATCCAGATCTGGAATTTCCATGTCCTCTTTGAAGGTCAAGTTCAAAATTTTACTTTTTTACATGACATGAATGATGTGTTTTGGTGTAACAGCAAGTTGAAGTTGTTCAGCCTTACCAGAGAATCATAAGAACTTTACTTTAATGCCATATATGTATGTCCAGAATGAAGTGTGACCTTGTACACTAGATTTTCTCCTGGTTTGCCATGGATTAATATGTCTTCACTTTTTGTTCCAGTGTAAAGAAAATTAATGTGCAATAATTCATGTCTAGTATAATGAATAACATACAGATTAAATGCATATTTATTGCATAAATAACTACCTGTGTGTGTGTGTGTGTGTGTGTGTGTGTGCGTGTGTGCGTGTGTGTGTGTGTTTGTGTGTTTGTGTGTTTGTGTGTTTGTGTGTTTGTGTGTTTGTGTGCGTGTGTGTGTTTGTGTGTGTGTGTGTGATAATTTTATATGCTAAGATTTGAAGATACAATACAAAGAACTTTGACACTGGCCTTGAAAAACCCATTTCTGTCAAACCGTACTTTAGATTGATAAAACTATATTGTTTGACTTATATAGTTCTTTGTCTAAAGTCTTAAATTAATGAGTTATAAATTACCCACACACTTTGTACTGTATATTATGAGCAGTCTTCTTTAGTCTAGGTCGTGATTCTTGCCAATTAACCTTATTACACTTTGAACTGTCCTATGGGACCCCGAGCCATCTATGACTCACAGCCAGCCTGTTATAATAATCCTCAGTTTTAGAGAGAAATCCCAAAGAGAAGCAACCATTTTGGAAGCGACATTATCAGTTAAACACTGACATTTGAGAACGATAAGTAGACTCCCCGAGGACCATGGATGTGTTGGAGCTACAATCTGACATACCATCATTTATGCCGTCACTTTTCATTGAGCCAAAAAATTTTAGAGCATTCCATAGAGCCGTGGATTCAAACTAGTAAGTTTATAATAATGATATTTTTGCATATATTTTCAGAAACGTAACGATTGAGCTTCAGTTTTGTAGTTTTTATGTGCTATCTCGTGCATATAAATGATTCTTGCTCTTTCTCTGTAAATTCCTAAGAGAGATGTTTTGTCACAACTCCACTTGCTGAATTCATGTGCTATTTACTTTGTACTTTTACTAACTACTAGTTTATGAATAATTACAGGAGAGAGGCCAGGTTTGACTTTTCTGAATGCAAATCATGTCAGGCTCCGTGAGGGAATTGTGCTGAGCTACTCAAATGAGGAAAGGGGAACAAAGAGCAACAAAGAGCAGAGGAGTCACCCATTTTATTAATTGTGTTGGTTCTAGCAGTTGCCCTTTAGAAAAGTCAGTTGACTTAATTAAATTACTACGCACGCACGCTCGGAGGAGGAAGCCATAGGAAGTAGTCCTGTAAAACAGAGCCCTGTGAACATTCAATCCCTTATCTAATGAGAGTGAGAACTGCGGTGATGCTCAGAGGTCGTCCTATGAGTCCTTCACATACTACAATAATATCTGGATTTAGTATAAAGAAAAGCAGAGTTACAAACTGCAGCACATTATATGTGACGGCTAGCATCCATGTTTCTGCACATGAGTTTCAAAACAGCATTTCATGGTGAACAAACACTGCCGGGACTGATGTGAGCGGCATTGCCAATGCTTTCAGCCTTGCCAGTCAATTTTCTTTATAGTGCCCTTTAAACCCTCGGGGCCATTCAGAGTAAAGGCATTCTTTTTCCAGGTCAGCTCTCTTGTTTGCTTCTCACAGCTGAGTCTCACTGCCTACTGTTAGCACAGCACATATAGGATATTTAAAGGCGGTCCATGGGTCAAAGGAGTTGGGCAGGAGAAGCTGGCATGAAGGAGTAAACGGTCTTGCCCTCCCTCCTACACATGCTCCAATGCCTCAAGGCATCGCCTGAGGTTATTAATACTTAGAGAAGAGCCAGATACATACTGAGTAATATGGCAAGTGGACAAGCCACAGAAGTCTGGGCATGGAGAGGCAGAGTGTAAATGCCAGTTTCTGTTGCAGTGTTGCATTACAGTGGCGGGGAAGAAAAATGCACTTGAATAGGAGGAGAGAGCAGCAATGCCAAAACATCCAGTACATGCAGAGCTCAGGACATAACACAACTAGTATTTTTTAATAAGTTTTATAGTTATAGTAAGCACAGCTATGACGGCTGTAATGAAGCCTCAAAATTAAAATCTGTATTGAATTAAATGTCAATTCTGCCAGCAGGCCAGTTGGTACAAACGCATTCTGTGCAGCCACACATTTTTCAAACCCACAGAATGTATTTTCTGGAGATCCCAAAGTTTCCAAAGGTGCCAAACATAGTTCAAGGTTTAATTTATGCATCCATAAAAGAATAAAAAATAAAACATGGAAATTGCACATTCCATTCAACCAGTGCTTATTGGTAAATTCCTGGGACTGGCATCATAGATCTGTTTTTATATATAAATATGCATTTCTACTATGAATAAAGATTATTTTTTGATTATTTCATCAGGAATCGGATTTGACGGGAGTCATTTTTCCGGGACAGGGAAAAAGACAGGAGTGAAAATTCTCTCCTGTGGTATCCTTTAATTCAGACTCAAACACTAGAGACACAACATGCCTCATTGTGAACAGATCCTCCAAACAGCAGCATGTCGCCTTAACCTGCCATTTTATGACTCAAAAGTCTTCTAGCATTGTAATGTGGAGAAGTTGAGAAGGTACACCATGATGAAAAGTTTCTCTGACATGCAGTAGTGACAGCCTAGAGACAACCAATCATGCTTGTTTTCGATTCCCTGAAGGAATGGAAGCACAGTTGTTAGCTACTAAGCTGTTAGTGCCAACTCAGCTGTGTAAAAGCACAGGGCGAAGAGTCTATTGACTCTGTAAACGACTTCCACCTTCAATAGGATATCATTTTATCAAGATCCCGGGAAAGGAAAACTCTGGAAATTATCTTTGTTGCATGCTAACTGTCAGAGCTCAATATGGAAATAAAACAATCCCACAAGTCCCCTGAGAGTGAAGATGATAGGATCTGAAAACATTACAATCACCAAAGTAGGTGCTAATATCTGGTGTAAATCTGACACAGCATAAAACATGAATATGAAGTCAGATCAGTTGTAAAAAGCCAGATTATCTGAACCACTTTCTTTTACAGGTTTCTCCAGTGTTGGGCAGTAGCGTCACTACAAGTAGCGCCGTTACTAGTTTAACTACATTTCTCAGTAGCTTGGTGGTAGCGTCGCTATTTTCTGAATCAAATAGCTTTTCAGTAACGAAGCTCTTTTATTGACCGAGTAGCGTGGTAGCTTCCACACACGCTACATTTTCCCAAGCATTTCTGATGGATCAGTAAGTGAGACCACCGCCACACACAGACCTGTATGTGCAGCTGGCAGAAGCACTTCCCTGTGATGGTGACATCACGTACCGATCCTTTGGCTGATGTTTGCGACTTTGCTGCAAATAAAGACACGTGCGACGGAGTGTCTCTCTCTCTCTCTCTCTCTCTCTGCCATGAATGTTTAGGTTTTTTAGGTTGCAATGTTGCCAGAGCACAAAGTCACATATAAACTATAAAAAAATATAGAATTAATTAATAATTAATTAATCTAATTAATTAATAATATGATAATTAAGTTGTTTTATACAAACAACAATGGTTCTCCGTTTGTTGCATGTGGAAGTACATTTAGCAGCAATGACATGGCAGAAAGTAGGAGAGTTTCTGTGTCTGATTTAGCTCTCACACACACACATTGGAGCAGGTTTTCAGTCTTTCTTCTGTTGCTACTGTGGAATGAAGTTGGTTCAATATAAACTAGGCCTATGTTGTGTGTGTGAGTGTGTGTATATAAATATTTATATATAAATGACCTAACTATAAACTATTAAAAATTACAAGTAGCTTATATGTAACTAAGCTACTTTTGCCTCGTTGCTGTAGCTTAGCTTGCTACATTTCACTGGGGGTAGCTTCTGTGTAGTGAAGCATCATTTAATGTAGAGTAGCTAGTAGCTTAGCTCACTACATTTTCCAAGTAGCTTGCCCAACACTGGGTTTCTCACCCAATCCTTTGGACTGAGCACCAAAAGTCAGTGCACCCAAAATATTGATAATAAGACCCAGAAGAATTGTGTCAGAGTTGACCTGGGAAGGTGGTCTTTAAACTGTGGAGGACTTTTACAGTGGATACTTTTACCATTAGCCTTGATTTTTGATTCAAACTTGTAACTCGTTTGTTTAAAACTTGTAAGATTGTCTGACCTCTCATGTATATTCCCCCATCATTTTAGCAATGTCAGCTCTTTGTTTTGGCAGTGGAAAACACTGAAAAAAGCCTTGAATTAAAGAATCTTGTGTGACAACCTCTGGGCTTTCGTATTGTTACTAAATATTCATAGGATTTCACTGTAATACAATGAACTTAGACTTACTGTAGTGCATTACTGAGAGCAAATAGGTCACCCATGTGCTGTTGCATGGGCTACATGCAACACAGTCACCACAGTCACTTAAATATCTGGGGATTTGTCTCATTTGTCCCTTGCTATAATAATGTACTTAATATGATTAGTCCCCGAGGACATTGCAACTTCTACATTGCATCATCCCTCAGCTGTCATACCCTCTGATTCCAGCTGATTTCTTTGAGTTGTATCAGGAGAATCCTTGTGGGGAGAGTGAGGAAACAGGGAAGCGGTTCAAGTGGTTGATCACGGTCCATCTGCCTTGTTAGAACATATTATGTAAAACATCTACTTCTTTGTTCCCTCAATTCTTCAGAAAAATGTATCAACAAACATCAATTTCCCCTTTGACTTCCTTTGTTGCAGTGGAACGTCATGACTAGGGGCCATGACGCTCCAATGGCTTTGCAGTCAGCCATATACTGGCTCTTCAAATAGAAAAGAATATTAGTTGTTATTGGTTCAGCTGATGCAGTATGTAAAATATTTATTAAATGAATTAGTGGCAGGCATACTGTAATCCTGTCATACCCTGCTCTAAATGTATATGACAATGACAAATTTTCTTCATGCCCTGAAGACAGAGAAGGAACATGTGGCTGTAGTGTAGCATTGTTTGCTTTTGTTATATTCACGCATTAATTATTGCTTTAAGGAAGGCGACAATAAACATTGTTATCATAAAATCTTCCCTTTAAAATTTCCTTTAAAATTCAGGGTAGCTGAAAGTTAACTTAAGAAAAACTTGTCACCAGCATGTTCTCTTGTTTTTTGATGCTGTTGACATCATAAGGTAATTTCATTTGGGATAGGCAGTAGTAACTAGGACATAATGATGATAAAAGTAATCTGAAAGGCCTGTCTTTATCGCCTCCAAATACCAGTGAAGTACTTTTTAGCTTTTTTCTGCTGTACAGATGGGCTAAATGGGTCAACAGACGGTGCATGTGTGTCAGTGATTCCCTTCTGGTACAGAGATGACCTCCTGCCTGTGGAGATTCAGCAAATAAAAAAGCTGCTGATGCTCACTTAAAAGCAGCCTTGACCTATTTGTTTTACTTTCACACTGTATACAGTATGCAGCTGGAATGTGTGCACAGTGTGCCAGCACTGAAATAAACTAACATCTTACTTTGGAACATATGTTCCAATTAATTACTCTCTTTGATGTATTTTTACATGTTTAGTGTTTTGGAGATTATTAACCAAAGTCCTGCTATATCAGGGCAGGTTTACACCTTGAGGTAGCAACTGTGACCCTTGAGTACCCTTGAGTACCCTTGAGTACCCAGACTTCACTTAACAAGATGTAATTAAACTGCATTTTCCTTGAATTATCCTATTAAGTTTCTCCATATTGGCTTGTGGCAGAGCTTCCATTACAACTTTAGTTATTTGAAAAAAGTGTTTTGCTCTTAAACCAGGGGTTTTCAAGTCTGTGACAGCAGGCCTTCCCTCAGGAAAAGCTTGGGTAACGGCGCCCCCTCACCCCATCCTAAGTTTACTTGATTAGTTTTGCTTAATTCTTGGATACCTATGGGATCATAATTATGTTATATAGCCAATTTAGCCTAATATTGCTGTTTGGCATAACTTCAGACCTCACCCGTGGCATTTATTGGGTTCTGACACTGATAAAGTGGGAAAAACAGTTCCTGTGTCTCTGAAGTCTCACCCACCCTTCTATGCAATCTCCTTTTGATAACTAATGAATTAACTAATATAATGGTTTTTTTCTTTCACTCATTGAGCCTCCCCTAAAACCGTTTGGAGCCCCACTGGAGAGGTCTGCCTCACACATTGAAAATCTCTGCCTTAGACCACGTTAACACTAAGTTGGCTAAATCAGAAAACATTTTTTCTTCTGTCGACACTTAGCTAGCTTTTTTCACACACCCAGAAAGGTTTTTTAAAGACTCTCCATAGCAAATAATGCCCATTATATCATCTGTAACAATATGTATGTTAATCAATATTTTATCATATCATATGTAGTCAGTTGCGTGGATATGAAAGTTTAGTTTGTGTTTGTTTGAATGTTAGAATAGCAATGACACAAAACAGTTGTTTTTATTTTATTGGATGTGTTTGCGACTGTAGAATATAAAAATCCAAGTTTTGGTGTAGCAGCAAAGGTGTTCCTGTTTGCCTATGCCACGATCGATTTGTGTATCTGCCGAACAGATTTTAGACAATATTGTACTTTCAATCCAATTTAGCACCAAGTTTATATTATTATTATATTTTACATCCACTATTGTCATGCAAATATTAGGAGTTGGGTCCATCAATATAAACAGATGGCAATTCACAAGCACAAGAAGAAGTAAATAAAAGAGAGTGAAATGTCAAACAATGGAAAACCATGAAAATGTGATTTATTATGTTTGTTTCATGTTTTCTTTTAAGGAACATTACAGTCTCCTCATCACTCCACACAGAGCTTATGTTAGTTATTCACTTCTTCAGTAAAAGTTTGTGTGATGTTTAAATTACATGGTTCATGTACATGATGACGCATGAGTCTGTTTGCTGGAATGCTGCAGCCACCACTTGTTATTTAGGTGTAGAAATGTATATAGATAATCAGAGATGTAATCAAAGAAGGGGAGCTGTGATTATATGAAGTATGTCTTAACTACATGGTCACCTGGATGCCCCGCATTCATTTGTTTGTACATACAAACATCTTGCTCATTTTGAAATGTACATTTGCTATAGATGGGTATGTTTTACCACCATTTCCATCTTTACCCTGAACTGCACGCAATAAAAGTGTAAAAAAAAAAAAAAATTCAGCAACCTGCCACTGCCGGCATACTGGTGGCAGAATGAAAACAAATGCCCCACTAACCTCTAGGTTAAAGTAATGTAAGACTCAACAGGCCTTTCATATTATGTTCCACTGCAGCAATGAAAGGATGAAAGTATTAAAAAGTGCCAGAGGTTGGCATGGAACATATATTAATGGATCCTTGAGCTCTGAGGCGATACTGAAATAGCTGCAACCCACACAAAAGCAATACAGCTTTGAAATATCTTTGAATTTCTCACAGGAGCTACATTGTACATTGTCTATCCCTCCATCAGCGATCACTCACTCTCTTGTAGCATTGTTTAAAGTACAGTAAGCACAGTAAGCACAGCCCTTATCAAAGCAATGGGCAACAAGAGAGCCATTTTAGTAAGTTACCCTTTCAGCAAAAACACAAAAAATGGATGCAAATGCATGAACTGACTAAGATAATACACATTAAAGACCAAAGGCCTTCTCCTGGGTGGCTTGTAAGATTAACTTCTCTAGCAAGCTAGGACATCTCAGCATTATCTCCCTACATGTCCATGGGCATGAGGGAGCGAAGATACAGACAGGAAAAGCAGCTCTTCATCCTCTGTAATCTTCATTGAGTATGACTTAGTTGTTACTCAAAAGCATGGCCCATTTAGTATTCACTTTAATCTGTTTCTTTTTCCCTAGCACTGAAACAGATGATTAGGCATGCCTGCCCTCATTGGCAGGTTGTGTGCTCCCTGGTGGAGCTCGACTTAGCTGCTGATCATGTTGTTAGGGGCTGTTGGAAAAGCATAGGTCATTCAAATCCTTACCACTGCCAGCAGGGGGGTCAAAATTGCTTTCTTTAGGAAGAAGAAGGGTTAATTTGTATGACTTAGCCATTTGAATCCCTCTCCAGTGACATTTGTGTTGGTTGTATAATGGCAGTAAAATGGTGTTCAGATATCTATGTTGAGTTTCATTTCATGTTATTGACCTGGTTTTTCTGGATAAATCTCTGTGCTGACCTGCAGCCTGGTTTTCAGCCTGAGGTCTCTTGTCATCAGAGACATTCAGAGGGAGGGCAGTGTGCCAAAAAAGGTTTCTGTCACAGACTGTTTTGAGGATTTGACATTTTTGAAGTATCAATGTTTAGAAGCTTGGATTTAGATATGTTTTCTCACCATCTTTGCTGGGGCGACCAAAATAACCCAAATACTCTATGAAGTCGAGTTAGGATAAAAACCACAGATGAGTGTAATAGTCTGAGACACCTGTCAATCAAGCAAACATGCCCACAGAGCAGTTTATAACCCTTGCTATTCTATAACAAAAAGAAAACCATATCACCACCAAGACACAAATGTCACAAGAATACCTGTATTATATATACTTGTTTATACTTCTTAATTTTAATACACATTTTTATTCACCTTATTATGGTGGCAGTAGCTATTATAGGAATTGCAATGTAAAGGCCATAAAATACTATTTTCTTCATCTTTTTCTTATATAAGCCATAGGGTCCAACACGAGCACACGTTTTTCTGCAAATGGCAAGAGAAATATCAAGGAGGCCATTCACTTCAGATGGCAAAGACAATCCTTAAAGGGGACCTATATGTATAATGTTACAATGCTGGATGTTCATGTTAAACGACAATGACCATGACGACAAATGACAAGCTTCAAATAATGAGGTAAAAGTATTCAAAAAAAATCCCTGTGAGCCAAAACCTCTGATTTCCACCTGTTCTGAACACTTTGGTTTAAACAACTGTTTTTTCTACTCTCAGCTCTGAATGATGTCATACGAAGGTTTCCAAGTTAAGACATGGGGAGCATTTTTCTGTAATAGGACAGATTTTCATAATAATAATAATAATTCATGTAAATTAAGATGAAAAATACAAAAATAAACCCACTTGATAATGATAGTGAAAATAAGATAAAGAAGAGAATATAATACATATAATGCATCTTCACATGAAAATAGATAGATAGACATAGAATGAGCATGAAAACAGGGATAGAATTTCATAGTTAATGTAAAATAAGCTGTAGAAAGAACCCATTTGATAATAATAGTATAAATAAGAAAGAAATGAGAAATGCATAAGGTGAGAAATAAAACCCATTGAATAATAATGATAACAAAAATAAAGAGTACATACGAAGCATAAAATCAATCAAGCGCACCACCTATACCATCTTTGGTACTATTTTATTTTATTTATGTGTTTTTGTGGTGATATCCTCATTTTTTCATTAAGGTCTTCCATAGAGGTGCCCCTCTTTATCCTCTTTAAAGCTAGCTAGCTTTAAGCAATTTATTTCAGAAGCATTTTTGTTATATTTGTTGAAATTATCTTTATATTCCGACAGGAACATTAAATCATATGCTAGCTCTCTCCTGCTTACGTTCTGGAATTCATCATGATAGTGAGGCCACCATTTTGGTTCAGACTGAAATATCTCCAAAACTAATGATATTCCCATTAGCCGCAGCTGTACTTTGTATTTTGTGCAAATTAGTAAAGCTGTGAAGCTTTAATGGTGATCATGAGTAACATTGCCTGTTCAACATGATAGCAGTGTCACTCTTAGAATGTTAGCAGGCTGGTGTTAGCATTTAGCTGAAAGCATTGATGTGTCTAAGTGCAGCCTCACAGAGATGCTAACTGACTGCTAACTTGGTGACCCCCACACGTTAGCATTAGGGACTTGCTCTATGGAGGTGACCTTGATTGAAAGACATAATTGACTCTTCCGCTTTGGTGTGTAGCTTTGAGACATTCAGAACTAAATTGTTTTAGCCATTCTCAAATTCATTCCAGCTCATTCTTTAGTGTCTTTTATTTAATTATCCACATTAGTTGATAATGTGTACACAATGACATCATCAGCAAACACAGAGAAACCAGCTTTCTTAAATAGTTATCATATCATTAAAATATGAGATTAGCAATGGTCCCAATAAACTGCATTCATAAGTCAATACAAGTGTCACGGTTCTGATATGGTGACTGTGTGTTTTGGGTTTTTCTTGTTTTAGTTTGTAGATGCCTCCCTCCAGTGTCGTCCTGTTTTACTTCCTGTGGTTTTGGTCTCACTGATTGTCTCACTGATTGATTAATTTCTCCCTGCATTTGAGTGGTTTGTTTCCTTCACTCAGTGCTGGTTCATTGTTTGTCACACCCATGTCTCATGTGTGTTTCCCCATTTTGGATGACCTGTTTCATATCTCATGTTTTGGACTTTACCTTCCACGGATTCCAATCGTTTTCAGTTGCAGCTCTCTGTGTGTGTATTTGGACTGCCACAATCACAACACTTGTAAGTTTCACCTGTTTGTCCCAATATATATCACCAACTGCATCTGTTCCTTTCTCCGTGTCTATGCTTGGGTCTGGACCCTTATACTCTGTGTAGCCTCACAGCTACATATAACACAAGAGTGTCTAAAGTTTCAATTAAAAGCAATGAATCTTAGACATTCTTAACCAAATCCGCCTCAATATTTTCATATGTCAGCCTTAAAATCTTGAGCTTCAATGTCTACTTTTCTTTCCCATGAACAATTATTTAAAATTGACCATTTTCATGCCAGAAATGGCATACTTTATATTAGTCTAGTGGAAAGCGCTCAAAGTTAAACTGTGGAATTTGAATATGAAAACATCTGCTGATCCTGCTGCTCTGTGCTTCTAATCCCTTGGCTGACAACCACTAAAACTTAAAATCAACTCAAAGCTTGCAAATATCACTAAAAATTGAGGCAGTTTGCATCAGCTCTTTAAGTGTGAGAAAAAATATTTGATATGGAATGTGTCTTGTGCAATCAGCAAATGGCTGCACAGCAAGAGACCTTCATTTAAATGAATTGAGCTAATACGAGTGTGTCTCTGCACGCAAAATGCATCTTGGGATGTTTATTATCCTTGTTGGGACACACTTAACTGAGATGTACAGTTGTAGCCAGCTGTTTTTGGAAACAGGACACACATGCATCTGAAAGAGATTTATCTACATTTTCCACAGGAGACATGGATTTTTATATTTTTTTATCTTTTGGATGAGATCTCAGGAAGGTGTGATAGACGAGCCAAGATGCTGGATATTGTCTCCTGCCTCGCCATCCATCTGTTGTGGATCAAACACACAGAAGGGGCCAAGAAGCTCAATGTTCCACGTAATGGAAGCATGAGTTTCCCAACCGCTGGACAAAGCACTTGCAGCGCTGATTTCCTCAGCCGGCTTCACGCTTGCCTGAGCCTGAACACATGACAAGTAAAACCCGAAGGCACGGGTTGGGGGGGGGGGGCAAAGCTGAACAGGAGGAGGAGGGGAGATGCAAGAAAAGATCCTAAGTGTTTTGATTTGCCTATGCGCTGGGTGTGTGGATGCATGAATCTGCGTCCTTTCTCTACCTCTCACCTTTCATTTCCATCTCTCTAGCTCACTCTCTCTCTCTCTCTCTCTCTCTCCCCTCACTTTCTCTCTCTCACTCTTCAAGGTTACTCACTATTGTTTTCTCAGATTGGAATCATTGCACGCTTCTCTTCTTTTCTGTCGGAGGACCATGTGAGGCTCTTGAATGTAAGTGCCTCCTTTGTTGCTTAATTCACTTTCATAGGGACCATTCCTTTAGAGGCAATGGGTTTAGTGGGGTTTTTTTCCTCCTCGTAGCACATGTACAATGGGATGACATACATCGGAGGGGTGGAGTGGGTCCGGATGGGGTGGGGTGGGGTTGTTTTGGGGGCTTGATTGCTCCATGTGGTCCCCGCGTGGTTGAATGCACGTGTGTGCTGCTGACATTGTCTCAGCATAGCTTTTGCACAGCTTTGTCTAAACTTGATTTGCTGCATGTGTTGTTCATTGACTTTTGGGTGACTTTACATTGTTTATATTTGGTAAACATGAACTCAAAATGCTTCATTGCAGGTCTACACGATCTTTAATTTATTAATTAATTAGTTATCATCATTTAAATAATAGAACTATTACTATGATTACACACCATTGTAAAAGATACAAATGGATGGAAATCCATATTATTATTATTTATAAATACCATTTGTCCACACACAGCCCATGCTAATTAACTAATCAATCAAATACCTGTATAGTAGTTTTTGGTTATACTTTAATTTTTACATAGGCATGGTGTGTTTGAGTATTTTCTAACTGCATGAAACATATTTCAACCAGGAGATTGAGGACTAGAACTATCTGTTTTTTACTGCATGTAAAAGTTACAGAATGCCATGTTTATGTTTTACCACTAGCTTGTTAGAGAACCCTGCAAGTACCCTGAAAGCCTTTGTTTATTTTTACCAAAATGTTATCCAATTTATGCTTTGCTCTCGGTGCACATGAGCCAATGGACAAATTGCTTGTTTGGAATCATGTCCATGTTACAGAAGCCAATGTTCCTCATTTGAACTGGACATATAATGGAGCAAAATCTCAGTATAATAGGCCTTGATTGTTGGGTTTGTTAGTCTCTGTGGTGACCTCAAAGTATTTGAATTATGAGGTTGCAGCTTATGTTTTAGTCAAGTTAAAGTCAAATATCTTACGTCTTATGTCTTAAGTCTTCAAATCTGGAAAAATGAATTAGGACAGAGACTTTAAATACAAAGCGAAGGGGTCTGCTTGCTTGGTCCATGATGTCAAACGCTGCTTACCCTTAATAATGTAAGCAATCATTTGAAGCACAAGCCCACTCCTTCTATGAAAGCAACAGCTTTGATTGACAGAGGGTCATGTTTCTCGTTGTATTGCACTATAATGATTTATGAGTTATCCAGTTTTAACTTTCGTTTGTTCCCTTGGACGCCTCAAAACTGAAGATCCTTGATTAAAGTTATTCACCTGCTGTTGTCCTGCTGGGTTTTAATGCATGCAAACATGCACTCACTCAAGATTAAATCTTGCTGTTAAACTTCAACTTCATTTTATAGGTCTGCATGAATTTCTGTGAGGTTTTCAGTATTAAACATCCTACCATGCTTCACTGCAATGCAATGTGCCGGAAATGAATTGCAACTGACATGGCCAATGAATAATGCAAATAGTGTATACATGCTGTTATCAATTATCAACAACTTTGCTAAGCTGAATGCTAAACATATCTATCTACACTATATACACTACTCTTTAGGAGGTTATATTTGCGATTGCCTGTGTCACAGAGGACTTCCAACAGTTGACACAGTAGCAATATTTTCTGCAAAATATTTGGTTCATTAAAGGCCAGCACACAAACACACACAGCTCAAAATATTGAGTAATGATGTAAAATGCATGTAGTCAATGGAGCAGTCAGTGGGATTTCTCAGTGGCTGAATCTACAACTAAGTGCAAAATAAATGAAACAAATCTTTTCTGTGGACTAAAACGTATGTATCAGAGAAATGTTTGCCAGTTTCCCCAGAGATTCAGAAAAACAACCTCATCTTTTAGACTGATGGCAGTTCCTGTTTCACTTTATGCAAGAGGGCTTTCAAATGGTTTTGTGAGACAGAAAGCTAAACCATGTGAGAATGTTTTTAGGACTAACTTAAGAGGTTTTCACACGGCAGTCACATTATTGAGTTTTCTAAGGAACTCTTTTACTTTATTCATAAGGCCCGAGGCACTCTAAATGATGCTAATCTTTTGAACGTTATGGTTTCAGGAGTCCTGGTAGTGCATTGACCTTTTGCTTCAAGTTGGATGAAATGTTTCATTATTCACTTCTTGCCTGAGCCAACAGAAACCGTTTGATGTAGCCATTACTGCTGTGGTCATGGAGGTTTTCGCAGTTCACAACATTCCCAGCCCTTCCCCTCTCCATTATGGATTCCACACACTCAATTCCCTTATCAGTACTGACATGTGCAGAGGGAGGTGTTGGTGAATGCAGCAGGATGTGACAGTTGCGTACCTGGAGCTACCAGTGCTGAGCTAAAATGAAGTGAAACGGTGTGTGGAGGAAGGTTTGGATACATAACACTTACCTGGAGCATAGATGCGACTTCACAGTGAGAAGTTAAGGTGTTGGAGAGAGCCCAAGATGGCTTGTGAATTAAAAGCAAAGATATTTGTGCAATTTAAGTCAATCATCTTAAAGATTCTGGTATTCAGGTTTTCTGAGAGTGTGTGCCCACTGCTGTGACATAGCTAATAGCTACCAGGTTCTTTGACTCTTTGATTCCTCACACTGCAGTTTTTTCATTTTTCTCTGTTAAAAAAAGACTATAAATTCACATTGTTGTCATGAAAAAGAGTGTATCTCTAACACACATTAAAAAATCTTCTGAAGTCTTAACTATTTGTAGCATGCTGAAATTATTTGCAGTTTTAACACCCTCTGCCATATTTGGAGCCCAGCAGGGTGTCAAGCTAGGAGGCCTTGGCATCAACGGCCGTCAATGTGCCCAATCTTTTTCATGCCTAGCCAAACCCCCCACATTCCAGCTCTGAAATCCCATCTCTCTGCTGAGGACTCAGGGGCTTGGCATTCAAGTTTCAGCTCCCCAACAGCCGTGCTCTGGCTCTTGGCCATCTCCTTGTCTTGTACCAAAGCTCAAGAAAATTAACTTGAATAGAGAGAAAGGACAGTGTGGGTGGGGGGTTTGGAGAGAAGTAGGGGGAGTGTAAATGCAAGAAGAGGCATTTTATTTGCAATGACACCCTTTCATCCACCCTGGGGCGATTGGACTGTATGAATAGGCTGGTTTGTTCTGTGGGTGACCAAACATGGCACATCAGTGTTTATCTGCACAATAAAAAGAAAGCTTGAGAGAGCCAAAGACACTTGGTGATGAGATGGACCGTGAACTAGTCGAGTGCCCTGTTCTGTTCCATCTCTGCTAAACACAGAGCTTTGGCTCCACTGCAATTTTGGCTGTACTGGCGATCCAACTTCTCTCAATTCATTGCGTGCTTGTGCCAGCCACTACCACACAATAGCGGAGTCTTACAATTGTTGAATGTGCTGGGAACCTTTTATACAGATAGCAGAGCTGTTACCGGTATAACTCATACAATATGATATAATAGAGTTACACAGATTCTAACATGCATAGACACTCAGGGTAAAATGTTGTCTGAATTGGCCGGTGACTGTGGCAAAGCAGTGTACAGCCAAATCATTGAAATGCTGCGCTGAGATGACTTTAATCAAATTCTAATTGGTGTAATCTGCCTGGTGTTACATAAATAAATAAAAAATTCCACAAGAAATCATGGTGGGTGAAATATTCTAAGCAGTTTAGTTGAACCTACACTTAACTTAGTCTACGCTAGCTGGTGTTCGCTCTACTGCCATGAAATGATGGCAGACTAGATTGCTTTGTTAAAAAGTTGTGTGAATCTTGAATTGTATTTATATATAGGCAGCCAAGTTGTGTGTATAGTTTTCAATCCAGGACGGCTGTTTTTAGTTGAAGGTCTATGTCTGAGTTTGAATGAGACAAGAGTTTACAACTCTTTGATTGTGACGATCACCCAGGCAAACAATAGCGATAAAGAGTATACATTACAAATCTACCAGGAATGTGCATTTACATGTGTATGATTGGCCAATTCATGTAATGCTGCATTGCATTACGGAAAGATTTGAAGCCAGGTTGAACTTTTTTGCCGGATGACCCTCCATTTTTTTTTGTCAGAGTCCCACTGAAATAAAACGGTGTCTCCGTGAGGAAGACAGCCACATTTATTGATTCATTTAAATTCTCTTCATACGCTGGTACCGGAAACTGGAAAGGTCATAGTGAAAGTGGGGCCTTGATCGATCCCAGTGTGGTGCTTTATGTGTGTGTGTGTGTGTGTGTGTGTGTGTGTGTGTGTGTGTGTGTGTGTGTGTGTGTGTGTGTGTGTGTGTGTGTGTGAGTGAGTGAGTGAGTGAGTGAGTGAGTGAGTGAGTGAGTGAGTGAGTGAGTGAGTGAGTGAGTGAGTGATTTAAATGCCTGCCTGTTGACATGATGATCCACTAAGTGCACCAGAGAACAACTTGGACATTTTGCACATCTCTTGGATTGTCTGTGAAGGTTCTCAGTCATCCAGGTCATAGTTATTCAACGAAGGTTGAGATCAAGGGCAACTGGACTTGGTAGAAGAAAATGAAGAAGTCCCCTGGATGAGGGACGAAACGGTCTTTTAGTTTCTTCTACCAAGTCAAGTTGCCCTTCACCTCAACCTTCGTTGGATTTCTTGGATTGGTGTGGCCTGTTAGCTGTCACAATGTGGTGCTTACTGTAATTCATGATTTTGGAAAGTCGGAATTTCATGTTCTGTCAAAATGTGGAATCTGGTTAAAAGGCACGCTTTATGTGTGTGTCTCTGTTGCTTTGTCCCTTTTTAGGTTATCCTATCCTCTGTGTTGCCATCGGAGGAAAGACATTTGACTTATTGATCATTGTTATAGCAATTGGAGTCAACAAAACCTTATCTGTGATTGTCAGCAGAATAGAATACAATAGAAAGACCTCTTAAATACCAAACAAAGGTAATTCAAAGATTTAATTCTCAACAACATAATAGCTGACGCTATTTGTCTCATCTAGTTTACAAAGTCTTTGTGCCTGTGCAGCTTAGTATGCCATTGATTAACGCTGGGGCTTGAAATGCATACTGCTGCCTACATTAATTGGCTCTTTGATTAGCTGAAGCGCAGAGTCAATGTCTGACCTATAAACAGAAGAGGATCGATGAGTCCTCGTGGAGAATTGATAAACTGGGAGAGCAGTTGGGGACAGCTTTTCCCAGCGCTGGAAGAGTCCAGTTCAAAATTACAATTGCGGCTACAAATGAACACTTTTATCAGCATATCTCAACATTACATCATGCATATGTGATTCCAGGAAAAGCTGCTGCCTTATTATGGGGAGCAGGTTTTCCAGGAGCAGTGTTGTGATTTGAAACCAAAACTTCAACGCATATTAATGTGCTCTCATTCATTACAACTATACTGTATGTTCCGCTCAACTGAACGAAGAAAAAAATCTGATCTGACTGTAACAGCAACAGAACACCAAAAATGAAGACTAGCCAGAAAAGGATTGGAGACAAAGTTGACATGTTTCCACCAAGCCACCAAGAAATTTGTGGTGCAGTGAACATTTCTGGTCAGAAAACACAATATTAGTCAGCGTGTACAAATGTTTTGTTACCAAGACAACCAGTACCATTACAATACAGTAATGTCAACAAAAGATTATATTACCCCAACACACTACCAATGTAGAGTCTCGTAAAATGCAAAGTTGAAAAGTCAGCCTTTAAGACCGGTTAAAAAAAACAATTAGATTTATGTGCTGTCAGAACAAAGCAAAGCAGTCTGATGGATGTTTACTGAAGATTTTATAACTTTTGGTCCCCATTAAGGAAATCCACATACTGAATGTTTCTAGGATCACAGTCACAGCCACACTGTCTTGGAAAATTGTTCCTAATCGTGCTAAAGGGGAAGTTCAGCTGAATATCTGTATCTAACTGTAAAGGCACCACAGATTATGTTGCATTGGCCGAATTGGGGTGCAGCATGCTACAGTCGAACAATATGTATATCCTTAAGGATGTAGAAAATAATTTTGACTTCTAAGTTATACTGCCGTGAGCACATAGGCAATAATATTAAAACTGATCATCATAAAATTTATTTTTTGTAGTTAAAATTTTGTTTGTTTCTGATGTGGTTTAGGGACAATTTGAACCACTTCTTCAAAACAGTGGTTTCCAAACCTTTTTAAACCACAGCACGCCTTTATAACCACACCTTTTACATGGCATACCCTGCTGAGATGACAGGCGTACATATACATCCTTTTCAACTAAAAATGGAACCAATCATAGCTTTTATTTTAAGAATTTACTTTGCAAGAGTAAACATTGTTTACTGTTTAAGGTATTTGAACCAGAACTGCCTGTATGCATGTGGTCATGTAAGTAATTGTGAGTTAAAAAAGGATATTTTGTCTCAAGATTTCTTATGAGGTTACCTGGCTCCACTGCCACATTTGATAGCTTTTTGCTGCAGGGGAGGCATTCAGGTGTGGGACAGCTAGCCTCTCCTCTGTAAGCTGTAAGCCAAGTTGCTTTCATTGTGCAGCCTGATAGTAGTTATTTTAGCCAGCTCAGGTTCAGCCTCTGTGATATATCAACATTTTTTGAGCTGGACTGTATTTTTAAAAAACTATTTTTCTATGGCTTGGTATGACAGCAGTTGTTTTTGAGTGTTTTCCTATGCTACTTTCAGGGTTTATTGCTTACGTCTTCCGTTTTCACAGGTCAAAAACATAATAACAAAATGCAGTTAATGTAAATGTTGTTTTGTTTTTCAATGAGGTACGATTTACAGCAGAAATAATTTAAACGAGCCAATCTTGTGGTTGTAATTTAGCCAATCCTAGAGGCACCCTGGGGGGCTGCAGAATCTTTCTAAATTATTTTAGAATTACTCACACACTAGCTTATATTTGTCTGTATTGATTTTAGTTAAACCACCCAAAGCATGCTGACCAGCACAAATGGGAGTAAATTCTGGCCAGAGGATGAAAGAAAGCTACAATACAACCTTATGTATATTGCCTATGCATCAGAATGCGTACCTGTCCATCCGAAAGTAATGCTCTTCTCCACAGGATCTATGGTGTTACAAGCCAGTTCTGTGGTTATCCCCCACCGATGTTCTCCATTTGATAGATCCATTCAGCATTGGCCCCTCCATCATCTACAACTTGATTTGTGTTAAATATGAGCTGATGCTCTTTCCAAGGAAGGCCTAACACCTAAACAGAACACTGAGAGAGTATCTCTTTTTTAGCCACATTGTTAAGAAGAAGGATTCCTTTGAGCAAACAGATGTGCTGAGATGTATAAAGTGGTGCATTCCAAGAGAGAGTAATGCAATATCACTAATGGTCTTACAGATTGCCTTGTTTGTTTTGGAGAGCAGGAACAAAATAAATAAAACACACACAATAAAAGACACACACACACACACAGTGCCACAATGTCTCTATCTAAGCTTTGGAAAAGTGCTGTGGGTGGTTTATTGATTGAGGTCAAAGTGTGTGTGTGTGTGTGTGTGTGTGTGTGTGTGTGTGTGTGTGTGTGTGTGTGTGTGTGTGTGTGTGTGTGTGTGTGTGTGTGTGTGTGTGTGTGTGCGTTGTTCCTTCCTGTGTGGTGTCTGCGGCTGGCAGTATTTATCTGTGCTGATGTTAGAAGAATGGAGACGAGGTGTTGACTCGGCTTGAGGGGACAGCTCCAGCTCGATAGAGAAACAAGACACGTAGAGAGGGCAAGCGACCATGTTGCAAGCAAATGTCATTCGCTTTAAGAGGCTTTGTAACCGGGGATGCATCTCTGTGGGCCAGCAAAACTACCTGTCTATTTGTATGTGCCTTTTGACTAAAAATCTCAGAAATTTGCTTCTTTAAATTAATTCAATTCAGATGTAAAATCTTGCCTTTTTGCAAGATTGGAAGTGGTCATTCTCTGCACATATGCCAACCCTGTCACCCTGCCACTGCCTTGCTATATGCATCAATCATAATGCATCATAAAAAGAAACCAGAAACCAGTCACTATCTGGTGTGACCACCATTTGACTAACACAGCGCAACACATCTCCTTCGCATAGAGTTCCATTCCTCTTCAATGGTGTGAAGTTGCAGTCAAGTTGAGACCCTGATGAGGACAATGAACGTGCAGATGTGCTTCCCTGAGACGGTTCCTGACAGTTTGTGCAGAAATTCTTTGGTTATGCAAAACCGATGGCTGGTCTCAGACGATCTTGGAGGTGAAGATGCTGAATGTGGAGATACTGGGCTGGTGTGGTTACAAGTGGTCTGCGGTTGTGAGGTTGGTTGGATGTACTGCCAAATTCTCTGAAACACCTTAGGAGATGGCTTATCGTAAAGAAATGAACATTCAATTCACGGGGAACAGCTCTGGTGGACACTTCTGCAGTCAGCAAGCCAATTGCACGCTCCCTCAAAACTTGCATCTTACATCTGTGGCATTGTGCTGTGTGATGGAACTGCACATTTTCGAATAGCCATGCTGTCTGATCAGCAAGTTGATATGCCACACCTATGGGGTGGATGGATTATCTCGGCAAAGGAGAAGTGCTCACTAACACAGTTTTGTGACCAATATTTGAGAGAAATAGGCCTTTTGTGTACATAGAGAGAGTTCAGCTCATGACGAATGGGGGCAAAAAACACGTGCATTCATAATTTTGTTCAGTGTATATTCACAAACGTATATTATTAAAGAGTTTAAAGCTTATTACCACCTTATTGTCAGTTTGAGAGTGATAGCAGGTTCTCAACTTGGATTTTGATTTTTAAAATGCAAGACAAACTTCTTTATTCACATTTGGACCACAAACTGTTTCTTTAATTGGCCCTAAACCTACAAAAATGGTTGATTTAAGATTATTAAAATAACACCTGAGTCCAAAAATCTTGATTAATAATTCAATCCAACTGTGAGCATCATTTATTCCATTTATTATTTATCGCTGTCTGTATGCAGTAGTCACACTGCCATCACAATGTACGGAGCCCCCTACCGACCTTCATACAAAATGCATGTTCTTTGATTAATGTTGCAGCTTTCGATTCCACTTGCAGAGTTTGCACTCCATGTCATAGTCATCTGCATACTCGGCTAGCATCTCTGACTTTTTTTTTACTTTTATGGCCATCGCAGATACATAGTTTTTATTTTCACTGTGAGCACAGTGAGATGTTCCCACTTCCAGCTTTTTGTGTGTGTCTGTGTGTGTGAGTGTGTTCACATGTGATGGCAGGCCCATAAATCAGAATATTTTCTCACTGCCAGGTGGACTATAGGACATTAACCATTGCATTACATTAACCACACACTCATATACACACAAAGCTGCACTACACTGCAGGGACGAGAGCAGGGGAGGTCGGAGAGCTTGACTTTCACTTATAACTTATTCATACTTCATGCCATCATTCAGCACACCTGGGAAAAAGTCAATTTTTTTCACGGCGGGGATGCTCATCTAAAGCAGCAGTATAAGACTTTAAATAACAACTTGCTCCTCAAATATCATCACATAGTATTTACGATTACCTCATGCAGGGCTCCAAATGATAGAGTTGCACTTTACTTTATTTTATACCAAAACCACGGTACGGTATTATCAATGCATTTTTGTGCCAGCGCTGGAACAGTTTCAGGCTCAGCTGATTGAATCATGGCACTGGATTGGAGGGATTCATTGTTAAAGGTCACAAGTGTTGTGATACTTTCAGTCTTTGTATTAGGTTATTGCATGACTTATTCCAGTGGAGGAATAAAACATTAAATTGTATATATAGGGACTATGATTACACTGAAAGGCAATGTTTGTTCACCTGCCAACGGTATTTGGCAGGACTGAGCTTGTTTGACCTTCCTTTAATGTAGAATGAGGAGTTACTGACTTATTCAACTTCTAGAGACAAACAGTGAGGTGACTGGATGCAACATACAAGCAGAGCCTTGTGGAAAGCTATGCTGATGAACTAATTGGAGGGTTACAAATTGGAGATAATTAGGATTTTAGTTGAAAAGCTGTGTGTTATATGACTGCACTTCACAGGAGAACAGGAGGACACTGCAATGATCTTCCTGTCTGCCATGAACTTCAAATACATTTTAAATTAGATTTGCTTTTACCCTTGGTTCAAGAAAAGGAAGTTAAGAGACTATTCTGTGCCTCATCACACCCTTATATCACCCAATACAAGGTGGCAGCTATACTTGCACTCTACTCAGTGTGAGAATTTTAATTTCTAATGTAGTTACGCCTGAAATAGCACATTAGCTTGAAGACAAACTCCGCTGTGTGTGACAGTGACCACCTGGGAACCCGTTGATGCTCTAATAAAGTAGTGATTCAGTGCATTTTTTAACACAATAGCCCCTGTATGTACATTTGTCTTGATATTGACTGATTGGGATTGATAATGGTATTACTTGTCAAGACTTAAGTTTTGATATTGATTGATTGAGAATGGTAATGTTATTGAGGTCAAATTGTTTGGCTTTAATTAGAAACCTAATTTAGTAAATATCACAGCCTTAAAAGGGGCTATTGCCTATTTGTGAACAGGTTGTAACCTCATGTAAAAATGTACCATTTGCCGACTTTCTCAGTTACCTATGTATGCTGCTTCCTATGTGAAGAAACAGGGTCAGTTTTCCGTGTAATGAATTAGTTCGCGTAGGCTGTGACACCATTCATGTGCGCTTCCAAGCCTCTTGCCTACTGATTCTGAACTTTGAAATGCAGACAGCAACAACATTGCAGCTAACAAAATGGAGTTTGCTAACTCTAGCATCAAAAAAACAAT
Source organism: Lepomis macrochirus (assembly GCA_024633595.2). NCBI lineage: Eukaryota > Metazoa > Chordata > Actinopteri > Centrarchiformes > Centrarchidae > Lepomis > Lepomis macrochirus. The sequence continues at coordinate 9,443,887 of JALXJV020000025.1, forward strand.
CAGCACCAAGCACATCAGAGACTCCAACACAAACTCCACTTGAGGATAAAAAACAACAAAAAAGTTTTATGTGCTGAAGACTGCCAGGCCAAACCAGAATCAGATCAACGTCGGACCAAATAAACAGGTCAAACATATAAAGTCTGCTAAATGCAGTGCACCATTACCGTGTAACAAGCATGGATTTGATAGTTAAATGTCAGGCTGATAAAAAGCATTACTGTAAAGTTGTGGTGGGAGTATTTTTATTTTTTTGTGTGATGGTGTCTCTTGTTATGTCATGTCGTAGCCAATGCTGAGTACTCACTCATTGGTTTGAGCATGCGCAGGAGCACATGTGAAACTTTGTGGTTGCAATCTAAAATCTCACCACTAGAGGTAATTGAGAACTATACATGGCCCCTTTAACATAGGTTGGAGCCTTCACAAACTGTAGACTGGTAAATAAAATGCACTGATTTGTAACATTCTAAAGGTCAACATATGACACCTCAATCAGTTTTATTTGCTGAATGATGAAAGATGATGAAAAACACAGTGAAATGCAGTGAATGATGAAATCTCCAACAGTTGGACCTTGCGCTAAGATTATATTGTCATACATACTGTGATTGATATTGTGAGCTACATGTGTAACAATAACATTATCACCTTATAAAAGTATCACAAACATATTAGCAAAACAGAAACTTGCTGTTTTGTTATTATGTTTGCAACATGTTTCAAATGTTCAAGAACTAGAGGCTAAAGACCTTTTTCTATGGATCTGTCTATCCCTCGGACAACCTCAAGCTGTTGCTTTGTCAATATGTATAAAGGCAATTAAAACGGACATACAGGCTTTTTGTTTTGTAGAGCAAGTGAATTGACCCGAAATCTAGTAATCCTACATCTGTTCCTGTCACTAGCTCTCTTGACGGTTGTATTTTCTGATAGATTATTATGATTTTGAGTGTGTCTTATTTGGAAATATGTGTTGCTGTCATAGAGTGCCAGCTGGTGTTGGTTTGGGTTGAGGGCGAGCAGCGATGACGTGACTCCTTCTGTGACAGTTTGAGGACACATTGGGCTCGCTGACAGCAAATGATTCTGCCTGACACCCATATACAGTACATGCGTTTTCTTATATGTGACTTCATCTGTGTGTATGTGTTTATGTTATCAGTGTGTGTATGTGTGTGTATGTGTGTGTGTGTGTGTCCATGTATGTATGGAAATATTATGTGTGCTTTTGGGCATTTATATGTCAGTGTGCTTGACTTTGTGTGGGCACATTTGCATTAGCCTGGATAATGCTGCAGTGAATTTCTCTGGTGTGACAGAGAATTACCTTAAGCTGCTGCATCTGGTGAATGTGTCAGATTCAGGCAATGATCTAGATATGTGGGTGTGCGTGTGTTTGTGTGCATAACGTACAAATGCATTACTTGACGTTCTCCACTCTATCTAAACTCTAACAAGGAATGCACTTTCTTTCTTCATCATCCTGGATGTTGTTTTTATCACATCCACTTAGATGTCATGCTTGAAAGGAGCAAGTAGGGTAAAGATGTTCTCGACCACTGTTGATTCAGAGTTTATTATTACTCACTCTGACCTCGGTTGCCTCATGTTCCTTGTTAGATATTCACAAACGGCAGCGAATCTAAATATTTTCCGTTGATCAGCTGACCTCTGCTTGATTCTCTGACCCACAATAACGTTTGAAGTCATGTGCACAATGTTTCATGTCCTCCTTCAGAGAATCTCATGGTTTGTGCTCTCATGAAGCTCCTGAGGGAATGTTTGTCAGACTGGACTGTCAGTTCACATACACAGAAAGACATGATCGCACACAAACACACACACCTCAGGATTCCTTGTTTCGAGTTTGTTGATTCATCTAGTTAACGTGTGACAGTCTCTATGGGGTTCTCTTAGTAGGCATATTTAAAGGGTCACTTCACCCGAAATACAAGAAAAAAAGTTTGCCCCCACTGGCATCTCCATCCAGATTGTTTCAGTTTTCTTTTCCCTCTTGATTTTCCACTACACTGCATACCAAAAATATCTATTTCAGAGGAAATAGTGCAGCTACTAGGTTTATCACTTAAGACTTCTTTATCTCATGCCGCCCTCCAACCCTCTCCCTCCATATCACTTAATCTGTCTGTCTTCCTTGCTCTCTCTCTCTTCCTCTCTTAAAATCTGTTTTTAGCTTTAGGGGCTTTTTTTATTTGTATTGGCTACTCTCTGATTCGATCCATTTATTCACTGAGGGCACTTGATGAAGCCAGGTAGCTCACAGACTCTACAACAGGATCCACAACTGAATCTCCTTACCAAAACAGTGCTCCGACATACTGAACACAACAACCTGTTTCCTACTTCCCTTCCCTCCTAATCCCATACTGTGCTCAAAAGCAGCTGCTGTGCCCCAGCTCAGTTGGTACCAGCTGTACATCTTCCCCTCACTGATTGAAAATAGTGCTTTACTGCCCGCATGTGAACTCACTTAGAAGGCCAGAAGGTCAGTTTGAGGGGAAATGTGTTTGGCATTTTCCAAAAGGCCCTTAGCTGTGACTACCAAGATGCTTTTAAAAAGGTCATTTTTCTTTTGGGCCACGGCAAGACATGGTCCCACTCAGAAGCAAATGTATGTAAGCTCTGCAGAACATCTCCTGGCCTCCCATGAGTCACTTACTATGAATGCATATCTAATGTACTATGCTAGATAGTCATCAGTAGCTGGGGAGGTTTTAAGATGCTGTATATCTAAGTCATAAAGATGCCTCTTAAAGATAATATGCTGATTGAACTAATGTGTGCATGAATGATTTAATGCATGTGTGTAAAATCTGTGTGTGTTTAGATTAAAGAATGCTGACTTTCATTGTTGGAAAGCCTACAGTATGTGTCTATTTGCATGTATTTTACCTGAGTGGTTGATCACTTTAAAAGTGTGGGTTGTCACATGCACATCTGCACACATGTGTGGTGTAAATCCTACAAATTCCAGGCTACCCATAGGGTCAGCGCCCTCTCCAAGGGTCTTGGTCATAACCCCTGTCGTGCTTTATCCCCGTAATGGTCTCACCCCAAGAGAGGAGACGAACTCCACCGCATTCCGCTCATTCCTGGTCATTAAAAATAAGACCTCTCTAAACTCAGTAGAGGCCAGCTTACCTAAATTTGAGAGAGCTGTCATGGGAATGTTGGAAATGAAAGGCAAGAGTGGGGTCAAAAGGTTTTTTTAAAATCATACATTTCACAAAATATGTAGCAGCTAACTGAAAAGCAAACAAAACAAAAACAAGTTTAAAGATGTTGATTTTACTTTCCATAGCTGGGATTTTATGTCACAGCCTCTTTCATCTTCTCTTTGCCGGATTTCTTCTGTGCCATCACAAGTGACAAAACAAAGGCTCAGTAAAACTGTGACAGTGTATGCCAAATAACAGCAAAAACCTCTTGTGAAACCACAGCCTTGAAGAAGACCAAGAATGGACACAAAACCCTCATCGAACAATTTCACAATATGCCTGCATTTGTATAACAGCAGTACAAGGAGATCTGAAACTTTTCTGAATGCACAAACATTTTCAGTCAATTTCTTCCTTGCTTTTTCACTTCACCAGTGTACATTATTTGAGAGTTTCAAATGCCTCCAACTGTTGTACAATGAATATGTTTGGTGTTTCTTTTATTCACATACTGTATAGCTTCTGAGCACCAAACATGAGTAATTGTGTCTTGTACTTTAAGTTACGATAAGAAAACAGATCTTAAATGTCCAATGTGGCAAGTTAAATCATTATGTTGCTGAACTCAATACCCTCTCCCTCTATTTGCACAATGTCATTTGAAACACAAGTGAGATATCACCAGGGGCAAGACGGAACATATAGTTCAAGGTGAAAAATTCGACTTTGCGGTAAATTAGATGACGCTTGACAAAGCTTCAGCTACTTTGTCTGCTGAGAGACTTGAATTAATGCAGAGGCCTATGTATCCAATTGCTATGTATCTAATGCTTTAATTCTGAAGAGTGCTGTTGGATAACCTCCAAGGACAAAGATATCTGCTAATGCAATGAGTGTACCATATCTGTATATACATTGTGGCATCAATGAAATAATACAGTTTGAGCCTGTATCCTCCACAACTGCTGTCTAGGTGTTGTCAAATGAGTGGAGTTGTTTTCTTCATTAAATTGTGTTTTGTCTATTTGCAAGTGATTTCTAACTCTGACTTAAGGCACCAACATTAGAGCTTGTTGAATCTTTGAACAGCCTCTGATACTTGCTCCCTCATTTTCTGTCCGACATCGTGATTGGAGGACATCCAACAATTCCTGTACATTTTCCGAAACATTAGGAATTCATATTTAAAGGGGTGGTATTATGCTCATTTTCAGGTTCAAAATCTTAATTTTGGGTTGTACCAGAACAGGTTTACATGGTTTAATTTTCCAAAAACACCATATTTTCCTCATACTGCACATTGCTGCAGCTCCTCTTTTCACCCTATGTGTTGTACGCTCCGCTCTTGAGCTACAGAGTGATGCATCTTACTTGTACAAAATCTTTGTTGGGAGTTGCACATGCGCAGTTCCCAGGTAAGGACTACTAGCCAATCAGAGAGGGGCGGGCAGTAAGAAACAAGGTAGTGTGATCCAAATCAAATCCTTCAGACGGTGACCATAACCTAGAAGATGGTATAAGTTATTACCAGTCCACAACCACACAACATCCTTGTTCCACATCTTACCATCAGGACTAAACGCTGAACTGTTGCCGGTGTTCTGACGATCTATGCTGTCTTGCCGAAAATGCTTCCATAGCGCAAATCGATAGACTCGACTCTACTCGGCCCTGCTCCGTTTTCCATTGCAGATAGTACCCAGAGATAGTGACGCCACACACAACGGCCGCGACGTAATGTTCAATGAGACACACACACCAGCGATCCACACAGCTCTTAAAATATATACAGTCTACGGTTAAAACTTTTGAATATTCCTCAGAATGTAAAGACAGATAAGCGGTATGAAAACCTTCCAGCTGTGTTTTCCTCTGCCGTCGTTGCTGCAGCGGTCTGTGTGACACGGCGGGAGCAGAGGGCTCTGTGAGCGGGCGGCTGGCTGGCCTCACATTCCCGCTGGTCGCCGCAGGCTTCCCCGCCACTTGCGGAACTCCGCAACTCCGAAAATATTCATCACATTTTTGTTCCGCCATCACTTCTCGTAAAACTGTCAATATCAGAAATCTACACAGCTGATTTCTCATCTCAAAACTTCTCAGAAGTGGATTTAGTGATGAAAACGAAACCTGTAAAATTAACTTTCTGTTGCTGGTCTCTGTCCGGTGCAATGATGATGCAGTGATTAGTGAAAATTCTCTGACTAATAAGCAGTATGTCATGTCTTCACGTTACATTTTAGTATCCATCAGCTCGCTTGGAACCTCGACGGAGGTGAGTTGATACGAAAAAAGTACCTGGAAGCAGGTACAGGTACAACTTTTCTACAATGGAAACCCAAACAAAGGCGAAGTCGAGCCAAAGGGCCTCCGCTCAGACTAGCTTGGTTTGAGGACGTGCCTGACCCCGCCAGCCGCTTGGCAAGTTTTATGACGCGTTTGCATTGTGATGTCACAAGTCAAGGAAGTGAAGGGTTACATCTACATACATATAAATTGTATGAATCTGTCTACATTAGCTAATCTGTGACTCCTGAAAATGAAACGGTTATCTTAAAATGTATGACCTTCAAAACATACAAGCTCAGACGTACTTTCAGACCAGACTCATATCCTTAGTACACTGACCTCACTTTTTCATTCAAACTACTATGTGTGTCTATATTTCCCTTCTTGCTGTGGTGAGGGAAATTTTCTTGTCTTGGTGGACTGGTAGAGCGTTTCGGAAAGTTAGTGGCCTTGCTCTTATAGAGAACTGACCCGAGATGGAAACTCTTTCCTTGTCCTCTTCCAGAAGAACATTCTTTCGCAGCAGCCTCACCTCGACTGATCTCACTCCAACTGCCAGAAACACACAGCCACAATCCCCACCACAGCGCACACACACACACATACAGAGAAACACATCCAAATACTGCACATGAACATAGGCACGCATAATACCAAGTCTGATCTCCACTATCAATGGAATTTGCAAATTTATCAAACTTCAGGGAAAGTTTTTGCAACCTCTATTTGAGATCTTACAGCCAAAGCGGTAAAAGCTCCTTTTAATTGACCTTACAGGAATTCTTTATCTAATTGAAATCTCTGTCAGTGCTTGGCATTTCAGTGGTACATTCAGTTTTGGACATGCTTTTTGGAACTTATCAGACCCAAACAAACAGTTTAATTTGATGTATAAAACTTAATTTTGTGCTAAAATGCCATTACTGGCTAAATGATTCTGCAGTCCAGGACACAGGATGGAACTTAAACCTTTCTGAAATAACCCTTTCTACATTTTCAAGTACAGAACTCATTCCCTAGGGCAAAATGTTAGAGATTATTTTGGATCTAGCGACCAATGAGCAGCTGGCTTTCACACCTTTCACATCACATGGACTTTAAAGTCCTGAATAATGGTTGAGGCTGATGATATTCCTTTTCTTTTGGCTTCATGCTGCTTTCTGTTATGCGCAATTGCCAGGAGTAAGAACAGCATACACAATGAATCGGACATGATGGGGAGGTATAGTTTACAGCAAGACAGATGACGAATGCTGAAGATTTCTGATCAAAGATTGCAGTTATGGAAGGGCAGTGTGGCCTTGTGTGGGAGGGTAAATGACTGACTTGCATCGTGGAGATTAATCTAAGCTGCTTTCCTTGTGGGCCACATAAAAAAAGGAGGGGAGGGGGGGCTATGAGTGGCGGCCAAAACAGCTACAGTTTCAAGGTAGAGGAAGAGACAGCAAGGAGATGTAAAAAAAAATAGAGTAAATTGCTCTGTGGAGACAGATGAAAGTTAATATACAGTAAACTCAGCAATTGAGGCCTTTATTTACTTAGGGAGATTTAGACACATTATATTTCCTGTTTTGTTTCAATTTTAAATTGATGTTGGTGGTGTTTACATTTATTGCAAACACAACTCTTTCTCCTCTCTTTCAACTCTTTCTCCGTGTGTTCCTGCTTTTGTGGGAAACTGATGATACTAAGGATTTCCACAGCACTTGCTCCATCAGTACAACTAACAAAGTCATAGTCACCACACCTTTTTCTTTGAGAAATGCTGTTTTCACTCACTCATTAATTGCAATCAGTTCTACTTTAACCCCCCCCCCCCCTCCAAAGGATGTTCATGCCATATGAGATGGATTGTAGAGATTCCCGTGTTAACGACTGTCGACGACTAGCGTTCACGCTATCAAAATGAATGTGCAGTTGTGTGAGTTGGTTGTGTGAGGATTAAAATATTACAATATAACACGAAATCCATTACATTTCTGGTCAATTACATTAAAAGACTGCCATTTGGTTGATGTGAAGCATCCATGATTGTTACTCACGTATTATTCAGTGCCAAGTTGGATATGTTTGAGATTTCAAAAAAATCTCTCAGCTGTAATTAAAACGTGGATGTCGCGGTGAACACTTTTTGCAAGTCGGAAACTCTTACGATAACTCTGATTGGCATGAGAAACACTTGCAATAAAGTGCAACAAAAGTAGATAACTACAAACTAGAAATAATTGAAAATAATGAGATAACTGAGAGCAACAGAGCGTTGAGTATGACATGAATCTTTTTTGTGTTGATCAAGTTAATGCGTTACTGCTTTAAGGCTATGCTAAATTAACCATGTAAGCCATAACAGTTCAGATCATTTCAACCCCCTCAACGCAACATTTGAAAGATGTGATCACATAAGACTTCCGTTCACTAGCTTTCAGTTCAATGAAAGTGCCCCACACTCAGCCCTGAAAATGGATGTCACGCTTCCAATGTATGTAATAAAAACTGAGCAGAGATTACCAACTGTAAACAGTATGGAAGAGTGATTCTGTCCAACTTTGCAGGGGGAAAAGTTCAACAAAAAAAACAGAAAATGAATTCTTGAATTTGTCAGTCAGACAGGATTCAGTCGCTTTCATTTGAATATCAGCTCTTCCTCCAATAACAGTAAAAGATCATGATTAAAGATCACAGAAAGGTCTTCTTGTTCAGAGCAAAACATAACTTGGCTTTGGACTTAGCATGTGTCCATACACGCGACATGAGCAAGGACATGTAGACATTCACACACACATAATATGTCAGTATGAGACATCTGACTGCAAACTCATACTTGCACACAGCCGGCCCCCGACTCCACCCCCCAGTGGTTCAGTGATTGGCCTACTTAGAGATTTGAATATAGGGAAACACAGAGGGAGGGATGTACAGAGAGGAGGAGGATGGGAGGGGACTTAGAGAGGGGGCGGTGCACTAGTCTGTCCCCTCTCTCTCTCTCTCTCTCTCTCTCTCTCTCTCTCTCTCTCTCTCTCTCTGTGCCGGGTCAGGATGGAAAGGCGTACACAGGCAGGGGAGGAAACATGTCATGAGAGGTGATGACACAGCCACGGAGACGTGTCCACATCCTCACTGACTCCTAAGTTTGCTGCTCGCCGCTGCTTCTGCGGCTGCTGTGACTGCGTCCCACAGAGGAGAGAGAGAGCCAAAGATAGCCTCCGTTCTCCTTCCCCACCTCTCTCTCTTCCTCTCTTTTTCACTTTGTTTGTGGATGATGGGATTTTAATCATGTGGAAGGTAAGAGGGCTAGAAGAGGAGTGAATGAGAAGCTTGTTTTGTTTTCTTATGCATACTGTTAGGTGGCTGAGGGGGGACTGTCTCAGCGGGAGTTTGTCTTCATATTAGTTTACTTAAGTCTGTGAGTCCCTGGGGGATTCCCGCGTGCTTTCACCCTCCATCTCAGCTCAGGCTGTATTCTCAGTGGAAATGAGGAGTGGAAGCATTGAGTGCCAGCATTACAGGAATGATAATGATAGAGCAGTGGCTTCGGGACTCAGCCAATGAGTGCTGTGGAGCCATCTGTATCATGGTCAAAGAGAAACTTCTGCAAAAACAGCTGCCGAATTTACATTTATAACAAGGAGTCTGTTTTTACCAATATCTGAAATATGATTATCCATGAGTTGGATATTTGTGATTGCTTTAGACACGTCATTCTTTGAGTTCTGAGCAACTGCAGCTTTACAAAAACTTTATTTCCCTGTAACTTTTGTCCATGTTTAGCCCCTTAAACATGCAACTAACCTGGATAAATGCAGAATTGCATAAGGAGTAGGGCTGCATGTGATGGCTTCTGGGGAATGGCTGTGTTTTTGTGAATTTTGGATCACTTATTGACTGTGACATTTTTGAATACTGACCCCAAAAGAAGCACATTAAACTGTATTTGTGTGTGTACACATGCATGTGTGGGTGGAGTTACATCGCATGTGAGAGTCTGTTTTGTGTGACCCAATTTCAAAGAGCCACTGTGTGTTTTGGTGGTCGCTTGAAGCCCAAGACGCATAAAGACAGGAGACAGTGCCTTGAGGGATGCTTAAAATGTGTGTGTACTTGAGTGCTGTAAGTGTGTGTATGAGTATGAGTGTTCAAAGGTCCCGAATGTTTGGTCTCTTTTGCACTTAAGAGGGAGGAAGTTTGACAGCGTTAATTAAACAGCTAGAGGGGAGATGACACATTTAGCTGGATGGCACTTTTTTCCCCCCCAACACCTTTATAATTATACACCCACACAAGTGCATGCTATACTCTCTGATTCTTCATCCATTCACGTTTGTACAACCCTGTCATTGTGTGTTTTTATGAGCCTCCCAGAGGTCAGGTTATTCAATTTCACAGCATCTTGTGTGCTGAGGCATGTTTAGTACATATCTGCGCATGTGTGTGCATGCGTCTTGTGTGTGCTGAAGCGTGTGTGTGTGACAGCTGGCTGCCATAGGCTCAGTGCTACTTCTGATCCTACTCACCTGCTTTGGGTCACAGAGATCAAGGAAATCCAGGTTCAAGTGTTTGATTTGCAAGACTATGGGGGGACTATGTATTGTAACTGCATATTACAGTAGTAGTTTAATAAGGAATGATGAGTGTAACATGTCACCAAATGTGTGACTTTTGTGGCAGCTTTCTTACATTTTAGTTTTGCATAATTTAAATGCATTTTAAATGAATCAGATTTGACCCACAGTGATTTTAGAACAAAGCACTAAATGTGATTTCCACAATTTATCCATAAAAAGTATAATTAATACGGTTTCAGTGTATGCAGGTTTGCAGTTTACCTTATCCCACAATTACTTTCCCACAAATAGTCACTAAGAAGTACTATACATCTTTGTCTGAAGTTTGGTTTGTAGTTGTCATGTCGCCGACCAATATAACAACAATAGCATTGTTGCTGTTTCTTTTCCTGTTTCCCCTGACACATTTCACTGGCATTGTCAGGCAGGCTGGGCTTGAGAAAAGCATCCTAGCTCTGAGATCCTTCTGGTTTTTTGTGTTTTGTTTTTTTTTGATTTACTGTGGAAACCATGTAACCAAATATAGCAAAGGCAGCATAGCCATTTTATTATCTGCGTGGGCCACATCTGTCAGTTTGTATAAACTTGGGAGTAGGGAAAGGTGCACTCTTGTGCGTCTTAAAGGAGAAAATGTTTTCAGAACTTTGCTGCTGGTTGCTGATAGCATTAGCCACCTACGTTGCCCCCAAAGTATCCTGTTCTCACCAGTGTGTAGCTTACATGATAAAATAGGGAGGTGACAACTCATGAGACTCTTATCGCTCCATATAATTGGTTAATTTGATCTTCAAAGCGTCAGCAGTCTCCCACTTCAGACGCTTGAGGGATAAACTGCTAATTGCTATCTAAACATCCTTCAAAAAAAGGACAAAGACAGACTGGAATACTTCTTTCCTCTCATCCTCCCCCTATTTCCACTCCAGTTCAGTACATTTTATTCACCCCAGTGCGTTCTTTAATCACCAACCGAATAAGATGAGAGTGCAATGTTGCCATGGAAACTTGTGACAATGAGCACAATCGTTTCAGTGAGACTTGGCAGTTTGTGCAGTGCTGTAGAGAGGATAAGTGGCTCCTCAAACTTTTTTTTATAGTAGTCAGGAGCCTCTACAGTAGGCAGCTATACAAATGTCAAGTGTGCTGTTACCCCAAAGTTAACATTTGAACTATAAAAATATTATTATTGTCCATTTTGTACTGCATGCTTACTCCACTTTTCAAGTAATTTCAGAGATAAAGGCTGTAAAGTGCTTTACTAAATACATGCAGGGATGCTCCAACATTGGTTTCCTGTAGGATTTGCAATGCAAGTAAGTGATGCTTTTGTTTCTTTTTTGAGTGCATAAGTGCTGAAATAGTTGCACTGTGCATCATATTTCAAACTACACTGCAGTAGTCCTCCAATCTCAAAACTTTCAGGGTCATGTTTTTCTTTAAATATCACTAACTTCCTTTGAAATCTTTGAGATTTTACCTCTTTCCTTTAGAAGCTAAATTATCACTGATTTTTTTTTTGAGAGTGCTGCCTGATAAACATGCTTTCACAGGTGTCAGACATGGCTTGGCTTTAGTTATTTTTCTCTTCAGATTGTGAGTTTGAACATATGTTGTGGCCATTTGATATGCATCAAGGGTTTTGGTTAATCTGCTGCAGACTGGCAGATGTTAAAAAGTCAGATCACATCAAAAAGAGAGGGCTCCGGAGTTCAATATTATGTTTTTTTTTGACATTCCTTCCCTTTGGATCATGTCAAGTCTCACTTTGCACTGCAAAGTCCTCGTTTATACTCACAAAAATGCAACAGGTCAAATCATCTGTAATTGTAAGCATATTCCGAAGCGGACCAGATGTTAGGTGTTATGACATACAAGGTGCTCTACAGAACAGGGTCATTGTAGGTATGCTCAGGTTAAACTGAGGTCCCATGTGCAAAGAAACAGGTTTCTTGAGGAACTAGAATTCTAAGCTACCTCCCTGACCACATTGTAAAATAAGTGAAACCTAAAATCCTTATTTTCAAACACAAACATATCTGCCAGTGCAGTAACAAGTTTTCAACCTTTTTTTCCATAAAATCATCTTGTTTGGAAATGTTCTTGGAGTATTTTGAAACAAGTTTTGGTTACAAGGTTGCTAATAGAAAACTACTAGATGCTTCTAGAATAAAGGGAAATGTAAAGTAAAATTGGAGGTATTTGGAAAATGTTTAAATATTCTTGCTGCACTGGCGGACTTAATTTATTTAATGAAACTGAGACTTGAAGGATTCAAATACCACACAAAAACATTTTGATAAGAGAATGACATTTTTGCAGCATATACACCTGAATAGTACACTTCAAATGAGAAAATCTGCCTCTGTTTACCAGTTGCACTGTACGAGCTGTGCGGAAGCTGCATGCTTTAGATTTGTCCCACAAGTGCTCTGTTCATACATGCATAAGAGAGCTTATGCTCTCTGGGGCCGCTTTCATGTTGAAAACATTTCATTATCCAATCAAAGCAATGATAATTTAGTACTTAGGAATAACCACTATTTAATCACTTTCATCTCCGCCAGGGGATCCCAAGTACTTATTTTGAGGCAATATTAATGAATTATAGAATAATTAATGATAAATAATGATTATAGAAGGAGGTGTCTAGAAAGGAAAATATAGCACACATGTGCTTACTCCATGATTCCCAAATGGCATTCCCCAGGTAACACTCTACATCTATTTTCCAAAGTAAGGTTAAGACGAGTAAGTGATAGACCAAATACTTGAGGGATTTTGCTGTAAAGAACAGGATGCAAAATGAAACAGAAGTAACCTTGAAGTGCAGCATGTTTTTTTCATTTGTTTTTCAGTGTCTGACACAACAACTCGTTCTTTGAACTGTTGCAGTGCAGTGGATTCCACCACCATGGTGCTTTATTCAAGCTACAACAAGCACTAAGACATTTCTTCACCCAATATTGTTGTCAATGTGTGCATGTGTGTGTGTGTGTGTGTGTGTGTGCTCGCGCATGTGTGTTTATGTGTGTGTGTGTCATGGTGTTGTGGGTGCGAAGATCATTCACCCTGATGAAATATGTCCTTGACAACACCAGACTTGTTTTTTTTGTCCCACTGTAATCTCTGGCCCCCAAACATCACATCCAATTTCACATGCGGCACTCTACGCAATCTGGGTCACTCAAGCAAAAATCCAGACACACCCTGCCACACACACACACACACACACACACACACAATCCCAAATGTCACCCTTTATCATAATCACTAATAGCCTCGGACTACGAGCAGCCAATCCTGTTAGGTGTGACTGACCGCTTCTGAACATGAAAGCCCATGATTGGTCACAGCTAGTGTGGTAGGAAGCGGATTAGGGATCAACATGGCAGGGTGTCTGGAATCAGACAAAGACATGTATGTGTGTGTTTGTGTGTGTGTGTGTGGCAACAGTTTGTGTTGTTAACTTGCTAACAATCCAGAGAATGCAGCTTTGTACTGTACATGGGAGAGGAGGGGATATTGGGAAGGAGGTAGAGGAGAGGAGATGAGAGACGAGGAAGAGGGATGTGAAGAGATGAGAGAGATTTTAAAATGAAATTCTTCTTGTGAATTTGACATTTAAAGCTCCACACTTTTTAGTCTAAAAGTGAAGTTTGGACTTTCTTTGACTTTGGCTCTGGGCGTCTCCATCGCCCAAGTATACTTTCTCTTCCTCTGTCCTAATTGGACTTTTAGTACCCACACCTGCAAGCCAGTACACTGTTGTCGACTACACAGAAGTGCACTGCAAGATTTATAACATACTTGCTACAAGCAATGCCCAGGACAAATATTTTGTAAGGCAATGCTGTAGAAAAACATTTTGTGTTTGCTCTACTGCATCTAAACAACGTATGGAAGATAATAAAATCATTTGATCATTATAAAAAAAACTGTCAGAGGAAATTTGCTTTGACCTTGGTACGGAAAGCACGACCCTGAAAAGACAGCTTGTTCTCAGAGACTCTATGAGGTCAAGGGTTAATCTCTCACAGCACGCTATCCCCTTCTGCTATGAAAGCAGATTATGGTATTTCTGAATCGCAAAATCCCATAAGCGAATGAGGGATCTTTACATTTCTTCGACACACTGAGGTAAACAAGGTGTCAAAGGATTTAGGTGCTGTTAAATATGGAGGAAGGCAAGTTTTTTAAAAGGTAGAGGTTGTGTTTTATAATTCAACAAAAAGTGTCAATAATTTATTTTGTTTTTCACAGAAATGTGAATAATTGAGCACTGGTTTCTTCACCGTGTGTCCCTCCTCTGAAAGTAGGTGATGTTTGTGGGCAAATCGGATTTTCGAGACGACAGCATATTTGCAATTAGCCGTAAAGAGCTTAAACCTTTGTGGTAAAATACCAAGGTTAAGTCATGTTCACATGTTTTGTGTCCACTGTGAAGTGGTCTAGAGCAAGTTTCAAGCAAATTTTGACCAGACAAGGTTTTTTGGTCTGGAAGTGTGGCATTATAAAAGGCCGACAGGCAGACATCATAATGTTTACGCTCTGCTTCAGATGGTTTGCCCTCTTTCGCTTGGTTCCAACATTTCACTGTGTGTTGGCTGTTTTCTGCCTCTTGTGAGTCAAGACAGAATTAGAACAGCACAGTCATGCACACACACATTTACATATTATATACAGTAAATGCTGATTGTATGAGCCAGGTCAATGGGGATGACCTACTTCTGCGTTCTTCTCCATGAACTGCCACAGCCGCTCATGTCAACTCACCAAATGGATCCCACCACCAACCAAAATGTGTTGTTTTTTTGGTTTTTTTGGTGGTGGTGGTTTGGGGGAGGGGGTAAAATAGCTTTTGGCTTTTACTACAATCACTTTTTGAGTGATTTTGTATCCCATCATTTACTGTGAGTGATCTGGCAATGGAATCACTCCCCGCTGTCATGGAGAACGTTTTCCGCTCAATTTGTCAAGCGTTGGTGTAATTGAAATATTCATTTTGCTGAAAAGCTTAAAACAGTAGTGAAATGAAATTCCCCTGAAGCAGAGTTTAAAGAGGACATAATATAGTGAAGTCAGAAGCTGTTATTGTTAAAACATTGTGAGAGGAAATCATGGGTAGATCCGCAATTATTAACAGTACATCAGCATTATGAGTGGCTCAGTGTGTTATGGAGATCCACAGGAACCGCTCACATTCTTTTCCCTTTTCAAAAGCACAGACTCTCGCTCCAGCCGCTCTTTTCCTCTGCAGCGTGCTCTTGTCCAATGTGTTTTTAAAAGGGGTAGAAAGAGCGCCTATGAAAATTTTAACAGCTTAAAGCCACTACCTCCCAGTACACAAAGTTAATGAAAGATTTAGAAGTAGAGCGCAGACTAATGGGGGGAGTCTGCCCAAATATAAACAGGAAGAGAGATCAAAAGTTGAAAGAGGTTTAATTTCTAATGGACGTCATTAGTTGTTCTCATAGACAAAGGAGCCAGTGGACATTCTTTCATTTTATACTGACTGAACAACTGAAAGGGTTATTCGCTTTATGGATCAGAGACCATATGGAAGCACCACACATTTCAGAGTAGCATCAGGGCAATGACATTTGTTACACTCAAAATAGAAAAGCAGAATTTTGGACTTCTGTTGCACAGTCCCGTAACATGAGAGAGGTACAGCAATAAAAAATAGAAATAGAGGAAGGACTAGGGTTATATGATACAGGAATGTCAGATTCAGAGGGGGTTGAGCATCTCTACCACAGATCCTACAACTCCACTGTCCAATATTATTTTGTTATCTGTATGGGAAAGGTCAGCCATGTTCAGAGGTTCACTTTAGAGAAAGTGATTGCTTCATTATTAGTCTGTTAGTGTGATTGTGGTGAAAAGAGATCTGGAAACGAGTTATTACATTGTACTGGTAGAACATATATAAAACTTGTAAAGGTTACCGCCATACTGAACCATAGGTTTTTCTTTAGGTTTCCTTTCAGAATGGTTTCATGCTAGTACACTTCAAAAGTCAACGTAAAAGCATTGACAGAAATAACCTATAGATAAATTGTCATGTTTCCAGCTGACTCCATATAGCAAGACCCCTGTGAAATCAGTCTAGTTTAAATATGCACGTTGTAGTTCCAAACATGTCGTGAAAAGACTGAAGCTAAAGCTGCATGTCCCAGGCTAAAAGTCAGCATCTTCTCCCAAGGTGTAAAAAATGTAATTTTACATACATGATCATACTTTAAACCTGTAGCTAAACTTCCCCAAATCAATTAAAGGGCAGGACAGAGCTGCTAACGTTAGTCTAAACTCTATGCATCCAGAACTGGCTTCCACAGAGTCGGGAAATATTACACAGTACACATGCTAGTTGGAATGAATGGTACTTAAAACGTAACTAATGACGTTAGGTAATATGCTCTTTTGCCTTGGTTACAAGTTGGACCAACTGGGGACTAACTGGTAGATGGAAAGGGGGTGACAAGGTCTGGAATGACAGAAAATGTTAGAAACTGACATGGGGATTGTGAAGAAATACGATACAGCTGCCACCCTGACTGTTGCCTGTTGAATATTACCTCTTGAGTTTCAAGTTCCAAAAACACAACACACAAAATTTTGTGTTTTTCAAAATGGTAAGCAGCAATGTGCAGTGTATTCACTTTGTTGTTAAGTGGTCTTACCTTCTCTATGGGGGTAGTATCTTACTATACTATTACCATATTACTGTGGATAGTGCATGAAATCTGTCTTTCAGCTGAGTTATTGCACACAGAGTAGCTGCAGGGGAAAGAAGGAGGAATGAGACAGTGGAGGACTCATTCAGCTTTGTATTGCCCCCCACTGAAAAGAATTGGTACTGACATTTGAGTGGTGCCAACACAAGAAGACACAGGGCGGCTCTGACAGTCATGTGGCACAAAGTGATGGTGGGAAAGATAAACAACTTCGCCTGTCTTTCACCAATTTCCTGCTCCAGTCTGAATGCCCTTTTCACATTCCTGTTTTCTCTTCCACCCTTTCCCTCTAATGTCATTTCCCCATTTCTATGCACCCATTTCTTCTGTTTTTGTGCTCTGTCACCTCAATGCATGGTTCAACAGTGTCACCTATGGTGTGCTGAGAGGCATTTCACCCTGTCTCACCTGCCAATTTGGATTTGTTTGACAATGTACGTGTGTCTATGTTTAAGCACACATTTAGGTTTGTGTATGTGTATTTGTCTTTGTCAGAATCAGGTGGATTTATTCTCTTTATCCTTTCGCGCCTCCAGGTTTCCCCTCCTGCCGAGCAGCAACCTGTCAGAGCTCCATCAATGTCAAACTTTCCTGGTTTTGTCGAGAACTCTTTTTTCCCCTGTCCTTTCTCTGCTTCTGTAAAATGCTGTTTATGTTACTTGGCAGACAGCTGTGCACAGGGATGGACTGCAAAAAATGTCCCTGCACTTTTATGACTTCATTAGTGGACCACAATTCCCTCTGTGCAACATTACTGCATTAGATTTCTCTGGTCTTAATAAAGAGTTAGTCACAGGCCCTTTTGTTTCCTCATTTTGATGACCAGTCTATAGACATGGGTTTAAAAAAGGAGATTTCAACTGGAAACACTGGGTAATATAAATGAGACTACTGTGGAGCAGAACCTTGCCAGTTAAAACAGGGTGTTACAATGTTCAAAAGGAAATTGGCTATGTAAGATTATGGCCATGTTAAAAAAGTTGTAATTTAACCCATGTTAACTTTAGCCTGTTGCTCAGTCTTCAGCTTTACTGTCAGTGGACCGAGTGTAACTTAATGAACCAGGTGCATTTTATTGCTGGAGTTGGCCTGCAGCATGGTAATATCCACTACTCACCTCGAGCTTTGTTGTACGTTTTGAATTTTTGGACTTTTCGAGCTGCGTTCTTTGATTTTTTTTGGCCATTTGGGGGCAGTAAAACAAAGTGAAAACAGAAAAATGACACTACTTACATGTGCGCAAACAGTTGCCTATTTACACAGCGAACACAAAGCAACTTCAGCATTAATTTGGATTAATGTTTCTGGCTATGCAACAAATGTCCAAAATTTATTCTCCTTCAACTGTGTGTTCATCTCCTGATGGAATAATCAATCTCTTTAGCTGCTAACAAAATAAATACAACTCCATAAACTTGCAGGGATCTGCAGAGTTGGGTGATAATTCTGTGGGTTTGTCACTACTTGCACACCCCCTTTAGCATTATAGATAGCCACTTGATCCCTTGTTTATGCATAAAAATGTACATTTAATGCAATTTGTAATTTTTTCATTCTGTGTGCTGTTGGTTCTTGTGTCTCCACACCTGAAAGCCTGGGTACAAATTACAAAGACTTCTGGAAGTTTTGTTCCTGGCTTAAAGGTTCCCTGCGGAGTCAGACCTCTAGCAGTGCTTCAGAGATGTTTTTCTGTAAGTGGGTTGCAGGGTGGGTAGCTCACATAACTTTTGTTTGTTTACAAGAAAACTCCACAAGCCCCCTTTAACTAAGAAGGGAGTGTCAGGGGATGATTTGGAGTAAACCTTGTGGATCTGGAAGACTTGATTCCAGCAGAAGACACATAAATACTTTTTTTTGGGGTGGTCATCATCCCACCTAACAAAAAAGTCCTAGTATCTAATGTCAAACAAAGCTAATCATTTAGATTTAGAGCTGCAACAAGTTTAGTGCTGATTTAGGTGTCTGTATGTTTAGAACAGCCAAAATGGCCAAAAGGCAAAGACCATCATGATATACTGAATTCCTCTGACAACTCAAATACAGCTCCCCCTTGTTTTACTAGACTGTCAACAAGCTTCAGTCTTCACTGACAAAATATCTCTGGAAATATAAACACCTGAGGGAGGCTCTTTGGTGCTTTGGAGGAACGGCTGCGTGTTATGTGTATGTGTATGGAGGTGTCAACGCACATGAGTGTAAATAGGAGTGCATGTGTCTCTAAGGATTTATTGTGTTAAGAGTCCCTCCAAACACATACCCATTGCATTTGAAGTGTGTGATTGCTGAACCACTTCCATATTTCCCACTCCATGTCTGTCCTCTTCTCCCTCCATATCCTTCCATGTTTGCTTCATTTCAAAATGCGGCTTTTCCTTTCTTATTTGGAAATAAGAGGTCAAAGTTGCTAGACTCACGTCAAGCAGTAGTTTTGTAATAACTCTACAAATGTGTATTTGTACTCAATCTTTTCCCTTCCATTTATTTTCTGAGCTTGCAAATAAATATTATCTGGCATCAGACATCAAGGGCGACTTCATTTCTCTGCACTTGTTTTGTTTTTTTTGTTTGTTTTTTTTGAAAGAAACCATGCATAATGATGGCTGGAGAATGAATAGGTGGGACATTCTGAGTGTGGTAGTCCACTCAAATGCACACAAGCCTTAAGCTCAGTAAACAGTGACATCTGCTGAAAATACCACACTGTGTGTTGGCTTCAGAGTCGATGCCTTGCCTGCCTCAGCAATGCACGCATTTGATTCAGGGAGCATTATGTCTTTTTGTCAGTGTAATAATGATTTATAGAGATTTTGTACCAGACTTTGTACTCATTGTAGAACTGCTGATTCATTTGCATTCCTATGATCAAGCATGATCATTGTTAGATTGAGAAAATCTCCATTTGTTGCTATTCTAATTGTGCTGCATTGCTATAACTTTTTATTTTTTCCATTTGAGCTGGCCTTATCTATTTTGTTTTTGTTGCTTCTGCAGTGATCAATTTTCTCCAGCATTACAATGATCCTATTTCCCTGAAGGGTTTGTTTAAGAATTTTTTTTTGTGCTGAAAACTTTTGTGAAATCCCAATTTGCTGCCACAAACTAACTGACAGCTGTTTTATTAACAGCCCCTCTGGCTAAGTTCAGAAATGAAGAAGAAACAAAGAAAACAGAACTTGCTATGCAGATTTTAGTTTTTTTTTACTTTGAGTCAGACACTCAAAGATAACTTTTGGTTTGACTGATAGAACTGAATGTAAAAGTAATCAAGATCCCAGACTTGTTTATCTGCTGACTGATAACTCAATTAACTGTTAATACAATATTCCTGGACAGTTTTTAATTAGAGAGACATGAAAATGAACAGCAAGACGGCTCCCCATTTAACATCTTTTAACCTCACTGTGGCTAACCAAGAAATCTTCATAAGGGACTGACTGCTGTGTGTTGTTTAAGGTAGATTGAGGTCTTCTGTGTTTGCCTTCTGAGGTATAATGTTTGTCCACAGCACTTTGTAAAGTGGAGAAGATGCCTCCAAAGCTCTGTTACTTTCTAATTCTAATAATTTAGTTGTAACAGGGGTAGCTTTCTTCTGTTTTAAGTTGCAGGCACACATAAACTAAATAAACAAAGAGACACAGTTACAGCCTGCAGGAGTCAGATGAAAATCAAGATCTCCTCTGCAGAGGCATATATTAAATGGACACATGCACTAATTGCCAGTTGACTGCAAATGTGCCAGCACCAGATATCTAAACCACACCCCACTGCCACACCTGTGCTCAGTGTTAACGATTTAATATCAGTTGTGTTTAAATTAGTTTAACAAGATTACAATCCAAACCAGAAATATGTTCACCAGTGCTCCTGGTATTATTTTCATTTAACCACACAGGTAACTTTCAAGTCGCTCTTCTTTTACCTTGGAGTTTCAGAGGTTTACCTTTGCTGCAGGGAATAATTGTGCAAGTAGTCACTGCCAGTTGGCTCCAGCAGCCACTATTGCACAACGACTTAGACAACACAGTCAGCAAACTAGGGGATTTACTATTAAACAAAATAGTTCCTTCCCAGCAGCCATTGGTCAACATTTACTTTTACATATATTTCATCACTCCCTGCTACGATTGTAAATTCATTACCAAGAGCGATTAGTGCCGAGTTACTTTGTTGGCTTGTGGCAATACAGTTGCACGCCTGGACTGTTTTGAAGACTATTCGTTGATGATGCATTCAAACAAATGGCAGCATTTGAAATTTTAGATTCTGCTGCAATACAGCAGCCTTGTTAATCCAAGCTCACTCTAAATTAATGTGTCGCCGCCAACAACTGCATAGCCACCAACCGTGAGAAAAGACGAGAGGGCAAAAATGGGTAAGCAGCACGTCGATAACTGAATCAAGAATCACCAGCCATGTGATAATTGTGAATAAAGTAACTGTATGTTGTGCAGTAAGAAGTCAGTAGTTCTTTCTAGTATTTTCTTTGAGTACTGATCTTTGAAATGTTTCAAATGGTGAAACTTAGAAATGTGTGGTCTCCCTCTGATAACGTTCTTATTGTTCATGTGGTAAACATGATGGTGTGTTTTCAGCATACAATTGGGTGTGAGTTTGGGTGTCAGTTCCAAAGAAACTGACACCACCATACACTTGGAAGAACTTGAAACTTGTTTCTTGAATTGGTTTGTTGCCATTGGTGAGGATATATCAAGTTGGTTACTATGCACGGTTGATGTTTTCTTCCTGTTTCTCTTTTAAATCCATGCAGAATTATTCCATCATTGTTGTGTTTAAAAGATTTAATCTCTGATGATGAAACATACTGAACTTTTTAAAGTATGTCTGGTCTTTGAAGATAGCAATCTTCCTCATTTTCAATTTTCAAACAGACAATCAGTAACAGAAAATCCAGCACTTAACACTCTGCCATTCTTTAAGTCCACTCAGTGGCCTGTTCCACTGAGATATAAGCCCTCTCAAGAAAGCAGGGAGAAGTAAGCCGTTTCACACCATTTAATCACAAATCCCTGGGCTTTATATTTCCTTTTTTCTCTCTCTCTTTCTGTTTCCTTTCTTCTATCTCTCTGTCTCTGGCCTATAGACAGCTGAGTGGCTCTTCCGGATTACGCTGACGCTGCGCCTGGTCCCGCCTGGCCTCCTCTGAGCAGGATGGACACTCTGGAGTCAGAGCTGACCTGCCCAATCTGCCTGGAGCTCTTTGAAGACCCTCTGCTGCTCCCCTGCGCCCACAGCCTGTGCTTCGGCTGCGCCCACCGCATCCTCATCTCCCACTGTACCACAAACGAATCTGTTCACAGCATCAGTGCTTTCCAGTGCCCCACCTGTAGGTATGTCATATCCCTGAGTCCAGAGCGTGGACTAGAAGGACTTAAGAGAAACGTTACCTTGCAGAACATTATTGATCGAGTTCAGAGGGCCTCATCTTCAGCTGGGCTGCCTTTACCGCTGCCGTTGCCTGCGCCCCACAGTGGGCCCAACTCTCCCGGAGAGGAAGGGAGCAACCGATTGGCGCTGGTTCCCGTCAGCGCTGCCATGTCCAGCCCAGGAACACCTCCTGAACCGGTCCAGTGCCAGTTCTGCGAGCAGGACCCTCCGCAGGATGCCGTGAAAACATGTGTGACGTGCGAGGTGTCATACTGCGAGGAGTGCCTCCGAGCGACGCACCCAAACAAGAAGCCGTTCACCGGCCACCGGCTCATCGAGCCCATGCCAGACTCCCACCTCAGAGGGCTCCAGTGCCTAGAGCACGAGGAGGAGAAGGTGAACATGTACTGTGTCAGTGACGATCAGCTGATCTGCTCGCTGTGCAAACTGGTTGGAAGGCACAGAGACCACCAGGTGGCAGCACTAAGCGACCGTTATGAAAAACTCAAGGTAAGCACAGAAGTTTATTTTATTTTATTTTATTTTTGCAACGTCTACATGTGCTTCTGTGTGAATAAGATGGATTTTATGGAGTGATTTTGCCTTTGGGATTTTTCCAAAACTGCGTTCTAATTATCCTGTGGCCTCTAACGACAGACATCCAACACATATAATGAATTTTAAACTTTAATTTTATGCTGCTCTGCAGTATGTAATTTTCTATTAGCCTTACCCAGGTATCTAACTCGATTATCAAGTGAGATTTTATCATCTCACGCTGACTTATTATCTCTCCAGAATAATTAAGCAATTAGCATAATCACTACACCATGCCCGTGTACCAGGAGGGTATTCA
Source organism: Lepomis macrochirus (assembly GCA_024633595.2). NCBI lineage: Eukaryota > Metazoa > Chordata > Actinopteri > Centrarchiformes > Centrarchidae > Lepomis > Lepomis macrochirus. The sequence goes on from JALXJV020000025.1 coordinate 9,466,892, forward strand.
GAGGCATGCACACGGAGTGAATATGGGGAGTGTCATTAGTGACGAGGCATAGTGTCTTCAATGAGGTTGCAGGTTAACAAGCGCCAATTTCCTGCTGGGTGTAGGTGTGCTTAATTGAGCATGGCTATTAGAGTGTGCCAGTAATGGCTACAGAGGCAGTATGTGTGTGTGTGCACAGATGTGTGTGTGTGTGTTACACCAGAGCTCATGCAGAAGAAAATGCTACTCAAATATATTGATATATTTTAGTCATAAATATGGGTCAAGATCCAAAAATGATTCGTCCTACGCTTCCCATAATGCAACCAATAACATTTTTTCATCAGACCGTCCCTGCCTGGCAGTCACCCACTTTTTCAAGCTCCATAGCACAAGATTGTAACGCAGGCTTTCTATTGTGAATTTCAATCAAGTCCAATCTAAAATAACCCTGATGGCAACTTATTGTTTCAGCTTCTCAAATGTGATTATTTGCAGTTTTTCCTCAGTTTCATATCATGGTAAACTGAATTTATTTGGGTTTTGGACCATTGGTCAGACAAAACAAGCTATTTGGACATCACCATGGGCTGTGAGAAATTGCAATGAGCATTTTATGACTATTTTTTGACATTACATAGACTAAGTGATAAATTAACTGAGAATTAACTGCAGGTTAATTGATAATAAAATAAAATGCAAAAACAACAACAATGAGATCAAGGAGGATATATTGTTAAAAGTAGATATTGTTAAAAAAGTCTGATTTCAACATGTGTGCATTAAGTCGGGCTTTAACTGCAATTGCTTGGTCACCTTTGTAGACCAGCTGAGCTGTACCATAGTAATAACCGCACAGCGCAATCCATAGATCTAAGCGGAAACATGCTAGCAATGCCATAATGCCTTAAAAACATTCTTAAGACTTTTAAAATCAATGCAAAATCAATGCAATGCAAAATCTATCAGGGAGCTATTGTATGTTGGCTAGCACGGGGTTGTATATACACTCATATCTCTTGGTACCAGTTATGTAATCCCCCTAACATGCAGCAGATGCAATTTTATCAGGGCCAAACTTGACCATGTGGGTGAAAACAAATTCAGACGTTTTCTTCAGGTTCAGGAACAGCGTCGATAAATTCATCCAACAAAAACATTTTTTCGACCATGCTGATTATCCCCCACATCGGTTACACATTGCAGATTTACTCGGCAAACAATGAGCGAGAAAATACATCCCACTTTTCCAAGGCGTCATTTACCCAGGGAACAGTTTCAGCAAGACCCTCCTGCACACTCATTTGGAAAGTGTTTATTCAGCCTTGCTAAGCGTCTGTAAATGAAATGCCATGGTGTGACTCCTATGAGAAACAGGTTTTTCCTTTTACCAGAGGTTTGAAACACATGTTCAAGTGTGAAGTAGTTGGTAATATGTCCTCAGAGAGGAGGCATGCCTTTAGTGATGTGATGGAAGAAACTGAATTACAACAGCTGATTCCAAGGCGCGGTACTGATGGAAGGAAAGGTACTGATGCTCTGATGGAACGTAAGTGCTCAATATGAAAAAAGCAGCTCTATAAAATGCCTCCTTTTTTAACATCCCAAACCTAACATTGGTCCAGTTAGACAGAGGAAGTGACCGGAAGAGAGGCATGACTGTTTCAGAATAAAAGTTCATTTTAAATCACACAATGAACTAAATCCTCTGGGGAGTCCGGTGGTCCCAACACTCATTGATTATTAATTCTCTGGGCCCATCTTTAATTTGCTTGATGCCACTAACACATCATGCCCTGTATTATTATGGGCCTTTACTAGTTGGCACCCTATATTTTCCCTTTATTTTTCTGCCTCCAATGACGAGCATAATGTCCTTTTGTCATCACAGTTGATGTGTGTCTGTACCTTCTCATCTTGCGTGTTTCAGCTAATTTAAGCAGAGGAGAGTAATTAGTAGGAGGGCTACAGGTCAGTGCATCATCTAATTATTATGCTTCTCTTTCTCCCCCTCTCCCTCCATTCAACCAGAGACAACGTAGCATCGCACAGGTCAGCGAACCCCGCACTTCATCATACAGGCTAATTATCTACTATAACATGAGAAACAATGGAATAGCAGATTTCTCCTCACTCTGACATGCTCACAGGTTACAAAATATTTCCCATGTAAGAAAAGGAGATCTCTTAAATGCATTATAACATGCATATATGACTGGAATCTCTGTTGCATTCCCCACGTGCAGTAGGTAATGTGTATTTCCACCCCTAAAAAAAATACTTAAAGTAGTATTCATGTCAGCATGCATGAGAGGGTGTGAAGCACAGGTGCAAGTAGCATGTGATTCTCCCTGTGCAGCTGCTGAACCTATATCTTTGAAAAAAAACAGCTGGGTGTTAAATGGTTTGGGAGAATGTCCATATGATCTGCGGAGAAACATTTTGAATTGATCATTCTGCAATATCTAATTAGTGATGAGAGATTACCATTGCGCTTACTGCACTCAGAGACCACCAACAAGACAGCTAAATAACGGGAGCTATAGGGAAGGTTAACATTTGGTTTAAGCTGCAAAGTTGTGAGGATCCCGTTTCCTTCTTTCTGTGCACGCACTGTAGGACTAATTTGTAAAATCATCTCCATTCTTTCCTACTCGACATAACCAATACTAGATTATGGCAAATCTGTATTTATAATGTGATTGATCACACCCACTGTCTATGACTCAATAAAATAACATGGCTGAATGTTTTATATTTACGAGTATGACTACGCTCTTGCCGTTTGCCGGCTTGAGCGCCAAGCCCCTGCAAACTGTTCATAAGGGTCTAGGGATTTATACCCTTTAATCTCACGTAAAGTGTACAAACTCAGTCCAAAAACAAGGTAACTGACAATGTACGGGTATTTGAGTGGAGGTAGTGGGTTTGGGTATGCAATCCAGTCTTGGGCTGCCAAGTCATATTTATCTAGGTTGTGTCAAGGCTAGCTGGTGAGATAGCCTTAACTAAAGCTAAAACTAAATGTAGATAGTAATTGATTTTTTCCTAGCCTTCATCGATAATTAAATCTTTAATTTTTCTGACATATTAAGTGTATTAAAGTTTTTAAAACAGAATGAGGTAGCAGCTCATCCTATCATGATGGAGAAAACCCAGCTACACTCTGCTAGAGCTAAGTAGCTTAGCAGAGTAGCAGTCAGTGCTGTTTCCACGTTTGATTCTAGTGGAATTAATGTGATTTGCTGGGTAACCTACTTTAAATCATATACTTAACATACAAGATTGTAGATTCTTTTATTAAATTGATTTCCGTATAGTAGTTAGTGTTCTTTAGCTTTCTTGTGTATTATAGGCCTAGGTTGTTGTTGTTTTTAGATAAAGTAATCCCCTCTAAAAGGCATAAAATAAATGAGAAATGAAATGAAAAAAATCCTCATTTAGGTTGTTCAGAAAGGCAAAGACAAACAACAAATTTTGACATTTTAGTTTGTAGGACTTGTTGGATAAGTAAACTTATTGGAAGAGTACTCAGCTTTGTACAATATATCATGCTCAAATTAAATCAATCATGTGCTGCTGTCTGATAGAAGTCACTTTACCATTCGAGGACAGTGTGAACAGATGGGAAATCAAAGCACGGATGAGCGCTTCATAGCTTTTGAGGATGCTCTTTCGGTCTCTCTCACATAAACACATGCACACATATCTGCAACCACATATACTAGAGACCTCCCATGTGCCCTTTACCCTTAAACTAATCTGAAGATAGACACAGGCAGCAACTCCTTACACAGAAAACAAATACCTTTTCTGCAGAAAGACGGAGGGGATTTGACCACCTGTTAACCCCTCAAAACCCTCACGCCAGCCACCTGGTACATGACATGAGTTGTATGCCAACCACGAGTTACAGAGACCCTTTTAGCCTTGAGCCGATCTCCCATAGAATCTAGGCTGAGCATTAATGAGAAGGATACACATTCAACATTTTTTGATATTAAAGCAGTTGACATTAAAACAGCGAGGCTTTAAATACATCTCAGCCTCAGGCTAATTCAGTTTCAAAGTAGAAGCCAGAGTTCTGTGCATGTCAGTAAACATTTTTTCTTTCTTTCTTTCTTTATCTGTGCGTGACATTTCGTGGCACACACGGTAAAAGCCTAATGTAAACCCACACATTACATAAGAAAACAAATCCTGACAGAAACAGTAATCGCATCTTCAGTTACATATGATAAGATAAGTAAATAATCAACAGCTAATGTAATATTTTTATGCCTTTATAAAAATGTCACTTTTGATGTTTTTCTTTAATTTTGGAGTCTGACAAGTTAAAACTGTTTTGGTCATATTTTCCAGACCATTTCATGCATATCACTTTTTGCCCTGATCCGCTGAAATTTGAGATATCCCTACTTGGCGCAAAAAAAAAGAATATCTGATGATTGGAATGGTTTCCTTTTTTCAGAGGCAGTGGTGGTGTGTCTGATAAGAGCTGTGGAGGTTATTATAGGAACACCCATCCTTTTTCAGAGATAAAATTACCCCCGTCACAGGAAATTGACTGAGAAGGCAGCTGGAAATAGCTTCTAAAGTCCTTGGCTCTGGGTCTGAGGAGAAAGAACCTTGAGGATAAAAGATAGGCACTGCTGTGTGCATGTGTGTGTTTGTGCTAGCTTTAGTTTTAAATCATTATTGTGTTTCTGTAGTGATCAATTTGGTTTAATCAGCTGCCCTTTAGTGTTGAAACAACATACTTTAGGTTGTCAAGTGCCTAGATACGCAATAAAATGTGAACAGACACTAAACTCAACATTTGATTTATAGCCTTGCTGATAAGTACAATATTTGCCTTTAGTCCTCCAGCTGTCTCAATCCACTTTTAAACTAGGAAAACATGTGCTTACTTCTTTAATATAGTCCATGCTGTGTTGACATTTTTTTACTTTAAATTTCAAAACTGACTTTTAAAGTAAATCATTAAAGAGCAATACCAACTAAATATCTTGTTTGTCTTGACTGCTTAACTTCTCACCTTGCTGCAGTGATGTAAAAGTGTTCTTAAGGGAGCGTCAATGTAACCCGTTGCTCCCGAGGATGTACTGCGTGGTCCTGACTTGAACCACGACCTCGGATACGGGAGGCAGACACACTGACGAGGAGGCAAAAACCCATGGGCACTAGCATCAGTCTGCAGTGCGTCTCAGTGTCAGTGATTGAGGTTTACTCACTGCACAGTCTTGCTGGCTTCTGTCACATCAGTACACTGTGACATCAAAGGCATGTGTGCTAGGTGTGGGCAGACTTGGTCAGAGAGAGCAGTGAAAAGTAGCTTTTCAGCCTGGTATTAAGTTTAAAGTTTTAAATAAAGTTTAATGGCTCAGTCATCTTTTGCTGTAAACACCTTAGAAGTTCCTTAAAACTTTCTTGCGTATTCTTGCAGCAGTAACAAGCTGTTATAATGCTTATTTAGTCATCCAGCAGACACAAATCAACATTAGCATTTGTTTGGACGAGTGTTTCTGTCCACCTGGTGAACTGAAGTCTAATATTCTCTAGCCTTTTAGCTTTAGTTTGGCTTCCACCACATCCGGAAGCAAATATCTATAAAAAGAAGCTAAAGCATCACTTTCTTTAACATCTAGCCACTCATATGGCCATTTGGTCATTTGGTGCTGGGCACGTAGTGCACAGTGGTTTTTAGAGGGTTTTTTTTTACTTAAAACAGGTGGCTGCTGCTGTTGAATACAGGGTTGATAAGAGTGGCGAGAGTGAACCATAACAGTAGAGTTGCAGATGCAAAATATGAAACTATAAGCTGAAAAGATTGTGAAGAAAAGGTTAATGTTCTCTGCGGGTTCGACACTATGAGAAACAGCTTTCACATACAATTTGATATATTGTTAATATACAAATCTTGATTACAGCTGCTTTAAGGATGCTAATTTAGTGGCTGGATCAGGCAAAAACTTCAATTCTAGACCAAAGGCTTGTCCCACTTCAAAGGCTTATGCAGCTGCAATATACAGCCCTTTTCTGCCTGAATCTGAATAACACAACTATATATACATACTATATAACTGTATATGCATCCTTTGCAGCTCATTATTGACCCATAATCCATTTTTGATTTCTGCTGTTTAAAGGAACATTCAGGCAAACTTTACCAACTCATGAAGTTATTAAATAGCATTACATTTGCCAGAAATTTGTGTCTAATGTATCAATCACTATTAAATATATTAAGTTTGTAATAGAAGCCGGTCTCAAACAAAGACCTGGTTATATAAATAAAAGATATTATTTGAGAATTTACAGTTAATTGTGAACTCACTGTCTACTTTCTTTCCTTCTGTACTGAATGTTCCTTTTGCTTGGGGCCTTCTTTTCTGTCAGTCAAACACACACACACTCCATCCCTTCCCAATTTCCCCCAGTACAATGTTCCTTCCTTGCTGTGTTTTCTTTTTCTTTTTTTCTCTGTTGTGTTTTGCTTTTCAGTCAGGGCTACATTTTTTCCCCCTGCAGGAGTCATCTCTGTTTCTCTCAGACTGAGACAAACACACACACAGTTTCCAATTTATAGAGGAGCTCACTGTTACAAAACTGGGTGTCGAGCAAACACACCGGTGCCCTCAATCAAATACAGAACACCCAATACAATGATGACTTAGCAATAAGGGAATAGAGTGTAGGTGTCTGTAAAGATGGGTGGACACATTGTGAAGCGCAGCTGTAAACAATAAATGATGAATCTTTTTCACTCTCTTTAATTTCAAACTCACTGTCCACCTTTGTTCTCTTTGTATTTGTATTTGTCTCAGTGTTTCTGTATCTGAGACTAAGGTTTCTCTGATAATATGTTTTCTTTCTATTTCTCTCTCTCTTTCACACACACATGTACTATAAATGAGCAACAGTTGAGGTGGTTCGGTGAGAATTCTTGAGAACACAATCCTGCTCAGTGTCACAGTAAATCTTAAACTCGTAGCTCCTCTGACGTGTTCAGTTCACTTGCCTACCTGTCTCCATCTGTAGTTGAGTGTGTGATCCCCTTGCATACGTTCTTAGCTTATCAACACTGCTTCAGGGTGATTTAGCTCACTCAGAGCTTACACCCACAGTTGCTCTTGCATGCATGAACAGTACCTTCACCAGTGACAGTGGGTTTAGCACATTTATATCGAAATGGTACAAAACATCCTGAAACAAACATACAAAAGTGATACAGTGAGGAATACAGAGCCACATAACTTTTCTTGTTAAGCTGACAGGTTAGACGTTAGGTGAGTGGATTCTTGTTGCAGAAAAACAGCTTCCTGCTGATTGAGAACATATACTGTGGAAGGAACCAGCTTTCTTTAAAACAAAACCCTCTCACTCTGTCAGCTGACCACACTTTAAATAAATGTTATTTTTAGAAGTATATTTACATTTCAAGCAATTTCACTACACACCCCAACTACGCAGCTGAGGGAGATTTTGTGTGCTTTCAAGGCCATAAACATCAATGTCTGGATTAGAGATGGACCACCCTGCCATTATTAGGATTTTTTTTTGTAAAGGTAAGGCGTGGAAGGAACCCCACCTATGAGAAATATATTTTTATGCATATGCTTCATGAAAGGGTTTTTGTAGGATTCCATTACTTTAAAAAAAAAACTCAACATCAGTGAAAAATCTTGTTTTTGCTGACCTCCAGTGGTCTTCTCACTTCTCAAGTGTACTCCAGGAAGTGTCAGTGCACTGTGACATCACTGTTGGTTGTGGTGCTCCGTGACACCCAGTGATGCTGTAAACTGATTTAAAACTTTCGGCCAAACAGAACTGCAAAACACTCCTCTTTAGCCTGGAGTCAGGTTAGTCTTTAAGTGCACATTGCAGTACCACAGTGAAAAATGGAAGGACATGCAAAAACCACTCTGAGTTTAAAACAGCGCTGCTAGATTATGAGCTGATTGTCATTTTGTCCTGCAGTGTATAAAAATACTTTTTTAAAGTAAATCTGATTTTATTTTAGCCCAGTTTATAAACACTAGCATCTTAATGCTTAACCTCAAACAAGTTATGAAATTACTGCATTTATTTCACATTTGAAGTACATTAGTAATACTTATAGCTTCAAATTGGAAGGGAATTATTTTTTAGCATAGCTCTTGGGATGGCAATGCTTGTTGGTCAGTCCAGACTGACATATCTCAACAACTGTTGGATGAATTGCTGTGATACTGGGTACTGATATCCATGTTTGTGTCTATGCTACTGATGAAAACCCTAATTATATTTAAATTGTACAGAAATGACAACCAGTATAGTGCATATTATAAACAGTTCATGCCTAAATAATAATAATAAGTATAATAATGCATTTTATTCATAGGTGCCTGATTTACAAAAACTAAATTACAGTGGATAAAATCAGTAACGGTATACAGTAAATTAGAAAAGATTGCTGTGACCAGATGAACAGTGATCACGCTGGATATGCCAGTATAAAAAGATGTGTTTTTAGGAAAGATTAGAAAATGGAAAGTGAGTCAGTGTTATGGATGTCTGGTGGAATGGAGTTCCAGAGGAGAGGTGGCTGACGGCTGAAGACTCTAAAACCCCATAGTGGTCAAACGGGCAGGAGGTGAATAGAAGAAGGAGACCTCAGAGTACGGCTGGGTGTGTTGATATGAAGGAGGTCAGTGAGGTACAGACGAGTTCAGCTATATTGCATTTCTTACATCTGTCAAGCACATTTTTGCTAACCCAACACTATGGTATGACTTAACATGTTGGCCTTTATATTTAATGCTGACACACACATCTCTTAACACTTTCATGCTCACAACATGATATAGACCTTTATTCTGACATGACCCTGTGGCCAATTTACTTCACTTAACTGCTAAAGATCGAAAACAAATCATGGACCTCATCCATGTGGTTTTCTTCACAATTAACATCCAGTCCACAGAGCTGCTAGCTTGGCTCTAGACTCTTGATGCTGTGTCTTCTAACTATGTCTGGACGATGTTGTAATTAAATGTTTTCTTGTTTTTGCTGCATTTTATATTTGTTGAACTTTTAATCACCAGATATTTGTCCCTTGTTGTACGGTGAGCCCGAGAAGACCAGCAGCATTAACATTGTATTAAAGGAGACCTATTATACTGCTTTTCCAGTCCCATATTGTAGTTCTGTGACTTCTGTATGACAGCTTCAGATGATTCAAATACAAATGATTTTTTCTTATACTGACTGGTCATGTCGGCCTTCATTTCAGCCTCTGTCTGAAACAAGCTAGATGCTCCTGTCTCTTTAAGGCTCCCCCTCTCAAAGCCCACCGTCTTCTGATTGGCCAAGACCTGAAGCATGTTACCAGGCTTTCATTGTTGCTGGGCGGTACAAGCAGACTGAGTATTGCTGTGCCTTTGCAGTGGGAGAAAATGACTATATATGGAACACCGGCTCCGTCTGGCTCGCTATTATGTAGAATGGACCTGTTGGTAGAAAAAGCAGTTGAAAACAGAGTATTAAGAACAGGAGGAAATCTGAGGGTTTTGCTCACAGGGATTTCTTTTAAATACATTAACCATATTATTTGAAGCTTTGGCCATGTTTAATATGAATATCCAATATTGTAAAATTGTAGATAAGTCATAAATGTGGCAAAGCACAATAGGTCTCTTAATCTGCAAGGAAAAATTAAATGCAGTAGAGTGAGTAGATAGTGAACATAGAGTCTAGTAGAGTACAATGTTTTCCTCTGAAATGGAGTAAAGTAAATGAAGTAGGAAAAAATGAAACTACTGAAGTTCCATGCTTCAACTTGCTTTAATCAAGGTGTGGCTCCCCACTCTTCCCTCTCCCAAGCAAGCCCAGAACAAAGGGAATTACAGAGATGAGCAGTGCCCAAGACACCAACAACCAAAACACTCTATGTAGCCTAAAACCTCCCTAATCCAAAACAATGTGGTAAATGTAACGAAAATTCAAAGCTCCAACCTAGGTTTCGAATACCAAAAAACAGGAGAAAAAAATGTACTCAAACAACTCCATTACCTGCATACACTTAAAACACACACACACTCTAAGGGAGGAGAAGAGGTGACAGCACAGGGTGAGAAAGATACAAATGACCTCAGGGTCATAACACTAAAAACTCATCAGATTAACATGGTTTAGCCTAGCTTCAGACCAGAGATTAACTTTTTTTTGTCAAGGGGGGTGGTGAATATCCAGCTCAGACTGCCAAGCAAGATGACTGACAGGTGATCAACCTGATGGGTAGGACCGTTCCCCTCCCAGAGAGTAATAATAGTTGGCAGTGTGCATTCTGTAGATGTGGGTTAACCCTTTCATGTCCAAATCTGACCACAAACAAACACGCACGAGGAGTAAATGTGTGTTCGCCCTTTACTTTGTATCTACACACTCAAACAAACATCATGCTACCACGCATACAAAGAGGCTTGGAAAATGACAGATGCTGTATGTTGTTCCCTTGTGTATGTTTGTCATAGTGTATTTCATGTGCTGACGATTGTGTGTGTGTGCAAGCAGAGATGCAAAAGATGTAAAGTGTGCATTTGAACATGTGCTTTTTTACCGTATGCTGGTATGTAGACATCATCGCGACATATTTGTCTCTTTGCATTTGAAGCATGCACGCATGCATTTTGCTTCATGCACTGACCTCCACGTGACACAGATGCTGAATTATTGTCATGATTCTCGTCCTCCTCCTTATCCTTCAAAAGCCTACGTTCATTTTTATCGCTGCGGGTGATAATAGTGACAGCAGCGTCACATTCCTCTCAGAGCAGACCTTTATTCTGCTTTTGCTTTTGTGTGTCATCGCCGTATTAAGGCCATCCATTAAGCCCCCAGTCCATTAACCCCCCAGTGCCCACTGTCTTTATCTGTATTTACGGTTGTTGTTGCTTATTTAATATTCCCTCTGGTTTAACTATTTTTTAAATCCTCAACATAACATCCGGATGGAGCTTTGTGTACACTGAGGCTACAACATGGCTTACCTGAATTCAAGATGTATTTAGAAACCTGTGCCTTCCCTGTGAATCTATCTCTGACATTTGCCCCTTGCTGCTCCAATGCACCGTCATGCCGTTTTTCGAGACATGCATAAAATCTCAGCATTCACAGTGCCTGAGCATAAATTCACCTGAAAAACAGTTTTGAACGGGACAGTTGAGATGTGGCATCAGAGCGGCTTAAGCACGCTTGGTTTGGCAATAATATGACGGCCTTGGAACTAAAGGAGACAGCCTGTGCCCAGATGGAAAGCAGCAAAAGAGAAAAAAGAGAAAAGGGGGAGGGAAGGAAAAAAAGCAGGGAGGAGTGTAAAGGGACAGAGCTGACGTCCTGTCACCTGTTTGCCGGTTCGTTAGCCGAGAGCGCTGCTGCGTGCCCTCATAGGGAAAGCTTTTGATGCCTAATTTGCCGCTTGGCTGGGTTTGCGCATGGCTTGGTGCTCAGTGGAGTGGCTGCTCCAGTCACATCCTCTCCTAGAGTAGGATCCTCTGTCGGCGGCTTGGACGGGGCAGGATGAGGAGGCAGTATAGAGATGAGGGTTATCACCCGCGCTCAGAGGTACGTGGACACTAAACGTACCTCTTCAAAAAGAAGGAGATAGCTGTGTAACTCCTGGGGATGCTTCGTGAAGAAAGACGGTTGAGGGAATAGCTTCTCTTTGCTGAATCTGCGCTGAGGAATCAAACATGTTTGCTCATTTTTTCTTGTGTTTTCTAGAATGTAGTTGTTTTCAGCTTGCTTTACAACTTATTTTTTGTTTTGTTGTGTATCGCCTGAGGTTGTCTTACAACTTCTTCAGCTTGTACAGGCAGAGAAACCTAAGGGGGGGGGATCTGTAGCATTTTTATCCTCCTTTGATTTACGGCTCTGCCCTTCATGTCTGCTTCTTTGCATTTATGTCCCAACCATTTCTTTTTCGTTTCTCACTCTCTCTGTTGTCTTTATCTATGTTTGCTACAGCAAGCCCTGGACTCCAACCTGAGCAATTTGATCAAGAGGAACAACGAGCTGGAGTCACTTATGGGGAAGCTGATACAGACTTGTCAACATGTAGAGGTTAGTTTCTGTAGTCCTCCGAGGTCACCACTGACCTATATATTGTGTGTGACTAGTCAACATGCAGTTTTGGTTTCAAATTTAGTACATGGTAGAATTAACACTGTTGAACAAATATATAATGACACTGGACATATACAAGTTTTTATTGGTAGCCTCATATTATTGCAATAAATCTCATTTTATTTATTTTCATATGTTCACAAAAAATTACATTAGTTTTCTGTTCCACAGGGACTGAGCCACTGACCCATCTCCTATGTAACTTGTAACATGATTTAAGAGTGAGACCAGTTTCCTGTAACTTAGCATGTAGCGAAGGTTAGCAGCTAAACTAAGACTAAAGAGGTTGTATGAAATAATTTTACAATTTGAAAACGTATTTTATTTCAGAGTTGAATTAATCAGTTTTGATTAATTAGTTACTGGATCTGCAGATAGTTGTTTTTGGTCATTTTGTTAATTAAATAAAATTGGCAAATGATCTGGTTCCAGCTTCTCAAATGTGAACGTTTGTAGCTTTTAGTTTGTAATAGGAATAGGAATATCTTTAGGTTTTGAAATATTAGTTGGGCTAAAGATCCATTTTAAGATGCCATCATGGCATCTCTGACATTTTATTGATTAAACAATTAATCAATACTGAAAATAATCAGTAGTTGCGGTACTGTATTCTTTTAATGTCAAATTTCTGATGTGACGATGAAGTTGCCAATTAAGCTGTAGAGTTAAAATGAATGTGCTCATGCAAAGATAATGCCAAAAAAGAACTATTGTGTTTTATTCATGTCTGTGTTCACTTATGGGATATGACAACATGGGTTTTTGCAGTTAATTCTGCTTTAGCATAATATATTCCATCTTTAAAACAATGTGCTGGCATGATGTTTACCAATTTTTTTCTCACAAACAGCTTTATTTGTGCTGGCACATGGAGTGCCGTGAATCCACTGTTTTTAGCAACTATTCAACATCTAACTTTAGTTTAATATGTTCATTACCTTATAATGATAATAGCAATGCGTGTAAACGTCCATGTATTCAGCTCTGCTGAAGGCAATTCTGTGCTAAGCCTGCCTGTTTATATTACCCTGGTCCACTAAGAAGCTTTAAGTAAACCAATGCCACAGTGTTAAAAAAGGCCCTGACATCTTAGTTAAGAAATAATGGAGAACAGCCTCTCTGCTGGGCCTTTAGAACTGAAAGTAAAGAGGGTTGTGATTTATTAAGGAGCCTTAATTATTTTATTTTTTGCTTAAGTGCTGTGTCCATATTTTGTGAGTGTGTTTTTGTGTTACCATCACGCAAAGATGTTTTCTGTGAGCTAAGCTTGAGAGGATTTTTTTTGATGATGCAGGATTTTGAAATAGGAAAAAACACTCTCTTTGAGCTGTTGAATCATCAAGAAAATGACCAAAAAAAGGAAACACTCCACTTTAAAAGAAATAAATAAATTATGCATATACAAAGGGGCAAAAAAGAGCTTGACCTGTTTTTTCCCCCCCACTGCACATTGGTCACAAGTGTACAGTGATAGCACATTGTCTTGAAGTCGGACAAGTCATGTTGCATAAGTAGAAGATGCAACAAAAAATCTGTTTAACTGATGATCATGAGCCAAAAATAAATGCATAAACTTAATATATGAAGCTGTTTGACATGCACATTTGGCTGAGGGGGGCGAATGTGACAGGACTAAAAAAAAGAGGGTCACACAGGAAATTAGCTTTCTGAATTTTTCACATCAAATTAATTTATGCCAAAGCTTCACTTCAGATGGCTCCTAAGAGTCTCTAACAACTTTGAGACTCCAGAAAAACCTTATAATGTTCATATGTAGAACTTGAATTAGATATGTGTTGAGATTTTCTTTTAACAAATTTAAAATGTTGTGAAAGGCAACCTTCATTAATATCCTATGAAGTTTCATCCACTACCAGGGGTAATGGTGGTGTAAAAGGAGGCGAGTGATGTTCTAAAATATATTTCAAGCTCTCATTCACTACCCAAGATGGAATTCTCCTGCACCACATTATGTCGAATCCCAGCATTGGTTTTCAGCTGGAAACATGTTGACTAATGGAATCAAGACGCAGTAATTGTTGGAATCTAATGCCACACAGTATTTGCACCATTCTCTGTGCTGAACGGAGTAATCATGTTTGAATCCAAGTATAATTTAATAATCACACATAGTCAAAGAGGGGTAATTATAGGCAGTAAATTGGTTTGTTTATGAAATGCAATTAAGACAATGAAGCCAAACCACTCGGTGAAGAAAAAATGCATTACTTTTGCAAAGAAAATTAATACCTACTGCAGCAAAAGACACAGAAATAGCTCTGTTGTCTTTGTGTGTATTGCCTATACAAACAGGTTAATAACTATATTAGGCATGTAAAGTTTAATCTCCCCTCTCTTGCAGAAAGTTTTGTTCATGTGCCATTTTAAAAATTTGGATGTCCTCGAGGATTCAGTCATTTTTATGTGTGTGTGTTTCTGTGGTTAAAATAATCACTGAATGTCCTTACAGCGTACAATCTGTCATACTGATCATATACTCCGGAGGGCTCTGCCCACAATCATTAGATGCACCACATATTTGCATGGCACATGATGTAATCTGGTCACAAACTCTGTGTGTCTGTGTCAGTGTGGCGGTTGTTTCAGTCAGGAGCAACATAGAAGAGGGTCACCCTTTTCACACTGAGTTCTGACCTTCAGTGGAAACTAAACAACAATCTCAACTAAGAATAAAAAATTACAGTTCCATTTTAGTTTAATTGTTGTTTATTAGTAGTTGGTCCTGTTGTAGTCCTGACCCAACTGCAAATTAAAAAACTGCAAAATCAGCAAAACCTGCTGGGGAACAAAAGAGCTGACTTCCAAAAAACAACTTCACTGTGTTTCTTTGTGGTCTCTATTTGGAGAAGCTTCTACCTCAAAAGACCACTGTTTTTTTTTAGATCTGTATAAGTATACTAATTGGTGTACAAAATGCCACAAAGATCTAACATACAGTAAATCCAAGCTTTTCACAGAGTAAGCAGTTTTAAATCTCAGGCTTACCCATAGCTGGCAGAATGATGTCCAAGAAGAAACCAATTAGCAGTGTTGAAAAGACAGCTGCACCGGCATTGCTCTGTAGCAGAGCTAAGGTGTGCAGCTTAGCATGTCTCATGTAAGCACTGAGATGTAATCTGGGTGGCAAATTGTTTCTGTTGGCAAGACGATTCCAGAAAAAATCACATAAATGCTTTTTAGGAGGGCATGCTGAGGATTAGAAGTCCTTTCCAGCCTTGTTTGGAGTTTGGAGGAAAGGCAAATGACTCTCCATGATGTCATTATTAAAACACCTGTCAACATGCCTGTGTGCAAAGGAGAGTTTATGTGTGTATGAATACTTGTGTAATCTCTCATTGGCTTGGCAACACTCACAGCAGACTTCCCTTTCACTGCTCCCTGTGCTATCGCTTTGCCACAGCAAGAAAACACTTTACAAGGCGCTGAAAGGGTCGCTAGGAAATGACCACAATGAGAAATTACACATTATGTTAGGACCTACAGTTTTTTAATTGGACTTGGAACAACTTTTATAGCCTGCTCAGGCTGTAAAGTTTCCAACAACAAAGTGAATCAAACACCTCAGAGAATGGAGCTGGATGCAATTTTTCTTCTTTAGACCCTTAATGGCAGCGCAACCCTGAATGTAAGCATCAACTATACTTTCAGAATCACCTTCCAACTAAATGAAATCATTTTTCTTTCCATCAGTGGGTTTTGAGCCAAGCAGATATTTGAACCCACTACCAGAAAACTAAATACGCTTTTATATAAAGTTAGGACAGCAACATAAAAGATTTCAACATAAAAGTGGACAGACATATCAGAAACAAAAAATGAGTATTAGCCACAACAATTTGTCATTTTAATGTTAGTGGAACAAGACCAATTATCCCTCAATAGGACATCTTGCAAGGCCCTGATTAAAAGACTAGCATGTGAATTATTTTTGCCTTCTCTTAGCTAGTTAGTTTCTATCGTCTATCTAGTTTCTATTTTCTATCTGTATGTTATTTAGTTTCTACCGTCAATCTGTAAGTTAGTTACTTTCTAACATCTCTGGTGACTCCAGGTTATACACTGACTATGCATAAGTACTTCGTATAGCCCCACATCAAAAAAAAAAACAAAAACAGAACTATCCCTTTAAAATGTAAACCTCTATCAACCCAGATTATTCTTTTAAATAAGATTTTCAATGGTAATGTGTAAACTTCCAAATGTCTGATTCCCATCTTGCCAATCAGTAGAATTTCCTAACTTCAAAATGGATAACATGGGAATGAGGGCTAGGCCTACTCCTTGTGTGCATCCAAAATGACTCTCTTGTTCACTCATTAAAAAAGATGGCAGCAAGTGAATATGGTCCACTACATAGTAAATGGGGGTGGTTTCGGACACAGACCTTGTGTCTGATTCTTTGGCATGTTGCCGAGTGTCATGTCCGCTCTCCTGCTTATTTTACTTGTCACTCGATCAGCACTCAAGCCAGTGGGAGGCAAAATGGCAGAATATGCCCCATCTTCCTTAAGTGTTTGCTTCGGACAGGAGGGCCAGTTGATGGATGAAAATTACATCCTGTCCCTCAACCACAAAACATATCCTCATTCCCAGCATCCATCAATCTCTTTGTTTATCTAATAGTCTCTGTGAAATGGTTCTCAGGTGAACGCGTCGCGCCAGGAAGGCAAGCTCATGGAGGAGTGTGATGTCCTGATTGACATTATTCAACAGAGGAGGCAGATCATTGGCAGCAAGATCAAGGAGGGGAAGGTGAGGTGAACACTCAGAGGAGGAGTATAATAACGGATACCATTTATTTTCCTTTGCTGTTTTTTATACCCACCTTTCATTTCATGTCTTCTCACCCTTTCTTACAATTGATATATTTTTTTAGCCTGCGATACGGTGAATAAACTACAATTTGTAGCCCATTTTATAACTACCCATGGGTACACTTTTCATTTTGTTCTTCCATCACAGACAAGATAAAGTACTTTTGTTTTATTGATGCTTAACATTAGTTTAGCCATGTTTGGAAGCTACTAATTTACATCATTCCTTAATCATTAAAATTAATATTTTCTTCAATCAATGAATAATAATCATCAAGGGGCAAATACGGTCTGCACATCTAATATTCCACAGTCATATGCATAAAAAAACAAATCAACTCCCTTATTCCTCCAGTATAGACAATGTAATGGGCAAATTAGATTTTTTATTTTTATTCATCATTAGTTAAACACATGCAAGCGCTGAAAACATGCAGAGCTACTGTCATGACTATCATGACCCCATTTTGTGTCAAATGCAATTCTCCATTACTGCCACATGACCTGATCCTTATATCGTGGACAGGCATTTGTTGCCTGGAATGCAAACCCTTCAACACATTCTGAACAGATGGGGGAAACAGTCCGACTGGCCAAAAGCAGATCCCAGAGCATATGGAAGTGCTCGTTTATTTGTGCTCTAAACCTGTATGATTTTTTAAAGCTGTATCTAATGAGGCTTGGAACCCAGTAGGGATTTATTTTTTCATCATGCTTTTAACTTTTAGGATAGCATCAGAGAAGATGCAGAAATGGATACAGAGATAATAATTTTTAGGGCAACTGATTTCTAGAAAATTGCTTTGGAGTGCTAAGTCATGATCAATAGCATTTTTTCCAAAACTAACTTTCTGTTGTTAGTTTGCCTGTTTTGCTTACTTCATTGTCCTTATTTTTAAAGTGAAGATGACTTTGCATATATCAATGGATTTGAACTGAGATTACAGTGTTTGGGGTTCTTTACAAGCCAAACTGCTGATGAAATGTCCTTTAACCTCAATCCAGCCACTGACCTCAATCTGTCTCTTAAAATCTCTGCTCACACTGTAGGGAGAGGGAATAGATCTGAGGGGCAAACGAGGGGAAATGAAATCCCACATTTGCACGCAATAGAAGCGCTGACACGCCTAGAAAATTTAGTATTTGCAGGGACATGGGAGAAGCTTAACTGATGTCGATTCAAACATTTTTTTTGTCTGTTTCTTGTTTATTCAACTATAGTATGGAGCTTAGTCGTACAATCACACCCATAGTTTATTTTAGTTGATCTGCAACATATGGAAAGAGTTAACCTTTATCTTCATAGTTACACAAGAATGAGGGCTTCAAAACAAAACCTTGTAGGACAAGAAACAAGTAGAGAGGTCAAAACACATCAGCTTCCAGTCCTTGTAAGCTAAGCATGATGGACTCGTGCATGTCCTTTGCTATAAATTACTGTCCTTGATGTTCATAACAATTAAGAAAACAGGAGGAAATAGCTGACAACGTGCATCAGTCAACCCTCGATTCGACCTTTTCTGGTACGAGAGACTGAAACATTAACACCAATCTCCTTGTAACAATAAAACCCCATATTTTGGGGGTAATTTCTTGTCATCAGCTCTGCTTATGTTCTCATCCCTAATGATCCGCAACATCCTAACCTGGATGAGAACATTTTCATGCATTCTTGCTGCAGCATTGAGACTCTATGAACTCTTTGCATTTTGCATTATTTCCAGGCACAACGGCTTCGGAAGCTCGCCCAACAGATCTCCAACTGCAAGCAATGCATCGAGAGGTCCTCAGCCCTCATCACACAGGCCGATCAGACTCTGAAAGAAACCGATCACGCTCGCTTCCTGCAGACTGCGAAGAGCATCAATGAGAGGTCGGTCACAGCCCACACACTTTGGATTTATTCAGCCTAGCAAACTAAGGTCTAGCTTTAGGAAAGGGCAAAGAGTGCACACACAAATGTTTAGAAACAATTTGAGAACTTTGTGTGCTTGGCTTCCCCAACAGCAAAGACAAGTAGAGAGGGAATTCATCTTTTATTTAGGCTCATCTTATTCCACTCCCTGCTTAAGCTTTCTGACTAATTGATTTGGCAATCGAGAACAAAACCAAGTGTCCAAAATGAGCATCCTCAGGAGAAACAAAGCTGAGTGATATAAAAAGAAATCATTATCCTTTAGTCCTTCAAACAAAAGTAGTGTTTCAATCAGAATCTAATCTGAACAGCCTCAAAAACTGGGCTGATTTTATTCTGAACCAGTATTTTTAATTTACAGTTAGTTACAGTTAGTTTGTTATATATTGCAAAATCCTAAAATTCCTTCCTTCTACATCTTGGAGTAGCTTAAATTCTAAAATATAAATATACATAAATATATGTTCCCCGATGATAATAATAAGTATGAAAACCTTTGATTGGTATTGATCCAGGGTTTCCATGGCAACTGCATCAACCCAAGTGCTGATCCCTGAGATACACCTAACGGACACCTTCGACACTTTTGCCCTGGACTTTGCCCGGGAGAAGAAGTTGCTAGAGAATCTGGACTACCTTACTGGTAAACCTTCATGTTTTTATCAAAGTCTTTCCGTTCAGAGGGACATTTATCGGTGAACTAATATCACTTTAACCATTGAACTGTTTCTGTCCACTGTTTTAAATTCAGAGGACTTATTTGTAGTCAAAATCAGTAAGCATTTCCATTCACGTGCACCATAATCACTTAATATTTACTTTCCTCGTGGTCACAAACTCAATGCTCCTTTTTTTGCCCTACAGTCTTAACCTTTAACTCAGTTCCTCACTGACCATGAAACCAAACGTTGCCTCTAATTACGAATCTATTCCAGCTGTATATTCAGATTTTGTTATTTTAAAAAAAAATCTTTTGAAGTCTCTGCTGTCCCCAAGCACTGCGTTTGAAGGAACATGCCCCAGCCTATTAACTCCAAAATTAATTTTCAACATTAATTTCCGATGTCCCATTTGCAGCGTCCCATCAAAATGTCACTGCATGAATTATGAGCACGCTGGGGACAAAAACAAGGCATCATGTGTAGTGGATTTGAAGGTCTGTGAAAATGGCTGGCTCGTATTTATTCTCTGCGATGCATGAGGGCTTCGCTGGAGGGCCTTTTCACTAAGTGAATCAGTCTGAATCACTCCACTATGTGTAGCCACTCATGACAGAAGGCTCTGGAGAGAGAGAGAATGACAGACACAGAAAGAGATAGGAAGTGGCTTTACAATCAATTTAAGCCGTGCCTTTATATCTTTATTTCTTAACTCAGTCCATTCTCTTTCTACTAAAGGCCTCATGGTTTGAATACAAGAAAGGTTTGTCTTATTTATTTCAACAAAACAACTATAAACTAATAAAGTGCACATGAAGCAATAAATGAGCGTAAACCAATCTAGCGTCTAATCTAGCGGTTAGGTAACGACTCACATTTGTTACCACTAAAAGGATTGTGATATTTACTCTTACTGCTGTGTTAATGTGACCTGCTTTTTCTCTGAATATTTTATTATTTCTCTCCCGCATTGCTTTTAATGCTCAACCTACCACTCTACTGGAAAGAACATCTTCAATCCTGTGTGTAATGAAGCCTTTACACTCCTAAAATGAACCAAATGATCACGTAGGGGATTAATTGGGGCTATTCTTTGTTATAACAACAAGCAGTCTTTGAGTGTGTTATCATTTTGGAAAATTACTAATGTAATTTGCAACGATATTCCATTGGAATACAGCATTAGAGCTAGAAATGCTGTTGTTGACATTTGGGTTTTTTCCCCCTTTTTTCATTCCACAGCTCCAAGTGCTCCTAACATAAGGGAGGAGCTGTGCACAGCTTCTTACGACACCATCGCTGTCCACTGGACGTCTGATGATGAATTCACAGTGGTGTCGTATGAGCTCCAGTATGCCATCTTCACTGGACAATCTAACATTGCCAGTAAGTTATATGTGGCTGGAAAAAAAGCATGAATCAGATATAAAGAAATATTTTTTGAAACTGCATTATGAACCTTATAAAGTCATAGCTACAGCCCTGGCCATTGTCACACATCCTGCATGCACACATTTGTAATGGATTTGTTATGCACACTTACATTTTTACTATTTATAAACCTGAGATCTGCTCAGTACAGTCAAAGTGCTCTACCGGTGGCTGCTAGCACCCCTACGGCAGCTGGGAGTTGAAGTGCTTACTTAAAAGCTGAGATAGCGGTGAGGAGGAAGTGGAACCTCCTAAAGTGAAGCCTCTAGCCTTTATGCTACTATCACCCACAGATGTTGTCACACATCAAATGACTGTAGCTTGTGAAGGATGGAAGGGGAATAAGATTGTATGATAGTGCGGGACAGAATTCACATTTTGTGTGGAGCACTCAGTAAAAGACTTCACTGGCTCTATACATGCAAGACGTTGAGGTTTAAGTAGCGCTGAAGGAGTAAGATGTCGTAGTAAGAGACATGACAGCTGTAAAATGAATCAGCATCCCAGACGCACAATTAGTGACACCAAGTCTTGTAGAACAACAACAGACATATAGTAAAAACCGACATACACACACTGACTCCCACACAAGACCCTGAAAATCCTGAGCACACTCGAGTGAACAACAACTACAAGGAAGAAAATGGGGTCAGGGCATCTGAGCTCCTCTGCTCCCTTTCAATCAAATTGCCTTTGCTCTGTCTGTTTTCATCTCTTCTATTTTGAAGTCTTTTTTTCAGTTTCAAACTGCCTTCCTTTCTTCCTTTTCATCCTTCCTTTCCCTTTCCTTCTGCTTCAACTCTGTATGCAAAGCGATTTCTTCCCCTCTATTTCGTTCTTCCCATCTTCTCGAGGTTGCACCTTTGTTACTTTACAGTTTAAAGCAGGTTGGGAACCGACAGCCATTAAACTAATGTGACATTTATTTCCCTCTTTCTTTCCCCTTTTGCTTTCACGTCCCTGTCTCCGTCTGTTCACAAAGATGCTGTGATTTTTCTCACCTCCTGTTTTCACATCCGATAATGTCAGAGGTGTTGCTGTTGGCATCAAAGACACATGCTGGAAAAATTCCCCCTGGAGCAATTCAGATGAGTCACTGTGCAAGAGGTGGAAGTTGTTTAATGTTAATTTAATAAAATACCAACACAACATCCTTAACCCTATGTGTAATAGTTCAGTACAGCCTTCTGAATTCAATTTCCTGTGGGAAATGTGCCTTTCTATGATAGTGACAGAACTCTCTCTCTTTCCTGTCGGTTATTTCCGTTTGATATGCACGGGACTACAAGGTTTATTGAATAAATGTGTTTGATTGTAGTAAATGTATTTGCGTCTTGAGTCTTAAAACGTATACTAGTTGGAACGGAGGCAGTTGTTCCAACTGTAGTTGTAGTAAAGTTTTACCACTTAACTTGACCTAGACAGTGTTACGCTCTAATCACAATGTCCTCATTTATAATGTGCTTGGTAAGAATAAAAATAAAATTGGATATTAATATTTTCTTGGGTTATCTAAATTTATAATTAGTCTCTTCCTTTTCTTCTCTAAGATTTTAATTATGTTAATAAATGTATTTGCATTGTAATTGCCTCTTTATATAGATCCACTTTTCTCGCAGGAGATTCAAATTGTGCAACTACACACAAAGGATTTACATGAAAGGATGCAGGCGTGGACTGAACATGATACTTTAAATGTATCTCTGTTTTGCTAGGTGCCTATACATTTACTGTTAATATCTGTCATACATTTATTTACTATTTAAACATTTAAAGACAGTTTAACCACACCAAAAGACATCATTTCAAAGTTCGAGTCAAAACCTTTTTTTTCCCTCCATCATCATCATGAAGCTAACGAGAAATACTGAAATACCAAGATGTCAGTTTATATGTTGATTACTCACCAGCTAGCTTTCATTTGACATTGCACTCTTGTTTAACCTGTAGCTAGCTGTCTCACAATGGCAAAAAGCGAGTTTGCAGTTTGGTTTTTAGCTGTTTTGTAGTTACTGCAGATTTTACACACTGTTTTCACAGAAATGAAACACTTCTATGCGTAATTTTAATATGGTAAAACAAATGTCAGGCAGGCTGTCTTTTGACTTTGTACAGCAGAAACGTAGGCACTAGCACACATTCCACGTAATGTGGAAGACACCATGACTTCAGTATGAGCATGTTGGACAACATTAACTGTTTTCCTTACGTTTCTATACTATTAATCCTCTCAGCCCATAATTTGTTTGGCTACATGATAAACAGATACACAAGTTGCTCTTCTTCTGTTGCATTTCTGATGGAGTATATCCCCTCCAGATGTGTTTGCTGCCCCTGTGGTCAGTACACACACCACACATGTTGCCAAATCTACCAGGGCTAAAATCTTCAGCCCTGGTTGTAAGAGGCCTAAGATTGTATCTTTAAGTCAATATATTTCTATACATGTGATAGCTTTATATGACATTGCAACATTAAAAAAAGAACTGAGGGTGCTCATTAAGGAAGATTGTTTTCACTTGTGGGTGGCCAACAAAGAGCAACAGTATAGTGGTAACTTCTTACATAAATTGCTCAGGCCAACAAAGCTGTGACATGAAGGGGAAATATACACGCATGCCTTAGGAGGTGGTGCCGCAGCAGCAGTGAAGCACCATTGAATAAAACACACAACGAAGACCCACACCAAGAAGAGAGAGCATAGTGCAACTACGAAGCCAACGAGGTGTGAATGGTTTCCTCTTGTGCCGTTTCACACCCTCTCACCTGTTCCCACTGCCACAGGCTCACACACAACCAATCATTTAGTACACTATCCTTTCACACAGCTGTACATCTCTCCTCTCCAGGAAACTTTGAAGCAAATAGTTTTCTTGTGTTAGGGTGTTGTTTTTCTTGTGCTGAAAGTGCCTGCGGTCATCATTAAATATGTTTCCCCATATTTCTTATTCTTCTGAGGCTTTCCCCTTTAAATAAAGCACATAAAATGTGTTGTAACTGCTGAAATGCATTTTTAGGGACCTTAAACAACTGAAAACATGAATCATATCTCATTGAATTCACTGACTGTATAATGGATCATTCCCTCCCTCTCATCTCTGCCTTGGTCTCCTTATCTTGCCCTCCTTTCCCTCTCCTCCCAGGTCTGTGTAACTCATTGGAGAGCTGGATGATTGTTCCCAACATCAAGCAGAACCACTACACAGTGCACGGTCTGCAGAGTGGCACCAAGTATATCTTTGTTGTCAAGGCCATTAACCAAGCGGGGAGCAGGAGCAGTGAACCAGGGACTCTGAAGACCAACAGTAAGCACAAGACTGAAAAACAATACTCCATATAGGATTGACACAGAAATAGCTTATTGACTTTATTATTTTCACTTGCTGTGTTTTGTTCTTTCTAATATGAAATTCAGTTAACTGAAAATAAATGAGCCGTTCTCTAAAGAATGTTGCCTGTTATAGATCGCACTACATTTTAAAAATCATTTATTCATTCCCCCCTTCTCCTCCAAAAGGCCAGCCATTCAAACTGGACCCCAAATCTGCCCACAAGAAGCTAAAGGTGTCCCACGATAACTTAACAGTGGAGCGAGACGAAACCACGTCCAAGAAAGGCCACAGTCAGGAGCGTTTCACCAGCCAGAGCAGCTACGGTGTGGTGGGGAACGTCTACATCGACAGTGGTCGTCACTACTGGGAGGCTTTAATTGGAGGGAGCACATGGTGAGTTATATGGCACATGGTGATCTACACGTTTCTAGTTCTAATTTTGGGAGTCTGTTTAAGAGAAAAGGTTCAAGCTTTGTCATTTTTACATAACTTAAATGAATAAAAAGAAATCTTCCACCCCCTCCCCCCTCAGGTACGCTGTGGGTATAGCTTACAAATCAGCCCCCAAGCACGAGTGGATCGGTAAGAACTCTGCCTCCTGGGTACTCTGCCGCTGCAACAACTCCTGGGTGGTTCGCCACAACAGCAAAGAGCTGGCCATTGAGCCCTCGCCCCACCTGCGACGTGTCGGGGTCCTGTTGGACTACGACGCCGGTTGCGTGACCTTCTACGACGCCGTGGGCTCCCAGCACCTGCACACATTTCACGTCTCCTTCGTCCAGCCCGTGTGTCCTGTGTTCAATGTGTGGAATAAGTGTCTGACCATTCTCACTGGTCTACCCATCCCTGACCATCTAGAGGGATTAGAACCCCAAGACTGAAAACTACAGCCAGACAACAATAAATCAGCATAAACTGGCCTGGTCTGATGTTTTCTTCTTTTCCCATTTGGCTTTTCTTTGGCACATGCAATCACAGACCGGCTGTTGTGGTAAAATTGAGCATGTAAGTAGCCCGATGACATCACTTTCTCAATCCAAATTATTCAAACCAGCGCTACCATTTGTGCAAAATAACCTTGTGCCGCTTTAATATGCAAAGAAAGAGATGCCTGGGGTGTTACTTCATCAAGCTTCTCAAAAGTGATTTCAGTTGTTTGCTGTGATTTCTAAAAGCAAATGTGATGCTGGTTCATGTCATCTTTGCTTAGTGAAAACCTTTTCTAGACGGATGACAGTAAGCTGGAGTCGATCCAGTGGAAACCAGGACAAATGGATAGAGTTGAGCCAGAAATTTCTACTCTAAGGCACTTTGGGCCACGATGGGTCTATTTGTACCATGGCAACCAGGAAACAAGCCACGAATCAATTTCTAATTTTCACCTTATCAGATATAGCACTTTGAAATTCCCTGAAAGGACACACATATACACGCAAACACACACACACATACCACCCCAACTAAATAAGTCAGGGATGCTGGAAAGAGCAGAATAACATGTATATTTTGTAAATTCACCGGCCCCCTCCTCTATTCCCTTGTTCATAAAACGGAACCAAAGTAGTAATTGCTGTCTGTTCAGATGTCTTTATACAAATTTTACATAAGTTAATAGATGCTGAATTATTTTTAAAAAGTGACAAGAGAGGTAATAGCATTACGTTAATATTAAATGCAGGATTCCCTAAAATGTAGACCTTGTTTTTGCACATTGTTCATACTTTATTAATGGTTTTGTAGCCTAAAAAAATTAAATCAGTTTGGTGCAATTAACATGCTTTCACATTGGGAAAGTGTTGTGTTCTGTTTGACTCACTGTGTTCATTACCTTTTTTTGGCAGCCAGAAAAGTCCTGCTATTATGATTTTATGCGATACATGATATGTGAATTGTGTTACAATCGTAGCCCCGGGTTATTACTGGTAAAATGCACATTTGGGTTCCATTTTTTTTTCATGCTTTTATAAAACATGCATATAGCTGTTTAGGGAGACAGATTTGTGCTGGTGTGCCAATATCCCAGGACAATTAATCCCGGGACAATTAATTTGCTTTCCTCCCATTTTACCTTTTCAAAATATTAAAGGTTGAATTAATCTCCATTAAAAACCACACAGCACTCAGACTTGTTGCACATTGATGATGTCAATATAGCACATAACTCTTTACTTTACTCATTTGCTGAATGAGTAAGGATTTTTGTTTAGGATTTTCTCTAATTCCTCGCTATTTGAAGTGACAAAACGATCAAGACCCTTATGACAAAACCTCATAAATGGATATTGTCAATTCCATATCCAAAAATTGAGTTTTGTTGTATATGTAATAATGTTTAACAGTGACAAAAATGGCGCTCAGTGTAAATACAAAAAAGTTGTATTTCTGTTGGTTTGTTTCAATAACTGGTACACTTAAACGTATGACAACAAACAACGATCTATTCTCTAATTTCCGTGTTTCCTTGGCAATTAATTGACCTGTATGTTTTCATTGTAATTGATATGAATATGTAGTGCTTAATTTAATGTTTCCATTTGAACCTTATGACCATGGTGTTATATGTTCTGTATCTGTGGACATTTTTATGGAAAAAAGGATATGAGTGCTTGCATCACTGTCGTCTAAGAAAGTCTGTGAGAAGAAGACAAAAATAAACGCTGTTCCTTTTCACATTAAAGTGTGCTCTTTTTTTGATCTTGTTGTCCAGAGAAGCAGCACAGTAGTGTGAGAATGTCAAGAGCCGAAAGCAGGATGGGGTGAAATGCCAGGAGTCATTTCTTTCTTTTTTTCTAACAAAGATCACATTTGGAGGAAACTCAAACACAGTCTCAAAATTCAATAAGTTTAGATTGTAGCATTTTGGTCTGTGTGTTCAAATGAATGCTGATGCTGTCCTGTATCTGCTGGATGTGTACATAGGCCACTGTTTGCTAAGTGATTTGGGATATCAACTCTATAAAGGAGATGATACGTCTTGTGTTTACAGCTAGTTTCTGATGCCCCAGAGTAGCAAAAAAGTTTGTTACTGCAGGTTTAAGTTCTTAAGCAAATATAGCACAAAAAAGGAAACTGCCATGAGAACAGATGCTGCACATGGCATCAAACCACTCACCACCATCTGCACTTTTTCTTCCACATGCTGAATCATCTGGGCAGATCCTTATGTCAAACTATAAGTTTAGACCTCAACTTGAGTTCACTCGGGTTGAATTTCCTGTGGAAGAGGAAGTTGTTGAGTTTATCGCGTGAACTTCCTGCGGACGTCAGGGGCGATTTTCCTAGAGCAATTGTTCTTAGACGCCAGGTCTCATTGGGTTATCGCCGCTGAACTGCTAGCATTAGCTGAAGCTCTGTGTGTGTCGTTCACACGGTTCAGTGGCATGAGCGGGTGAAATGAGTTTACCCAGCGCTCCACTGAGCAAACAATAAAAGGGACACAAAGACAATTTACAGGTCACCATCCGTAAATAATGGAGGTGTGCGCTTGTTTGTCTGTAATTCAACCTGTAATACAGAGGATATGGTGAAGATAGCATGAGTTGATTGTTATCTAAACTCTACTGATTTGCAGATGTATGTGATGCACAATATGCAGAAACTTTTGGCATATATGCTGCTTAAATTTCTGCTTGAATAGTGTTAAATCGTATGTAGGAATCCAAACTGAGAAGAAAAAAAACATAGAAGGTTTTACTGACTTCATTAGTAGAATTTGTCATCACAACCACTTCCACAGTGTTATATCCATGATACAATTATACTCGTTGCATATTAAATGTATAGAATTATGAGTCACACTATGAGGCCATCTGTGCTTCTCTGAAAGGACTAAGCCATGCATGAATCGTGTCGTTTCTAGAGATTTGGATGTTTGTCAAGAGCAATTATCTTCTGAAGACTTGCTACTTTCCTTACACAGTATATCATGCTTTGCTCTGCCATGCCAGGTTGTGACATAAGTGACATGTCTATTTGTTCCGTACATGACGTGAAAGAATTGAATCATCGTTGGCCCACGGCTCTGCTCTTAAGTGACATCTCCCTTGTTCCATAAATGACATGAAAGCGTGAATCCATAGTCGGCCTACAGCAGTGGATGTATGCCTTGACATTTTCTGACATCTTTGTCAAAGATTTGCATTTACGTAACAAAAAATAAAAAAAATCCTGGCCCTAAATTCTGACCTTTTTCTTCCAAGTTAATATAATTTGAGGCAAGTCCGGCAGTTAAATGTGCTTACTGACCCTCTTGTGTTCTCATACAAGACTTTGCGTGACATTTCAAACAATCGATACAGTAACTTAATGTGTCTTGGGATTCTGCAGTTTGGCTGAAATGCACTACAAAGGTTGAGGACCAACTTTTTTTTTATTAACCTATATCAAGGCAAGGATTTGCTGAGCTTGTGTGTTGTTTTTTTCTACACAACCTTGGTTCACAGACATTGATGTACCACTGTATTCACACTTGTGTGAAGGTGTGAAGGTCCGGCAATTTAAACAGCTCAGGTTTTTTTTCCCCCCTCAAGGGCACCTTGAATATACTTTAGCGAGACGCAGAACTGTTATTCAGTTTGTCCCCATGGGCCTTGGAATCTGAACCACTGGCCTCCCTCCATAAGACCACTTCACTCTCCTGTGGGCAAAGACTGTCCCACTTTTTTACATACCAGGCCAGAGTTGGTGCAGTGTGTTGCTGTTGTGCTTCCACTGCAACTGCACTTGTATGGGCAGTCTTGAGGCTCTGAATTCCCCGGAGGGTTTTTACAAACAAACCACAGCACAGAGATACAGACAAGATTCCAAGACGCAGCCACTGTGGTCCTTGGCATCTTTATTTACGCATGATTGTGTGTGTGTGTGTTGTGTGTGTGTGTGTGTGTGTGTGTGTATGTGTGTGTGTGTGTGTATGTGTTGAGCGAACTCGGGCATGTATCAGTAACTACTTATTGGACACATTTTGGCATTTTTAGAAAGTAGACAATGGCAGCATTTTGGGGACATGAGCAGAAGACCAACAATAGTAACTCTCTCTGGGGTGGCTCTGGAAAATAGGAAAGATTTTGGTACAGAAGCACAGTAAGACAAAATAGAACTAGGTCTAACTATTGCCTTAGGTCTAACCCATCCTTGTTGTTGTATGGAAATGCTGCACATGTGCTTTCAAAACACCAGTTTTGTAGTTATGAAGTTCTGATCAGCCATTATACACCACAGCCACCCATTTGGTAAAGAACTAACAGGAAATATGATTATGGTAACATAATATTTTTCATTATTATTAGTACATTACTTTTTTAGCTTAAAAAAAGTTGTGTACTAATATTTCACATTTCATGCCAACTACTGATGCATATTTGTGGCCAGCTGTGCATAAAGCTTTTCTCTCTATGCTGTCTTGTAGCATAGGGAAATCAATCCTCTAAATGTCCAGCAGATGTCACTGTTAGGATTCAGGAAAACAAGGATAGAAGCACCCCACAGAAATGTCCCTGGATTATGGATGGTAATTGGCAACAGAATGACTACTGAACTTTTCTCTACATAGACCTGGCGTGTGTGTGTGTGTGTGTGTGTGTGATAAGGTATTTCCAGGAAGATAAATCATTTGATTGTTATCCATGGTAATGTATAAGAAATCCATGTGTATTAAATTCGTGTATTTCAATATTGCTGAGGCCTCTGGTCTAGCTTCGGAAAACAAAAAATGATCATGAACATTTATCACATGTCATATCTCATCTCCTCATGGCAACTTATTCAAAACTTTATTACACTTAAATGAGAAAATCCATGAATGAAATGTGGGCAGTTCTTGTATGCAAGTGTCAGTAAGTCATTTGGATCTCCATCAAGCATTCCTCTCTGTCACTATCTATTAAATCCTCAATTTGGAAGGTTCCTAGGGAGACAGTTTTTCACAAGCCATTGCACTGATAGAGACCATAGTTGTGTCTATTTTAGGGTATGGACAGAGAAAATGTGCTCATAAGGCTGCAGTCATAATGTTCCATAAGTGTTTTAAAAAAGATCAATATGCAATCAGATGCTTGTCACTGTTTTTTTATTTCTAAAGGGGGTTCAGTTGCTAGACTGAGTGTGTTTCTGATCTCCACCTGCATTCGTTTACTAATCACACGTAATATTAGGAACACAGAATTATTGTCTGGTAAATTGCAAAGTGCAATTCCATGTGGTGGGGTCGTAGCTATAATAGCTGCCTCAGAACAAAGGGTCTTCAAAAAGGTAAAACCAATAGCCTGACAAGTGAAGTGAAGAACTCCTTCACACTAGGGTCTAGCAAAGAGGAACTGCATCATTCCACCCAATCAGAATCATCATCATACTGTAGGTCTAACTGAGAGGTGAATCATTTAAATTCAAACTAGTGGGGTTTTTTGCACTTGGCTGAGCTATAATGCGTCACAAGTGGGGTTTAAATCTGAAAAGTAAGTCTGTATGAGCATTATTTAGACAATTGTAGTGTTCCACTCATTTATCTTATTATCATTTGTATTTTTGAGCTGCATGAAAGCAGGTTCCTGAAGCAGCAGAATTTTCTTTACCTCCCACAAACAGACACTAACCGCTCCATGCCCAATGTCAGCAAACATCATGACCTACTTAGGTGTCCTTGAGCAAGACTGAATTCACACCACCTCCAGAGATGCCATTTTGTGGTTTGTGCCCTTAATCCTGAGGGGATCATTTCACTATCACAGTATTATTAAATATTACATACTAAATAGCCACTATTTGCAAAATCTCACGCCCACTCTGACAAATAATTACTGTGTGTGCGTAAAGTTGCCATTTTTATGTGAAAGTTATTAGCTATTGTGGCTAACAAGATTCAGGTCATACATTAGCAGATAGGTGGAGAAAGCAGCTGCAGGCCTCTCATTGGACTCTGATTGTGAATAGAAGGCAGTCTGGTCTTCTGGTTGTTGTAGGGCAGAGATTTGCCAC
Organism: Lepomis macrochirus; assembly: GCA_024633595.2. Classification (NCBI taxonomy): domain Eukaryota; kingdom Metazoa; phylum Chordata; class Actinopteri; order Centrarchiformes; family Centrarchidae; genus Lepomis; species Lepomis macrochirus. Next base: position 9,498,177 of record JALXJV020000025.1, read on the forward strand.
TGAAGGCGGCCAACCATCTCCTATGCTATGCTGTTGCCAAACTGTTCCACCTTCTGGTCATGCGTCTTGATGACCACAAGTGCTGCCAAGTTTGCTGCCAGCAAGAACCCAGGAACTTGGCTGACATCCGTAAAGCCGAGTTTGCCGGTGCTGGCGCTTCAGGACTTGGTCTGGATGTAGAATGGCCCTCTTCACTTGGCGTAAGTACATCTGGGAGCATGCTGCTAGGCTTTTGGCTGCTAGCTGGGCCTCACTTGAGTAGCCACAAGGGCCCAGAGGCTGTCTGGCCAGTCATACCTACCGCTGACCTCTGGAAAATCCTCCAAGAAGGTTCAGCGCTTGTTGCCTTGCTTTATTCTCAAGATGCTGAGGTTAGACAGCTAAAAATAAAGTTGCCCACTTCTTTATCCTGCAATTAGCCCTCTCACAGTCTATGCTAAGTGCAGGCTAGCTGTTGGGGAATTTGGAGAAAGCACATTATTCATTATTGCCTGCTCATTCTGTCTTTCAGCACCACGAAGCCTTGTTCCTTATCAGTGCAATTCTTCTAACAACGAATACGTATTTCCCTTTCAGGTAAGAGGCTCATAACTTAATAGCAACACTAGCTTCTTGAAAAAAAATCAACAACTGTGGCTTACTCATTACTCCCACACTAGCTTTGGTCTCATTCCCAAGCTCACCATCCCCTGACAGGAGAGCAGACAGATACGGGGTTGTTAATGAGAATCAGGTCCGGCGCAGCTTCTTATCAGGACTCCCCTTACCTCTCACTGCCTCCCAAATAACACTCAACCTTACCTCTTCTTGCCAAAAGCAATTCTAATAGCATTTTTGGAATAACACTCCTCATTTCTACTTTCATGCATTCGATCTTAATCAGAGACTTGTTTCGTATGCTCCGGCCTTGCATTCTAATCTATTGAGCCAGACAAGGCACCAAAGGCTTTTGTGATGAACAATTTAGTCTATTGATCAGAAAAGGCCTGGGGCACAATTAAAGCCAAAGGAAGGAATGATCACTTTACTAATGAGAAGGTTTTTGGAAAGTTCAGCTAGGAAATACAAAGTTGAAATAAATTAAAAATAATTAAAAGTATACTATTAATGATTTTGATTATAAGAAATGACCTTTTGTTGACTGGATTTCTGGCTGAGCTTGGTATTCTCTATGCTTTATCTCTGTGTCTGTATATTGTCACATAAGTCTTTGCCTATATATTTCTAGCTTCCCATATCCCTTCATCCTTTGCCATGCCTCTTTCTTTTCTGTCAATTTGTATTTCTCAGTACTTCTCCCTTTCTTAGGTTTCTCTTTTTAAAAATAACTAACACACCGCTTTTCTCTACCACCTTCTCAATCACTCACTCAATCCCTCTTTGATAGTGTAGCAATTTTATCCAGACAGCCAGTCAAGAATCCAATTAGTTTGCACCTCTCAATCATAAAATCTTCAGTCAAGTTGAAACAAACTTGGACAGACATGCTTTTACCGCCTCGCTGCCTAATTAAGAGACGATAATTTATTGCTCTCCAAATGGGCAAGGGCTTTTGTGCACTCAAGTAATTGGAAAAAAATATATATAAGGGAGACAAGAGAGGGGAGCAACCAAGCGACGAGAAACGATAAAGGCATGAATTAAAAGGTAGCAGACACGAGCAGTGTGTTAGCTAGGTGTTTGAGCCATTTCTGCTCATTTCTCCCTTGACTAAGTGCAGACCAAGAGAGGGACATTTTTCTAAAGGGGGCCTTGTGCGGCACCGTGCAACGCAGGTCGTCTAAGGACACGGGTGTCTTTCATATCTGCTTTTAAAATTCAGGGGAGCGTCACTTGTATCAGCAACACATCGCCTTTAATTTTTATAAGGAAGTTAGAGAGGGTCTCTGACCCGGCAAGGTGGAAAAACAAACAAGGCTTTGCTCCTTTGTGTGTATGTTTGTGTGTTCTCATACAAAGTTTTAGAACTTTGGAGTGACAACATTTCTGATACATGAGTGGATTTAGTTTGGTCCTCAGTCATGCCCGGACTAGAATGGAGAAACTGTTGGTTATAGTATTATACATTCTAGTATTGCTTATTGTGTTTGGTGTTTGGATCATTATCATTGTTTTAATGCACTTTTAGTGCATTATTTTCATTTTTCATATTTGTTACTAACCAGCATAACTGGACTGAATGCATGCAAGAGAGAAAAATGTCATAGAGAATGAGCACTTTTACTTTTGATACTAAATTTCCTATAGAATACTTTTATATCTCCTCTGAATATAATTTTGAGGACTTTAATGGAAAATATGGCGTTTACATTTCTTAAGTAAAGCAAAAAAATGTACTATATTTACAGACTACCATTCATCCAGTGTGTGGGTGGATGACATAGTGGGATAGTTGTTGCCCTTTGAACAATGGTCTGGTGTTCAAATCCTGCTCAAAGCATTGTGTTTCTTTTCCTAAGGAGAAAAGATGAGCTATTTATGAGACTGACAAAGGTAGCCTATCTCCCCCAAGTCTCAATTATGCCCCCTGCTGCTAAATGCGCTGTCTCACCTATTTCTGATGAGTGAAGTGAATTTTAGGAGCATCATATGAGAAACAGGTCGTACAACACTGAAACTAAAATGAAGCAGAAATAAGAAAAGCAATTTTGTCTTCTGAGCTGTAGAAAAGCAACCACTGAGCAATACCATTTTCCTTTGGGTTGGGCGTTAACATGTTGTGCTTGTCAGCTTTGTTGCATTACATAGTCTTCACCAGCAGGTGTTGAGGTGCATTTTAGTGATGGCAAGTTTGAGTCTTTTGACAGACTCGTTCATTCAAATCTTGTTCATTAGAAGGAACTAATCTTTTTTTGTGTCATTTTGTTCATTTCGTTCATTTGAACTAGGCTGGTTATTGTGGCGACCAAATTCAAACCATGTAAAAACCACAGAAATATATTGTCTATATGCAACCCACTACTCCGCCTAAATCCTTCCACTTTCACCATCTCTCCCGAGTATACAACCAGACCAGCCATATAAAAGCTTATGTATATAATTACTATTATTATCTCTAAAGTGCTCATTCATACAGTAGCCTAACATCCCTATCCATAAGTAAAATATTAATATCAGATTTGCAATTAATTGAAGTAATAAGCTTGATCCACTATATGAATAAACAAACTCTTATTAAAATTCAGCCAATTTAATAATAATCTGGATCAAGCCACCAAGTTCTTAAAGAACTCCAGCACAGAGAGAGGAACAAAGAAATAAACACATAAACGCAGCGGTTTGGCAGTTCTGGACGCAGAATGGGCCACATCAGGTCCGGATTCTGCAGACAGAGAGAAACAAACATGAGCACATCGCTCTCAAACACTGCAGGTTGTTCACCAGTCAGGAGCTGTGAAACAACAGCACGGCTCTGTTGGTAAATAAAAAGGAAAAGTTACGTTGCGTTCTCTCAGCTGTTAGCTGTAACACACCACAGGGGTAACGCTAATGTTGCTACATGGCTGTGTTTTAATGTTTTAATGACCGGGTCTGTTTGTTTTGGAGGACTGAACTAATTTCGAAAGATTTCATTTGGCCATCACTAGCCATCTGGTAATTCTGGCATTTTCTGTTTTAGGACCTGACTGCATTGTTCAGTACAAATCAATAGGTGCGTTTGAGATGACGGCGGCTGACTTTCGCCGACTTCATAGTCTTACGTGAGCTGCAGGTGACTGCAGGGGCAGAAAAAATAAACGGCGCAGTCAAGGCTGTAGGGGCCAAGTCCAGCGGCCGCAGTTGCTTTTCTCCGGCTGCACAAAGTTGAAACCACACTTTTGCCTGGTCTCGCAGCATTTTTCTTTGCAATTGCCGCGAGATCAGTCATTGAGCTCAGCTCACAGTAAGCTCACGCAAGAAGAATGTGTCCGATTTTATGGCGCCATTTTTATACCCCGCCTCTGCAGTCACCTGCAGCTCACGTTAGACTATCAAGTCAAAAGTCAGCTGCCTTCATCTCGAACTATTATCATGGGAAAAACGGAAACAATTTCTAACCAGCATGCCTTAATTTCATGTCCTGCAGCGCCACATGAAGTCAAACACACCTAATGTATTCACCTACAGTCTGTGGTATTCACCGGTCTACCATCTACCCTGTAGAGCAGGGGTATCAAACTCATTTTCACCACGGGCCACATATGCATTTTGGCTACCCTCAAAGGACCAGTTGGAACTGTAAGACTGTATAAACATGCTTTACTGCATAAACTATCCCTTAACATATCTCTTTATTTGATTATTTAGCCTATTCAAGTTAAGGACATTTAACTCATCAGATGCAAAAAATATGAGCAAGCGCATTTACTGTATCTCTGTTATTATAACATAGCCTACATTAATTAATTTATCAGGTTTAGAAACCCTTAATAATCCGTCAATCTTTGTTATGTACTTGAAAAGAGGTGGGTGGTGATGGCGCAATGGATAAGACCCCTCCCTTGGGTGTGGGACACCTGGGTTCAATTCCCCCCTGTGCCCCATCCACCATTGTGTCTCTGAGCAAGACACTTAACCCCTCCTTGCTCCAGAGGTGTGCGACCTCTGACATATATAGCATTTATAAGTCACTTTGGATAAAAGGCGTCAGCTAAATGCATAACTTTTAAAGTATAGAACAAAAAATTATTACATTAACTTTTCCACAGACGAGAGGGGCAGAACCATTATAAAACAAATAATTGTGAGCTGCTAATAACGTGTGACAGATGTGGCATTTGATAAAACTAAGACTGCACACAGCCTTGCAGAGGGCAAACATCCAACTACCAACAGGTAGTTTTATTACCAGGAAAAATGCCGACATATATTGTAGCCTACTCCTTCATCACCGACACTGGCTCAAAACCAACGCCTGAAGTGGACAAAATTAGGTGCCAGAGTAAAATGATGGAGATATTCTGATTCTAACCTGTCCCCAGCGTCCCCAGTGTAAATGACAACTGTCTGCCAATATGTTTAAATGTCCCGCCCCATCAAGGCTGTGATTGGTCGGTTCACGACAAACGAGATTGACGAGCTACATTGAGCACACGGCTGCTTGAAAGGCACCGAGCTTCTCTTCTCCCTCGTTTCTCTGCGCCGACAGAGTTTAGCAGGCAGAGAGAACAGGAACAGGTGAGCGGGCAGAGGAGAGAAGTCTCAGTATGCAAGAAAATGTCCCGGTACACCAAAAAGTAAAATGTCGAGATGCCGGTACTGTGTAGCCTACCGGCCCACTTCAAGCACTGCTCAAAACACAGAAGACAGGCCTAGCCTACCGGTTTATTTCCATGAAATACAAAGTGTTCACTTTCCCATCGTTCATGAAATTGCCATCCTTCTGCATAATTTTATTTTGGACATTTTGGGATTGTATTTATACATTTCTCATCTCCACTTGTTAAAAACCCGTAGTTAAACGCGGGTGTGGAAAGACCGCAATCTAGTGGCAGGATCCCGATTCGCAGGTCACAAAATCGTGCCATGCATTGTGGGAGATGTAGTTTATTGTTCATCAGCGCTTTAAAGCAGCATAAACTTTTATTTTAGGACATTCATGAATCTTTTAAGCTTTCGTGGGCCACATAAAATGACGTGGCGGGCGGGATTTGGCCTGCGGGTTTGACACGTGCTGTAGAGAGATGGGCCGGTGTGCCAAGTTTTGCCTGCCTGCCGAGAATTGCATGCACCTCCAAATAATGCTTTTAAACGCTGTAAAATTCTTTGTGGACTTTGTGGATTGATTCGAAGCATATATTTTATTAACGTTTAGAGTCTTTAATATTTTAATACACTTAGTAGGCTACCATTCCTTCACATGCAGTAGCCTAAATATATGTGGCGATAAAGCTGTTTGATCAATGAGCACAGCAAAGTGTCTGAGAAGGACCTAGACAGGTGGATGCATAATTCGGCAGATCAGATTGTGTAGGCTACCTGCCGAGAGATTTGCATCCACCTCTTTTCTCAGCATAGATGGCTGTTAGCACCCGCAAAGTGCATGCACTTCTCGGCAGGCAGGCAGAATTCGGCACAACACCAGCCAATTTTTTTAGGGGATTTTCCCCCTGCTGGCAAGTGGACATAGCAGGATGTGAGAGGAAGAGACCCCGACCCTCCACTCTACACAAATTGGTCTGCTCCACGTCAAAAGCACCTAATCGTCATAGAAAAGAGGGAAAAAATGTCCGTGCTAGATATAGCCTGTGCCATTAGCCTACATGCAGGTAGGCTAATTAACAAACAAACCAACGTCACGAAAGTAAAGGGTGGTGCAGAAAAAACAAGGGACAAAAAACCCGCATATGTCTTGAGGCCCATGCTGAGAAATGTTCCAAGATACAACTGTTTCCCCCACCGCAGTCCGCTCAAAATAGTGCTAACATATTCGGCATCAGCCAGGCCCAGAAGAAAGCTCACGTTTTTAACCAGGTGATTTCATCAAGTGCTAGCAGCAGCACTAGCAATGTAGCACCCACCCTCTGGTACGTCGACAACGAGCGGTTGCTGTCGCCGTGAGAAGGACCAGCAGCACCTGAGGAGGTGGAACGACGCTGAAGTTAGCTTCCGATTCGCAGCTTCCGATTCGCCAGTTAAGGGGAAAGTTAAGGGGAACTTAAGTGAAAGTTAATTTACGTTACTGAGCTACCGAATCTCCGTTCTTTGCACATCTTACTGCTGTGGAAGGTGTTATGCATTTTAGGCAAAGCCTTAACTCTGTCTGAAACACTTTTTAGATTTGAAAAAACTTTATTTTATTTGTGAAAATGACAAAAGGGTGATTTCACTGCTCGCATGAAGACCACATTAGACCAGGTCCAGATCTAAAACCACTACACGTAGAGATCTCAAATCTGGACTAGATTACTCCAGACATGCTAAGGTTTCAATCAAACATAGTTTCAGATTTGTGAAAGTTTTATTCAATTTGTGAAAATGCTTTAAAGGGCGATTTCACTGCTTTTTTGACATGTAGACCACATTAGAGCAGGTCCAGATCCAAAACCACTACACCTAGAGATCTCAAATCTGGACTAGATTACTCCACAGAGGCTAAAGTTTCAATCAGACATAGTTTCAGATTTGTGAAAGTTTTATTCAATTTGTGAAAATGCTCTAAAGGGCGATTTCACTGCTTTTTTCGCCTGTAGACCACATTAGACCAGGTCCAGATCTAAAACCACTACACGTAGAGATCTCAAATCTGGACTAGATTACTCCAGACATGCTAAGGTTTCAATCAGACATAGTTTCAGATTTGTGAAACTTTTATTCAATTTGTGAAAATGCTCTAAAGGGCGATTTCACTGCTTTTTTCGCATGTAGACCACATTAGACCAGGTCCAGATCTAAAACCACTACACCTAGAGATCTCAAATCTGGACTAGATTACTCCAGACATGCTAAGGTTTCAATCAGACATAGTTTCAGATTTGTGAAAGTTTTATTCAATTTGTGAAAATGCTCTAAAGGGCGATTTCACTGCTTTTTTCGCCTGTAGACCACATTAGACCAGGTCCAGATCTAAAACCACTACACCTAGAGATCTCAAATCTGGACTAGATTACTCCAGACATGCTAAGGTTTCAATCAGACATAGTTTCAGATTTGTGAAAGTTTTATTCAATTTGTGAAAATGCTCTAAAGGGCAATTTCACTGCTTTTTTCATGTGTAGACCACATTAGACCAGGTCCAGATCCAAAACCACAATGGCTAGAGATCTCAAATCTGGGCTAGATTACTCCACAAAGGCTAAAGTTTCAATCAAACATAGTTTCAGATTTGTGAAAGTTTTATTCAATTTGTGAAAAATGCTCTAAAGGGCGATTTCACTGCTTTTTTCGCCTGTAGACCACATTAGACCAGGTCCAGATCTAAAACCACTACACCTAGAGATCTCAGATCTGGACTAGATTACTCCAGACATGCTAAGGTTTCAATCAAACATAGTTTCAGATTTGTGAAAGTTTTATTCAATTTGTGAAAATGCTCTAAAAGGCAATTTCACTGCTTTTTTCATGTGTAGACCACATTAGACCAGGTCCAGATGCAAAACCACAATGGCTAGAGATCTCAAATCTGGACTAGATTACTCCACAAAGGCTAAAGTTTCAATCAAACATAGTTTCAGATTTGTGAAACTTTTATTCAATTTGTGAAAATGCTCTAAAGGGCAATTTCACTGCTTTTTTAACATGTAGACCACATTAGACCAGGTCCAGATCCAAAACCACTATACCTAGAGATCTCAAATCTGGACTAGATTGTTCCACAGAGGCTAAAGTTTCAATCAGACACAGTTTCAGATTTGTGAAACCTTTATTCAATTTGTGAAAATGCTCTAAAGGGCAATTTCACTGCTTTTTTCATGTGTAGACCACATTAGACCAGGTCCAGATCCAAAACCACAATGGCTAGAGATCTCAAATCTGGGCTAGATTACTCCACAAAAGCTAAAGTTTCAATCAAACATAGTTTCAGATTTGTGAAACTCTTATTCAATTTGTGAAAATGCTCTAAAGGGCGATTTCACTGCTTTTGTCGCCTGTAGACCACATTAGACCAGGTCCAGATCTAAAACCACTACACCTAGAGATCTCAGATCTGGACTAGATTACTCCAGACATGCTAAGGTTTCAATCAGACATAGTTTCAGATTTGTGAAACCTTTATTCAATTTGTGAAAATGCTCTAAAGGGCAATTTCACTGCTTTTTTCATGTGTAGACCACATTAAACCAGGTCCAGATCTAAAACCACTATGCCTAGAGATCTCAAATCTGGACTAGATTGTTCCACAGAAGCTAAAGTTTCAATCAGACACAGTTTCAGATTTGTGAAACCTTTACTCAATTTGTGAAAATGCTTTAAAGGACGATTTCACTGCTTTTTTGACATGTAGACCACATTAGACCAGGTCCAGATCTAAAACCACTACACCTAGAGATCTTAAATCTGGACTAGATTACTCCAGACATGCTAAGGTTTAAATCTAACATAGTTTCAAATTTGTGAAACCTTTATTCAATTTGTGAAAATGCTTTAACGGGCGATTTCACTGCTTTTTTTGCCTGTAGACCACATTAGACCAGGTCCAGATCTAAAACCACTATACCTAGATCTCTTAAACCTGAACTAAATTCTTCCACACAGGCTAAGGTTTCTTTATTACACAGTTTTAGATTATTGAAACTTTTATTCCTTTTGTGAAAATACTATAAAGGGCGTTTTCACTAAGTTGGGCTACTGCAGAAACTTTGTAATGTACCATGACGTAGACCTGGTTGCCCCCAAACCAGCCGATCTCATGTTCTGCTACTTGTTATGCATTCAGGTAATGTCAGCAGGATGGGCACAGCTGGAAAAACACTCCACGGTGGAGGCTCAATAATGCTAAGCTTATAATCATAGTAAATGAACTGTATTTGTAGTGCTAAGTGTTGTGTTGTTTGTTACAGAGTGAAACCAGATTAAACCAAACTGTGACCTGGAGCTACAAGAATGAGCCGAATCGATGCATTAATGTGTTAATATGGGGTTTTATCTGGATGTAACTGAGAGTGGAGGTTCTGCCTGTAGATGATGTCTTTAGTTAGTGCATATTAAATACATAATAAATAAACATATCATAGACATAATCAGAGGTGAAATAATTATTCAGATCTTTAACTAAAAGTACAACCACACTGTGAATATACTCCACAACAAAAGTACAAAATGTACTCAGTTACATTCCATTACAGTAATCAAGTCTGTAACTATGTGTTTAATGTATTCTTATTTATTTGCATAATGAAGGCTCTGGACTTTGACTGACTCAGAGACTCAAAACCCAAGATAATTACAGAGTTCCTATGTCTACAGGGACAACAGCAGTTTAAACAGGTGCAGGCTTATGGCAGACAGGAAAAGGCGAAAAACTGGAATACTTAAAAAAAATCACATGTACTATGTGTTTTTCCAGCAACTATCATTTGAAGAACATGCATTTTGCCTAGAATCCCGCCCCCTACTCTGACTCTGATTGGCTAACCTTAATCCCATCAAAACCCCAACCTTAACCAGCCTAATCAGTGGAGCAATAACCAATCAGAGGCAGCGTTCTTGAAAGGCTGTAAGGAGACGTGTGAAAAAAGCATTGAATTATCCTTTTTTCATTTTCACAAACAGAATAAATGTTTCCCAATTCTAAAACCATGTTGTAAAGAAACTTTAACCTGTCTGGGACAATCTAGTCCATTTGAGATCTCTAGGTATAGTGGTTTGGATCTGGACCTGGTCTAATGTGGTCTACATATCAAAAAAGCAGTGAAATCCTCCTTTCAGAAAATTTTTCACAAATTGAATAAAGGTTTCACAAATCTGAAACTATGTCTGATTTAAACCTTAGCCTCTGTGGAATAATCTAGTCCAGATTTGAGAGCTCTCGGTATAGTGGCTTTGGATCTGACCAGGTCTGATGTGGTCTTGATGCGAAAAAAGCAGTGAAATCGCCCTTTAGAGCATTTTCACAAATTCAATAAAGGTTTCACAAATTTGAAACTATGTTAGATTTAAACCTTAGCATGTCTGGAGTAATCTAGTCCAGATTTGAGATCTCTACGTGTAGTGGTTTTGGATATGGACCTGGTCTAATGTGGTCAACATGCGAAAAAAGCAGTGAAATCGCCCTTTAAAGCATTTTCACAAATTGAGTAAAGGTTTCACAAATCTGAAACTGTGTCTGATTGAAACTTTAGCTTCTGTGGAACAATCTAGTCCAGATTTGAGATCTCTAGGCATAGTGGTTTCAGATCTGGACCTGGTTTAATGTGGTCTACACATGAAAAAAGCAGTGAAATTGCCCTTTAGAGCATTTTCACAAATTGAATAAAGGTTTCACAAATCTGAAACTATGTCTGATTGAAACCTTAGCATGTCTGGAGTAATCTAGTCCAGATCTGAGATCTCTAGGTGTAGTGGTTTTAGATCTGGACCTGGTCTAATGTGGTCTACACATGAAAAAAGCAGTGAAATTGCCCTTTAGAGCATTTTCACAAATTGAATAAAGGTTTCACAAATCTGAAACTGTGTCTGATTGAAACTTTAGCCTCTGTGGAACAATCTAGTCCAGATTTGAGATCTCTAGGTATAGTGGTTTTGGATCTGGACCTGGTCTAATGTGGTCTACATGTTAAAAAAGCAGTGAAATTGCCCTTTAGAGCATTTTCACAAATTGAATAAAAGTTTCACAAATCTGAAACTATGTTTGATTGAAACCTTAGCATGTCTGGGTTAATCTAGTCCAGATTTGAGATCTCTAGGTGTAGTGGTTTTGGATCTGGACCTGCTCTAATGTGGTCTACACATGAAAAAAGCAGTGAAATCGCCCTTTAAAGCATTTTCACAAATTGAATAAAGGTTTCACAAATCTGAAACTATGTTTGATTGAAACCTTAGCATGTCTGGGTTAATCTAGTCCAGATTTGAGATCTCTAGGTGTAGTGGTTTTAGATCTGGACCTGGTCTAATGTGGTCTAAAATGAAAAAAGCAGGGAAATTGCCCTTTAGAGCATTTTCACAAATTGAATAAAACTTTCACAAATCTGAAACTATGTCTGATTGAAACCTTAGCCTCTGTGGAGTAATCTAGTCCAGATTTGAGATCTCTAGGTATAGTGGTTTTGGATCTGGACCTGGTCTAATGTGGTCTTCATGCGAGCAGTGAAATCACCCTTTTGTCATTTTCACAAATAAAATAAAGTTTTTTCAAATCTAAAAAGTGTTTCAGACAGAGTTAAGGCTTTGCCTAAAATGCATAACACCTTCCACAGCAGCAAGATGTGCAAAAAACGGAGATTCGGTAGCTCAGTAACGTAAATTAACTTTCACTTAAGTTCCCCTTAACTTTCCCCTTAACTGGCGAATCGGAAGCTGCGAATCGGAAGCTAACTTCAGCGTCGTGGAGGTGGATGGAGGAACTGCGCTAAGCTAACTTTGCAGAAAAAAGGGACGATGATTTCAATTGCAAGTCCCTGCTGGCGCACCTGAAGTACCCTGAACGCGCTGAACTACTCGGCCTGGCTGCTCACGGACAGGTTTGAGGGGTCTGCAAAGAGTGGTAGCTACTGAGGATATGAGCAGACCCCCAGATGAAGAATGGGATGTTGTGAACAAAACCTGCCAACCTTGCAAAAAGTGTCCCGTCTGTTGTTATTATGTCCTACAATGGTCTAACCTGCTCACCGAGGCCTACCATTTATTTATTGGGACTGGGGGCCAAGTTTCGGTTAACGTTGCATGGGAACGAAGCTTTTCCATATTAAAATTCATCAAGATCCGACCAAGGAGCTCAGCACCACAGGCGGGCCTCGAAGCCTTTATGATGGCAATCGAAGGGCAGCCCAGACTCTGGGAGTCTTTGGACCCGGATTGGATCATTGATGGGGTCTCGGAGAAGAGCGCACTAATGCGACGGCTGCTGATTTAATGAGGTAGGACATGTCTGTATTTCTCATTCTGTTATATTGTGGTTTGCTCATAAGTGGTTTGTCATGGTGGTGGCCTTGTTAAACAGTTGTGATGTGTGCGTCTGGCCGCCGTGCCATGCCCTGCTCTCGTGTCCGTCTGGCCGCCGTGCCATGCCCTGCTCTTGTGTCCGTCTGGTCGCTGTGCCATGCCATGTACCTTGCTCGTGTGTGCGCCTGGCTGCTGTGCATTGCAATGTACCATGCTCTTGTGCGTCTGGCCGCCGTGCCATGCCCTGCTCTCGTGTGCGTCTGGCCGCCGTGCCTTGCCATGTACCATGCTCGTGTGTGTCTGGCCGCCGTGCCGTACTGCTATCTGCGTGTAAATGTGTTTGTATAATAGAATAGCGTATAGATGCTAATCTATGAACTAGCATTAATAGGCTTGGGATAGTAGAGGCTTTGGGCTCAATATAAGAGAGCTGCAGACTCCATTTACCCATGGTATTATTATGTGATCTGTATCTAAATATCTTATCTGGATGTGGAAAAATGTACATTAACGCAAAGTGCAAAAGCCTGCAAAACACATTACAACCAGAATAGTATCTGATTAGCCAGAGATACATTTTGAGTGCAGTATGAAGAGGTAAACACTGATCCGGTCTGACCTGTGTTGTGATTGGATCTCAGTCAAGTGTACATGCAATCTGTACAGTCTGTACATTCTTAAGAAAAAAATCTGCCAAATTGAAAAGCCACCTAAAGCTGCCAGTGTGCCTCGAAGAAGTGCATGTCAGATGATCGAAAAGCTTCCGAAACCCACTCACACCTACTTTCCGAAACAGACAATCCCACTTTCACAACACGCTTTGATTGGCCAACTGTGTGGGGATGAGAAAAAGAGCCAGGTTTCGGACTTCTCTCTCTTACTCTTTTTTTATGTGTAAAATCACAGAGGAGGTTGCCCCTTTTATTAAGTAAGACCTCATAGAGACTGAAATCTAACTGCTATGTGAGTGTGCGAAGGAGAGAAGGTGAGGATGAGAGGGAGACAGAATGTGAGTAGAGAGAAAACTTGAATTTGGTGAGTTTGTGTGAGCGAGGAGACCAAAGAGAGGATGTGTGAGATTAGGTGTATTTGTGTGTGAAGGAGAGAGGAGGAGGAGGAGGAGGAGGGGGAGGGAGAAAAGGTGAGAGGTAGATGCGCATTTGTATATGGATGTGCAAATGTGTGTGAGTGTGTGTATGTGTGTGCGTGCTTGTGGCAGCGTTTGCTCTTGACCGAGTGCATTTGCACAGAGGAGAACGGATATGACAGGGCCTGTCTGTTGTCTCCCCAGAATAATTGCTTATGGATTACCTGAGGCGAGTCCCACTGGAGATACTTAGAAATGACACTCCCAGGTGACTCCTTGAATCATGTTCATATCCGGTCTGAGCGAGAGTTTGATTTTGCCTCGCCTGATGTGTGCGCATCCCTTTATGTGTATGTGTGTCCGTGCGATCCAAGGGGATACGTTGTCTCCTTCATCTCACCAACTCGCACCGAAGTAAATCCATATACGGCACGGCTGTTTATTACATGCACACACAGAAACACACACGCACTGACGGTGTACACACTTCCTCCAAATCTGTCATCTATGGCTCAGCCCAATTCCACGTGGCAACAGTTGACAGACTTATTACAGGAAGTGCGCTAATTATGTTGACATACAGTATGTTTAGGTAGTTTGTGTGCTCCACATAAAATTAGAACCACTTCAGTGTCACGCCGTTGACACAGACATATTTTGCTCAGAGAACCTTTCTAATAGTTTTAACATGTGCCTAAGTTATCAGCTCTGAGCCCTCAAGGTCTGGGGTGTTAAAGCAGGGAGCCCTGATTGAATCAGGTGGCCAAAAGCTGAACAGGGGCCCTGGGAGATGGCAGTGATTATAGATATTTATTGTTTCTTAATTTTTTGCGCATGTTCAAGCCATACAAGCTTTAGGATGAGTTTACCTGGCTGTTACATCTTGCCTCCTGAATTTAAGTATTTTTGTTTGCTTGACAAATATACACAATAGACACATTGAATGTACCATTAAAATTCTCAAAAGCCGCACAATGGCCATTGTCTGGCAATGGGACAGTTGGTGAAATGCTGAACAGCCCCAAAATTAACTCTGAGCACTAGCAGGTGTGCCAGCCGTCCTAAGGAATCATTAACCAAGCCTCCTGCTGTCATACACAAAGATTGCTGTTAAAGGCAATTACAACACTAAATTAATACACTGAGATTTTGCTGTGGTCCTGAAGTTAAGCTAAAACTTTATTGTTTAAGCTGGTTAGCTAAAGCTAGTGGTCATGTCCGGCGTCAGATTCTGAAAAAAAAAAATTTAGGATGTGTTTGCAGTAGCTACATACTGGTGATTTTCTTCTGTGTCACTGAAATTTTTTTTTATGCTCTGGGACTTGCTGAGCTGTACATTATAGATAAAAGAAAATCTTTCCAACTCTTTGGGCTCCTTTTTTCCCCAATTGATGTCAGCTTTGGGCACACAATTAATTCTTTATGGTGCAATCCTGTTGAGCCAGTTGAAATCCATAATTCACACTACACATTCCACTCAAGGTATGGATATCAACAAATCACACCAAAAGCTCAAATCCAGCCTTTCTTTACTGTTTCTTTTCTTTGCTATAACAGTTGTCTTGTTTGCTTGGTGCAGGGAAAAACTAAAAATAATGGTTGCAGCAATTTTGTCACCCTGCGGTAAGCTTGTTTTCGGATTTATAGCAAATTAGGATTTCAAATAAGGACTGCTGCTGCCATCAACAGTTAGTCAGTCCGGGGAGGGTTTTCAATATCCCCATGCCTATAGAAAGTAAAAAGTGTGGAGGTCATTCAACTCATTCAAATAAAACATTTTTGCAATAATGACAAAGAAAAAATAATCCAACTTGGTATGAAAGTGGAAAATGGAGGTCTTTTTGCTGGGACATTTATTGATTTAATAGTGAAATATGTCCTCTTGCAAGTACCTTCCTTAGAACTGTCTGGCCTTACATAAATGCCCCTCAACTGCGAGGTGAGATAGGGAAGTGAATGACAATGTGTCATTCTTGGTGAGGTTGTCCCCAAGTTCACACACTGTATTAAACTCCATCCTTCATTTACTTGAATATAGAAAAAGGCAGCACTTGTGTAACCATTAATCCTCCAACAAATGGAGGGTGATAAATGTTCTGCAGCAAATGTTTTTATTGTCACATAAAAGCCAAGGCAGTTTGGCAGAAATTCTTTCATCAGGGATACATGACAGAAAGGAAATTGTTCTAAAATACCTTACCAACACAGACGCGTCACTCAAAAACTAACATTTGTAAATTATTGTTTTTTAAATGTAGTGTGTTGATCCAATTTAAGGTCACGCAACCTTTGAAGAACCCAAAAACTGGAAGAATGCACTGCTGTTTGTTTGCCTTTGTTAAAATCAATCCATAAAAAGTAATTAATAAGAAAAATCTAGAAGACTCATGATTAAATAAAATGAATCACAAAAAAACTTGAAGAGGAAGCAAATAGCTATGATCTCCAATGAAAGCTTTATTATCTCCTCACGGAGCATGCTGCCTGTTATCAAACATAAAACCAGAAAATCACAGCCGATACGAATCAAGGGGACAATGCTCATACTGACGGATGCCTTTAAACCCAAGAAGGCTGTTTGTGAGTAGGGTATTTGATAGAGAGTCAGTCTCACTGGGATCCTGTGAGCAGTGAAAGGTATAGGTAACATTCAATTACATACCTCTCTTCACACAGTATGTATTGAACCGTGGTGGGCCTGAAGTAGATGAGGGGTGACAGGGATAAGCTCAAAACTCAGTGGTCCTTGTATTTTTACTAGCACAGTGTGGCTGTGTGGTTGATGCACTGGTCTATGCCAAGAGTATGGACTTTGGTCACATTAATGTTATATATGAAGCCAAAAACTTCTAAATTGTTTGAGAATTCAAACATGAGATTTAGGTTTGTAAATGCTAACATTTCAAGTTGACAGCAGGACAGTTTATCCAGGATTAAAACAAAACAGATACCTGTTCTAAATTAAATGTATTTGATTACAGGTGTCTGGATTACAGCAAGACTCATCTTCAGTGTCTTGCAGGAACTTTATATCCTCAAAATTTAAAAATTATTAATAATCCCGTTTTATTTCCTGCTAACGTGTACGTTTGACGTTATTGAAACATTTGTATTTCTAAGCAGTACTATCAACCATTTGGTTTTGTTGACTTTGGCTTTACTTCTTTCTACCTTGTTGCTTAGGGTCCAACAGATCCCACTGCTGTAGGTGTAAAAGTGTAGTACTAACAATTGTGAAGACAATTAAATATATTTATTTATTTTCTTCCTGCAGATTTAAACACATGTCAGTGGACAAGTAGTACAGTTTTCCTCTGCCACAAACTGAGCTTGCACATTTGATTAAGATGAGAAAATACAGAAAAGAACATTGTACCAAATGGACTATACATATAAAGTTTAACAAGTCTGAAGTATATTCCTTTTGCCTGTTTGCCAAAAAGTAATTCACAAACAATTAATATATTGTAATTAGTCCTTCATAGTAACAGTCCTTAGTGCTGCATAAACAGTCTTGATAATCTAGATAGATAGAAAATGCACTGTATTTAACTATGTGTTACGACTGGGGTCTTGGGAGAACCCATAAAGAAGTAATGCTTAAGTTTCTGCGTCAGATTTCTGAAAAATGAGTTCAAAATCATGTTCATGAGCAATCCTAATAGTACATGTTATGCCCCCCCTTTCCCCATTAAACAGGACCCCCCCAACAGAACACTAAGGTTTAGTGTAAAGTTCAAAAAGACCTCTTGGTGAATTCAACTGGCAATTATGAGAAGAAAAGGGCATAAATGTGCAATGCTAGCACTGAGGATGAGACATTATGGGTCAGTTATAGGAGCTGTGTGGGCGCAGTTCATACAGTCGGCCAGCAGAGAGTGATACACACATTATAATGGAGCTTTTCCAGACTGCGGCTTTGGGGGAAAGCTGAAAGCTACTCTCCAAGCTCCAAGGAGCTGAAACTGTGTGTGCGCATGCATGCGTACATGTGTGTATCTGTCATAGTGCTAAGCTTCAACCCTCTCCAGCACACTGAGAGCTGGAAGCTGCTGCCTGACATTCACAAACAATGGCCACGCAAGACAATGCAAACAAGATGCCTGGGATCGTTTCCCTGTCCCCGTGTGCAACAGCTTGCAAAGCTCTTGCTTCCACCACCCACCCCTTTCTAGCTCCAACATAAGACATCGCCCAAGGTGTGGATTTATGTAACCACGCAGATCCGTTTCCATCCATCCCTTAACCAAATCATCCCACATTCAAAGCACCTTTATATCTCATCTCCAAATCAGACATGTTAACGCTGGAGCTTGTAAGAGCAATTGTGTGTTTTTTGTTTTGTTTTTTTTTTTTTGGGAAAGACTCGCATTTACTCCAGGGCGATTTGAAGCTGACTGCATTTTGCAGTGCAACATAAACATCCTAAGGGTGTTGTCGGAGTCAAACATCCATTTGGCTTAGTAATTTTATGGGTCAACTGCACACCAGAGGAAGGGCGTAAATACTCTGGTAACACCTTGAATAGTAATACTCCCTGGGCATCCTCTAGCAGTTTGTGTTCATGTATGTCTGCATGTGGACGCATGTGTTTTCATGTGTTAGCGTATTTGTATCGGCAAACAGTCTGTCCAATAAACTTTTGAAATACTGCCATGGAGGATTAAAGACGTGAAAACATGCGCTGGAGTTTCAATTGGGTGAGTCACAGTGTGTTTGGAGGTAAAAGAGTGTGGTGGATGGTTATTTGTAGTGATAGTATAATTCTGAGGAGGAATTGCTGCTCAAAGCGAGATGGACAGTGGTTTACTCAAGGTTAGAAGAAGTCTTCGAGTTCATTTCCACAAAGCTGTGAGGAAATCTGTGCTGACAGTACAACAGTTAACTGGTGAGGTTGAATAATTGCTTCCAACTATAATTAGGTTTGCTGTGTCACTGAGCATGACAAAGCAGAATTCTAGTAGTTTTTAACCAAAAACTTTATTTTACAATTTCCCACATGATCACTGATGGTGTTCAAACTTTAACATTTAAATTTAAGCCACTGCTGTAGCACAATACACCCACAATGAGTGAATGTGATCTCCAACAGCTTTAACAAACCAGTGATAAAAATGTTCTTTAGCCAAAATAACACCTACACTACACTTACACATCTTTAAATAGCTGTGGTTAACAGTTATGACAGCATTCCTGCTATAATGGACTTTTTAATGTTGCTGACACATGCTTTGTGTCCAAGAGCCTCCAATCAGTCAAAAGAGATCTACAACAGCAATTTCTCACTTTGGTTGATACGTGTTAAAGGTTGCGTTAATGCCTTTAAACCGCCACAGTCAGTAGATTCTCTGCTTTTGTTTAATCATTAATATTTCAGTGAAAAAATCAGTCTGCATAGATAATTATCACAATAAATGTCAAATTATCATTTTCTTGAAATTTAAAGCCTGATTTTGCTGATTCGTTTGTGATTCAAAGGATCAAACTGAACATAAACATTTGTTATATTTATATTGAGGCAAGTATGGGGTTTATCACCCAGCCCTAGATATATGACTATATAGGGAAATCCTACCTACATTTGGCTACAGGTACTTGTAATAACCAGTCTGCGGTGAATGCCTTTTTAACAGTCTGTGATAATCCTCTTTTGTGGTCGTTGAGATGAACCTGCCAAAAAGCTAAAAGAAATGGAAATTAACTCGTTGTCTAGTCCCGTCCGTGAATGACTAACAGTAATATGTAAAGAAACAACACATCTATCATGAACAATTGTTGTTCCAACTTGAAAGCAGTGTCCCAGTTTGCAAACAGTCTAAGTTCTGTGCTGAGGTTCAGCTCATCTCTTATTGTACACTTTGCTAAAGCAAGTTTCCTGTAGGTGTGTGAGTCTGAGCGTATGTCTGCCCATCCTTGGAGATGTGTTACTATGGGGACGAATGCTGTGGAAGTAATGCAGACTGAAGGCACATTTCAATCCGGTGAGTCAGTGTGTTTTGAGGCAGAGGCAATGCCCTTATATGCTATGCTCTGTATAGTAATGGAATTATTGCCCAGCTGGATTGTAGCTCAGGGCACATAGCTTGCAGCACTGTGGAAGTGCATTTCAAGGTAGAGATTTGGGGATTTTAGGAGCATTTGAGGCTGACAAGTGGAAGAAATAGTCATCTGTGTAATGATGGTAATATTATTACTGGGGAAGCGATGCTAAATTGCAGCAGGGCCGACTGGAAGTGAAACTCAAGCCAGAAAATCAGTGTAGATTTTGAAGTGCACCAACATATTGGTGTCAATTAAAAGTCATTTGATCATAAAAGCACTTTGGAAACTTTTCAAATTCTAAATAAGTTGAAATTAAATTTGAAACATTTAATTACTATTATGATTATTATCATAATGTTCCTACTAAGTTGCACCCCCATTTCTAATTAACAGTGACTGAATTCAGTGCAGGTTAGTGTTGCCTGCAGTTATAAGCAAAATAATAATTTATTTAAAAAAAAAAGTGTGTGTTTAAAGTGTGTTAACATGTCAACACATATATTGACGTGCACACAGCTGTGTATTTGTGAGTGTGTGTCTTACACGCGTCTCAGTTCTCCGGCTCGTTCTCTTTAGGCATGTCTGGAGATCTGTCTCCTGCAGATTACCAGAGGTCTGGGTGAGGTACTTCAAAGAGCTATGAGAACTAGTCAGACTGAGAGTGAAACAGGGAGAATCATCTCCACTACTCCAATCAACCCGGCGCATAGCAAGGCGCAGTTTGTGAGCCCTGCTACATTCTTTACCACAGAGCCAAAAAATAGAGGGATTTCAGCCCCTCATGGATACCTCACAGCCTATAAAAGCCTGCCAGAGTTAGTTACCTTTACAGCACCCAGGAAGCATGATAAGTGGCGAATATGACAATTTAGAGAAATAAAAGACAGAAAGAAGCTTTCATGCCAAAAACATGGCCTAACTTAAGGTTTATTCATCACGTCCCCTCCTGCTTCGCTGCCTTTGAAGAGAGGCAGCTAGCCGCTGGTCTTGGTTATTCTCCAAACACAGATTGCTTTGAGTTTGGAAGCCTTAGAATTTTGGAATACACTTCTTGTTGGGCTAGATCTATCCGGCATCTTGTACCTTCCCTGATGTATTTGCTTTTCTTTTCTAAAACTTAGAAGAATGTTGAAAAAGTGAAATTTTTTTTAGGGTTTTCATCCCAAAAGAATATTGGAACGGGGAAGGAGTGAGGAGGTTGCCGATATCAGACAGAGATGTCAACTCGTTTCACTTCATTTCCATCTTCAGTGAAAACTACAGAGCCCCAAAAAATAGAGGGATTTCAGCCCCTTATGGATACCTTGCAGCTTGTGAAACCTTCCGGAGTTAGCTACCTTTAAAATACCCATGAAGCCTGTTAAACAGAGAGTATGACAATTTAGGTAAATAAAAGACAGCAAAAAAGTACACACCAAAAAAGGTAGAGTGAAATAAAAACAAACTTTTACCTTAATACATTTTGAACAGCCTTGATAGCAGGGTTTCTCTTGTCATTCTCATATTGGTCAGCACTGCTGTCACACTCTTCCTTGCTCATTGACTCATTTGATCGCTCGCTTTTTCTGCCGACAAACTGCTTTTTTCATGTCATGATGCCAGACCAGAATCGGTCAACTTGGTGGAGTGGACACTTTAAAAAGGTCTTGACCCTGGACGCCAGTTAGCTTATAGCTAGAGCATGTCCTTGACTCAGCGTCCCGGGTTAGATTCCGACTTGGGGACCTTTGCTGCATGTCATCCGCCTTTTCTCTCCACCACATTTCCTGTGTCTCAACTGTCCTATCATAAATAAAAGGTGGAAAAAAATGTCTGGACCCAAGCAAATGAGGAGGTAAAAAAATAGGTTTCTCAGCATAAATGCTGAGCATAATTTCAAGGCTTTTATTTTCTAACAGAAGCTTTGTGACATATACATTATGAATAATGTTCATAATAATGATGGAAAATCATTGCGCTGTATGTTAGCAGCATTTAACAATAAAGATAAAACATAAAAGCAGCTAATTTGATTCCCAAGATGGGCGGCGTACTGAAAAAACTGTGTTTGTATAAATTGCTCATCAGCTGCCATTATTGTGCTTTGTGTAGTAATATTGGCTTTCTTGTCTCACCACGAGAGAACAAGTACCACTCCATACCCTTTGATAACACTGTGGACCTTAACATGAATACAAGCCATGCAGATTCAAATTGAAGGTCCTTTTTTTTTTTTCGGCTCAAAATGGAGCAGGTGGATAATCACCAGCGCCCTGCAAAAGCTAGCTTTCATTTTCTCTAATGATCAAATCTATGTTGAAGCCATTAGCCTGCTATTCTACTGAAACTCCATCAAAAATCCTGTCAGAAGAACCCGAATATTATGATTTCAATTACTGTGGTTAGATGTATTGAACACTGTAATAACACCGAATCTGTGTGGGTGGGTGGGTGGATGATGGGTGGGATGTAGATTCAACTTTACTGTCATGATCACAAAACTGTACAGTATTTATCCAATGGGCACACTAAAAGGGATGAAATACACGAAGGTTGTAGGCACGATCCCTTTCAGTTAAATGACGATGCCCATGTTCATGGTATCTTTGCTCATGGTAGTTATCAATTTAGAATCTCAGTGCAGAATTTAGAGCTGAATAGAAAAGTGTTTGCGACCATACCTGTGATATTATTTATAATTAAAGGTGATTAAGCCTAATTCATACAACTTTTTGTCTGTGTTTCTACACATGGCCTTGCTGGCAGATATGTGAGGCTGTACTTAGCTTTGAGCTAAATGTGAACATCAGCACGCTAAAATGCCCACAAACACAATGCTAAAATCCAGATTTTTAGCAGATGTAAATGTATCATGTTCACTGTTTTAGTTTAGCATATCAGCTAACATTTGCCTGTTAGTGGTGCAATATACTGCTACCTTCCCGTATATTACTGTTAGGAGTGCAAAAGAAGGTTTGAGCAATACAGTGACATGTGCTATATGTGGCCATGTGCAACAGTGGCAGCTGGGTAAAACGTTTTTCAGATGTCTGTTTGGTAAATGTAAACTATAGTCTTTAATGTATGCAGCATCTCTGAGCTCAAAACAATTATAAAGAAAATAAAGTATATTGTATCGTATCGTAATTACAAAGTGCAGCATCATTAGGATGCATCGTCTAAGATTCATGACTGTTTGCACAAAATCTAATGATGAGTTGTTGGTACTCTTCTGTAAAAAATGTCAACCTCATGGTGGCACTGGAGGAGGAGCCAGGAGATCAGTCAGTAGGCTTTTTCCTCTGGGGACATGTCTGTAGGAAAATGTCATGGCCATTAAATAAATGTTTTAGTCATCATTGGTGGACTGACCTCTCCATTGACCGACCCAGCTGACCTGGCCACCATAGAGTCACGTTGTTAGTGTGGCGAAAAACACCTGGCAATAAATGACTGATGTTGTCACTGCTCTGCAGTCCGCCTTGCATTTTTCTCTCCGGTAACGTGCACAAGCACTGTGGATCCTGGACGTGTTGAGTGTCAGAGCGAGCGTCGGGGAGCCACCAGCTAACCTCCACTGCTGTTCTGCCAAATCAAGAGTCCTTCTGATGATGATGTAAAACCCTGGGTGATATTTCTAAAGAGAAAAAAATTTCAGCTACAAATGCCCAAACCTCTCATGATAGAATTGTTTAATTTCCTGCTGACAGCCTTGACAAGACTGTGTGTTTAGTGTCAAAGGCGAGTCTTGGAGCATATCCTTTACAGAGATAGTTAAACAGAGTCCTAATTCAACGCTGCACAGTAACCCAACAGGTTATCCCACATATGTGACAGATTTAACAACTTGGATCACAAGTATATCGTAGTCTGTGCCAATTTTGCATACCTGCTGCCTGTTTCTGGATATGAACTGTAGTTTTGCGCCTGTAGTGTCCAGCTAATCCAATAGACTTATAGCTGCTGCTGGGTTTGCTGGTTAATCAGCTGATTCATTAAGCATGATTGATCACCTACCAAACTGACATGAAATTCAGTCCACGAACCATAGTAGTGCCAACCTGGAATACAGTAACAGTACAGTAATCTCAGATTACCACAGATAACACATATTTTGCCTGTTTGATTCTGATTAAATTATGGATGAGGTCTTCAGTTTCTGCTGAAGATGAAATGTTCGGGCTTCTATGAAATAAATACAAAAGAGAGGAAAAAACAGAGCCCTCTCTATTATTGCAGTCCCCAATTTTGCCCACTTCACAGCATTGGGAGATAGGTCGGAGTAAATTTGAACAGGATCCGTTCCAATTGAGACTTTGCCGTGTTATTTTCAATCAGACTCCCCTGATGCAGTTGCCAGCCCTTCACATTAGCCCTCCCTTCCTGTTCTCCTGACCCTTATATACCTCCAGCACCTCCACCCCCTCATTCCGCTCTCAACCCCAGCTTGTCTCCAAGGGATCAATTGTACAACAAATTCAATGAATTCTTTGGCATGGCCTGTATTTCCTCTGAGAGCACCGGTTGCTCTTGAGCTTTGAGTGAAAAGGCGATGGGAAAGGAAAGATGGGGAGAAACAAGTGAGAGAGAGGGAGACAGAGGTGGTAGTAGTAGAGAGTTGGGGAGGGAGGTAAATAGCACCTTTGAGGCCACTGCATATTTAGCGCCAGGCCTTCACAAGGCTTGGCAAAGGGAGGTGCTGCATTGTGGCGTCTAAATGAAAGGCGCCAGACGGAAATGAAAGGGGGCAAAGGATAAGATCAGGAAATACAATAAGGAGCTGTCTTGTAAACACACCTCGATGCCAAATACAGATAATAAAAAGAACAGGCTGATGAAGCAGTACTTTTATTTTGCTTGACAGGGAGGTGTGTACAGGTCATTATCTTTTGTGATGGGTTTAGGAAGTGTTTCCAACATTACGCTGACACCAACATTATTTGTTTGAGGCACTAAATAGCTCTTTGTAGTTTTGCAACATTTCCTCCCTTCCGCTACCTCCACCTCCTCTTCCTACTTCATCTCCCTTAACAATCCTTTATGGTAAAACTGGAGAGAAAATACCGTGCAATACAGTCCGAGAGAGCCAGAATACTTGTTATTCAGCGCTGTGCTGTGAATTAAAACATCCCTCTGAGCCACACACACAAAAAAAAGCCAGCTAATAACATTCACAATGTGTATGAGTAGAATATGTAAGTAAAGATTTAGCATTATTATTGATTTTATTCATACATTCTGTAAAAGGCCATCATAACAGTTAATTAGCTTTAGTTGGCCTTATACATAATGGATTTTTTCTATTATAGAACAAAAGAATAGATGGTGTTTCAAAAATATGCCTCCAAATGCTCAGGAGTGGTACGAAACGTAATTATACACGCGTGTGTGAACTCTCTACTTTAGAAATTAGGATACGTGTGAACTTTCCCCAGAGGGACTACCAAAATGACAGGACACAATGATGGGACAAAGAACATCATACATACCAAAGGATGTTCCAGCGCTCTAATGACTAGAGGGATCGCTGTAACCCTTTCACACATCGGAAAGAGTCCATAGATCAAATGCATGACTTTAGAAGATTGTTGTAATTGCTTCTAGTTAATATGCAGTGGGTTTCCAGCTAAACATATTACTAAGGCTGCAGCATCTATTAAAGTCATGCGTTTGTCCTCTTAAACAAACAATAGTAGAGGGTATTAGGAATACACTAGACCAAAGTGATCAGTTTGGATGGATATATTTAAGCTTTATTGACCAACAGTCTTTTCCATTAATTACAGAGACTATTTTTTCCACCATACTTACAAAATTAAAAGAAAATATTTTTACTCTTTTCATAATAACATTAAAGCTCTCTAAAGTTTTGGTTGAGACTTTACCCTATAATTTTCTCACTTCACAAGACAGCAACTCAGCATATACAGTATGAGATTAATTGGATTATATTCGCAGGAAGTATAAAACACGTTACATGTGTCCATTAAGTGTAAAAAAACAAACACTAAAATGTTAGGGAAATTACTTTATTCTTTGATTTATAGTTGCTGGAAAAACAAATTCGTTGACTTTTTTGCTGTGTCACCACCGTTCTGTCTATTCAATGTGTTTATGATCTAATTGTTTGTAGAGCACAACATTGTTTACAAGAAGGCAACGTTCTTAATAGATCAAGCATCTTACTTTTGCTCTCAAAGTTCACCAGATTAATGCATTTAACGTTAAACTATAGTATTTTTTCCTCAGGGGGCATGCCCCCAGACCACGGAGAAGGTCTGAGGTCCACCCACCGTAGTCTATCCTGAGGGAAACACTGACTCAGTGTGGTGGTGTGGTCACGCTGTAGACATGCATCTGGTAGTGCCGTCTTCAAACACACAACAGAAGCAGCAGATGAATGGAGCTATATCTTATCGCTCTTCATGCCATGTAGTCATGGTCATCTTATCATTGCAATCAATTTTAACTTCCACAATCTGCACCACTGGTAAACATTACAGCTGTTGATATTCAGCATGTTAACATTGTCACTGCAATACAGATTTTGAAAAACTTAAGTGTGGGCTACCAGAACCGTTTTGGAGCCGTATTGGTCCCTCAAATTATGTATTTGTGGGATCAATACTCACTATAGTCAGTAATATATTGAGCAATGTTCAGTTTAGTTAATGAATATCTCAGTTCAGTAACTCATATTGTAAAACAATTTAATATCCTAAAATCCTCTTCCCTTGTACAAAGTCCATTTTCTTTATGCTTCCTCTATGCCATCCTTCTAAACCCATTATGTGCTCCACGCAGAACCCCTCAGCTGTGTTTTTATGAAGTGAACAACATCCACAATCATATTATAAATATTATAGGGTAAAATAATCTGTTAACATAAAATGTGTTTAAGGGAGGTCGACACAATACATACCATACTATTACAAGACAAGAACTTATTATATTCATGTAGTGTATTTAAGTTCCAGATCAAACAATACTGTAAAATCTAAGCAGCTCATAGCGAGAGAAGGCAACAGAGAAAATACCTGAGCACTGAGCAAAGACAGGGAACTGAATTGGAGTATAGAAATAAGCAATTAAGTGCCCACATTTGTAATTTTAGAGAAATAAATGTTCTCCCATCCCTCTGGATATTTGTAAAGCATGACTTTTGTGGCAAACCCAGCAACAATTGTCTGTCTACCTTATGCTGCTTCACTGACTTGTCTAGCAGCATAAAAGACAAGTCTATCCTTTCAACAGTTTGAGTGTTGCACTGTGACAGATGGCTCTGTCTGTGTATGGATGGAAACTTTACGGTGATGTGAAGATTCGAAGTTGGTCAGCACAAACTGGTGAAGTTGAACACCCACACAGGTTTGAGTGACGCCTCACTAAAGAACATTTACCGGCATGGAATAGTTTTTCTTCTGATTTACATCTTGCAATAATTAAAACAGTGATGCTTATTTTGTTTCACTGCTTTTTATGCCCTTTGCTGTATTCAGAGCTTGAAAATATATTAAAGCCCTATGTAGAGCAACTAACCTAGCTACAGCACAACTACCCACATATTGACTCTCTCAAAGGGCCATAAATGTGCTGCTATGGCAAATCATTAAAAATGCCCATCTATTTATTCCTCACTGTGCTTTTTAACTTTCCAGATAAATTTGGTTCAATTTGCAGAGCTTTTAAGAAATCAAAATTTAAGACCTTTTACCTTTGGCTTAATATAAGGTAAGTGAATTTTATTTGCGTTTTGACACTGCATTTTGGCATGGTTGATGAAATGAAAATATCTCCAGATTTGATTATATTACATTTTTCTGTGGATAAACTCTTTATGGATTGAGATAATTCTCCTTAAATCCATAGTCATTTGAAGAATGCATGGTCGCAGAGCTTAAAACAAGCGTGTTTGTCTTTGGATTTACTGAAAAGTTGACATTTTGGAGATAAATGGTTCGAGCAGGCCAACGCAGCAATGTTTCCAAGGAGTCCCAGTTGCTCTGAATAATTCAGTTCTTGCTGTCAGCAGTTGTGATTTGGATCGTTTCAGTCAAAATGATGTTAAAAGACTGGACTGACCCTTTAAAAACAAAAAGGAAAAGTAAACAATAAATAAAAGACCTTTGCATGTCTTTTATTCATGATAGGAGTCAACTTCAGGTTAGCAGTCAAAATAAAATAAAACCTTTAAAACAAATCCACAAATGCCCAATGTTTACTTCCCCATTTACCCATTTTAATGCTCTAGTTTGGCTACATCATAAGTCTTAAGGATAACTGGCAAGATCAAAGATACAACCTTGTCAAATTATTCCATCATCAAAAGGAACTATCTTTTGTAGCATGAAGAAAACTGTACAATAGCTTGCAATGTATCTTATAATTAATTTAACAGTACAGCATGCTGTGTGCTATACATTATAGAGACAGTTACCAAAACACCCTGCCTAGATCCACACAGGGTATGGGATAGTAGAAGTTTGAAATTCCATCTGAACAGTTCGTGTAAAATGATAAAAGCCAGGTTTTATGTCTTTCAGGTAGTGCTCGAGTTGTACTTTCATAAAGCAGCTGATCAAAGGAAATCGTCCGGGAAATACAATATGAAAATAGTTCCGCACATGCAGAGATGTTACAGAATTGGTTAAAGTGATTTGCAGGTCTTGTGTGTCTTTGCGGTGCACTGGAAAACCGCATATCAGACTTCTGCACATGTGCATAAAGTGGATCAACAGAGAAACTATTTATGTGAATGCTGACACCACACACTGAAGCCACGCAGCGGTGACAAATGAAGCAGCCCACGCTTAGCCGGACAGCTGGGCGTGATACATGAACCTCATTGTACACTACAGGCAACCACATTCATTGCCGATTTAATGGTGTGTTTAATTAGCTTTTAATCATATTTTGATTCAGACGCTTCTGCGGAATAAACCTGGATTTCTCTCTGAGTTCATTAACTTGAAGATGAATGCCCCATCGTTTCCAATGACATTCTTCGGACCTCAGGTAGATCTAACCTTTCATTTAGATCACTCAGGTGAAGATTTTGAAAAACACTGACAAGCCACATTGTAAGCTACATTTATCAGGTGAGAAATCAAGTCTTCGGGCCGACATGGAAAAACTATAAAGCAGACTGTCTCTGCGAGCGGAATTACTCCACTTACTGCTAACCCGTCTGCTCTGTGTAACAAACACCTTCCTGAACTCTAGGCAGGTGCCAGACCACCATGCATTTTTAATTTGCTTTGTCTCCAGGATGTATAATGCAGGCAAGGTGTCGAAATGAGATAAACGTCATGCTCCAGAGGTAATTACGAATTCTCTGTCCAAGTCGAGGTCATTCCCCCGAACTCTCAAAGAAGAGTAAAAACAAAAAATATATAAATAAAATGTCCTTTTTAAACTTTGGCTCAGCCAGTCCTTTGTGAGTGTGGTTGTTAACTCCCCAAAGTCACTTTCCCTGTCTGTCTTAAGAGCGAACTTGCAATCGTTTCCGCCTCATTTCCTAGGCAACCTCTGAAACTGACTCCTGTGTCAGGCCAACCTGTGCTGACAACCCCCTGCTGGGATGCGCACACACACACACACACAGTACCCCCATGCAGTCCCAAATCAAGCATGATGTCTCGGATCTTCCCCCTCTCTTCCCAAATCTTGATTGACTAGCGTCTGTTCACAGCCTGCCAACCCTCCCGAGTCATTTACGCTGCGGACAGAAGAGAAGAGATGGCGATACAAGATAGATCAGAAAGAAAAGACCAATAAGGGGAATGAATAGCTGAAGTGAAATAAAAGAGGCCAGTCTCATCTCTAGCTGTCAAAAGCCCCTGCTTCGTGAAGCTGAAAGCCTTGTCTCTTTTTTTTTTTTTTTTACCCACCTAATTTTCTTTTTATTTTAGGAAGCGCCCTCTGGGATTTTGTCGTTAATTAATTCTGCTGAGAAAAGTTGGACTAAATCTGAAAAAAAAAAACAAGAGTTTGTCAACCTTGGAGCAAGGGCCACACAGGAGACGCTTCATATGGAGATTATTGTGGGAGATTTCAAGGACAGATATATTTATTTGTTTGATGTGTAAAAGAAAATGGTTATATTATCATTGAATGTCAGCTTCTCTGTATAATCAGTTTGGATCTCTTTTTGTGCTTTTGGAAAAAAAAATCCAAAGGCATGTTTTAGTTAAAGTTTGGGACTTAAAACCGGGTCTGGTGACTGAGCTTCACTGCACAGTGTCCATGCTGTAGATGGGCAACTTACGGATGTTGAGAGTTGTTTTCCTGAAGCCACTCCAGCCTCGTCTGTGTGCTTGAGGTAATTGTTGCGCTAAAGGGTGAATCTTCATCTCAGTCTCAAGCTGTGTGCACTCTGAAGCAGGTTTTCTTCAAGGACCCCTCTATATCTGTTTCAGTTTATTGGCTCAGCAGAAGGTGTGGGGTGGTCCGACCCCCCCATAAGCAGTTTGAACAATACAAAAAATGTACAATTATGAAACTAAGTCGGGGTGACTGCATGGATTATTATAACAGAGGTATTAAAGGTGGCATCTGCTTCCACTCCCCACTTTAATACTAGTAATGCAGGAGTTTTATGATCTTTCAAGCAATTTTAAGGAAGGTGGTTGTATATTTGCAGCATTTGAATGCATGGACTGCAAAGAGTCTTTAGCTTGAGCAAAGGGCGGAGTGGTGTCATTGGCACTATGAGAATACTACCATCATCATATGATGCCTGTTTTTGCTGATGTAGCAAGTGGCTTTCAAGAGTCCATTTACACCTAGCATTAAGGAGTACTCCACTGATTTAGTATTGCACTCAACAAAGTCTCAACAAAAAAAATTCTTCTTCCTTGTCAAAACCTGGTACCTGCATTACCCACAGTTAGGGCTGTGCAATTAGTCAAATGTAATCATGATTTTGATATTGGCTTCCAATTATAAAAACAAGTTAATCGCAATAAAACAATTATTGTGCTGCATGCTGTTTTAAGTAACACTTGTATCGTCCAGCGGACCCTTTCCTCGATAGTGGCGCCCCCTTGTGCTGTCAGCCTCTTGCGCTCTAAGATGCTGTTTAAAGTTAATGCATTTAGTTTTATAAATGAAGCATTCAGTTTTAAATAAATGCACAGTCTCTGCATATAACCCCTCTCACTGGGATTGCTTGTATAGTAGCATTGCATTCCATGTTTTCTGCTCTAGTCCATGACTGTCTTGTTCCAGTAGCGACATACGAGCCGGTATGGCTCTTCTATTTCTCTTCCCCCCGCCCTGACCGGGAATCGAACCCACGATCACCTGTGCCAAAGTACAAGGTCTGTCTGTCTGTCTGTCTGTCTGTCTGTGTGCAGATTTTGTATTCTAGTCTTAAGCATTTCACCAATCTCATTTACTGCTGCTAGAATAGATGGAAAGATGTGATATAACACACAGTGCTTTTAGTAACATTACAAACCAAAAAAAATCTGTCAGCAGGGAAGAAAAAACTACGGCAGACAGATTTGCTGTCATTTAAGGCATCCTGCTGAGCAGTTTTGCTGAAAATTTCACCCATTTTATCTCGGTCCCTTGGTGGCATGGAGTCAAAGTATACTACATACAAAACCAACACATGCTGAATGAAGAAAAAAGTATGTATTTAAAGCTAATTGAAAGGCAGTTTCAAAGCTTTCCCCTCACTCCCAGGATATAATTCTAGTGGACAAATATTGAATCCCATTATTATATTTGAATTAATTTTAATATTTTTTGCCTGGAAAAAGTCTAATTTATCTAGTTAATAACGTAGAGAATTCATTTGCAAGCACTCATTTTGATGGAAAAAGAGAAAAATAAATAAAACAAATCAAAAGCAGCATGAAGGAATCGCATGTTTACTTTCGCATCAGCTCTCATTTTCATTTCCTGTCCACCCTTTTATCATGGCACGCTGTGTCCTGCTAATTGTTCACAAAAAACCCCAAAAGAGAATCAAACAGAGTGCGTGGAGAGCAGCGCAGGTTTGCCTCCAGTGTCTCTTTCTCAAAGGCAGCTGACACCTATGTTGACAACACACACAAACGCATTGAGACTCGTCTCACAGGCTTATTAATACATAGAGCCTCTCGGGGATTTCAAGAGTGTTTATTGTTCATTACAATACGACACATACACATGCAGCGCACATACTCGCACTACTCGCACACTAATATTCATAAAAAGAGCCAGAGCTTGGGTCTCTTTTGGAAAGCCGAGTGTACTTTTAAGTCGTCATGCGAGTTAAAACTTTGCCTGTGCTTCACGCTCATTTGCCATTTCTCATTTGTACAAACCTTGAGACTAGCCTATCTGAATAATACAGTTGCTCCATTAAACTGAAAAACTAACACAGCTCGCGTATTTGCTGGATTAAGTGCATTCTCTTTCATTCGCTTCATAGGTATTTTAGAATGTACTTTCTTCTCGCTGAAATGAATTTGAATTTGGCACCTCAGAGTCAAATAGGAATACGGGGCTGAAAGGAGTGAAAAGACGATAGTGAGGCAGCCGGCGTCTTCTTGGCTGTAAAATGTAACATGAATTCTCATTAGGGTTGGAAGGGGCTGTTGCAGATGGAGTAATCCTTGGCAGACGCGGCAGCAAGCGTGGTAATATTTCCAAAGGCATTAATACGTCAAGCACC